>CM061540.1:108571512-109771512 GCA_030864215.1 Capsicum pubescens | reverse complement strand
AGATTATTACTCCACCTTTTTCTAGAAATTAAGACTTTAAGTTGGGCGACACTGTTGGACAATAAAATTCTAGATCGAAAAAATAAATAATCGGGACAAGAAAATATTGCAACAATCATTTTGTTGATTTCAATATGTGAGTGTTACAATTTCTAAGAATACTCTGATACACCTTTTCAAATTTAAATTCAAGGGCTTCGAGCTTGTTCTTGAATTTGGACTTGATGGATTTGATCTTGACTTATACTTGAATTTAAGGATTTTTGCGCTTATTCTTGAATCTTGTGGTCTTTATCTTGAATCTTGATGAACTAAATTTGAATTCTTGAACTTTGTGGAGAAATTGCGGTGTTTTATCCACGAGCTCTCTCTAATTCTTGTTAGAGTTGTTCGTCTTTTTTTAAATTATGAGACCACTATTTATAATTGTAGGAATGAGAGAGTCATGGTGAAGGTGAATTTCTTTTGACCAATCAGATTTAAGTGACATGGTGCTTTTTTATGAGTTTTTGATTTCACTAGGCTAGCTGCATCATTTGGGTATGTGGAATAATCCTATTGGCTCCTTTACTTGACTTAGAATGCCACATCATTTGACACATGGCACTCATATGGGCCCCTAGAATATGAAGACATTTTGGGTTTAGCAAAGTGGGCTCATTATTTGTAGCCCAAATTAATGAACTAGCCCAATAAAAATTAAATTTTAATTCAATTCACATTTATTTGAATCTAAATAATTAATCCAATCATACTAATCCACCAAATTTATTCGGACTAATATAATTAAAATTTATATGATTACAAATGTCCCCACTTCAAGACTTATTGAGATATTTAATCTTTTGAAAACTAGGCTTGAAGTAATAATTTGATATTGTAAATAGAATGATATTTGTGTAAAAATAATATCTTGTGACAATACATACATATATATATATAACTCCCTGAGAGTACACCCTGGATGCCATACGATGCCTACAACCCCGAAGGACCACAATCTAACCCATGTTGGTACCTTCTGTGAGTACTGAATAAAATAACAGAGAACATGTGCAAAATTTAACTGAAAATGCCATAAGATTTTAAATACAAAAAAACTACTAAATCAAAATACTAAAAACATCTGTCTGAAAATAATATTGTAAGACTGTCAATAACAACTGATAACTGAATAACTGACTGAAAGTGTCTGAAAGCCTCTAACTGACTGACTGCGGAGTTGATGGGACAAGTCTCCAACTAACTCCGACTAACTACTAAACTAAACTAAAATAAACACAAATGGTCCTCAAAACATGAGGACTCACCACTTCTACTGCTGTGGATGCGCTAGGGAGGTCTAGTTACGGTCAGGAACCTGAGCATCTGAACCTATGATATGAGACATCATAGCGCAAGAAACGAGTATGCAATCAATACCTTGAATGTACTGGTATGCTAAATGAGGTTATTCTGACATGCATGGTTCATATGCATGAATAATACTAACTGAACACGTAGCATGAGATAATTGATGTATAGTATACGAGAAATGCTGTAAAATCTGAGAGTGCATGACCAAGCATATAACATGATACTGGAATAGTATGTAAGCTGAAATACGGATACTGAACAACTAATAATTGTATGCCATGGTCAAGCAAGTATGAAAACTGAACACTAGACTGAGACTGTGGGAGCTATCATCTAACCGACATGCCCCAATAACGTAAATTGGGGTCCAACCTGTAACCCCAATTAGAAGGGTGTCAGTACCATGCCACAGGTACTAACACTGGTTGTGTGGATCCACTAAAGTGTTGTCCCAAAAGACTAAGGGTCACCCTCAACTGGCAGGGCCCTAATGAGATATGTGTTAACCCTCAATTGGCAGGTTAACATCTTAACCTATGCTGGCTACGTAGTTCTGGAATGCAGGGACTGCTACTAAAGGTCACACCCTCAACTGGCAGGTGAGCTCCCATCCCTGGGTTTGCTCGGTGCTAAATCTTACTCCAAACAGAATTGACTCTAATTACTAAACCGAACTGAGCTAACTGACATGATGTACTGACTGAACTGATAATACTCTAATATATTTGAAACCCTTCTAAAAGTATTAAAACTAAGTAAACATCTAAGTTTTCAGGTATTCATAACCCCGAGGACTCGATATTAATATCAATAAGGTCACATGAGAGCATTTGAAACCATAATACAACTTGGAGAACTTCATAAATAGTCATTGTTCAAAATTCATCTATGAGGCATTTCGTCAAACGAATGGGGGTCGTGAGTTAAAGCATGAAATTAGTTTAATACATAGGATAGTAACATAACCTTTTCACTAAAATCATGGGTTAGGGATTTCAACATGCAATTTTCATTCTTCAACAAGTCAAGATCTAACTCCAACGAAAAACACATGTAAACATGGCATAAAGTCAAAATTCATGGAAGTTCATGTATAAGATTCATAAATACATGTTAATATCATAATTGAACTTGAAAATTGGGTTCTTGAACTCCATGGATGAAAAGGGTCCATGAATTCACATATAACATACCTTAATTGAAGAAGTCATGAAGGTTTTGGTGGATTTCTTGAGAATTGAACTTCAATGTTGAAGGTGCTAGGGTTTGTTCTTGAGAGGAATTGCTTTTAATTTTGGGTGAAATATGAATTTATGATTCAAAGATGTTGTTTTGGGACCTAAATCCCTTGTTAAAGTGAGAGGAAAAGAAAAAACAACCCTTCTGCATTTAAAATCCAGAACTGGAATGTCAATTAAGGCTTCACCGCGATGCGGTGATGCCCTCATCGTTATACTCACCGCGACGTGGTGCAATCACGGTGAGTCACTGGAAATGACCATTGTTGATTTTCCCTTCACCGCGACGCGGTCTAATCGCGGTGAGCTGCTGCCTGAAAAATTCAAACGTGGTCCAAACCTTATCCGAAAAACCCTAAACTTACCCAAGACATGCTACTTACACCCTTGAACATGAATCAACTCAAAAACCATTGCCTCGGAGCTCGGAAGGTCAACTTAAATATCCTCAAAGTTAAAGGGAGTCAAAAGTGACTAAGTCCCTCAACACTTAGTCTTATTTTCAGATTCTAAGCGTCTTAAGCAAGTACTAGGGGTTGAGATGGACTTAGAAATGTACGGGGTATTGTAATATACATACATACATATATATATATATATATATATATGTGTGTGTGTGTGTATATATATATATACCACCACACCTCTCCTAGTTCACGTAGGAGAACTCTGCTTCTTTAGGTCTATAAATACTCGTATACTTGTCATCATTATTTCACATATTTGTAATATTTCCACAGTACCTTTGGCTATAATTTATGAGCAGCAAGGTGTCAAGTATATTTTTTCTTGTCTTTTTTCTCATGCACTTTTCCTTTTATTCCGTTTTGTAGGGTTGATATAAATAAAATTTATAAAGGATCATTTTAAGGTGCGAGAGTTTAACTTTACCTCTGTCATCTTCAAACCTAAAAAGTTTGGCTTCAAGTATGAATTTTTTTAGCAATATATTTATGCAATGGTTATCTTTAAATATGGGTCATTTTATCGATGTACTTATGCAATGGACATCTTTAAGTATGGGTCCTTTTCACCGATGTACTTATGCAATGGTTATATTTAAGTATGGGCTCTTTCTCTGATGAACCTATGCAAAGGTCATCTTTAAGTATGGGTCCTTTCATCGATGCACTTATGCAACGGTCATCTTTAAGTATGGGCCCTTTCACTGATGCACTTATGTAATGGTCATCTTGAAGTATGGACTCTTTCACCGATGTACTTATCCAACGGTCATCTTACGGTATGAGATTTTAAATTCACCTCTGTCACCTTGAAAGTTGACAAGTTCAGATTCACGTATACATAACTATATTTCACCAAAGTCAAAACATGGAGGATCTTTCTATCATTTGGCATTTTTGTAGGTAATTTTTTTGAATCTTAACTTTGTATTTGATCAAGATTCTTTTTTTTATGCAGCTTGCATAGATGGTTCTCTTTAAATACTATACGTCTTCATCCTCCAAAAATAACTATCTCCTAATTGAAGTCGATGATGATACGATTTTAACCAAGGTATTAACCGATAATCGAATAGCTGGCAGGGATGTAGATTCACGTCCACCCTTGGAAAATTCTCTTCATGTGTTATATTAGACTTAAGAACATGACATTGTGTTCATCGATCGATTAAAGTATGGTCTCTTCAGACTCCTAACCAACGCCAATTGAATATTGCGAGCACCCTTCCTTACTTAGGTTGTTGGGTACTCAAAGAAGATATACGTTGGGGAGGTTCCATGGAGATAACTGGTGATATCATCAAACCCAAGGATACTTAGAATGGGCTGAGGATATATTGGTCTAAAGTACACAAACCATAAGGCAGCAAAAATATATGATGTCGTTTATGCTTCACTATTTACCTATGATAAAAACTTGAACATATTGCAGGCATTTTATGAGGGTTGGTGTCCAAATACAAACACATATCTTACATTGGTTGGAGAGTTATCCATATCCCTTTGGTATTTACACAAAATTAGGGGTCTACCCATCAGAGGACTTTCTTATGAAGAAGTAGTGCCTGAAGCGAAGGAGCTTACAGGTATTAATGAAAAGAATGAGAGATTTATCCCTCGTTCATGTGAATTCTTATTTGTAGCCTTCCAAAATCTTTGAGAAAGAGAGGCTTCTAATCTAAGAGTTCCTCTAGGAAAGTGGATAAAGTTTGGTGCAAAAGGGTATTAAGATACGAGTCAGCTCCTTTGAGGAAGGAGAAAAAATCTGCTCGCTTGAAGTCAACATATAACCCAACTGTGACTATTCTGAAAGCAGCAAAGTGGTCGAGTGTATATGATGGGACATTTTCCAAACTTAGAGTGAAGTATAAACATAGGATCGATACATATTTGACAGCATTTTTATCATGTTAGTTGTGCACCTTTGTAGTTCCTTCTAGGGATGGAGATTGCAGGTATGGTGGCAGATAAACAAACTTTCAGTCTTGCAGTTCCGATCTTATCAAGCATTTATAATTGTCTAAACATGAGCTATAAATCTTTGCAGCTTAAGCACCTCAAAGTATCCTTTCCTATTCATTATGTGTATGGTTGGCTTGCTTACTACTTTAAGATACACTTTCTACCTTCTAAAGGACCGTCTATTCCATTGATGGCAACGTATTTTGGTGAAGGTAGGGCAAGGTATTTTGATGGAGAGATTTCCAGATAGTGTATCCATCAAGGAGATAGTGTTATTTGTACTTCTACCATCCAACCAAGTCCACTCTTTATTATTTAGTGGAAAATAATAAGGATGAAAAGTCAGAGATAAGTTACTTAATGAGCCTCTATTTTAATTTCCTCCTTTACAGATATGGAGTCTCATTCATACTTGAGCCATACAGTCCATACCGATCTAGCCATCAGTTTAGGTTTTATCAATATCTTAATGGAAGCTTGAAGGTGATATTCGCAGTTCTTCACTAGATGAAGGCCTAAGATTTTATCAAATTTTATGTATCACACGGCTCTATGTTGAAAGCGACTTTTTCTAAAGTTGCATATAATATGTGAAAATACTCTTCCACTGCATTAAATCTTGGTGGGACAAAGTTCATGGGAACTTTCTTGAAGCTAACTTGCAATATTAGTGAATGTCGTAGGTCCTATTATCGACACTCATTAAAGACATGATGAGGAAGTCCCAATTGTAGTTAAGCCTCATGTTTTGAAATCTAATATAGTCATTCTATACAAAGTCAAGGGCCTCTACATGCGGAAGCTCAAAAAGAGAAATTGCCTACCCCAACTTAATAGGCTTTTAACAAACAACCATCTCAAGATAAGAGTGATAGTAGTCATAGAGATTTTTATTGGAAGAAGGTAAAACCATATTTAGATAAGCCAGGTGATATTAACTCCCATGTAGAGATTCTTGCTAGTGATTATAGTTCATCGAGGACTCCACTGGCCATTGAAAAGGTAATGACTTAACTCTCTACTATTTCATAGCATATAAATCACATGTATATACCCCTTATATGATGCTTTTCTTTTTGTATGCAGCCAAATAATGTCCAAATTTTGGAATATCCTCACCAAAGTAAGCCACAAGATAGTAGTGAGTCTGTAGCAGGTCCAGACTCCAGAAAATTACTTTTGCCATCCAAAGAGGTCACTTCTAATCATCTTGATAAAGTCAAAGCAAATGTAGAATCAAACTTTCCCCATCGACCATCGGTAGCCATGTCTATTTTTTATGGCAAGAAGTTTGTCTCAGAGCTTAAAAAAAAATTTATCATGAAAGCCTAGGCTAGTATCCGCACCAAACTCACAAGCCTTACTGCGGATCGTGTTTCTTCTATACAAGATTATATTGAAGTCATACTCAATAACATGAGTGGAATGGGTGCAGATATTTCCCCTTTATAGAATCTGTTGGGGTCTTTCTTCAAGCTTGCAACTTCCTATGACCAAGCTCGATCCACCCTTGTTGATAACACTGCAGCAATTAAAGAGTCAAAGCCATATTTGAAAGCCACATAGAATTTTGAGCTTGTATTAAGGGGAAAGGGATGAGAAATCCCAAAAAGTATTTATTTCTTGCAAATCTCTTGAGAAAGCGAGAAAGAAGGTGAAGAAGTTAAAAGCTCGCTAAGATGTTGCCAAGTAAGAAATTGAAGAGGTAGAATCCAAAGTTTCAGCTACTGAAGAAGAGTTTCAAAAGTGATCTGACGTTTCTTGGCAACAACAAATGCCTCAAATTTTGTATAGAAGAAGAAGCAAGTCTTAAAGGCTAGTAAGCAAGATTTAGTTAATTATAAGTTATACTTAAACTAGTCTTAGGAGATGTTTTTTTTATTCAAACCTTTTTATTGTTTTCCCTTAACATTTTATTGAGTATTTGGATTTATTAGTTGCAATAGAAACTCCCATTTTTGTTATATTGCACACTACTTGTAATATTTTTTTTGTATTTTGATATGAGGTGGATTTAAGCACCTCAGTGTTGTTATCCGCGCTTATTTAGCTTAGTTAGAGGAATTTTCTTGTGTTTAATAAGTAAGTCTTTGTGTAATTGAGCATCTAAGTGTTAAACTACTTGATTAGAATGTTCAAGGTGTGTTTCAAACAAGTTTGGAATCAATTTGGTCACTTAGAGTTTAGACAAGAAAACTAGTGTTACTGGCTTGAGCTATGTGTTGTTCTAGTTGATCTCGATGGATTCTAGTGTGTGTAATGTGTTACTAAGGGTATGATTGTGTAATTATATGTGAAATAAATTTTTTATAGCTTTTAATGTTCAATTTAAACAAGTCAAGAGACAAAACACTAAGTTAAAGATCAAAAGGACAAAACTAGTACGCTTAGCTTAAGCTACTAGTTCATCGTCTTGGATTGTATGTTGTGTTGAGCTATAAATCGTGGTGTTTTATTCTATATAATTCTTGTTGAGTTGATAATGATGGTATATGGATGATACAAAATCTTGAAATCAACTGTACACAACATCACAAGGCTTGGAATGGATGGACAAATACTTGGAACAAGATTTGACCAAAAATGGACGTTTTGGAGTCATTAGCGTGACACGGACTTCGGGGAATCCTAAATGATAAATTATAGTATCTCACCATTATTATGTAGTTCCAAATACCCTAGGTACTGAGATTGTGGTGTGGCGCATCCCTAAGTCAAAAAATGAAGCTTTGGCCCTAGTATAAATAGGATACTTAGCTGTTATGTTTCACACCTTGGATGACCTTGGGACTTGAAGAGAGGCTGGAGAACACGTCAAATAGGGTTTTTATTCAATTAATTTTGTTTTATATGGATTTAAACATGTATTCATTCATTGTGATTATGGTTACATCCATGATCGGCTAAACACCATTTTTCTGTGGTTAAGACCAAGAACATGAGTTCTATAGTTATAAATTGATTTGGTTGTGGTTGTATATCATTATTGGTTGTTTATTTATCTTTTTATCACTATTTTAAAGATTCATGGCCCTTATAATACATGCTTAACTCCATTATGAACTCAAAAGGATGAATAATAGGGTAGAACATGGGATTAATAGAATAGGATCGTAAACTCACTTGAATAGAGTTATGATTTCCACTTTGGATAGGAATATACTTAAGTGAACTATTTGGATAAATTAAGGGTTAGATTATGAATAAATTCAACTTAGTTCTTGCATCACCGCTCAACGATGTAGTTGTGGGACTAGTTAGATAAGAGACAAGAGGCTCGGAAGAACATAGTCATAGTAGCGACTCCGTGAACTAACAACCAAGATAACTAACCTAACCAAGGAAATTATATAATGAAGTATAATTGTTTGCAGTGCCTTAACCCTATATTTCTTCCCATAATTGTTCAAACCTTAACTTTATCGCACTGTTTAGTTTATTCTTAGTTTTAACTTGAAATCACTTTTAGTTATGTTCGCACTGAGTTAATCTTAATAGTGAACTAGTCCTGGATAATTACTAACACAAGTATCTGAGAGATCAATACTTGGCTTATAAAAGGCCATTATATTAGCTGATGAGACTACGGACACTTGTGTGTGCACTTGGGTACAATATGTTTTGGCGCCATTGTCGGGGACTTGTAATTTGCCAACTGTCTTAGCTTTAGTTTTACTTTTTGATTTATTCAGTGCTTTTCACTTAGTCTTGGTGTCTGAAGTTCAAGGCAATAGGTTAACAAGTTAGTAAGCTGAAAAGGGATCGGGAATTGGTTGAACCAGACCCTAAGCTCGAGCAACACTTTAACCAATAGATGAAAGAAATAGTCCTTCTCTACCATCTCCCATAAATTTATTAGGAACAAGACATTCCTGCTTCCATGGGTGAGGATCCACCAGCCCACAAGATAGATCATAAAGTGGCAATCCCACTTGTGACTAATATGACCTCCTCTATTTGCAAATCGGCTGTTGGAGGTAGATTTAAACTTAAGCAGAATAGGTGCAGCTTTTACATAGTAGTGGATGATTTTCCAGGACATCACATGAAGATCCACAAGTCCACTTACAGAACTTTTTGAGAATCAGTGACACATTATCCCTGTGGGTGTGTCAACTAATTATGTGAGGTTGACACTTTGTCCCTTTTTACTTTTGGGGAAAGCACAAAAGTAGTTGAACGTTGAGCCAGCAAGTTCAACCTCAACTTGGGATGACTTAGCCTGGAAGTTCCTTATCCGCTTCTTTCCATATGGCAAGACTACGAGACTATGTAGTGAGATTTTGAGCTTCAAGCAGAGGCCAGATAATAACCTATACCATGATAGGGAAAGATTCAAGTCACTTCTTTAGGACTGTCCATATCACTAATAGTCCAATGAGGTAATAACTCACACCTTTATTAAGTCACTTAACCATAACACAAAAAATTTACTAGATTCAGTTGTAGGTGGTCAAGCTCAAGAAAAGACATATGATGAGCTATACATCTTATCTAATTGCCCAAGGAAATCTGTATTGGCATGGTCATACCTCAAGATCTTGATGAAAAAGGTTATGGGTGTGATTGAGGTTGATAGCATAACAGCCTTAGCTACCCAACTACCTGCTCTCTAAAATCAGATGATGACACAGTTTAGGAAGTTGGGTGTTCTACAGACTCAGGCTCAGGTCAATGCAGTACAGCAGACCCCATCATGGTGTGACATTTGTAGCTATAATGGACTCTCTACAAACTTATGTGGTGCAAATCCTGAATCTGTTAACTTTGTAGGAATTGTACAAATATCGAGTTATGGTAATGCCTACAATCAAAAGTGATAGGCTTAGCCAATGTATGCTTGGGGAAACAACCAATATAATTAGTATAATACTTAGGCTAGTCACATTGAAGTGACTTCGGAAAAAAATTTGGGCAACCAAGAACATATGGCTACTGAAATAAAAAATTAGCAAATTGCATAGAAACAGTTAGAGCAGAAAGTAGGGAAACTAGTGTAGGAACAGAATACAAGGCCTCAGGGTGGTTTTCCAAGTGATAATGAACCTCCTAAACAAGTAATGGCAATCAATTTAAGGAGTGGTAAATATTTAAATGATAGGACTCCAAAGAAAAATAAGAAGGTAGATTCTAAATTGGATCCTCAGCCAGTTGCTAAAAATTTAGGAAACTCTGAGTGTCCAAAAACAAATGCTATTGAGAGGCAAACACCACCACCACCGTTACCACAATGGTTCCAAAAATAAAAGTAGGATGCACGCTTCAAGAAGTTCTTTGACACATGTAGAGACCTTCTCATTAACCTTCCGCTTTTAGATATTTTGTAGGGAATGACCAAGTACGCATAGTACTTGAAGGACGTGATGATTAACAAAGTTAAGTTGCACGATGTTGAGACCTAGCACTAACTGAGGAGTGCATCTCTGTGGTAATGAAAAAATGCCCAAAAAACTTAAGGACCCTGGAAGTCTCACCCTCCCTACTCATATTGGTGAAGGTAAAGTGGTACATGTCTTAAGTGATTTGGGGGTGAGTATAAATCTGATGACTCTTCCTATGTTCAAGACTCTTGGGTTGGGTGAGCCAAGACTAAGCCCTTAGATGATCCTATTGGCGGACGAGACTATAGTTAGGCCTAAAGGAATAATTGAGGACGTCCTTATAAGGGTTGGTAATTTAGTAACTCTGGCTGATTTTATTGTTTTGGATTTTGATTCAGATAGAAGGGTGTCGATTATTTTGGGATATCTATTTTTATCCATAAGAGAAATGCTGATAGATGTGAGAGAGGTAATTTTCACAATGAGATTGGATGACAAAGAGGTGGATTTTAATTTTATAAGACACTTAATACATCTTCCCATTACAATGATTTGAGTATGATTATAGTAATGGAAATGGACAAGTGTAGGGTGGTAGAAAGTGCACCACCAAAGATCTCTTCGGACAATTTCATTGAGTTGACCAAGCCACTACTTTAGCCTAAGTTTATGATAATTGATGACCCTAAAAAGGCTAAAATTGAAAAAGTGGTTGACCTTAAGAGTTCACACTCAAAAGGTCAAAGGAGAGTAAGAAGATGGCCTTCAAGCAGGAGGAAAAAAAAGATGGCTAAGGAGTGATGTTGGGTCGTGCCGCGATACTAAATTAGGTGATACTTTGGAGGCAACCCAAGTTAAGGTAGGTATTGGAGTCTTAGTTTTAGTTGTTTTCTTAGTTTGTTTTGGGTTAAATTTGAAAAAAAATATAAAAATATTTTTCTTATTAGTTTTTAGTTTATGGGTGTTAGTTTAGTAGGTGCACACTTCACCCACGTTGTGGTTGTTCTTTTTGGCACTTTTCCATGGGAGCGTCCCTTGAACCAAGTATCCTTTTTCTTTTTAGGAGTAAATTTAACATTTTTTGTTAGGATAAGTAAGATGTTCTTGTTGGTGTTATGTATGATTGCATGATGCAAGGGTTCTTGTGTGTAAAAGCATGTTTTATATGTGAATTACTACTTTTGAGACTCCTAGGCTCTAGTTTATGACTCTTGTACATTGTTGGCTTAATGTTAAATTCATGTGGGTGCATGATTAAGTGTCTATGAGGAACCTACTTAAGTTGAGCACATGTCATGTGTGTGTGAGGTTGTTTGTATATTCCTTGTTGCATGTGATGTCTAGAACTTGCCTGATATGTGTAAAAAGCAAAATAAAGAGTGTAGATTTAGGAAATAATATAGGCATTTCATTCATAGCCTTATTTCATACCCTTTTTATCTACCTTGGTACATAATCCTAGTTAGCCCCGTTGAACCTTAAGCTTATTTTGTTGGCAGTCGCATATGTATCATGTTCCCATTCTTTGTTGAGCTTAATTTGATCCAAATTTCTTTATCTAAATATAATAAAGTGAAGGAGTGTGAAAATAAAAAAAGAGGTGAAAGTGAGGCCTCAAAAAGTCGCTATTGGTGTGGTAAAATTGATATATGTTGTGGTTGGGAGTTGTGCAGTGAAAAAGAAAGAATTGTGTTGAAATTTAATTATATGTTGATAAAGAATACTCCTCCCATGATACTTGTGAATTGTCTTGATGAGATGGGTCAAAACAAAAGATGTATGTAGATAGAAATGGGGACAATTAGTTGTTAATAGATTGATCTTAATGTTCATGTGATGTATTAAAGTGCTTAGGGAAGTTAGTCACTACTTTTAGACAAATAGTTCCTACCCATCCCCTAGCCTAAATTAAAACCCTTAAAGACCTGTTTGATCCTAAGTCCTAACATTCTAATATTAGTGTAGTACTACACTAAGGGCAAGCCTATGGTTCCTCTTGTGTAACTTGTGAATTCTTGGTGAGAGTGAGCGCAACTTGATTCTTGTATCCATATTGTGATAAATTATATCTGCATGAGTGACTATGGGTAACTCTCTTATTGTGACGAAACATGTTTTATGATATTTGAAATTGTACTATCTCTAGGATTGACTAATATGCATGAGTTTACCAACTTGGTGAGTCAATTCTTAAGGCTAGGGTTTTTTGGAGTAGTATTCTTGAGCTTTCAATTGTGTGTATAACATGCTTAGTGTAAAAACTTACATTCTATGTAGTCATTGTAGTACTATCTTGAGTGTCTTTCTAGTTATAGAAGTGCGGAGTCTTTTCTGATTATGATGCTTAGAGTGAAGAGTTGTTTGAGGACGAACAAGGCTTTAAGTGTGGGGTAATGATCTTAGGGTGGATTTATGCACCTTAGTGTTGCTATCCGAGATTATTTAGCTTAGTTTAGAGTACTTATCCTGTGTTTAGTAATTAAATCTTTTTATAATTTAGCATATAAGTGTTAAACTACTGTATTATAATGTTTAAGGTGTATTTCAAACAAGTTTGAAATCAATTTGGTCATTTAGAGTTTAGACGGGAAAACTTGTATTACTAGTTTGAGCTATGTGTTGTTCTAACTGATCTCGATGGATTCTAGCGTGTATAATGAGTAACTACGGGTATGATTTTTTAATTGTGTGTCAAATAAATCATTTATAGTTTTTGATGTTCAATTTATACAAGCCAAGAGACAAAACACTAAGTTAAAGATCAAAAGGACAAAACTAGTACTCTTAGCTTAAGTTACTAGTTCATCGTCTTGGATTATATGTTGTGTTGAGATCTAAATTGTGGTGTTTGATGATATAGGATTCTTGGTGAGTTGAAATTATGATATATGTATGATACACAAGCTGAAATTCAATTGTAAACAGCATCAAAAGGCTTGGAATGGATGGACAAACACTTGGGACAAGATATGACCAAAAATGGACGTTTTGGAGTCATTGGCGTGCCACAGGCCTTAGGCACCGCGTTGGGCCCGTGAAATGGAATTGGGGGAATACTAAATGATAAATTCAATTATATCACCACGATTAGGTAATTCCATATAACGTAGTCACCTTGATGAGGGTGTGGCATGACCCTAAGTTAAAAACGGCAACTTTGGTCCTGGTATAAATAGGACACTTAGTTGTTATGTTTCACACCTTGGACAACCTTGGGACTTGAACGGAGGCTGTATAACACTTAAATTATGTATTTTATTCCATTAATTTGATTTTTTTATGGATTTTAACATGTATTCATTCATTATGATAACGGTTACGTCTATGAATCGGCTAAACACCCTTTTTCAGGGTTAAGGCCAAGAACATGCGTTTTATTGTTATAAATTGATTTGGTTGTGGTTTTTTTTATCATTTTTGGATGTTTATTTATATTTTTATAACTATTTTAAGGATTAATGACCCTTATAATACATGCTTAACTCCATTATGAACCCGGAAGGACGAATAATAGGGTAGAACGTTGGATGAATAAAATATGATCATAAACTCACTTGAATAGAGTTATGATTTGCGCTTAGGATAGGAATATACTTAAGTTCACTATTTAGTTCAATTACAGTATAGATTATGAATGAAGTCAACTTAGTTCTTACATCACCGCTCAACGTATGTAGTTGTGGGACAAAGTTAGATAAGTGAGTAGAGGCTCGAAAGACCATAGTCATAGTATCGAATCCGTGAAACAACAACCAAGATAACTAACCTAACCAAGGTAATTATATAACGTAGTATGAGTGTTTGTAGTGCCTTAACCCTAGACTTCTTTTCAGAATTGTTCAAACCTTTACTTTATCTCATTATGTAGTTTATTTTTAGTTTTAACTTGGAATCACTTTTGGTTACGTTAGCACTTAGTTAATCTTTATAGTAAACTAGTCTTGAATAATTGCTAACATAAGTCTCTGAGGGATTTATACTTGGATTGTTAACGGCCACGATATTACTTGATGAGACCACGTACACTTGTGTGTGTGCTTAGCGCAACAGATTTCAACTTCAAGAATCACTAGCTTATTTGATGTGTTGAAGTTATGGTATTAAATCTTGGCTTTCTCTTCAAACTTTTTGGTTATCATTATCATGTCTTTGTCTCACAATCGATCTAGATTTGAAACTTTAGTTTGGAGGCTTTAAGAATTAAAGCTTTTAACTTTCAAATTAATAATTGCAGGTTTGGTAGATTAGTGCCCCAAACTTTAGACTTTGGATATCCCAAATCCCATTAAAAGAGCTTCATTTTATTTTGACGGGTTTCCCCCGTTGAGCCATGAATATTCAGCGTAAGTCCAAAATTTAATTTAAATATTTGCATACCTAACTTTCATATGGCTGATCAAGTGGGGAAATGTATTTATTTTACACTCATGCAACTAAACTCGGAATGAAATTCCAAGTGCCTACGTACCACAATGAAGAGGATCAAGTTACAATGTAGTTTTGGGTGAGTTTTTGTGTCCTAAGTTTTGCCTAGGTCACCTCTTTTGAGGTTTTCAACCTAGCGGACCCTTTTCTTTTTAATCACAGTACTAAAATCATAGGTTGAGGATGTAATATGCAAAAATCATCATTCAAACATGTCAAGGGCAAATTCCAACAAAAATATATGGTAAACATAATTGAAATCAAAGTTCATAATAGCTTCTTGAAGATAACTCATAATATTATGTAAAAATGGCTTTAAACTTAAAAATAGATTCTTGGACTCCATGGGTGAAAAGGACCCATGAATGAACATCACATATACCTTAATTGATGAATTAGTGAAAGTTCTTGGTGGTCTCTTGAAAACTAAGCTTGAATCCCTTATTTCTTTTGAAGACTCTAGGGTTTGTTCTTGAGAGAGAATGCTCTCTTTTGAGAAAATTTGAGAATAGAATGACTAATTATGTCTTTTGGGACCCTTAATCCTGTGTTATGGACCAAATAGGTGAAGGGAAAAGACCCAATAGCCCTAGAAAAAATAGAATCAAAAGCTGGAAAAATAAGGGCGGGGATGAGCCGGGCGTTGCGGGCTCTAGACCGGTGGTCTAATCCCCACACCACAATCTTTACCATGGGTACCCATAGAAGTGCATTGGAGGGTGCACCGCGGGCTTATCCTGGTGCTGCTACTGTTTTGGACATTCGAAACATGCCTTTACGCTCATCCAAAAATTCTGAAACTCACTCGCGATGTTCTATTTACAACCCCAATCATAAATCAACTTAAAAATTAACTTTTTGATGTCAGAAAGGTCTAAAATAAAATCATCAAAATTTAGGAGCTTTAGAAATGACTAAGTCCTAACACTTACAGAAATTTTCTAACTCTTAGACCCCTTTTACATACAATGGTAAGCTGAATTGAGATAGAATCTTACGGGATCTTACAGTATTATAAGGACTTGGTCTCTAACTTAAAAGTATCTCAAGCGAACTCTTTTATTGAAAAAAGAGATAGACGGTCTTAATAACATTCAAGATTTTGCTGAGCCTTCAACCTCTTCTCATCAAGAGATTCTAATTCTACAAAACATATCTTAGCATTTTATTCTTTGGTGAGCCCTTCTTGAATAGCCAGTCTTAAAAAAGGTATTTGACACTCAAGTGAACGGACTACTTCAACTCCACAAGCAAGTGAGTATGGTGTTTCTTGCGTCGGTGTGCAATACGTTGTCCTATATGCCCATAAAGCTTCTTTTATTCATTCATGCCAGTCTTATTTGGATTTAGAAATGCCATTTTTCAACAAGTTTCACAAAGTTTTATTGAATGCTTTGGCTAGACCATTGATGGCATCATAGTATAAAAGATTTAGCTTCTTGAATCCAAAGATATCACAAATCTTGTTCATCATCTTGTTATCAAATGGCTTGTTGTTATCAATTATTATGTATTAAGGAATTCCAAAGCGGTAGATGATATTCACCCAGATGAAGTTTGAAACATTCTCCTTTTTTACTTGTTTGAGAGTAATAGCTTTGGCCTATTTGGATAAGTAATCCATCGCGGCCAAGATGTACAAGTATCCACCAAAATATTTGGCTAGCGGTCCAACAATAACCAATCCCCAAGCGTTGTATAGCCAGGATGCTATAGTTGGGTGTAATAAAACAAGAGGTTGATGTATGAAATTCACATGGAATTGGAAAGCTTTGAATCTTATAGCATCATCCAAGTAATGTTTCACCATTATTGGACAATAATACCTTATTCTTTTAATGTGAAAATAAAGATTCGGTCCAAACTGATAAGATCCACAAACTCCCAAGTGTGCTTCTTGCAAAGCTTGAACTGTTTCTTCCTCTTCTAAACATTGTAACAGTACTCCTTCAAATGATATTTTATATAGTGTGTCCTTATAGCAAAGAAGTGAAGTACACGACGACGGATGTCAGTCCTTCTCCTTGAATCCTCTAGAAGTATCTCATAACATAAGTAGTTAATGACTGGTTGTCGCCAATCTTACTTTATGACTTTAGACATAGCTATGAGGTGCTCAACCTTATTTTCTACATCTTCATCCTCATTCGGAAGTGGTACTACCCATTCTTGGCAAATTGTAACTCATGTTTGATTCAAAAGAGTTACGGTTGAGGACAAAGCAGCTAGGTCATCAACTTGCATAATTTATTCTCTTGGAACATATTGAAGAGTTATTTCTCTAGGACAGCCCATAAAATTCTAATCATAATCATGATATGGGAGAAGCTCAGACTTTCTAGCTTCATAACTTCCCAAGAGTTGCTTGATCACCAATTGTGAGTCACCAAAGACTTATAATTATAGTTGTTTTATGTCAATTTTCATCTCAAGTTCAAGTATTAGTTATTGATATTCATCAACATTATTGGAGCAACGGTTTGTTAAGGTAAAAGAGTATGGGATGACCTCTCCTTATGGAGTGGCAAACATAACAGCCGTAGCAGTTCTACTATGATGTGCGGCACCATCAAAGTACATCTTCCATGAAGGTCTGGCTTCAATAACCATTACACCTCATTAGGAAGTTCATCAACTATTTCCCAATCATTAGGTATCGGGTGGTCTGCCAAGAAGTCTGCCAATGTTTATCCGTTTACAGCCTTTTGGGAAATGTGCACGATTTCAAACTGTTGAAATTGAAGGTACCACCTTACAAGTCGATCACTAAGGACTGATTTTGACATCACAAATTTGATGGGATTTGCCCTAGACACAATACGAATGACATGATCTTGAAACTAGTGTTCATCTTTTGAATTGAGATAGCCAATGCCAAACATAACTTTTCGATCGAACCATACTTTAGCTCATTTTGTGGGATCATTCGATTCAGATAGTAAAGAGCATTTTCCTTGTCTTTATTATTTTCTTAAGCCAGTAGTGCCCTAACTGACCTTTCTTGCATCGCGATATAGAGTATCAATGGCTTTCTAGGTATAAGTGCTGCAAGAACTGGAGGCTTCATCAAGTATGATTTGATACTTTCAAAGGCCTTACTACAAGTTTGGTAACATTAGAAAGAAATATTCTTCTTCATGAGATGGATAAATGGTTGATATTTTTTGGTCAGTTTTGAGATAAACCTCCTTAAATATGCTAGCCTTTCTTAATGGCATTTTAACTCATGAATGTTTCGAGGCGCAGGCATCTTCAAAATTGCATCGACCTTGGTCTAATCAATTTCAATTCCTAGGTGTCATACTATGAATCCAAGGAACATTACAGAAGTAACTTTAAAGGCACATTTCAATGGATTCATCCTAAGTTGATATCTTCAGAGCAACTCAAATACCATTCTTAGGTCCTTCAAGTGGTCGCCTCTCTTTCTTGACTTCATTACTAAGTCATCCATATAGCTCTCGACATTTTTATAGAGTAGGTCATCAAAGATATTTTGCATATCCCTCTGATAAGTGGCACCAGCGTTCTTCAAATTAAAAGGCATCACCTTTTAGCAGTAAATACCTTTGGCCATACGAAATGAAATGAGCTCTTTATTATTTGGTTCCATATGGATTTGGTTATAGCCGGATGAACTATCCATAAAAGACATCCCCTCATAACTAGTTGTGGTATCAATCATCAACTCTAGAATGGGGATTGGAAAATCATCCTTAGGGCATGCATTATTGAGATTCCTAAAGTCGACACAAACTCAAATTTGGCCATTCTTCTTCCGTACAGGAGCAATGCTTGAAATCCATGTAGGGTATTTGACTTCACGAACAAAGCCAGCTTCTATGAGATTGTTAACCACATTTTCAATCAATGGCGCCAATTTTGGCCTGAAACATCTTTGGTCTTATTTAACAGGACGAGCACCATTCTTGACCGCCAACTGATGAACTACTAATTTTTTATCTAAGCCGAGTATATCCTTATAACTCCAAGTGAATACATCCCTATATTCTTTTAGTATGTCCATATAAGCGATTTCTTACTTAATTTCTAGAAAATCTCTTAGGTAAGTTGGTCTTGTGTTCTCATCGGTACCAAGATTGACTTTTTTTAATGAATCTATTATGGTCTTCACTCCTTCAAGTTCTGATGGAGAATCCCCAGCACCTTATTCCTCCTGAGGATCATCACGTTGATGGATATGCTATAACACCAGGAAATATCTTCCAACTCTTCATCAACTTTCGTTTAAGATAAGAGATCATACTCACATTGGGTCATAATATGATATGAAGAGCATACATTTTCTTTATCTTCCTCATATTTTTTGGTATAAACCATGGTATGAGTCTTTGATTTTAGAACCTCCTTGCATAAAACCGTGAGTTTCATCTTCCGCCTCATCTCGAAGAAATCAAACTTTGAAAATCCTTCTGGATTTTAGGTGAAGAATGCATTATTGTGCTTTGAAAATTTCTTCGATACTTGTTGACTTTCTTCTTATTTAGCGGACCCAACCTCTTAAACATGGAATTTCTTATGGTTGATTCTCCAAGTTGATCAAAGATGAAGGTCGTCTATTGGAAGCAGTGAATTCCTCTTCCGCATTGATGTAGTTCCTAACTGCCCTTTTTATGGAGAAGTGAACTAGAGGTAGTGGCTTGTATCCTAGGCCTTTACATGCCTTCTCAGTCGTACTTTCCATTGAAATCTTGCCCAACCTTCATGGCTCATTAGGATAGTATCCAGCTTTTACAAATAACTTGTAAGCATTTGGATCAAAGCCTTCTTTTATACGTTTCATGGGGACTAATATATCTTGTAGTGAATTCTGATCCACAAACTCTCCAAGTTTCCTTGAGAATGGATTTATTGTGTCAATCTGCTTGATAAGCAAAGTTATCCCCCTAGTACATTATCTTGGGCATCGGCCAAATAATTTTTCTCTTTCTTTACCTCTGGTACAAAATAGAGTATAGGAGTTGGCTTTTTCTTCAAAGATGCAATATTTTCTTATTTGAAGTGGAGGGAGACTTCTTAGTGACAACTTTTTTGACAGACACCACGATCTTCTTAGCTTCAATATCATCACACTTGCTTGTTGTGACATCATTAACCCTTTTGTCATTTACAACATAATTTTTCAAGTTGAATTTTGCATCGGTAAAGTATGACTCAGCCTCAGTGAATGGCTTATCATCAGCAGTTATCTTTCTTTCTTCCCTGCCTTTGAGATAATTCAAATATTGGTAGTAAGAGGATGAGATAATTTTGTTCTCGTGTACCCAAGGCCAACCAAGCAATGTATTGCATGAAGTCTTGGTATCGATCACATGTATCAATGCATTTGATCGTAAATCGTTCATATGAATCCCTAACTTAATATATCTCATGGCTCTCTAACCCTCTTGGTTGAAACCTTGGATCATCAAATGACTTTCAGGAAGTTCATCAGTAGTGATGCCAAGTTCCTTCATTGTGCGAATAAGCAAGATATTGACTCCGGATCCCTCGTCTATCAAGATTTTATTTACCTTCTTTCCTATAAAATGACCCGCCATATATAAGGGATGGTTGTGCAGGGCTTCACCAAGCAGAAGATCATTATTTGTAAAAGTAATTTTTTTATCACATACATGCGTCTCTTGACTAAAAGGTTCAGTAAGCTTTTCAGAAGATGAAGGAACTTTCATTGGTGGGTTTTAACCCTTTTCTCCTTCTTTTCCAGTATTAAAGCAAGATGCCTCAAGGTTGACTTAAGCAGTCTTTGCACTAAACCAGCTTGGCAAGAATTCTTCCAAAGGCACAGGATACCGTTATTTTTTTGTGGTGATGCTCTGCTACCCTCACACTCTTTGAAAGCTCAATTAGTCTCTGTTTTCTCAGTTTCTTCACCATCCTCCTTCTAGTTGGCTGCTTGGATGACTCTTTTCGTAGATTTATCTTTTTGCATCTGCACCTAATCACTAGAGTCCAACCTCCATCATCGCCTTCATTAACTTAAGACTTATCATGATCTAATGGTTCCTCTTTATGCTCTTCAAAACATATTTGGATCGGATTGAGTAAGGAAAAAGTAATAGATATTTTATGAGAACTGGAATTCTCATCATCGAAGAAGATCTTCTTCTCATTTTCCAATTGCATGACTTTGTCTTTGAAAACAAAATATTTTTCCAGAGGGTGACCCACCATCCTATGATATTTGCAATAATTTGGGTTATTGGTCCTTCTAGCTTTGTTGGGTTGCTTCATCTCTGGTAGATCAATAAGCTTATGCTCAAGAAGCTCATTGAAAATCTCATCAATATCAGAATCAAGGAAGGGGTATTCCCTTTCTTGCATCTCCTTTAAGGTGAACTTTTGATTTGATCGTGCTCGAGAAGTCATCTTCACGCTTTGGTTTTTGCTCCCTTTGTGGTGAAATTTACAAGAGACTCGTCGACATTCATGGATTTTTTATTGTCACCTTTGGGGACAAACTTGCTCTATTTTCTGGGTTTTTGTTTATCATTTCCCTTTCAAGGGTCATAGATAGGCGCTACTCCTTTTTTGATAGAAGACATGCTCAAATCCATGTCGTGAGCACGAGTAGATAAATTTTTAAAGGATTTTGGTTTAATACCTTGCAAGATAGAGAGAAGTTCCCAGTGCATTCCTTTGATTTACATCTCTATTGCAGAAGTTTCACTGAGCCTATCTTTGTAGTTTAGGCTTGAATTTCTCCATCGAATGATGAAGTCAATGATTGGATCGTCCTTTATTTGATGAGTATTTATGAGATCTACCATGCTCACTATATGCCTTGTACTATAGAAGAAATTCAGGAACTTATGCTCCAATTGCTTCCAACTATCGATGAAATGAGGCTCAAGGCCCGTGTGCTAATCGAAGGTGTTTTTCTTTAGGGAACGGACAAATTATTTGACAAAATAGTCACTGTAGGTTCCAAAATTATTGCATGTCTCAAAAAAGTGTGCGACATGTTGTTTTGGATTGCCTTTGCCCTCAAATTATTGAAATTTGGGAGGTTGATAGCTCGCAGGCATTTTGAAGCTATCAATCCTTGCGGTGTAAGGCTTGGAATATATCGGGAAAGATTTGGTGACAATATCATACTTGTCTTTGAGGGTTCCTTCAATGAAGTCCTTCAATTGATCAATCAACATCATTTCCTCAGAAGAAACTTGTACCTCCATAGCCGATGGTATTATTTTACAGGATGTTCTGTCTCATAAACTTTTAGAGCTTTTTCATGTGAATGGATAGACTCTCCGTATATTAATACATCTATATTATCCACCAACTTATTAATCCAAGCATCTTGGTTTTTCACATATTTGGTCAGACCCTCAATTGTCCTTGTCAAGTTTGCAAGATGCTCCTCCATAGATGAGGCATCAGTTATCATTGCTTGCATGATCACTGAAGACGTTTGAGAGTAACATGTATTATCGCATAAGTTTATCTTCAAAGTTCTCAGCTTATGCAGTGTAAGTAGAGATGATGTATTGGTTGAACAACTATCATTCTTTGTGACGGAGTATTTTTAACCAGAGTACTCAAGTAGAGCTAGGGCCTTCTTAAGTGTCTCATCCACATTGCTTCTTTCTCTTTAAGCACTTGCATGGGACCTCGCTCCTTTTGGGATTGAAGATTTAAAAATTAGAGTTGGTGCAGATAACACTTGATGTGTTTTTTGCCCTAGCATGTTAACCTTGCTCCTTATGACTGCTCTAAAGCTTTCAAAAGTAACACTGAGGATTTTTTCTACTTCAACAGAGAATTTGGAATCAGCAGCCTTGGAAGTAATTGATTGAGAATTGGCCTTCTTGGAAGTCATTTCAATGTTTTTAAACATTGAAGTTGGAAAATGAGACGAGTGGTAGAGATCATCCCACTGGGTGTGCCAGTATTTATTGGACAATAAAATACTAGATCAAAAAAAAAATCGGGACAAGAAAAATATTGCAATAATCGTTTTATTGATTTCAATATGTGAGTGTTACAATCTCTATGAATCCTCTGATTCGCCTTTTCAAATATAAATTCAAGGGCTTCAAGCTTGTTTTTGAATTTGGACTTGATTTAAGACCTTGATGGATTTGATCTTAACTTATACTTGAATTCAAGGGTTTTGGGGCTTGTTCTTGAATCTTATGGTCTTGATCTAGAATCTTAATGAACTGAATTTGAATGCTTGAACTTTGTAGAAAAATTACGGCGTTTGATCCACGAGCTCTCTCTTGATTCTTGTTAGAGTTGTTCGTCCTTTTCTAAATTATAAGACCTCTGTTTATACTTTTAGGAAGGAAAGAGTCATGCTGAAGGTGAATTTCTTTATCATTTTTGTATGTGGCATAATTTTATTGGTTTCTTCACTTGACTTGGCATGCCACTTCATTTGACACGTGGCGCTCATTTGGGCCCCTAGAATATGAAGACATCTTAGGCTTAGCAAAGTGTGTTCATCATTTATAGCCCAAATCAATGAACTAGCCCAATAGAAATTAAATTTTAATTAAAGGATAAATTACTTAAAACTACGACTTTACTTTATATTACTATACAATATCCCAAATCTCAAAACTAATTACAAATATTCTATATTTACAATTTCTCTCTCTATAATTCATATGCATAACTCTATCTTCTCATTTATATATTTTTTTTATCTTATAAAGTGCCTACAATCAATGAGTCACATTCAAGAGGTTACCAAGTTTGAATACAAAACTGAGGTTACCAAGTTTGGATACAAAATTAAAAAATTCCATCTTGGATCAAAACTCCAACGACTTTTGCCTCTCCTCCGCATCAAGAAAGAAATTACAACAAACTGCTCTAGCTAACAACTGGCTTTGGGATGCTCCGCTGAATCTTTTCCAATTGTTAAGGAGATATTTTATTAGGCTTTCGATTTTCCCCTAGCAACTTATTAGAAAGAACTTGAGATTTTTATTTCTAGCTTTGGACTTTTCTTTTTAACTGTTTGCACAATTCAAGCAGACATTGCAAAAGCTTCCAAATACATATCACTTACATCATTTCGAGTGACAGTAACTTGGATATAGCCCAACTAATAGAATGGAGTTTTTTGCACAAAAACTCCTTCAATCTCCATTTTCTTCATTCTTTACACCCTAGACTTTCATCAATTTCATCTCCGTCCCATCCTTCTTCAATGCATCAATCATCAATTTTGATAAAGTCATACGTATGTTTGGTAATGGAAGATGTGAAGCTATGTATATTTATGATACTAAACATCTTTATCTTATACGTGGTAAGATGCACAAAAAAAATTGGATCGTTGTGGTGATATCATTCTTGTTGGAAGAAAAGAAAAAAAAAGAAAGAAAAAAAGGTATGAATATGTATGGAATTTGACATTACCGAGAGTTTTTAAGTCACATCATAAACATATGTATGGAATTTTTGTTACTTCATCCCATATACATATTATTATGTATATACATTTTATTGTGTATATACATATTATTGTGTATATGAGCCCATATACTTAAATTTGTTATGTATATATGGTGAAAGAAACACTGATGGATTGTTTATTTTAGAACATATACATTATAGAGTCATATATATGTTATGCATTAATAATGTTATACATAACTATGTTATGTATATCAATCCATATACATAATTTTGTTATGTGTATGTGTTGAAACAAAAACTTTTAAACTGTTATATTTTCAGAACATATACATTAACAGTGTTATGTATATGAAAGAATATTAGGCATGAATATTAAACATTGTTTTATGTTTTCAAGTTTTGAAAAACTTTGTTTAAGTCTTGTTATATATTAAACTGATATTGATTGGCAATGTATATTATTATGGGACAATCCAATTCGGGTGCAATTGCCGAAATCAACCCGAGATTCCTCAATCTTTAATTCTGATCGTTGAAATTGATTTGGAGTTTCAAATTTTGAAATTGAATAGTTGTTACTGAATTTAAGGGATCCATTAATCACAATTTCATAAATATAGAGTTAATTGTATTATGTATTTAATGCAAATATTTTATGTCCTTAATTATAATTAAATTAGTTAGTTTAGATAAATAAGTAGTAATGTATATCGGCATTCAGTTATGAATATAAATAATTAAAATTCGGGGAGAGATAAAAATTAAATTAAAAATTTGAGAGAGAGGGTAATTAAGGAGCAAACTGGTGGGATTTATGTTATTTATCCTTAATTAAATTTATATTTATTTAAATTTAAATAATTAATCCAATCATACTAATTCACCACATTTATTTGAACTAATGTAATTAAAATTGATATGATTACAATTACACTAAACACGTATATTCTTATATTATATTTTTTGTGGGTTTCAATCTCAATCTTCTTGAATTCGATATTGGTGTTAATTTTGTTGATGATGTTCCTTCTGTGGGTTTGTCGGTTCTTAATATTCTTTTACTATTTTCAGTTAGATTTAAAATGGTATCAGAGCCCAGTTATTTAAAAAATACAGAAGTAGCATACATGTTTGAATTTATGAATTTAGATTGGATTTACTTGACAATAATTCATATTGATTAATTATGAGAAGACCATTTAAAAATAGAGAAGCTTTTAGAAAAATTAAAGAATCTTTAATTAGTAATTATTCAGAATATATAAGTCTAAATAAGACAAAAGAAAACCCACAAAGACTAGCCTACCTAATTACCTTAGTATCTAGTATTGAAGCAAAATTAATAATCCATTTAAAATCTAGGAGAATGAGACACATACCACCTAATTATGATAAAATCAGATTTAGGTATCCGCCAAAATACTATAAATACGGTTTAAATGAATAAAATACAAAAATACAAAGAACTAAAACAAATTATTTCTGAAAAACGTAAAGAATTAAAAATAAGAATAGAAAGATTAAGTTATAATATATTTGCCGGAGTTAGTAAAAACTCAATAAATGTACAAAAGGATGAAATATCAAATTTAGAATCACAAATAGATAGTTTAGAATATATATATATCAACATGAACTATTTACAATTAAATGAACAAAGAAGAATTTATAATAGACGAAAAAATATATGAAAATCACGAAGGACTAAAAATAAGAATAGTATTTTCTAATCTAGGGAGAAGATATAAGAAAATAGGTGAACATTTATATTTAATGTTAGAAAAAGAAGAATTAAAATTAGAAGATAAATTGACAGTTATGGTAAGAATAGAAAGGGAAAACGAATAAATAGATAGAAAAAAAGGAAATAGAAAAAATAAAACAACAAACTACAGAAGAAATACGAAAAATAGAAGAAACTAAAAATAGTAGGATTGCTGAATTAGAAAAAGAATTACAAATGTTAAAAGATCTGTATGAAAAAAGACAGAAAGAAAAAGAAGAAAAAGATAAAGAACAAAAATTATTAAACGAGATAAATCAATTTAAAGAAAAATTAGAAATAGACAATAAAGAAATAAAAGACAAGGAATTGGAAATAAATAATATAGATGTTGAAGAGACAGATAATTATGATTCAGAAGATAGTGAAACATATACAGAAATATTAACAAATACAAAAAATTTAGAAATCAATGAAAAACAAGAAGTAATTAATGAAGAAAATTTAGAAAATATCAACACAGAAATAAATACTCTTAATAAAAAAGAAGATCAAAATATAATATCTAGTACATCAGAAATAAGGAAACCTACATATTATAAGAATAAGTTTAAAAGATATAATCTAAAGAATGAATATGACAAATGGACACCAAAACAAATAGTTAATAAAAATCATAACTTTTTAGACTTAGATTGTGTAATAGATACAGAAAAAACAATACAATTATGGATAGGATATATGACAAAACAATTATTAGATAATAATATAAGTGTAATAGATGCACCAGAATATATAGAAAGAACACTAATAGGAACAGTGAAACTATGGTTTTTAAATCTAACTGAAAATAGTAAAAGAATATTAAGAACCGACAAACCCACAGAAGGAACATCATCAACAAAATTAACACCTATAGAATTATTAAAAAAATATGAAACAGCTATAAAAGACGAATTTAGTAGCATGACAACAAAAGAAGAAGAACAAAATGAAGAGAAAGATATAAATAGGAATTTAATGTTAAAATTAGCAATATGTAATATGTGCTATATAGATGAATATACTTGCGCATTTAAAGAATATTATTATAAAGGAGCATATAATATAGAAGAAAGTAAAGAAATAAGAAAATTATATTTTAATAAATTACCTGAACCATTTAGTTCAAAAATAATAAAAAGTTGGGATGAAACAAAAACAGTAGATACTCTAGGAGCAAGAATAAAATTTTTACAACAATGGTATAGAAACCTATGTGAAAGATACAGAGAAGAAATAAAAATGGAAAAAACATTAATAAGAAATTTAGCATGGTGCAAAGATAAAATAGCACCTCAATTTGGATGCGAAGAAAGATATTATAAGAAAAGAAAAAGACATAAGAAATATAAGAAATACAAAAAATCAAAATATAAGTATAAGAAACCAAGAAAAAGATATTATGTAAAAAATTATAAACATAAAAGACCATATAGGAAAAAGAAATCTATAAAAGAATGTACCTGTTATAATTGCGGAAAAATAGGACATTTAGCTAGAGATTGTAAATTACCTAAAAACCCAAAAAATAAACAAATATCAGAAATAAAAATAGAAAATATAGAATATATGCAGATAGATTACATAGATTACGAATTAGAAAGTGAAGATAGTATATATGAAATTTCAGAGAATGAAACAGCTAACGAAATAGATAGTGAATTAGACGAATTAAATGACTGAAGAAGATATAAAAATATTAACAAAAGAAGAATATTTAAATGACGAAGGAACAGATCAAAAAATAATATTTAATAACAATGTATTTGATGAAATAAAAGGAAAAGAGTTAGACTTAAGTGTAGAAAAAATATTTAAAATACCAACAATAAAAAATATATTTACTAGGAAAAAGGAAGAATATTATGTAGTAAGCCAAAAGGAACATGTAATAGACTGTAGATATGCAAAAGGTAAAGCTAGTATACCACTAGTAACAAAAAGAATAATTAATAAAGAGATAAACGATATAAAAAGTAGAGACTCAATAAAATATGTACACCTTGGAGGTACAAAAATATTAATAAAAGCATGTTTTAGAGAAGGAATAGATACACCAATAGAATTATATTTAGCAGATGATAGAATTATAAAACCTATAGAAAAAAGTATAATAATTGTCATAAAAGGAAATTTAATATACCAAAAATTTAAATTTATAATAAGTGTGAATTATTCAGTAGCAGTAACGAATAAAAATATAGATAAATCATTAGTATTATATTGGAAAATATCAGGAATAGAATTAACACCAGGAAGTAAAATATTTACGGCAAGATGTAAAAACCTATATGTGTTAACAACAAAACATAAAATAACGGGAAAAAAAAATTAATAAAATACAAATAGAAAGCCCTTTTGAACAATTCGTAAAAACAATTGATAATAATGATTATAGTTACAGAAATATAGACATAGAAGAAGATCTAGAAATAATAAATGATAGAATAAGTACAACAAAAAGAACAGCTTATGATAAACCGGAATCATCAAGCTCATCAAAAAGAACAAGTTATGAAACAAGTTCAATGGATAATTCAAACCAATATTACATAACAGGAAAGGTAAATGAAAAAGAATATTTAATACTCTTAAATACAGGACAAGAAGAAAATTATATAGCAAAATATCTAGTAAAAATGAGGAAATAAAAACTGACAATAATATATGCCCAGATCTACCAAGAAGTTTAATAAATACTAAAAATATAGCAGAAAAAGAAATAATAATAGGAATAAGAAAAATAAAAATAGAATTTGAAGTAAAAGAAGAAATGCAAAAAACAGACATAATATTAGAAATAAAATGGTTAGAACAAGTAAAACCATATAATATAGAAGATACACAATTAACTATAACATATAACAGAGAGAAATTATTCTTAAGAAGAGCTTTAACATAAAATGAAAATATATGTATTAATGAAGATAGTAGTAGAAGGATATTACAGTAGATATTATACGCCTATGATAGACACAGGAGCAGAAGCTAATTTATGTAGATATAATTGTTTACCAGAAAGTAAATGGGATAAATTAAAAACACCAATAATAGTTAAAGGATTTAATAACGAAGGAAGCTTAATTACTTACAAAGCTAAGAATGTAAAAACACAAGTATGGGATAAAATATTAACAATAGAAGAAATTTATAATAATGAACTAACATCAAAAGATATACTTTTAGGAATACCGTTTCTAGATAAATTATACCCACAAATAATAACTAGAACTGATTGGTGGTTTACAACACCATGTAAACAGAAAGTAAGAGCAAAAAGAGTGAATAATAAAATAAGAAAGAAAACTGATTGGATAAAAGGAAGTGAAAAAATTACACAAAAGTTAGAAAATATAAAAAATACCGAAGATACAATAGAACTAGTCGTATTTTCGAAAAATAAAACAGAAATAACTATATTTTCAATAAATAAGATAGAAATAATCAAAAGAAAATTAGAACAATTATATAGTGAAGATCCATTAAAAGGATG
Organism: Capsicum pubescens; assembly: GCA_030864215.1. NCBI lineage: Eukaryota > Viridiplantae > Streptophyta > Magnoliopsida > Solanales > Solanaceae > Capsicum > Capsicum pubescens. The sequence continues at coordinate 109,742,092 of CM061540.1, read as the reverse complement.
GGAAAGACATAAAACCATTATAAAAATTGAATTAATAGATAAAAATAGCATAATAACCCAGAAACCATTAACATATAATTTTGATGATTTAAAAGAATTTAAAATGCATATAGAAGAATTATTAGAAAAACGATATATACAAAAAAGTAATAGTAAACATAATAGTCCAGCATTTATAGTAAATAAACATAGTGAACAAAAAAGAGGAAAAAGTAGAATGGTTATTGATTATAGAAATTTAAATGCAAAAACAATGACTTATAATTACCCAATACCAAATAAGATATTAAAAATAAGACAAATACAAGGATATAATTATTTTAGTAAATTTGATTGTAACTCAGGATTTTACCATCTAAAGTTAGAAGAAGAATCTAAGGAATTAACCGCATTTACGGTACCACAAGGATTTTATGAATGAAATGTATTACCATTTGGATATAAAAATGCACCAGGTAGATATCAACATTTTATGGATAGTTATTTTAAACAACTACTTAATTGTATAGTATATATAGACGATATACTATTATATACAAAGACCAAAGAAGAACATTTAAAATTATTGGAACAATTTACGGATATAATAGAAAAATCGGGAATAAGTTTAAGTAAAAAGAAAGCTGAAATTATGAAAAATCAGATAGAATTTTTAGGAATACAAATAGATAAAAGTGGAGTAAAAATGCAACAACATATAGTACAAAAAATAATAAATTCGAAAGAAGAATTAGATACAAAAAAGAAATTACAATCATTTTTAGGATTAGTAAACCAAGTAAGAGAATATATACCAAAATTAGCAGAAAATCTAAAGCCCTTACAGAAAAAATTAAAAAAGGATGTAGAATATAATTATAACGAAGAAGATAAAAAACAAGTTCAAAAAATAAAAATACTTTGTAAAGAATTACCAAAATTACAATTTCCAGATGAAAATAGAAAATTTATATATATAGTAGAAGCAGATGCTAGTGAATGTCGTTATGGAGGAGTACTTAAATATAAATATGAAGAAGAAAAATTAGAACACCACTGTAGATACTACTCAGGTACATTTAATGAAACAGAAATAAAATGGGAAATAAATAGAAAAGAATTATGTTCATTATATAAATGTTTATTAGCATTTGAGCCATACATTGTATATAACAAGTTTATTGTACGAACAGATAATACACAGGTACGATGGTGGTTAACAAAGAAAATACAAAATTCAGTTACAACAAAAGAAATTCGGAGACTAGTATTGAATATATTAAATTTTACATTTACAATTGAAGTAATTAGTACTAACAAAAATGTTATTGCAGATTACATATCAAGACAAAGCTACACAGACTGACATAATAGAAGAAGATACTCTAGAAAAAATACTCAACACCCTAACTACGCTTTCAATGAAAGTGGACAGTATGGGTAATGAGATAGAAAAGCTAAATACTAATAAAGATAAACTGAAGTCTATAGCTACAAATCAGCTAACTCAGCAGTGTGCAGAGCTATGTCGATCGGAAGATATTAAAATTCCAGAGCTAGAAGGAGACGTTGGGATACTCCATAAAACCCATAACATTTATCAATCTACTTCTGCAGGTACAAGCAAAGGAGTTAGGAGAAATACAAATATGAACCTAAACAAGCTATTTGATAAACCATTTATTCCAAATACACCAAAAGATCCTATGTTTATACCCCCACAAATCACCACATACCGAGAAAGTCTAAACCAAGACAAAAAGACCTACAACCATACAGCCCGAACATACATAGAAAATATTTACAAAATACAAACCTTCTTAAATACCAACCCCAGAGCTATAAACATCCAAGAACCACATACAAATTACATAACCCAGAAGCTAACCGGATACAATAAGCTAATTATTTTGCCCAAAATCAAACCAGGTCTAGTTAAAACCTGTTACGAATATGGACTACTTAGCACCATATATACCCAAGACGGAAATGAAATATCCAATATACCAGAAATATATGATTCATTTAACATTTTTAAAAGAATAACCAAAGGTAACCTATTTTTTATAAAAATTTATACGGCACCAGCAGAGATATTGTATGATGAAGTTAAATCACCTATACAAGTTGTAAAAATAGGAATGACCCGAGATATGATTATACCAGAAGATATTACTCAACAACCAGAAATACCTAGAATTGAGATACTAAATTTTTATGCAAATAAAAGAATTATTGGACTATCTACGATTCTTCAAGAATTAGCAAATAATTATCGCAACAGAAATCCCATTTGGAGTTATTATTCAAGAGGTAATGTAATAATATACTCAAATTCAAAGGAACTACGAGAAGCAGATATGGAAGACGTCAGGCAATGGATCTTGACTTTACTCAATCCAGAGAAAAAATCTATCGCCAGAGCTATTAGAGAAAAATTTATTTCGGAAGAATTATTAACCAGATATTACAAGTTAATTGGACATAAATATCCAGACCATCAATGTTCAAAATGTAATGGAGAAGATAATATTGTCCCAGAAGTTCAACTAGAATAAAAGAAGATAAACATGCCAGGTGGAAAAAGGATAAGAACATCAGATACAAGATAAGAAGCAATAATGGAGATATGGAAAAGCAGCAGATACGACAACATCAACGGAGACAAGATATTGAATTATTTATGATCATTGTATAGATTTTTTTTAGTCTTTACGTAAAAGATGTAATTATTGTAGACTTATAGACTTTTCTAGACTTGTAGAATTTTTTAAAGGCTATGTAGAATTTTAGGCTAGGTAGCCTTTTTGACATTTTATTACATAGATTAGTAGCCTTTTTGACTTTACAAAAGGCTATAAGAATCTAGTCTTAACATTTTAAAAACGTGTAAAGATGATTGTAAAGATTTCGTTCTATAAATAAAGGAAACTGAAGGCATTGCAAGGCAAGCCTTCATGTGTTGAAGCAAATACTCTCTCCATTCCACAACAAATATTTTGCTCAGTTAATTAAAAACAGGTATATTTCAATGGAAAAATCTATGGAGGAACAAAGCTCAGAAATATCAAACCTACCCGAACAGGTATATTTATTTATGATTATGAATAGCTAAATTCATAATTCCCAACAATCATGGTATGATAAAATAGATTCATGTTAGTTACTTTATAGTAGAATTATTCGAAGAATAATATGTTAAGAAGTTTATTAGCAAAGTGGAAACGGAGAAAAATCCCTCAGAACTATGTCATCCTAAAGGTGAAACCAATAAGGCAAGAAGCCGTGGTGGGGAGTAACCAGAGTAGAGGCGTTGTTTAAGGGAAAATATCCAGATTACCATGCTAATAGTGACTGAAGAACATGTTATTTAAGAATAATCTAGTATATAGTAATCTGAGATGACCATATTTTGTTATGTACATGGTTGAAGGGAATATTTTGAAAAAAGCAATTTTATGAAAATGAATAATTATTTATCTGATGTGATGGTAGATAAATTTAAAATACTTATTTTGTATGCACTTAAAGATATAAAAGTAGTAGATATAAGAAAAAGCATATTAGAAAAAGCATTTGATAAATATTACATGACTAGAGTAAATTATATACCATACCTACCTAACTACTCTTACAAATACTTACCATGATAAATTACATAGAATTTTTAGAAAAAGATATGAGAAACATACAGTTACTAGAAAAACAAATGAAAATAAATATAGACAAATACGTGGAAAATAAAGATATAAAATATATAGAATCCCTTAATAAAAATATGCAAGAACTACTAAGGCTAAAACAAACAACTACAAAATATTATAATAAAATATTTAGTAAATTTTAAATGATAGATAATCTTAAAGTCTTAATCTTATATATACTTAGAGATATAGAAATGATAGATATTAAGAGAATAATATTAGAAAAAGTATTAGACTATGAAATTGAAATTATGAATTGGATAGCACAGTTATACCTAGATAATTACCCAGATGGATATTATTCAGATTAAAAGATGTTAGAATATATAAAGAAAATTAGAGAAAGGCAAAATTGGATATATGAAGAAGTTAATTACAGAAATCAACTTGAAATAGAGAAAAGACAACTAAAAGAAAAATTACTTAAAATAAAATTAACCTTAGAAAAGGAAGATACAAGTAATAATTTATTTAATACGTAAGAAAAATTATTTAATACAGATGGAAAATTAGTTATACATGAACAACAAATACTAATTAGTCAAATAAAAAATATAAACCTACGCATTGAATATAGCAAAGTTAGAATAAAATACTACACAGAAATTGCTAAAATTTCAATAGGATAAAATAATAAACTAAACAAGTTAATGAATACATCTTACGAAAAGAATAAATCATTAAAAGAAATAGAAACCCAACTATATATTTTATACCTAGAATACAAAAGGTTACATATTACTAACGAGGATCCTAAAACACTAGATAATTTAATTACGATAATATCTAATCTAGAATATGAATTAATAAAACATCTTAAGTCAAGAAGATAAAAATGAAAATTATTCCAATCAATAATATTCATTATAAAAATAAATACCTACGTATTTATTATCTAGTTAAATTATCGCACCTAATCCGCACCCCCATACTCAAATTCAAAGGAACTACGAGAAGCAGATATGGAAGACGTCAGGCAATGGATCTTGACTTTACTCAATCCAGAAAAAAAAACTATCGCCAGAGCTATTAGAGAAAAATTTATTTCGGAAGAATTATTAACCAGATATTGCAAGTTAATTGGACATATATCTCAATCTTCTTGAATTTGATATTTGATACAACAACCGTTTTATACCATTTTATGGTGTGATAACTGTATGTACCTTATAGGCTAGCAATAACCCCATTGACAGGGACAACTTTCATTTATATCCATCCATATTTTGCGTCGGTTATATGATCATACTAGTATATGTACCCGTGTAATGCACAAATAATATTAAAATAATATTTTTAATTATTTTATATCAACATATCTCGTTTCAACATGTTAAATTATATTACCTTCAAAAAATTTAAGTATCATATTATTTATCAATAAAAAAATAATTTAGAAAAAAATCAAATCTAATCCAACCATCTCCACCCCCGCCCCCTCTTCAATTTTAAATATAATAAATTATCTAATATTAAATAATAATTAATTTTGTTGTTGAGCTTTTATCTTTAGATTTTTAATAAATAAAGACATGTAATTACAATTCTTACCTTCATTTTACATTTTCATTTTTTTAATTTTAATCTATCAATTCAACTTTAACAACTAACTATATTCTTAAAAAAAGATTTTATCTTTCAATTTCAAAACACTTAATTGTGTCAATTACAAAAACTCTAATTTCAAAATTTAAATTTCACCACTCTCAATTCAATAAACAAAGCACATACAATTTAATATTTTTAAAAAATTTCAAATAAAGTTTAATTGCTCATAATTTTTTCATTGTTTAATTTTATCATTAATATTTTTAAGTATTTTATGTATATGTATTCTTATATCTTCTAAATAAATTTAATTAAAATCTCTCATAACACTCTCAAAATCATCGATATTCTTCACACACACACACACACACACACACACACACACACACCAATTTTTTTATTTTTTTTTAACTTTTAAGTTTTTCTTCTTACCCTACCCAACCCCTACCCCCAACTCGCTCTCCTAGTTCCTCCCAACAGCTAAAAATTAGCTATTTTATTTTTTTTTAAAAAGACTTTTTTTCTTAACACCACCCACCTCACCACGAAACCCTCTCCCCCACACCCCCAACCCCCCCCCCACACACACATACCCCGCCCCCAAAAAAATTATTTTATTTTTTATTTTTAGAAATCTTTTTTCTAACCCCAAAAGAATTTTAAATTCTTTAATTTATATTTTTTAAGAATTTTGAACTCTTTAATTTATATTTTTTTTCTATTCCACCCCAACTAAACCTACATTCACCACCCCCTTACACCGTCCCCATCTATTTCAATTCACTCCGATCATATTCATCTCTTTGTCATTATTCATTTTTATTGTTTAGTATTAGAATACATATATGTTTTAGGAAAATATTTTTTATTTGCGTCACGAACAAAAAATACAAGTAAGAAACAATTTGTTTTCTTAAAAAATATTTTTCATGAAAATTATATTCCTTCATAGTGAACACGTTCATAAAATCATTAAAAAACTCAGTAATAAAAGATAAGAATGATGGTACACAAAATCTTGAATTTCTTTTTTGGTAAATAGGAAAATTATATATAAATGATAGAACTTTTGTAACAATGACCTTTATCAAATCGAAAAAAATTAACAGTACTATTTTGTAGAACTAAAAATATGTTTGTTTCGTAACTTGAAATGATTAAGATTCATGAATCTAAAATGTATAAATAGATGAAAGTATGATATACAATTATTTTATAAAATATTATTTGTGATGGCACCATGAACATTCACATACTGTAATTTTCAGTTAGTTTAGTACACAATAAAATATGTAATGCATGTATATACATTGTTCAAATACAACAAACGGTTGACTTTTACAAATTTAAGAAAATACAGATTGATTAAAGTGGTTTACCTTGAACATTAATGGAGGAAGATGAAGGTAAAAAATGACATATTCTTCCTACATATAAAGAAGAAAAAATGTTAAATCTAAAATAGTTTTAAAATATGAAGAATTAAAAAATACAGTAAATGAATTCATGAATAAAGATATATATATATATATATATATATATATATATATATATATATATATATAAGGGAGCCTAAGAAGCTGGAATCCCATTTCAATTCAATTTTCATTTAAATTCAAATTCAAATACTATCATAATTATCTAGTTTATTAGTCTTCCTTTTTTCAAATGTAATACATAGTTATCTTATCTATATGTTTGAATTGAGATAAATATTTAAAATCAATGAGATAATAATGATAATTTTTAAAATTATTATTTTATATTTAATTTATAAATATATTTTATAGCATTTAAAAAGTATAAATATATGTATTTACTACTTTCCACGCATGATTTCCTATTTTTAAGCTAATGAACATATGTTATTTTTTATGTCTAAAAACCTATTATTTTTCATAAACGTAATATTATGAGTTCTATTGTTATTATTAAATAGTTAGAGTTTATTTAGGACTCTTCAACTATGGTTGATAGGTTTAAGCTAATAAAAATATTTTTTTTCTTTTAAAGTATTATTATTTTCAAATTCAAATATATAATAAAGATTTTATTATATTTTCAAATTCAACTAATTATAAAAATTTTATTACAATACTTTTAAACTTGTCTTAAAAACTGCCACGTGGCTTCTTAGCATTTTGCCACATGGCTTCTTCTAGAGCTTCGTCCTCTGCTTTATACTCCCTCCGTCCCAAATTACCCATCCCAAATTTTCTAATTTTATTTCTCATTTTACTTGTATTTTTTCATTAATCAAGAAGAGACAAAATAATTCCACGATTTACCCTTTGCATTAGTTACTTTTTCTTCAAATTAAAATGTAAGCGTCATTTAATAGGGGTACTATGGCAAACTAGGCATGTTATTGATTATTTTTCTTAATCAATGTGTCATCTCAATTTGAAACGGATAATTTGGGACAGAGGGAGTAATATACTAGTATAAGTATCCGCGGATGCGCGAAATACTTCATTAATACTATTAAATAATTAACTTATTTATTTAAAAGAATAAACTATCAATTTTAAATTTTCTTGTCATATCATATTAACATACTTTAAATTAATTATGAAATATTAAAAATAATTGTTAATAGTGAAATACAATTAATCTTTAATATATAATGGTTGTTGCAATTATTTTAGATGTTTTAATATAAAAAGAATGAAATTGGTATTTTCATCATATTTCTTTTTTTATTTTTTTTTGTTTCCCAAGGTATCCCCACAACCGGCAGCCGTGAGACTAATCTTTCATTCCTCTGTCAGCACACTAAGCGGTAGGAAACTGGCCACAGAGTTTTCTCCATTCGCCAGAGGCGGGGATCAAACCCCCGACCTCTTACTTAAATGACATGGCGCTGAACCACCATGCCAACTCTAGTGGTTATCATATTTCATTATATTGTTGACTTTCAAAAGTAATAAATATATTGTTATTTTGTAGTTGGACTATTACGTTTATATTTTAAACCAATTAAGATATGTGAATGCATTTTTAATCTTTCATTTTAAATTTTAATTTGGTTGTTTATCAATTCAAAATCAATAACTAACTATACTAAAAGCACTTGATTGTGTATAATTTCAAGACTTCTTATTCTAAATTTTATACTTTGCTACTCTTCATTGAAAAAACTATGAACATGCAAAATTTAATATTACTCATTAAAAAAGATCAAAAATTCTATTCCTACCCATACCCTTAACCCCCATCCCCCACTACCCCTACCCCACCCCATCAATTTTATTTTTTTAAAATAGCAATTTTTTCCTACACACCAGTCACCTACATCCACAACCCTGCCTTACCCTCACCCCCTACATCGCCTTTACCCCCACCTACAACACCCCATTCCCTAACCACCATAATCCTCCACCCCTCCCCTCCCAATCACAATATTTATCACTCTACACCTACCCATTCTTATAAACACACACACACACAACCACACACACATATATATAATGATTATATATTGATTAAAGAATTACATATATCCCAAAGAAAAATATTGGTGAATGCATAAATAATTTTAACAATGATGTAAAAATTATTTCCTGATACTATTATATCAATATCTTTGTGAATAAAATGATCATAGAAATTTTTTCAAGCTAAGCACAATCTAAATTTAAAAATAATTATAATTGACAAAAAAAACTTACATGATATAGTTATTAAAGGGTATATATAGTGGAGGATATTTATGTCAACTAAAATTCCAATCAAATTCAAAATTAAATATATTAGTTTCTTAGAAAAGATAAGATTCTAAAATATCGTTATCTAATACTCCCGCTGTTTCATAATAAATGAATTGTTGAATTTTGGCACACATATTAAGAAAAAAAATATTAAAGACATAAATTTAACACAACTTTCTATTTTTACCCCCAAAAAAAGAAAAAGTTGACCTTGTAATACCTTTTCAAAAGTTAATTGGTTGTCAAATCATAAGGGTAAATTTAAAAAAAATTCAATGATTCACTTATTTTGAAACACCAATAAATACTCCAACAATTCACTTATTCCGAAACGGAGGGAGTAGTTTATAATTTCAAATTTTTTAAAATAGAAAATTATTTGAGAAGTTATATTCAAACTTGAAAACTGCTTTATTAGGAACTCAAACTCATTTAATTGATCTAAATAAAAAAAAGGAGACATTTTATTTTAAAATTTGTGCCCAGACGTGCGCTTAATTTTTTTTTACTATATACTTTACTGTGAATTTATATTTAATTATTTCTTGGATTATTTTTTTTAAATATTTGTAATAGTGCTTTTGTATTTTTAAAATTTATAATAGTGTTTCTGTATGTTTAAAATAGTTTTATACCTTTTGGTTATCATTATTATTATTATTATTATTATTATTATTATTATTATTATTATTATTATTATTATTATCCTACGTCTACCTACTACGTACTACCACAATTGCTTCTACCACTATACTACTAATTATTATTATCATTCTAATAAAAAATTTATCTTTCATTAATATATAAATATATTATATTTAAATATTTATTATAATTTATAGAATTTAAATTTTAAAAGAGATAAGTTTGAAATAGTAAAAGTCTGTTAGAACTCTTTAAGTATGTATTTCTATTTCTGAGATAATAATTTATTTTTAAGGAAGGATAATATATGTCAAATTCAAATACTTTATCTTTCAATTCAAAACTTTTATTATGATATTTTTTAACTTTATCTTAAAATTGCCACTTGCCTTATTCTTATTTAATATTACTTATTAAAAAAATTAAAGATTTTATTCTTACCCCTACCCCCGAGCCCGACCCCCTCTACCCCTACCCCCACACCCTCAATTTTTTTTATGAAATAGTAATCTTTTTTCTACCCATCCGCCACCTACATCCACTACCCTACCTACCCCGCACCTTCTACACCACCCACCATAATCCTCCGCCCATTCCTTCCCAATCATAATGTTCATCACTCTACACCTACCAATTCTAATTGTTTATATATATATATATATATATATATGCAAGTAATTTAAGAAATAGGGGTTATATGTATAAATCAATACTATAAATGATATTATATTAGTTAAAGAAATACATTTACCCCAAAGAAAAATATTGGAGAAACCATAAATAATTTTAACAAAAATAATATAAAAATTATTTTCAGATGCAATTATATTAAAATCTTGTGAATAAAATGATCATATAAATTTTTTCGAGATAAGCACAATCTAAATATGAAAATAATTGTAAATGAAAAAAAAAAGATTAAACGATATATGTGTAACACCCCGTAAATTTTTTCGTACACTTATCGCGATTATATGGAGTCCTAAAGACTTGCGTATGGGTTAAATTAAGTTTATGGTGTTCGTAAGTATCCCGTAGATAGTTGTATGTGTAGGTATTGGAATAAGCTTTCCAACGATATAAAGTTTGCCCAAAACAGAGGAGAATTTCATATAAGCGAGCACATTCGAAATTTCAAAACGGTGGCCGGGAAGCCTGTGAACAGTGATTCTGCAGGAAAATTTCTGCAGCTAGGCACTCCAACTTGAGACGATCATAACTCCTTGTACAAAAAGAACTGTGTGAGCTGCTATATATAGACGAAAATCTCCGAGAGTCTTCTTTCTAATGCAATTGGTTTCATACAAATCCAACATCGGAGTAAGGAGTTATACTCGTTTTACTTCAGCCTCTCAAAACAGTTTTTAAGGGTCAACTTCAAACGATCATAACTCCTTGTACAGGACGAACTGGGTGGCCTACTTTATATGAAATGAAAGCCCTTTGAGTTATCTATCCAACGATACCAATTTCACCAAAATCCGATATCGGAGAAAAAAGTTATGGTCGATTTACTTCAGCCTGTCAAAACTGTCCACTGGGGACAGATTCGGGATTTATTTCAATTTTTAGGGCACAATGGTCATTTTCTATTACCTTTGGACGAAAATTGGTCTTAAAAACCTGCACTTAGCCTCAATTTTATCAGATTTTATCCAAATTTTAGGAAAGGTGAAAACCCTAGCCAATTTCAACCTCAAATATTTTGTGATTCAACCGTAGAAAATTCAAATTGGTTCCGTAGTTGTGTTCACCATCTCGGAAGCTTCAAGAAGCACCCCATGGTTATGTAAGGAGGATCCTAACTACAAGAGTTCATTGTTAAGGTATGAATATTGTTTATTCTTGATTCTTATCCATGAATAAGTATTGATAAAGGATTATGAGTATTGTCTTGATGTTGGAAGATAACTAGAAACATAGTTATGAATTGTTGTGTATAAATTGTTAGTAGTAAATTATGGAAGTTGCTGTGTTGGATTATGGAGGATGAATTGTGGTGATATATCATTATATTAGTGGTTATGTATGCCTAGTGATCATGTTGCTATTGGATGGTGATTAAGAAGGGAAATAAAGGCTAAGAGTGATGTTGAGGGATATTTCATGAAAATACAGGATAGGTGAATGTAATAAGAGTATAAGAGGATGTATGTAGTACTCTTATTGATGAGCTAAAGGATTACTTCCTAGACATTATTTGGTGAAGTTAATACCTAAATGGTAAGGTTTGGTTGCTAATACTAGTTTGCCACAAATGACTTATTGTAGATAAGTGTTCGAAGAGTACGGGAAGTCACTTGTATTGAAGTGGTTATATCAAGGTATGTAAGACATACTCTATCTATTCTTTGGCATGAATAATGACCCATGGCACTCTCAAGTAAGCTTCCAACATTGTCCTACGACACATGACATAATAACATCATATGATCTTCGACACTACCAATTGAACTTGTTTTCACTTTTAAGATGTCCGGCTAGTCAAAAAATGTCCACATACTATTGTTGACTCCGAAATGGTTTAATGAGGTATCCATGATTCTCTACTTCATCTTCATGATATTGATTACCTATTTACATGTTTTTCCTATTGAGGTATCATGGTTTCAAGTTCCATAAAGTGTGACCACAAAGTAACCAATCTCAAAGATTAATTGAATTAAGAAATGGAATGTCTGTATTTTAAATTGATGATATGATGTATTGTATTAGTACCACTGATCAGTTGGCCATTGTATTATAAAGATTATGTATATATGCTATTCCAGGGGTGGTCCCTGATGTATTGTAATAGTACCACTGATCAGTTGGCCATTGTATGACATATGTTATGTATTGACAAGGATTACGGGAAGTAATGATATGAAAGTAATGTGCAGGTATCCCATCAGTTCTTTTAAGTGTGGCCTACTCATACTGTTTATTCACTGGTATCTGGTTTCTGTTGATATTTTGTATCTCATCTTGATACTCACTGCCTTACATACTCAGTACATATTTCCGTACTGACGTCCCTCACGGGGGACCTGCATTCATGCCTGCAGGAACAGGTACTTCAGGTCGTACACCTCCGCAGTAAGAGCCAGGACATTCTGTTGTTAGTGGTGAGCTCCAGTTGTTTTGGGGCATCCCAAGTCGTCTCTATATGTACTTTTGTTATTTGCATAAAAGTCTTTTGTGGGCGGGAGTTTGTCCCGACCCCAACTCAGTTGTGTATCTATGTAGAGGCTTTTGTAGACATATTGTACAGCCATAGGAGTGTTTGGTTGATAGACGTGATGGCTCTGACGGCCAATTACTGTTCATATATATATTTATGCGTGTCTGCTGGGCTGATACAGGTACTGTTTTCTTCTATTTACAACGAAGTGCTGCCCAAATTTCTAATTTTCATAAGTAATGTGAATGTGAAAGTATAAGTTATGAACGGGTTCTCCCGGGCCTCCTCGGCTACGGGTGCCAGTCTGCTCCAATGGGATTTGGGGTATGACAGAAGTGGTATCAGAGAAGTTCGTCCTAGTGAGTCTACAAAGCCGTGTCTACGTAGAATCTCGTTTATCGGTGTGTTGTGCACCACATCTATAAACAGGAGGCTATTGGACATTTAGGGATTGTTTCCACTCTTCATTTCTTAGATCGTGCAATAGATCCCATATTAGAGATAAAGTCATAATCAATAGCTTAATCCAATTGTTTCTTTTTTATTTATTATAGTGACGATGCCGGTTACAAAGAGAAAGAATAAGTGGAAGCGAGTAGATGCAGTGGCCGGAGAAGGTACTAGTAAGTCACCACCGGCACAAGCTGAGCAAAGTGAGTCTCAAGCTGAGCATATATCAGGCGCTTCTTCTCCTCCGGAAGGGCCGTCTATTAATGCTGTTGATCGAGATTTGAGGGATGCAGTACAACTTCTGACGCGTATAGTTGCCGGTCAAGTTCAAGGGCAAGCTATTCCTACCACGGGTTCTAGTGGTATGGATAGAGCAGCTAGCCTTCGGACTCAAGATTTTCTGAAACTGGATCCTCCTACTTTTACCGGATCAGATATTAATGAAGACCCGCAGGACTTTGTCGATCAGACCCAAAGGGCTCTAGATGTTATGCATGTATCCGGTAAAGAGATGGTTGAGCTAGCAGCATATATACTGAAAGGAGAGGCTATATTGTGGTACGAGGATTGGAAACGATCTAGGGGTATTGATGCACCTCCAACTACGTGGGGAGAGTTCAAAAATGCATTTATTGATCATTATCTTCCATTTGAGACTCGTCAGGCCCGTGCAGATCAATTCTTAAATCTTCGTCAGGGTAATATGAGTGTAAGAGAGTATAGTCTTCGATTTAACTCCTTGTCTCGATATGCTTCTAATGTGGTAGCTACTATGGACGACAGAGTTCATCACTATGTGAATAGATTGGAACCATACTTGGTTAGAGATTGTACCATTGCTGCTTTGAACAAGGACATGGATATAGCGAGGATACAAGCTTTTGCTCAGAAGATGGAAGATCAGAGGCAAAAAAGAAGAACCCAGGAATCAGAAAAAGGATATTCTAAGCGGCCCAGAGCTATAGGGCAGTTTGTGGCATCTCAGGGAGGTTTTAGGCCTTCGTTCTCTCATAGATTGCCTAGCCCGTTATCTTCTTATCCTGCAATTAGTGCTCCACCGCAATTTCAAAGGTTCAGAGGTAATCAGTTTGGGCAAAGCAGTGAAAATCAGAGTTCGCGAACAGTGGGGTATCAAGGGCAAGGGAGTATGAGTCAATTGAGACCTCCACGACACCCGTGCCCCATTTGTAGAAAATTTCACTTTGGCGAATGTCGTCTTGGGACAAACAATTGCTTTTGGTGTGGTAAGCCGGGGCATATGGCTAGAGATTGCCCACGCAGGACCACAGGTAGTATAACACGACCTACCGGATCAGCTGTTGCATCATCTTCGATGCCTCCTTTGAGTAGGGGTGCACAATCTATGGGTCACGGTAGAGGTGATAGAGGAGCAACTAGTGCTAGCGGAGCTCAGAACCGTGTGTATGCCCTAGCAGATCGGCAGAATTTAGAGGCTTCTCCAGACGTGGTTACAGGTACGTTGTCCATCTTTGCATTTGATGTGTATGCCTTAATTGATCCTGGTTCTACATTATCGTATGCTACTCCTTTGGTTGCGGGAAGGTTCGGAAGAACACCCGAATTATTAGCCAAGCCATTTGAGGTATCAACGCCAGTGGGGGAATCTCTTATAGCTAGGAATATTTATCGAAATTGTGTTGTAAATATTTGTGGTCGTGATACGATGGCCGATCTTGTTGAGTTAGAAATGGCAGATTTTGATGTTATTATGGGCATGGATTGGTTAGCGTCTTGTTATGCTACAGTAGATTGCCGTTCTAAGAAGGTATATTTCCATTTCCCAAATGAGGCAGTCCTTGAATGGAAGGGTAATGTTGGCGCGCCGAGAGGTAGATTTATTTCTTACTTTAAGGCAAGAAAAATGATTTCCAAAGGGTACATATACCATCTGGTTAGAGTAAGGGATACAGAGGCAGAGCCGCCAACTTTTCAGACCATTCCGGTTGTGAATGAATTTCCTGATGTATTTCCGGAAGAACTACCAGGTTTACCTCCTGAACGAGAAGTGGAGTTTGGTATTGATTTGTTGCCAGACACACAGCCAATCTCAATTCCTCCTTATAGAATGGCACCAGCAGAGTTGCGAGAATTGAAAGAGCAACTGAAAGACTTGCTAGAGAAGGGATTCATCAGGCCTAGTATGTCCCCTTGGGGAGCACCAGTATTGTTTGTGCGTAAGAAAGATGGTTCGCTGAGGATGTGTATTGACTATCGGCAATTGAATAAGGTGACTATCAAGAATAAATACCCCCTTCCCCGAATTGATGATTTATTTGACCAGTTGCAGGGTGCCCAGTGTTTTTCCAAGATTGACTTGAGATCAGGCTATCATCAAGTGAGAGTCCAGGATAAAGATATACCCAAGACAGCTTTCCGAACACGGTATGGTCATTATGAATTCCTGGTTATGTCATTCGGACTGACAAATGCACCCGCAGTTTTTATGGATCTGATGAATAGGCTGTTTAAGCCGTTTCTAGATGTGTTCGTGATAGTTTTCATAGATGATATTCTGGTCTACTCTAGATCAGAAGAGGACCATGTTAATCACTTAAGGCAGGCGTTGCAGATTCTTCGTGATTGTAAGCTGTATGCAAAGTTTTCTAAATGTGAGTTTTGGCTCAAGTCAGTGGCATTTTTGGGCCATATTGTATCCAGTGAAGGCATAAAAGTTGACACTCAGAAGATTGAGGCTGTGAAGAATTGGCCAAGACCCACGATGCCTACGGAGATTCGTAGTTTCCTCGGGTTGGCAGGTTATTATAGAAGGTTTGTTGAAGGTTTTTCTTCTATTTCTGCACCTTTGACTAAGTTGACACATAAAGCCTCCAAGTTTCAATGGAATGATGCCTGTGAAAAGAGTTTCCAGGATCTGAAGAGCAAGTTGACTTCTACACCGGTATTGGTACTTCCTGAAGGCACAAAAGGGTATGCGGTGTACTGTGATGCTTCGAGAATTGGCTTAGGATGCGTATTAATGCAACATGGTAGAGTAATAGCCTATGGCTCTAGACAGTTGCGACCTCATGAGAGGAATTATCCCACGCATGATCTTGAGCTAGCTGCAGTTGTATTTGCTTTGAAGATATGGCGCCACTACTTATATGGGGTTCATGTTGACATATATACCGATCATAAGAGCCTGCAATATATCTTCAGTCAGAAAGATCTAAACTTGAGGCAGCGGAGATGGCTTGAATTGTTGAAAGATTATGATGTTGATATCTTGTATCATCCAGGGAAAGCGAATGTGGTAGCGGATGCACTGAGTCGTAAGTCTAAAATGGCATCTATAGAAAAGCAGGGGATGATTAAGGATCTTCACCAACTAGCTAATTTGGGAGTTCGACTTCTCAAAACTCCAGATGAAGAGGTTATTGTACGTAATGCAGCGGAATCTTCATTGATAGCTGAAGTGAAAGAGAAGCAGTATGCAGATCCAATTTTATTGCAGCTTAAGGAGGATGTGCAGAGTGGCACGACAAAGGCATTTGAGCTTACGCGAGAAGGAGTGCTTCAGTGTCAGAATCGTTTATGTGTACCTGATGTAGTTGAGCTAAGAAAGAGAATTATGACAGAAGCACACTGTTCAAGGTATTCCATCCATCCAGGGTCGACTAAGATGTATCAAGATTTGAAAGCAATATATTGGTGGAATGACATGAAGAAGAATATTGCCGAATTTGTAGCTGAATGTCTGAATTGTCAAAGAGTCAAAGTAGAACACCAGAAACCCGGTGGTTACATGCAATGTATAGATCTTCCAGTCTGGAAGTGGGACAAGATCAATATGGATTTCATCACGGGTTTGCCTCGTACATATCGGAAGTTTGATTCCATATGGGTGATCATTGATAGGCTTACCAAATCTGCGCACTTCTTACCAGTTAAGACAACTTATACGGCGGAAGAGTATGCGAAGTTGTATATTAAGGAGATCGTTCGGTTACATGGAGTTCCAATTTCCATTATATCCGATCGAGGAGCCCAATTTACCGCGAATTTATGGAAGTCTTTTCAAAGGAGTTTGGGGACACAAGTAAATCTAAGTACGGCTTTTCATCCTCAAACGGACGGACAAGCGAAACGTACCATCCAGACACTTGAAGATATGCTACGAGCATGTGTATTAGATTTCAAAGGCAACTGGGATGATCACCTACCTCTTATCGAGTTTGCCTACAATAATAGCTATCATTCAAGTATCAAAATGGCACCATATGAAGCATTGTATGGAAGAAAGTGTAGATCGCCAATAGGATGGTTGGAAGCAGGTGATGCGGTCTTATTTGGACCGGATCTTGTTTATCAAGCAATGGAGAAGGTTAAAGTGATCCAACAACGGCTTGCAACAGCTCAAAGTCGACACAAATCTTATGCGGATGTTAGAAGAAGAGGACTTGAGTTTTCTATCGACGATTGGGTATTCTTGAAAGTATCACCAATGAAAGGAGTGATGAGGTTTGGCAAGAAAGGAAAGTTAAGTCCACGATACATAGGTCCGTATAAGATCATTCAAAGATTTGGACAAGTTGCTTATGAGTTAGAGCTACCTCAAGAGCTCTCAGCAGTTCATCCCGTATTTCATGTTTCGATGCTTCGCAAGTACATCGGAGATCCATCGCACATCACTACTACGGAAGATGTACAAATTACAAAAGATCTCACTTTTGAAGAAATGCCTATTGCTATTCTTGATCGCCAAATTAAAAAGATAAGGAATAAAGAGATAGCATCGGTAAAAGTACTTTGGAGGAATCAACAAGTTGAGGAGATCACATGGGAAGCCGAGGAAGCGATGAAGATTAAGTACCCTTACCTATTCAACGATGAGGAGGAAGTTCATGAGACGGAAGAAGAACAATAACAAGTAAGTGTTTGTTTTTATGCAAGGATGTTATGATGATGAATATGTTAATTGTAAGCTTGGACATGTATTAATTGAGTAACTATGCTAACATTCGAGGACGAATGTTCTTAAGGGGGGGATAATGTAACACCCCGTAAATTTTTTCGTACACTTATCGCGATTATATGGAGTCCTAAAGACTTGCGTATGGGTTAAATTAAGTTTATGGTGTTCGTAAGTATCCCGTAGATAGTTGTATGTGTAGGTATTGGAATAAGCTTTCCAACGATATAAAGTTTGCCCAAAACAGAGGAGAATTTCATATAAGCGAGCACATTCGAAATTTCAAAACGGTGGCCGGGAAGCCTGTGAACAGTGATTCTGCAGGAAAATTTCTGCAGCTAGGCACTCCAACTTGAGACGATCATAACTCCTTGTACAAAAAGAACTGTGTGAGCTGCTATATATAGACGAAAATCTCCGAGAGTCTTCTTTCTAATGCAATTGGTTTCATACAAATCCAACATCGGAGTAAGGAGTTATACTCGTTTTACTTCAGCCTCTCAAAACAGTTTTTAAGGGTCAACTTCAAACGATCATAACTCCTTGTACAGGACGAACTGGGTGGCCTACTTTATATGAAATGAAAGCCCTTTGAGTTATCTATCCAACGATACCAATTTCACCAAAATCCGATATCGGAGAAAAAAGTTATGGTCGATTTACTTCAGCCTGACAAAACTGTCCACTGGGGACAGATTCGGGATTTATTTCAATTTTTAGGGCACAATGGTCATTTTCTATTACCTTTGGACGAAAATTGGTCTTAAAAACCTGCACTTAGCCTCAATTTTATCAGATTTTATCCAAATTTTAGGAAAGGTGAAAACCCTAGCCAATTTCAACCTCAAATATTTTGTGATTCAACCGTAGAAAATTCAAATTGGTTCCGTAGTTGTGTTCACCATCTCGGAAGCTTCAAGAAGCACCCCATGGTTATGTAAGGAGGATCCTAACTACAAGAGTTCATTGTTAAGGTATGAATATTGTTTATTCTTGATTCTTATCCATGAATAAGTATTGATAAAGGATTATGAGTATTGTCTTGATGTTGGAAGATAACTAGAAACATAGTTATGAATTGTTGTGTATAAATTGTTAGTAGTAAATTATGGAAGTTGCTGTGTTGGATTATGGAGGATGAATTGTGGTGATATATCATTATATTAGTGGTTATGTATGCCTAGTGATCATGTTGCTATTGGATGGTGATTAAGAAGGGAAATAAAGGCTAAGAGTGATGTTGAGGGATATTTCATGAAAATACAGGATAGGTGAATGTAATAAGAGTATAAGAGGATGTATGTAGTACTCTTATTGATGAGCTAAAGGATTACTTCCTAGACATTATTTGGTGAAGTTAATACCTAAATGGTAAGGTTTGGTTGCTAATACTAGTTTGCCACAAATGACTTATTGTAGATAAGTGTTCGAAGAGTACGGGAAGTCACTTGTATTGAAGTGGTTATATCAAGGTATGTAAGACATACTCTATCTATTCTTTGACATGAATAATGACCCATGGCACTCTCAAATAAGCTTCCAACATTGTCCTACGACACATGACATAATAACATCATATGATCTTCGACACTACCAATTGAACTTGTTTTCACTTTTAAGATGTCCGGCTAGTCAAAAAATGTCCACATACTATTGTTGACTCCGAAATGGTTTAATGAGGTATCCATGATTCTCTACTTCATCTTCATGATATTGATTACCTATTTACATGTTTTTCCTATTGAGGTATCATGGTTTCAAGTTCCATAAAGTGTGACCACAAAGTAACCAATCTCAAAGATTAATTGAATTAAGAAATGGAATGTCTGTATTTTAAATTGATGATATGATGTATTGTATTAGTACCACTGATCAGTTGGCCATTGTATTATAAAGATTATGTATATATGCTATTCCAGGGGTGGTCCCTGATGTATTGTAATAGTACCACTGATCAGTTGGCCATTGTATGACATATGTTATGTATTGACAAGGATTACGGGAAGTAATGATATGAAAGTAATGTGCAGGTATCCCATCAGTTCTTTTAAGTGTGGCCTACTCATACTGTTTATTCACTGGTATCTGGTTTCTGTTGATATTTTGTATCTCATCTTGATACTCACTGCCTTACATACTCAGTACATATTTCCGTACTGACGTCCCTCACGGGGGACCTGCATTCATGCCTGCAGGAACAGGTACTTCAGGTCGTACACCTCCGCAGTAAGAGCCAGGACATTCTGTTGTTAGTGGTGAGCTCCAGTTGTTTTGGGGCATCCCAAGTCGTCTCTATATGTACTTTTGTTATTTGCATAAAAGTCTTTTGTGGGCGGGAGTTTGTCCCGACCCCAACTCAGTTGTGTATCTATGTAGAGGCTTTTGTAGACATATTGTACAGCCATAGGAGTGTTTGGTTGATAGACGTGATGGCTCTGACGGCCAATTACTGTTCATATATATATTTATGCGTGTCTGCTGGGCTGATACAGGTACTGTTTTCTTCTATTTACAACGAAGTGCTGCCCAAATTTCTAATTTTCATAAGTAATGTGAATATGAAAGTATAAGTTATGAACGGGTTCTCCCGGGCCTCCTCGGCTACGGGTGCCAGTCTGCTCCAATGGGATTTGGGGTATGACAATATGTATTGAAGGGGATATATATAGGAGGTTACAAATATGGATATTTATGTCAACTAAAATTTCAGTCAAATTTAAAATTTAAATATATTAGTTGTTAGAAAGATAAGATTCTAAATTATCATTATCTAGTAGTTTAGAATTTAAAAATTTTAAAAATAAAAAAATCATTTGAGAAGTTACATTCAAACCTGAAAACTACATAATTAGAATTTTATAAGGAATTCAAACTCATTTAATTGATTTAAACAAAAAAAAAAAGGAGATACTTTTTTAAAAAAAGATGTGCTCAAACATGTTCTTATATTTAATTATTTATTTTAAAAATTTGTAATATGTTATAAAGGCAAGAGTTTGCCTATGTGTCCATTATGTATGCCATATGGCACACTCTTGGATTAGCCAAACTCAAGGTAATCACCCACCTCTTGGATGGAATAACATCAAACTTCAGCTCTAAAAGGCCTATTTATTATGTAGAAAAGAAAGGTGTGAAAAGATTAATATATCAAAACTCTCCCCTGTTTTCAGATACTTTGAGTTATATTTTACTTTGATTTTATATTACGTTATCAGCACGAGTCTCTACCATTCTGAGCAAATATAGGTAATAAAGGTAAGTATTTATTTTTCTTAAATAATGTCAAATATATTCAAATGAGAATTTGTTGCCTTAGATATATCGGGCAAAACTTACATGTCCTGGACACTAGATGCAATGGGTTTGGTAGACACCATCAAAAATGAAAATCAGACATCAAATCAAGACAAGGGCAAGTCCATGATATTTCTCCGTTATCATCTTAACGAAGGTTTGAAAATGAAATACCTCACACTTAAGGATCCACTCATATTGTCGAATAATTTAAAATAAAGATACGACCACCTAAAGATGGTCGTCCCTCTACAGGCACATTATGAATAGACTCATTTTAGGTTACAGGACTTTAAAAATATAACTAATTATAATTATGCAATATTTAGAATTAAATCGCAGTTGAATTTATATGGTGAGAATATAACTGATCACGACATGTTAGAGAAAACATTCTCTACTTTTTCTACCTCAAGTATGCTCCTGCAGCAGCAGTATCGAGAAATGAGATTTAAAAAAGTATTCTGAATTGATTGCTCATCTTTTTGTTGCTGAACAACATAATGAGCTTTTAATGAGAAATTGTGAAAGTCGACCTCCTGGTACTGCTCCATTTCCTAAAGTGAATGCTGCACATTTTCACCAAACCAGGCGTGAAAGAAGCCCTGATCCCAGTTGTGGGCGTGGACGTGGGCGTGGTCATGAAAGAAGTAGATATTTTAATCAGGGTGATCGTCTTGCACTAAACAATGACCCTCAACACCAGAAGTGTAAAAAGAAGGGTGAAACTACTGAAGTAGTGCCAAGGACGAACATTGAAAATAGATGTTGTCGATGTGGAGCAAAGGGATACTGGTCGCGTATCTGTCGTACGCTAAAGCATCTGGTGAAGCTCTATCAGGAATTCCTTAAGAAAATAAATAATGACATTGAGGCAAACTTTATCTCTGAAAATAATGTTAAGCCCATGAATTTATATGCCTCTGATTTCTTTACAATTTCCGAAGGATATGTTAATCATCCTGTAGATGATGAATATGAAATAGTCTGATTGTTTTACTTTTCTGTTTAGTTGTATTAGTTTACATTTTTGCTAATAGTATCTTACTAATCTTGTAAATTGCTAAAGTTTGTGTAATACATTATGTGCTAGTAATATTATAATGTTTACATTGTTTATGTCCTCATCTTGAAGAATATATGAATACTCCTGAAGTAAAAAAAATCAGAAATTTACTCCTGAAGTAGTAAATCTAAAATTAAAGATATTAAAGATAATGATAGATAAAATTCTCTACAGCTATATGTATACCTCGATTTGCTTCTGGAGTAGCAAAATATTGACAGAAGTCCTAAGATATTATAGTTTGATATGCTTAAATCACGTTGTAATAATTATATTTCATTCTCGAAGAATAAAAACTTTTGATAAATTGTTAAATGTTACAATTATGCACTTGACTGCGAAAATCACATTCAGAAGGAGTAGAATGAATTATTCTGAAATTTACTCCCGAAGTAGTAAGTTTGAAATTTATCTTAAATCTACTCCTAAAATAATAGAACCTTGAAATTTACTCCTGGAGTAGTAAATCCGATATTTACTCTTGAAGTAGTAAATCTGATATTTACTCCCGAAGTAGTAAGATTGTGCAATAGTAAAATCTTGCAAACTACTCTCGAAGTAGTAGACCTTTTACTCTAGTAAATAACTCATGCCATGATAAATTTGGAGTTTACTAGTTTTATTTATTGCGTGAGTGATTTTGTCATCCTAAAGATAAGCGTATTGAGTTTTAGACATATAATGAGAACTAGAAGATTCTTCAAGAACTATTACTTGTTCTCATGATAAGTTAATTGAACCAGCTAATGTTGGGACTGAATTTCTTAAATGTTGAAAAACGTAAAGGTTAATAAGGGCCCATTCACCCGTCATTTGATATGATGCATCCATAAGATAGTCACATATACGTTTATTGTCAACCTACAGTTTGACTTTCATAAAGTTGTCTTCTCAATTAAATTGAGTCAAGAGCATAATTTTCAGATAATGTAATCAAGACAATTGATCTTGATAATGTTGGTTATATTAAAGTTGGTTTAGCATTGAATGCCTCATATAAATAGCAAAACCATTGCTTATGAGAACAAAGATAAAAGGTATTGGTCTGAAATATATATTGGATACAGTAACACTTGTGTGTATTAGACCAATAAATTATGATCAATTTTTTCCTCTAAATTGGTTCAGGTTCGGAATCATATATTTTCCATCTAATAGCTTTTTGACGTGCGGTATGTAAATAATAGAAATACCATGATTCACAAAGATGGATTCTCCAAAGTAGATTAAAATATATGTTAGTTTTTCTAACATAATGGGGAGATAATAAGCAGCTAAGAAATATGTTGTGAATTATCGTTAGTACGATCCTCATTTAAAAGATAATTCTAGTCAAATGCCAGAAGCATTTGCTGACCCAAAATTGATTTTATATTTAGCTGCAGATGCTCCTACTATGTGTCCCTGAAGGACAGGGTCTATAGCATACATGAAGCATGGTAGATCAATCGGTTCCAAATAAAATAATCCTTAAAAAAAAGAGCAAATGGTTATAATAAAGGCAATATGCTCTTGAAGAGCGACAACATAACGCTTCATGAAACCTCCATAAGAGGTTCAGGTACCTGAAAATAACAATGTGATGAGATATCAATAAGTTATGTCGTAATGTGAACTGATACAAATGATATATAGGCGATAATATCTTTAGTACAATAGCGCGCTATCTGAATTCTACATTTATTTGAGCATGCTGACATAGAAATAATTATCAAGTGGAATATGCTTCTTGGTAAGCATAAGCTTTATTGTGGCTGCAGTCCTGACACTAGAAGATTTCATGTATTTAATATTGAATGATTCACTTGATAATAAAATTTAGATGAGAATCCCAGAAGGATTAAAGATGCCTGAAGCATAGAGTTCAAAAGTCTCAAAAATTATTTTCAATCAGATTAATAATCAGGGCGTATTCGGTATAATCACCTTAGTGAGTACTTGATAAACGAGGGTTACATAGATAATGGCATTTGTCCTTATATTTTCATTAAGAAAACAACATCAGAGTTTGCTATACTCGTTGTTTATGTGGATGACATAAATCTCATTGAAACACCAGAAGAGGTCCAAAAGGTAATTGAATATCTAAAGAAAGAATTTGAAATAAAAGATCTTGAAAAGACAGTTTTTTCTTGGTCAGCAGATTGAACATTTAGCAGATGGGATCTTCATCCACCAATCTGCCTATACTGAGAATGTCTTGAAATAATTTTACTCTTACAAAGCACATTCATTAAATAATTTAATGATTGTTCGATCACTTGAAGTGAGTAAAGATTCATTCCAACCTCCAGAAGAGGGTGAAGAAATTTTTTGTCCTGAAGTACTATATCTCAATGTTATTGGTATACTTATGTATTTTTCTAATAGCGCAAGGTTTCATATATCCCATTCTGTTAATTTTTTAGCCAAGTACAGTTTTCTTTCATGTAGACGTTGAAACAGAGGTAAGCATATATTGCGATATCTAAAGGGGCCTATTGATATGGGTTTGTTTTATACTAACAAAGTTAGTCTAGATCTTGTTGGTCATGCAGATGCAGGTTATTTATCTGACCCACATAAAGCACGATCTCAAATAGACTATGTGTTTACATGCGGAGGTACTGCAATATCATGGCAATTGACAAAGCAGTCCATCGTTGCTACTTCTTCTAATCATACTGAGATAATAGCAATCCATAAAGAAAGTAGAGAATGCATATGGTTGAGATCAGTGGTACATTCCATCAAAGAAAGATGTGGCCTGAAGCTCAATATCAAGGTTCCACGATCATATTTGAAGACAATGCAGAATGCACAATTCGATTAAAATGAGGCTTTATAAAAGGAGATTGAACAAAGCATATTTCGCCAAAGTTATTCTTCGCGCATGATCTCCAGAAGAGTGATGATATAGATGTACAATAGATCCGTTCAAGTGATAATCCAACAGATTTGTTCACAAAATCTTTACCAACTTCAACTTTTAAGAAGATGGTACACAAGATTGAAATGCGAAGACTAGACCAGTTGAATCTGGATATTCATCAGGGAGAGTAAGAATATGTGTTGTACTCTTTTTTCCTTAACCAAGGTTTTTATCCCACTGGATATTTCCTGGTAAGGTTTGTAATGAGGCAACACTCAAATGGGTATTCAGATAGTTTTTCTTTACATAGGCATCCAAGGGGGAGTGTTATAAAGGCAAGTGTTTGCCTATGTGTCCATTATGTATACCATATGGCACACTCTTAGATTAGCCAAACTCAAGGTAATCACCCACCTCTTGGATGGAATAACATCAAACTTCGGCTATAAAAGGCCCATTTATTATGTAGAAAAGAAAGGTGTGAAAAGATTAATATATCAAAACTCTTCCCTGTTTTCATATACTTTGAATTACATTTTACTTTGATTTTATATTATAATAATGCTTCTATATTTTTAAAATAATTTATACTTTTTGGTTATTATTATTATTATTATTACTATGATGATGATCATCATCATCATCACCATCAGCATCAACATCTTACTTCTACATACTACGTACTACCACAACTACTCCTACCACTACACTACTATTTATTATTATTTTAATAATATTTTTATCATTCATTAAAATGTAATTAGATTAAAATTTATTATTTTTTATAATTTATAAGATTTAAATTTTAAAAGAGATAAGTTTGAAATAGTAAAAGTCTATTAGAACTCTTTAAGTATGAGTTTCTATTTTTAATATAATAATTTTTTAAAATAAAGGATAATATATTTCAAATTCAAATATCCCTATCTTTTAATTCAAAATTTTTATTACGATACTCTATTAACCTTGTCTTAAAATTGTCAAGTGGCTTATTCTTATACTGTCACTTGACTTAGTCTGATGCTTCGTCCTCTGCTTTATAATGTATATAGAAGATATACTTTTAGTCTCCCTTTCACGTTATATACAGTCCTTAACTATGCTGCTCTAAAGATTAAAGGTGAGACCTTTCTTCTTCTTCTTTTTCCATATTGTCATAGTCAGTGTGACTAGCGTAAATACCTTACCTTTTTAGGTTTATCTTAAATATTTGCTTGCTATGATTAAAATTTCTTTGAGGATCAAATAATACTTGTTCAATTTAGAAAATCAATTGATAATTTACTCATTATCTATCCTTTTACCCTTAGTTATTAATTACAGTTATATCCTATATATTTATTAAAGCATTAAATTAATTATATTCAAAGGGTAATATGATAAAATTACTCTTATTATTTTTCGTTTCTTAACCTGTGTGTCAAGTCAATAATGGACAATTATTGACGAACCGAGGAAATAAGTACTTAAACATTATTTTAGGTATAAATAACATAAATCACAATCCTATTAGACTTATTTATACTCTCTCCCACTTTCTTAATTATTTTACTCTCTTCTGATTAATATACATAACATAGTTGTCATATATATAAAAGTGTTATGTATATGTAAATCTTTAAACGTCTATTAAAAAGAAAAATAGCAGATTTCCCTTCTATTATGGACGCAATTAACGCAGTGACATTAAAAATGAATTACTGAATCCGTAAATTTATGTAACAGCTCTACTAATTCAAATATTGAAAATAACAAACACATAAAAATTAGATCAATCGAAAAACATAAATCACCAAAAAAACTGAACAATGATTTTTTATCTCTTTGAAAGGAAATTTTTTTATTTGTATTCAAGAAGATGAATATTGTAATTCTTTTGAGATATTCTGGTGAATGAAAAATCGAAACAGAATAAATAAAGTACAAAAGTGAAAAAATTATTGTCGCAAAATTGATAACTTATTTGAAGTTTATTTCGTCAATTGTTGTTGAATTAGACATTGAAGAAGCTCGAAAAACTATTGATGTACATTATGTTTTCAAGTAGGTGTCATTCACCGGTGAACAGAGGTCGGATGATGACATTGAATTTGTTAGGTGTATTAATGGATGTTTGATAGAGGCCAGGGAATTATCAATATTAGGATTCTTAGAGGAGGTGAGAATTTTGTTTGGTTATTGAAATTATAAAAACAGTGAATCAAAATATTACTCCGATACTATAAAAAATCACTGAATGAAGATCACAGTAGACGCACCTGCAACTTTTTTTCAAAGGAGCAATAACTTTTAATATTCTCTACTTATATTGATTAATCACTTGATTATCATTATCTACTCTTATGTAATGTTTTGTTGAACAATTTAAGTGAGTTATTGCTGGGTTGATATAAATATCAGTTTTTCTTCACTTTATCATGTGTGTTTGATGTCTTTTTTTATTTTTATTTCCTTATATATGTTGCTCCTGCGTTATTATGTAACAAATATCTCGTACTACCTACATATTTTAATGATAAAACTGGTGTTAATATATATTTATATACATATTTGTTATGTACTTCTCTAACTCGAATATGTTGTTATGTATAAAGCAGTGTTAGATTTTATATGTTATATACACTACATCGACTTGTTAAACTTATGCATATTTTATAGGTTACTTATGTATATAATAAATTTTGGAGTATGCATATATCCATCTGTACATTGATTTTTTTATTGTTGATGAGTATTGCATATGAATTTGTTATTCACTAATGTATATGTAAACGTACTCCTACATATTATTTGTGGAATTATTAATTATTGATAATTATAATTTCCATGTATATGTAGGCATATAGGCACATACATTATAAGCAGTGTAACTAATTTACCAACCTTATGTAATTTTGATAAAAAAAATTATACTAATTAGCGATATCACAATGTATATATGAAAGAACATATGTCCTAAATTTATGTATATTAATACGTATACATCCTATATAACACTTATATATATAGTCAACTATTGGTGTATATAAATATTAGATATTTAACTATGAAAGAATACAAAATTTTGCATGTTAATAATGATGTCAGTGTATATGTTGATAAATACACTTTAGAGTAATGGGTTGCAATTCTTAATAAGGTGCACTTCAACAATGATCTTAAGTATTGTTATGTATATAGATATATGTTATGTATTTGTCTAACTCGAATATATTGTTATGTATAAAACAGTATTACATTTTATATGTTATGTACACTACAACGGTTTGTTAAAACTTATGTATAGTTTACTGATTACTTATGTATATAAATATGTAGACATTTAACTATGATAGACCATAAAATTTTAGATGTAAATAATGATGTCAGTGTTTATGTCGACAAATACACTTTAGAGTAATAGATTACAATTTTTAGTAAGTTGCACTTCCACAAGGATCTTAAGTATTGTTATGTATTGTTATTTATACTTTACTGTATAGTTACGTATTATGTCCAAAATATCAGCAATATATACTTGATTGTGCATACATCCTATGACTATGTATATGACTAAATATACATAAAAAATTTGACTGATATTGTTTTATTAATCATATGATACATATGATAACAAAAAATCAAATCTAATATGTTGAATCAGTTTTGTAGTTCGAAAATACTATGTCCATAAATCTGTTATATATACACACATACAATATAAGCAGTGTAATCGATTATCCAACATTATATTTTTTTATATAAAAAATAGCTAAATTTATAAGCCATATGGCAATGTATATATGATTGAGTCTATATCGTAAGTTTATGTATATAAACATAATTGCATCCTATATAACACTTATATATTTGTACGATATGTACGTTATAACAATACTTAATATACACAACACACAATTTCATGCACACACAGTTTAATCAATAATTCAAAAAATATTAGTTAATGTGTTATAGTAACTGTGTACATATAAAACACCTAAATTAGTTTGAAAAATTCAGATTGCTAATAGATCAACAGAAATAAAAAGTCTTCACCATAGGTATTTTTAAGACTACTCAATGCTAACTACTCCAGTTTCATCAGGTAGGGGGACATTTTTTGTCATTGGTCTTGGAGGATCATCATTGTCACTAAAATAATATTTCTCCACTTTCTGAAGATCATAATTTTGAAGGAGTGACGCGTATCGTATACGATCCTATTCTACTTTAAAACCAACTAAAGGCACATCAATTCCTTTGCTTAGGTACTTTGCATATCCAGCCACATACACTCCACAGTCCCTGGCATGCATACAATGAATCACATTAATTAATATAACATATCGTTACTAATAGTTAATAAAAAATATAAAATACGAAGCAATACTTGTGTATATGTCTATCATAGACATATATATAATGTATATTCCACAATCAATACACAAAAATGCATAATCAAAAATAACTTGTGTATATGTTCAAAAACATAAAATCAGTCATGTATATGTATAGCATATACATAAGTGTTTTTCTCTATGTACGCTGACAAATTAAAAGTGCAAATCGATAATATATGTATATATTTTCTATCGTAAAAAAAGGACTTTACGTAACAACAAAATATATATATATGAGTTTTGAATGTATATTAGTGTAACAAAATCAATCAATTACTACAAAAACAACATAAGAAATAGTAGATAAGAAATAGATGTGTATGAACTAAACATATATTTACTATTCCAAAATATCACAGCATCACATATGTATATGTCTAACATATACAAAATGATGTTATGTATATACATTGGCAACTTGTAAAATAAATAATAAATTAATGAAAAAACGACATTCCACAGCAGAACTAACAACCATCTCCGAAAAATAAAAAGTAAAAAAAATTCACATTACCAAAAACAAACACAAAATATTTCAGTACAAATTAACAATCAAATTCAAAAATAAAAAATAAAAAAAATCTTTGATAGACGTGGTCGTGCAATATCATCTTTTTTTGCTTTTCTTGACGATTCTTCAATTTATTTTTTTGACCTTCCATCAGTAGCTTTCCTGAGCTTTTTCATCTTAATTGGATCGTTACGATGTTTTGATTTGTTTTCATTAAAATTAGGGTCCTCGTAATTAAATTCTTCGAAAACGAATCTAATAAGGCGATTTGTTGGTATATTATGCCCTAACTGAGTTAATTCTAAACTAAAAGAAGGAGAATCATCCATTTACTAAGAAATAAGTAGTTGATTTAGTAACTGCAAAAAAACGTAATTGAAAATTAAAAAAAGGAGAAAACTAAGTTTGATTCTATATTTTTGTAAAGTAGAAAATCATAATATTACTCCAATACTGTGAAAAAAATCACTAAATGAACAACATGCACCTTCTTGTTCATCCGAAATCTCCAAAATTTAGTACAGTCAGAAAAAAAAACTAACCTCGGATCCTAAAATTTCAGAATGTTAAATGTAGATTTAGTTAAAATTGAATGTCAGGGAGTAGTAGTTGGACTCAAACACGTTTGTATTCAAAGATGGTGACTGATCCTTGATTATAGGCTTCTTTTAAGGAGCAAAATCGGGGATAATTTTTGGTAAAGCTTTGTATATGTATTCTTAGAAAGAGAAATTGAAAAAGTGAAACTTTAGTAATATATTTTGAGAGTTGGAATTTTGTGTAATAAGTGAAACTTAAGTTGTGACTTTGTGTAATTTTTAGCTATTTTGGTGATGGTACATGGACTTGAGCTCATATTAAATGATATGTTGATATATTTGAATTATTTTAAATTTAAGATCTAAAAATCTTCTTCTTTTTTAAATTCTGTCAAATCAAAATAAGAAAATTGGAATAGAGCGAGCACAAAACCTGAACTGCTTGGATTAGAAAAACTTGGAGAATTTTCATAAAAATAAGATCTCCATGTTTAAATTTTTAAACACAGTTTGCACTAATACCCCGATATAGCTACTTCCAGTATATCATTTCATAATTCTTTCTTTTCCTTCTTTTATTTCTGTTTTGAAAAAAAATTATAATAATCCTTATTATGGAGGAGAAAATTTTGATTCGATATGAGGATGATGTTCCTATTTGAACAATTGTAAAATCTCTCTCTCTCTCTCTCTAAAGGAGGATTAGAGGCATGCTGATGTGGCATGCCTCATAGGCCCAGAAACATATTTATCTTTTTTCTCTTATTTTTGAACTTTTACCTCTTTATTTATCTATTTATTTATTTTTTAAATAGCCCAAAAATTAGCAACCTTTGACTTGTCCTTCATTTTATCATTTTTGACAATGCATGCACTTTAAAAGTGTAACGATAATTTTTAAAAAGTGTCAAGTTAATGTTATTAAGTGATTAGTAATTAAGTATTGATTTAATATTAATAAATGTGAACCCATTGGAAAGTTGCTATAAAAAGTAAAAATTCAGAGTTGATTTTTTATTCAAAATCTCTTATGTTCATATTAAGAAAAAGAAGTGGCTTAGATTGCAGAAAGAACAAAAAATGCTAAACAGTAAGAGTTTTGCTAATGCAGCTATTTTTAATCTCTTATATTTATTTAAATATTTATTTATATTTTAAAATTAAGAAATATACACATTGTCACACAGGAGATTCTTCAAATATAAAATTGTAAGTAAGTTTTTACTTTTACTTTTTAATTTTTCATCTTTGTAAATTCTTTAATATTCATTTTAGTAATTGACTAATTATCTGTATCTTTCTATTTTCTTCTTTTTTACTTTTTTTGTTTCTTTATTTTTTATTTAGAGATGCATGTTTTAGAAATATTAATTTAAAATTCTCTAATTTCATTTTAGTAATTATCTGTATCTTTCTATTTTCTTTCTTTTTACTTCTTATGTTTTTTTATTTTTTTTTATTTAGAGATGCATGTTTTAGAAATATTAATTTAAATTTATATTAGTAAGTATGTGTAGTAAATTGAATTTCACTTAGTATTTCACCAATTAGGCCTATAAACTATAAGCATTTGAAAAATATTTACAAGTTTGTCTTCTTCATTCTTTAAAAAATACTTACTTTAATTTTCATGTATATCCTGTTAAAAGAATTATATAATGTAAAATGCCTTTAATAAGAGAAGAGGAAGAGACGCTAATAGAAATTATGATATTATAAGAAAAGAATTACAAAGAAGGTTAAAGTTTATTAATTGATATTTATTTTTTTAAAAAAATTGATATTCATTTAACATATAATGTAATTTGGAAGTTTAAAATTTCTTGAAATATTAACGTATAGGATGCCTAATGGATGTCTTGACACAAGATTGAATATTTGTGTTTTTAGATTATATGACTATATTTTTATATAATCATAATAATTTTCTTTTTCCTAATTTACTAACTACTTAAGTATCGATATCACAAATTACTACTATATCTATCTCAATTTATATGCAATTTTTACTTTCAGAAATTCAAAGTAAATTAGCATAGAGGAAATATTATATTTTTTTGTAACTTTAAATCATTATTGACATGAATGATATACTAGCTATTCTAAGACATATATTAATCGAATCTTAAAATGGAGGAGACTATAATAATTTCTTAAAGATACCAGATAAATATTTATCGACGTAAAATATTTGTAGTTAAACCGCATCACTCATGTTCACATATAAGTTGTATGTAGATGCAATATAGACTAAGCATGTCGTTGCAATATAGACTAAGCAAGCAATATATATATAGCCACATTTAATTTCTTTCCACATCAATGTTATTAATCTCCATTTAAGAAAAAAAAATCAGTTACAATACATATACCTTTTTATCTCCTAGCAATAAAAAAAATATATAATTAAATAACATAAAATTAATTCTCACTCAATGTGATGAATATATAATTTCCCCTAACTGAAGATTGTTGTTTGTCACTTTTACGAATGGCACAAATAATGTATTTTGCTGCCATCCATTTTAACATCTTATTGATTTTCTTACTATTAGATGCTAATATTTATTTATAATTTTTTTATTTTATTATTTTAATTTTATTGATTATAGTTGAAAATATTATGTTATTGAATTGTGTTTGAAGTTCTTTTATGTTTTTAGCTTATGTTGTAAAAGATAAGAATATCAATTATTTATAGTGTATTAAATTATGATCTTTTTCTCTTTTTCATCTCACTGATTTGAATTTTGTACTTCTTTTGCAGGTTAGTTGAGTGGTGTGTGTAGTTGCATTTGAATTATGGAGATATTATTAAATTATCCTTTAATTGATATTTCTTGAAATCATGAAGAATCAATATATATATATATATATATATATATATATATATATAAAGGAGGATAACAAAAAACTGATGTGGTACCTTCCAATGAGCAGCAATTAGATTTATCTATTTTCTTTTTTTCAGGGACAATTTTACCTTTATGATCCATTTAATTCTTTTATTTATATATATGGCTGAGTAATTTAAATTTAAAAAATACAAAATAGTAACTGAATATAGAAAAGCTAATTCTGTTTCAAAAGGGGTTTGAAAGGTCAAGAGTCTTGTAAACTACAAGAGAATTAATGCTAATTTATAATTGTTAATTAAATTTTAGAAGGAATTTAAAAAAACGAGAGTCTTGTGAACTGAAAAATAGGCCACTATCAGTTCCACCGTGATCTCTTATTTAAATTAAAATCCATCATTCAAATTCATAAAACTTAATTGATGCACCATGCAGTTATAAAGAAAACATATGCAAGCTTTGATGAAAAAATTGTAGCAATCATATTCTCTAACGTCTCTAAGCACACTAGGTTGCATATATGATAAAAAAAATAGCAGATGTGCAGATGATGAGGTGTTATTTCATGTATTCAAAAATTGAAAATCATAGTTGAGTTAATTTTGTCTGCAATTTCTGATATGTATTTTCAATAGTATGCTAATGATTTTTTTTCTACAAATTGTATTGTTATCATAAGTTAACTTCATTGATTAGCTATTCCTTATTAACTTGCTATCCTCGTAATATTTTGATTTTCACTTTTTGAACTATTTATGAATTCATCTCAGTCTTCTTCATCAAAGCAGCTAAAATTCTTACACTAGCAAAATGGCTAGAGGTTTGAAGAAGCATCTGAAGAGGCTCAATGCCCCGAAGCATTGGATGCTTGATAATCTTGGTGGAGTATTTGCTCCCAAGCCATCTTCTGGTCCACACAAATCAAGGGAGTGTTTGTCGTTGATCATTATCTTGCGAAACATATTGAAGTATGCTCTCACATACCGAGAGATGATCTCGATTCTTATGCGATGAGAAGTTCTAGTTGATGGGAAAGTTAGGACTGATAAGACCTATCCAGCTGGTTTCATGGATGTTGTTTCAATTCCAAAGACTAATGAGAGCTTCCGTCTCCTTTATGACACCAAGGGCCGATTCCGTCTTCACTCACTCGGGGATGAGGAGGCCAAGTTTAAGCTTTGCAAGGTCCGTTCGGTGCAGTTTGGTCAGAAGGGGATTCCATACTTGAACACTTACGATGGAAGAACAATCCGCTATCCTGATCCTCTCATTAAGGCCAATGATACCATTAAGCTGGACTTGGAATCTAGCAAGACTGTTGATTTCATCAAGTTTGATGCTGGGAATGTTGTGATGGTGACTGGAGGTAGAAATAGAGAACGTATTGGTGTTATTAAGAACCGGGAGAAACATAAGGGTAGATTTGAGACCGTCCATATTCAGGATGCGCTGGGTCATGAATTTGCTACACGTTTTGGGAATGTGTTCACTCTTGGCAAGGGTACTAAGCCATGAATTTCACTACCCAGAGGTAAAGGTATTAAGTTGTCCATCATCGAGGAGGCACGGAAGAGGTTGGCTGCTCAATCCGCCACCACTGCTTAAACTGTTTGGGTTGTTGTCCAAGTCAATTTTTTGCTACTGCAGTTTTGTAGTTTTGATTCTTAAATGTTTGCTTTGTTTAGTAGTACCTATTTTGAATATTTGTGTATTTGTATGGCCAACATTTTGATGAGACAGTGATTATACAAAAGAAAAAAAAGAACTCAGCTCAAAGGTGATTTTTGCTTATTTATCTTACTGTTCTTTAATCTAGCAACATTAGAAGAAATATTTTTTCTCCTCAAATTCGACCTTCACCTTGGAAAATAGAAGATATTTTCGCACCATACTTTGCTATAGTCTGTTTCACAGGGCAAACATTATATACACTATAGCAAAGTTGCTTGCCCTGTGCATTGCTCATGTTTTGAAGGTTGGGAAAAATTCATATTTTAATGTATATGATTGTGATATATTTATTTTTTGGGTAAAATATTATTAATTTCTATTAAAGTATTTGTTGATGTGACATACTTCTAAGGTCATCATTTACAAAAAAAAATTCTCCATTTATTTAATTATTATTATAAAAAATAAATATGTTAATTATCATTCCTTCATTTATTTCTATTTTTTATTGTTAAGACTTAAATGTATCAAAATTCACTGCTCCACTTATTCATATTCCTTATTGTATACTTAAAAGTCTAAATATTTACTAATTCAAACTTTCATTTCCTTCATAAAAAATCAATATATATGTCTAAAACATTCATAAAGACAAGGTGATGCAGTCCTCCATTCATATTTATCTTTATTTTTTAAAAAAAAAATATATTTATTTTTTTAATTAATTAATTTTTTCTATTAATTAAAAAATAATCTATCATATCTATCAATCATCAATCAATATATAATAATAAAGGAGAATGTAGAAGAAGTGATGCGGTACCTCTCTAT
This sequence comes from Capsicum pubescens, assembly GCA_030864215.1. Lineage (NCBI taxonomy): Eukaryota > Viridiplantae > Streptophyta > Magnoliopsida > Solanales > Solanaceae > Capsicum > Capsicum pubescens. The sequence continues at coordinate 109,705,960 of CM061540.1, read as the reverse complement.
AACGTTTAATTGCATTTTATAAATTTTCTTTTGACATTGTTCTTTGCATTTCACTATATAATAATAATACAATTATTCATTTGAAAAGTATTTTTATTTTTCTTAAATAATTTATTTAATAAGTTATTTTCATAACTCACAACACTTTATATTCCCATAACTTCTATTCTAATAATGTCCATTAATTTTGCGCTTTAGTTCACATATTATCATTTTTATAACTTATGTTTTTTATAATCTCCATTACCCAAGAAAATTAAGAGATATAAATGAACAATGAAAGATCATCATATAAAATAATTCAATTCTATGCAAAAGACCTTGAGTAGTTGATCTTGTCAGTTACAATATTGTACACTTCGAAAATATATGGAGAAAGAAGTTATAAAATGTTGGAGAAGATTTTGTGTTTTTTTGATATTCAGGTGCAGAGAAATTATAATATTTGCACAAGGATCTACTTGATTTAATTTTTTCATATTTTTGATCTTTTTTGTTAAAAAATTTCTTCATTGTTTTGTTATTTTAAGCTCTATATATAAATATGTATCATACGATCTTTCTTCTTCCCATCTTCTTTTTTTATGATGCAAATTGCAATATGTACAGTGAGGTACGTAGTTGTAATATGGAGTTAATCTGTATATAGTGTTGACGACTTAAAGAGATTTATGCTATTGAAATTGGTATATATATATATATAATGTGGAAAAAAATATTTTACCATCTTAGTGCATTTATAACCACATATAAGTACATTATTTTAAATTAAAATCCCAACTTCATTGAATACGCATTAGAAATGAAATAAAATTGTTATTAGGGAATATATTTTAATTGGAAAAAGGGCCAAAGATACCCTTCTACTTTTATTAATTAACTAACTTTACCCTCCGTCATACTATGTGGCCATATTTACCCTTGCCGCGCTATCAAACTTATCGCATATACCCCTAATTTGGATGGAAATTCCCAAATCAAAATAGATACATGATTTTGAAGAAAAAAACTCATCACCCTCATATTAAATCACTATGTCTGTCATTACTTTGATGCTATACAATAACCGAGCGGCTTCATAGCAATTTCTAACAAATTGCATTAATTAGACTATAAACTCAACCTGATCGGGTTCACCATCTTTGCTCGAAATGAATTCGTTTTCATCTCTAGTGTCTCTCATGAAAAAAAAGAAATTCCATCAGAAGAAACTATTTCCTTCATTGTTCCCCTGTTTATCTTCCCTTCCGCGCATACTATTTCTTAACTAAAATCCCAACGATTTCTCTTCACTCTAACCTCATCACTATTAACAATTTTCTTTATTGTGAAATCTCAGTTGGGTCATTGTTTATTCCATTGAACAAGCATCTAGCATCAATTTCACCAAAAATAAAAATGCAGGGAATACGAACAACTCACCAATTGAAATTGTTCCTACAATTCCAGATTTTTTAGCTAATTTTCATGGAAGATTACTGATTAAAAAAATTGGATACATCGAAGAAAAAAATAACAAGAAAATACTCTAATCAATTGAATAAATAAAGTGGCTTTTGCAAGCCAATTATATGTACAAGCTTTTAGTCAAATGAATTGCCTCACAACCCCATCATCATCAATATCAGCTTTTCAAATTCACAACTGTCATTTTTTAAAGAAAGAATCAATGAGGGTAGTTGTTTAGGGAGCTGGATATTTATCTCAATTGTGTTTCATTAATTGGTTCGGAGCGGACCAAATGAGGATAGTGGGTATTTTTTTGAAAATTGAATATTTTATTTTAATTTTGGGGTTTTCATCCATAAGAGGGGTATAAATGAAAAGTTTGATGATGGCAGGGACAAATATAGCCCTATAGTATGACTGGAGGGGTAAATATGACCACATAGTATGACGGAGGATAAAGTTAGCTAATTAATAAAAGTAGAGGGGTATTATCACGCCCCAAAATCCCATCGGGCCGGACTGGCACCCGAAGCCGAGAAGGCCCGGGAGAACCCGTTCAAATACCTGTACTTTCACTTACATGTCACCAAAAATTTGGACAGCACTTCGTTGCATATAGAAGGGTCTAATTACCTGTATCAGCACAACACGCACAAATATATATATATATAATACTTGGCCGTCGGGGCCACCACATATACAAATATAACATCACTATATAAACTTCCATGACTTTACCCTTCTTTATGTCTACAAAGCCTCTAGGATATACATGACATAACTAGGGTCGGGACAAACCTCCCGCCCACACTTGACTCCTGTACAATAACAAAACATAAGGAACCGACTCGGAAAGCTCCGAAGCAAACTGGAGCTCACCAACAATGGCTGTATGACCTGGCTCCTATCTATGTTGTGTATGAGCTGAAGCACCTGTGCCTGCAGCATGAAATGCAGGTCCCCCGTGAGGGACGTCAGTACGAAATATGTACTGAGTATGTAAAGCTGTAAATAATCATATGTGATATGGGGGATCAAGAAAATCAGACACAAGTGAATAAATCATAATAGAAGTGAACCACACTTCATAAACACTTTTAGGATCATGTACATTATCATTAATCTGAATTGGGTTCTTGAATTCAAACACATTTGTGGAACGATATACATTCGTTCATTTCATTCTTTACAATTATCATTCGCCATTACCTCCTCCTCCCGAACCTCCAACCACCTAACAATAATCAATACTGTACCGTACTGTGACCATTAGGCTGCCCCCAGTACATATCAACTGTAATCATATCAAGTATCGGGATCGGCCCATGCTAGGCTTAAGCCCCTGAGCTACCACCCACACGTATATCAAGTAACACACATAAGAGATCTTTCTAATAACTTAGTTCAAAAGCTTTTGAGATTATTACATTAGTGTTCATGCCAATATAGTACCTTTGGAACAATGATACATCAATAGGAACCAAGTAATAGACCTTCTATACAATAACGATGTAATAAACACTCATTGGTACATCAACAATGTGTTTCAGAATCATCAATATCACAACAATGAAATAGGAGCCTTTTGGTATATCAATGAAACATTTTGACACTTTATAGAATGGAAACAACTTTGTTGGTAACGTAGAACAATACATATTTTTTGGACAACCTCGGAATCTTACTTGATGGAACATTGGTGTTTTCATGCCAAAGAACATCGTTAGAGTATGCTTTACATACCTCGTTGTAGATTCGGTTACCAATTCAACACAACTTCCCGCCTTTACAAATCACTTATCTACAATGAAATGTTTGGCATCTAGTATTAGCAACCCAACACCACAATTCTCTTCCATAATTCCATACAACCAATATTTGCAAAGCATTCCAAAAACCAACTTGAACAATAGGTTTATGTGTATATATATATATATATAATCATCATTTCAATACCACATCATCACACCAAATCCCTTCACAATTCAACATAATCCAACCATGCACAAGAATAATCCAACATCATTTCCAATCATCTTTCAACAACAATCAAATAACATACTTCTTATGCTCACATGCATATATATACATATCCATATAAATAACACCAACATAATTTATATCCTTACCATAAAATGGCCCTTTTGATTTCGAAGTCCTGTTGGCACAAATAAGGGGTGCTTCTCGAAGCCCTCGAGACGGTGAACACAACTACGGAATCAATTTGAATTTTCTACGGTTGAATCACAAGATAATTGGAGTTGAAATTAGGCTAGGGTTTCTTATTCTTCAATAATTTGGATGATAAATGATGGATATGAGGCTAAGTATATGTATATAATGACCAATTTTCGTCCATGAGGTGATGGAAAATGACCATATTGCCCTTAAAATTTAAGTAAATCCGAATCTGTCCATGGTGGACTGTTTTGATAGGCTAAAGTAAATCGACCATAACTCTTTGCTCTGGTAATGTATTTGGGTGAAACCAATTGCATTAGAAAGAAGACTCTCGGGGCTTCTCATCGATATATAGCAGCTCACACAGTTTATTTTGTACAAGGAGTTATGATCGTTTAAAGTCGACCCAAAAATCTGTTTGGCTGCAGTACTTTTGTGTGCAGAAAATTTGTGCACATTTACTGTTCATTGCGTCCACCGTTTTCAAGTTTCGAACATGCTCGCTTATATACGATACTCATCTGTTTTCAGAAATCTTTATATCGTTGGAAAGCTAACTCGATAAACTTCGCATAGAAACTTCGACGAGCAAATTCTGGTATAAATAAAGTCGATTCTTATACACATATAATCAAACTATACCCTTGAAACCATCTCAAAATAATCAATACTCATACTTAAACTCATATATACCTAACTTATGATCAATACATATACTCCAACACATATAACCATGGCTAATGCATGTAATTAAGTACGGGGTGTTACAGATATTTTTGACCCTTTTCTCATTTTAATTTATTGATAAAGAATATACTATCCATCATTTAATAAATGTTAAATTGTTAAATTTTCTTTTCTTTTATGGAACAAAATATTCTTCATAATATAATTATAACAAGTTATAATATTACGATTAGATAATGAATCTAAAATGAATATAAAATTGATCAAATAAAATAATTAATTTCTTAACACCGTGCGAAGCGCGGTTAATTTTCCTAGTGATAATAAATATATCGTTATCTTTCTCATAAAGGCTTAGTTGATCAAAATAGTGTATGAATTTACAAGTTATTTTTCTTTCGACTAAAAAAAATTCTACATCTATAAATTTAATTTTGCGTGAAAAGAACTAATATTAGATAATTTTATTATTATCATTTAGTTTTATTAGTATTCTTTGTAACTAAACCATATAAGAAAAGTCAAGTAAAAAAAATATTCTCAACTAATTATTCTTTTCTATTTTTTTTCTTCATTTTTAAATAGTGAATTTCCGATTAATTAAGGCAAAATCTCCTTTCACTTTCTTAATATAATTTTTTTTGTTATTTTTTTTATCCTTTTTAAAATATTTAATTAATTAAAATTCAAGTATATCATTTTTTTCCCTCTTCTTATGCATGTTTAAATTTTTTATTTCTAATAAAGTCTTTGCATTTTTAGTGATAATGTATTATATAGAGTCAAATGAATTATTTTGCAGTCTTCATGTTATGGCAAGTAATCAAAATTTTACAAGCAACAATTTTAAGTATTTTCTTTTAAGTATTTCTTTTGTAATGTATTATTTTTAAGTATTTTTTTTTTGTTTTTAGTAAAGTTATGTTAAGTTTAATTGAAATAATAAATATGTTTTTGAAAATATCATTCGGATTACATGTAAGTGGATTATATTTATAAGAACGAAAAAGATATCACGTAAAGAAAGATTCAAAATAAAGATTTGATGTTGTGAATATTCAACTCCATCATTGCATAAATATATAAGTAACTTTTGTTATATTTTGTTCTTCATCTTACAACATTAAATTTTTATTTTGAATCTTTCTTTACGTGATATCTTTTTCGTTCTTATAAATAAATAAATATATATATATATATATATATATATATATATATATATATATATATATATATATATATATATATACTAGAAGGTCATTACCTTTTTTCTCCTTTTTGACCTTTTCTCATTTATAAAATAAAAAATAAATCTAATTATATCTTAATAGTTGTGTGCTTGATAATGGACATCTGAAAAGTCTCCATTATCTTAAGAATTTGTGGTATTTACTTTACCTTATAATGATCATTTATGTGAATTTTTGGCTATTTATAAATTCTTGGGAGGAATTAAACTTATTTTTGAAAAAAAAAAAAGGGACAGTCCGGTGCACTAAAGCTATCGCTATGTGCGGTGTACGGGGAAGGGCCCCACCACAAGGGTGTATCGTACGCAGTCTTACCTTGCATTTCTGCCAGAGGCTGTTTCCAAGTTTTGAACCCGTGACCTCCTGGTCACATGGCAGCAACTTTACCAGTTACTCCAAGGCTCCCCTTCTATTAAACTTATTTTTGTGCTCTTTTAAATTACATAAAAAATTTCATATTATCTCCAACAATGAACAGATTATAACTAAAAGTAATTTAAGATTTGTAATTTTTTTCCTCAAAAAAAAAAATTGATGATGGAGGAAAAAAAATAAAGTTTTGCAAATTCGATTAGATGAAGTACATGAGATGAAGATAGAATAATGACGGAGGTGTAAGAGAACTAAAAAGGAATTTGAAAAATAAGCTCAGAAGAATTGATAGTATGATTTAAGTTACATTCTTACTATTTAAAAAAATGTTCAACAAAAAGCGAATAAGACAATAAAGATAGAATATCAATGGCAAAAGATAAAAGGAGAGAAATAAATGTGAGAAGTAAATAAATTTAAATCAAAAGAACAATTATCAATTTTTATTTTTTTTTGATAAGATCAACAATTAATTAATTAAATTTATTAAATTTCGTTCCTTTTTAGCAAAGCAATTATTCACTTTTAATAATTAATAATTACTAATTATGAAATTGTAAATGTCTAAAATAATATGGTAACCAATTTTATTTTATTTGTTTTTGCTTCATCTGCTGATATAAATATTTTTAAGAGTATGGTGCTTGAAGTAGTGAAATTAGACCTATTAACATTATCAAACTATTTAAATTTTAAATTTGATTAAATTTATAGAACTAATATCTATATACATCTATCATAGATTTAGTGTATATTTTCTATTTTCATAAATCTTTTTTAATTTCAAAATTTTTACATAATGTCATATCGTAAACTTATTATTAATTTTTATAACTACACGAAATGCGAATTAATTTACTAGTTTAAAATAATCCTCATCATAGAGGAGAGAAATCCGATTCAATATGAGCATAATGTTCCTAATTATACAATTCTAAAAAGAATAAAATAAGTATAAATAACATAAATATCAATCCTTTGGAAAGTAATTACACTCTCTTCCATTTTTTAAATTACTTTACTTTCTCTCCTTATTAATATACATAGCATAACCGACATATACATAACATTTTGTGTATATGTTGAAAGTTTTGTAATATGTTTAGGGAGTTGAAATTTTTTGTAATAGTGGAAACATAAGTTATGTATTTGTGTAATTTTTAGATAAAATAATTAATATGACAACAGTGTCGATCCACCTTCAAACGTGAATTTTTTAATCCTTCAATAAAATTATTTTCAGATGGGGTAGGTGAACAATTAAGCAGTTTTTAACTTAAGTATGATCCAAATAAATCTGTCTGCCACGTCCCACGCGTGACTCTTCCTCTAAAGCAAATAGAAAATTGACGCGTTCATGAATAGTTATCATTTCGTGGCATATTCTTTTCCAAAATAGTTTAATCATAAAGTAATGTAAACATTAGAATATACTTCCTCTGTTTATTTACTTCTCTGCTGTTAGGAAAATGTTATAAATGTATTTACATTACAGTGAATGTCTATCAAGATCTACTTTGATATTTATTAGAATTTAAAGTATCCGTCTTTTACTCAGACTAGAAATAAATTTTCCCTATAAATAGAGGATTTTGTTCATTGTATTGACAATCGGATGATCTTTCATCCCTCAAGAAAAGAAATAACAATTATTCTCTCTATTCTCTCTACTCTTCTTCTTTATTCTTTCTTGTTTTATAACAAAAAGTAAATTTTCATTTTTTTTTTCAATTTTAACATATAAAAATAGATATTATTTTTCAAATATATTGCTTCCTCCGTTCAATAATAATTATCTATTATTGATGTAGCATATATATTAAAAAATAAGAAATAAATAGATATAATTTTACTATATCACTCATTAAATACAATACATAATATTTTTAAAAATATATTGAATAATGTATATTATTTAATAGTTGTTAAAAAAAATGTATATTATTTAATAATAAAAGTAAATTAAATAAAAAAGAAGAAATTATGCGATAATTTTTTTTAAACTGAAGAAGTAATATAGATTAGCATTTAATAACAAAAGTAACTTAGACAGGAAAGAAGAAATTATGCGATGACTTTTTAAATTGGAGACATTTTTTTTTCGTTGCAGTGGATAAATAAAAATAAACAAAAAAAGTGTAATAAATATTATTTCCTTCATTATTTTTATTTGATCTTTATATTAAAATAGTTTTTTATTTACTTATTTAATTTATAAAATTTAAAAAAATTATTAAATTTTTTTCGTTATATGTTTTAATATTAAATAACTATAGAAATTATAATAGTTAATTTGAAGTTTCAATATATCATTAATAAAATTAATTTAGTAAAATACATCTTTGATCAATTTTTTTTTAAAAAATATGTCAAATCAATCAAGATCAAATAAATAAAATAAATAATATAATAAAATAATTATATCAATCTCTATTCTTTAATAACTGTATTAAATTTAAATATGACAAATAAAACTAAACCAGCAATACTCACACCCTTAGCTATTTTGTAATTGTAGTTATTTTTGGGCTCTGGTTCCATTAGTTTCTTTTTCCTCCTAAACGATTATTATTATGCGCTCCACGTGCCCCATAAAAATAAAATAAAAAAACAATTTATGTCTAATGTGGTAAACAAAAAATATATGGATATCCACTGAACTGCCAACCAACTGGCATAATGATAATTTGAAATGTATATTGAAATTGGAAAATAATTTGAAGTCGATGGTAAAAAGAAAATAGAGAAAAAAACCATGTTAGAAGATGTACTAGTGGATTTCGGATCAAGGATTTTCCTCTTTCCTTTTTTTATTTAGTAAAAGAAATGTGGAAAAGTTGGCAAATAGTCTTTCTTGCGGCTAATTGAAACTCAATCATCGTTTCAAAATAGTTTTAGAAATTTGTTTTTGAGAATTAATTTGATTATTTTTTCAAATTAAATGGATTATATTAATTTAATATTTTAAAATTAAATTGATATATCCAAAAATTAATATGGAAAAGTATCATGAATTGAAAATTTTTCGTATGGATATAATAAAAAATAATTTAAAATATTGATCAAAATTTATAACATTTGACTCTAAAAAAGAAATTTATACCAAGTACTTTGAACTTTCACCAAATTAAAATTCACATATAACTAAGTATTTTGGTTGATGAAAGAAGAAATAGAAACTAAAAGGCGAGATCTCAGTTCTCATTGCTTTTAAGTAAATAAATAAGAGTGATATTTTTTTTTATAATTAAAACTTGCTTTTTTTGTTTCAAATTATGTGGCACCATTAAATTTTTTTTCTGTTATATCCATTAAACTTTTAATGAGCATTCTCAATATTATGCATGATGCCCTTATTAAAGTTTTTTGGCCAAAGTCATCGACAGACACTCAAACTTATTGCAAAAATTCACTTAGATCCCTCAACTAAGGTCTGTTCCTATCAGACTTCTAACCCCCCGAATTTTGTTCCAATTGGACATTTCTTTCCCTATCAGCAAAAAACTCAAAGTGTGTGATTCACACACGCGATGACGTGGAAAAACGAGCTAATTGGAAGCTGACACATGGCATTGTGGGTCTAATAATTATTAAAAATTAATTATAATTTTTTTAAAAAAAGTATATAAAAATGGCATTGAGGAAATTATTAAAAAATAATTCTAAAATTATTTAAAAAATAAAAATAAAAAATTAATTATTTTTTTAAAAAAATTATTTTAAAATGAAATAAATTATTAAAAAATTATTTTTTAAAAAAAATAATTATTAAAAAAATTATAATTATTTTTTTAAATGAAAATAAAAAATGAATTGAGGATATAAATTATGAAAAAATAATTATAAAATTATTTAAAAAATAAAAATAAAAAACTGATTATTTTAAAAAATTATAAATTTTTTAAAAATGAAATAAATTATTAAAAAATTATAAAACTTTTTAAAATGAAAATAAAAATGGCAGTCCAAATTATGAAAAAATAATTATAAAATTATTTGAAAATAAAAATAAAAAACTGATTATTTAAAAAAAATATATTTTTTTTTTAAAAATGAAATAAATTATTAAAAAATTATTTTTTCTAAAAAAATAATTTTTATAAAATTATAAAAAATGAAAATAAAAAATGGGATTGAGGATATAAATTATGAAAAAATAATTATAAAATTATTTAAAAAATAAAAAAAACTGATTATTTAAAAAAAAAAATTTAACAAATGAAATATATTATTAAAAAATTATTTAAAAAATTAATTATTAAAAAAAATTATAAAACTTTTTCAAATGAAAATAAAAAATGGCATTGAGGATCCAAATTATGAAAAAATAATTATAAAATTATTAAAAATATAAAAAAAAATAATTATTAAAAAGAAATTATAAAAAATTTTAAAAGATGAAATTAAAAAACAGAATTATTTTTAAATTCATTTTTATTAAAAAAAAAAATATTGGGGCCCTCTAATGCTTTTTGGGGCCTTTAGTGTTTAACAAAAAAAATTGTGCTATTAAAATTTTTTTTGGGGTCCTCAATGCCACTTGACATCTTTTTATTCGTAAATTAGTAAAAAAAAATGCTCCCCACGCGCCTCCCATGATGGCACTGCACGCGCAGTGCCACATAGGCAAAAAATGCCCAATTGAAATAAAATTCGGGGGGTTTAGGGGTCTGATAGGAACAGATCTTAACGCCCGTTTGGATAAGCTAAAAAAAAGAGGTTGAATTTAAGTGTTTTTGAAAGTGCTGAATTTATTTTAAAAATAAGCAGTTAAGTGTTTGGATAAAAGTGCTGAAACTTAAAAAAAGTTATTGATGTGTTTGGTAAACACTTTTTTTTTTGTTAAAATAACTGAAATACCCTTTTAGCTGTTAATAATATATAGAGTTGATTATTATTAATTTTTATTGCTAAAATGATTCAAATTAAAATAAATATATACTTTAATATATATATATATATATATTAAAAATATATTTTCATGAATGACTGTTGATTTGTGCGCTAAAAATATTTTTTTTAAGAGTTTAAAGTGTTGTATGTTTGTGTTTGAAAAATATAATTATATATTAATAAGGTATTTTTTTAATCAAAGCGAGGCTAATCAACCCATTTATTTCACATTTTATATTTCATGATATTATGATTTGTTGGTATTCCACATTTTATGTTTCATGATATATTATATGGAAAGTTGCAGTAATCTCAACAAACAATCAATTCTACACGATCTGTTGCTACTTCCTACCGTTTTGAGCTGATCTTCTCCATCATTTCTCATTAATGCATCATAATTTGGAATGGTACTATAGTAAACTAGGCATGTTATTAATTATTTTTCTTAATATGTCATCTCAATTTGGAATGGATAATTTGGAACGGAGGAGTACTCATAGACAACGGGTAATAAGTCATCTCAGTTTGATATAAACATATGTATTAGGGGAGCAAACAAACCAGGAGCAGAAATTAAGGATAACTCATGTAAAGAAACGCATGATAGAAAACAATTAACATGAATTTCATCAGATTTGTAAACATCAGTAGCAAAAGCTATGCTCATAAATCTTTAAATAACCACATTGACAAATTAAATCCATAAATAGTAGAATCAAGAAAAGAGAAACTTACAGAAGAATTCAGTCGAGTTTGAGGTTTTCTCCGGCACCTGCATCTACTGTCCAAAACTTCAATCTGCTTAAACCAGTTGGGAGTTGGAAGAGTGAATTAGGGCTGGGTAAAATTGGAATAAGGTATAATTGCTAGGGACACAAAGGTAATTTACTTAATCAACTAAAATAAATTATAAGTTCTAAAAAAAAAGCTAGTAAGTGGGTGCTTCTACATTTTGACTTAAAATAAGCCAAAATCAACTTATTTTAAGCAACTACAAATTTTACCAAACATCAAAATAAGCAAAAAAGTGCTCATTTGAGGGGTCTTTTAAGTAATATCAAACACCCACTTAATTTAAGGATCTAAGTGAATTTTTGCAAAAAGTTTGAGTGCGTATTTGGTCAAGTTTTTTTAACGCACTTTTTTCACAATTGAATGTCCAGCATTTGCGGAATTTTTTGTTTGAAAAAAAAAAAAAAGAGTGAGAATGAGAAAAGCAATTTAACTTTTTTTTTTTTTTTTTTTTACATGAAAGAAGGGGTGTGTTGACATTTTCGTACGGGAAACTGTAATGAGTAATGACGCGACCCAATATTGGCTTTATATAATGGAGGGTGCTAGTTTAATAGTGTGCTACCACTCTCACCTAACCCAAGTTTAATTAATTTGGAGATCAAACAATAAGAAAAATGACTAGTCGCCACTTCCTCCTTGCTGTTGCTTTCACTTTCTTTCTTTCATCTGTTTCTGCAGATTCATCTGTAAGTCCCCCTATCTTCTCTGTTGATTTCATTTAACTTTGACATAATGCTTTTAGATCTCAATCTCTTTGTCACTATTCTGAAATCATATGATTAATTAGCTGATCCTACTTTTAAGATCGATCGAGTTTCATTTTTGGTGTTGACTTTATTATTGTAGCTTTTTGCTTTTTCACATATTCATCATTGATTGCAAATATCATATGCTGCTTGATTGCAATGTGACTCTGCTTTTATGATTATCTCCCTTTTTTTTGCTTTTAGATTCATATTGAACTCATGTTTTTACCTGCTCTTTTCAACCTCTAGTTGAAGCATATGATTGAGATCTGAATCTGTACTATTTCCGTAACTTTGAATTATGGATGCATTTCACATTTTCTCAAGCTGTACGCACTTATGTTGCACTCGTATTAATTATTACTACCGCCTTTGTTATTTTAACACTAATTTGAGCTTGTTTATGATAATTTATCTTGATTATCTATCTTATTAATTGTGATGGAAGATAGCAACAACGATCTTTGTTACAACTGGATTCCAAAATGAAAAGCGTATCATGTAGTAGACGCATGAACCAAGGATATTTCTTTGTTGTTAGTATTTCTTACAATTTGTATCTCGTTTTAGTTTTAGTTGCTTTGTATCTTGATAGATTACTGTCACATCTTTTTCTTGCAAACATGCTTTTATTTCCTTCCTCGAGAAACTTCTCCACACGATAAAATTAGGAGTAAGATGTGTGTATATACTATTATTGGTGTAATATATCATAATTATAATAAATTACAATTGAAAGAATAAAATCAATAAAAAATGAAGAAAAGAAGATAATTTTCTTCTTGACTGAGATGCGGATAGCTCGCTATCTTTAGGGAGATTCAAATTCACTGTGGCCTAATCTACACTGATTCAACAATATTAACTTGACTTGTCCCCTCTAAGATACAATAGTCAATCAATGATGAACAATTTAAACAACACCGAATTAGTTGAAGGGTCCAAAACTTCACCATAAAAATACCTTGCTTCAACATATTAAAACTTTTTTTTGTATAGTGAATATAGTTGTAGACTTAAAAATTTTCTCTGTCTCAACTCTTTCTTTCACTAATATAGTTACTCTTTTTCATGTAGCAAATATAGTTGAACACTCAAAATATTTTCTATGTCTCAACTATCTCTTTCACTACTACACGTAATAATACTTTTCTGCACTTATTATCTTATTCTTATTGCGCAACAAAGAAAAAACACCATTATTTATAGGTGAAGTATCCATCCTTGTATTGAATACGATAATCAACTTGCTTGAGAGAACAATTCGATGATGAATGAGGGATAGTAATGTGAGTAGATAAATAGTCTTGATGTTACATAAGTTCCATGAAATTAATGATCATAGAGTTTCAAGAAGAGAAAAGACATAAAGTCACCCCTCAACTTGTTCGATTTTTTGAAAACGACACCTAAACTATACAGGCGACTTATTACCCCACGAAAATTACATATACCGTTGTAAATAGACCATTTTGACTAAAATTTTGCCTATGCGTGTAGACACGCATAGGACACGCGTAAATGCATAAAATTTGACTGAAATAATCAATTATAAGATGCCACGTGTAATTTATTTCTCAATTATTTTAAAATTCCTTTTTCTCCACTTTAAAAACCCGATTCTCTTCTTCCTCCATTGATATAGCCATTGGCTTAATTTGAAGAAAAAAGTTTGTCTTTCTTGTCAAACTTTTCTCAACAAAATCAACCTTAAATTATCTATTTCTTGATATTTGATTTTTGTGTCTATTTTGACTTTTAATTTTTACTTTTTGTAGTTGTTATATATCCTCTTAAGAAGAACTATAAAGCACCATTTTAATGGAATTTTGATCTCATCATCACGGCGATTTCGATTTTCAAAATTCTTTCCTACAGCCAAAATCGCACCACAATAACACTAACCAAATCCTAGTAATCACCTTCCCCAAAATAAATTTTAATCTCCGCAAAGTCGTAAACCCCCCAGAAAAAACACGAACAAAATTAACACAATCGATTAACAAACACGTAAATCAATCAAATTATCAAGAAAAAACGAATGTAGAATTTTAGAAAAGAAGAACAAAATTGAAATTGAAAGAATTGAAAGTTTTAGGAATTATATACAAAATTTGAATAAAAAGCTGAAGAAGAAAAAGGAGAAAAAATGATAAGGAAAAAGAAAAAAAGTAAAGTACAAAAAACATAAATAAATATAAAATTAAATAAATTTAACACGTGTAAGATGTTGATTGGTGCGTGATTATCCTTTTTTTCTTGCAACTGAGACTGAACGAAAATGTCCTATTTATACCACTTTAAAATTGTTTAGGGGGTTAATAAATCTCCTGTATAGTTTAGGTTTCTTTTTGAAAAAGTCAGACAAGTTGAGGGGTGACTTTATGTCTTTTCACTAATGACCATGAGGGTTATAAAAACTATTTTTTTTTCTTTTTTTTTATGGTCATATGAGTTACAAAAATTAATAGTCATCTTTTATCATAATTTATACCCACTAACATATGTGTTTAATATATTATTTTAATGATAAAATGCATATACACCAACACCTACCATTCACAAAATTCACTTGTGAGATTACAATAGGGGCGGCTCTACCCTTGAAAGTAATAGGCGATTAGGTCTCCAAATTTAAGGAGCCTCATTTCATAGAAATAATAGATTATAGATTTTTTCTAAAGAAAATATTAAGTACTTATTATTTATAGAAAAATAAATTATTTATATAAAAGAAAAGAATTACTAGAAGTTTGATATATCTTAAGAAAAATTCAATGCATTGATTATATTATTAATTTAAAATATTTATATAATTTTGAAAATAGACTTCAGTACAAAAAAGTTTAATTTGTTCTCAAAAACTTAAGGTCTCCATTTGATTTTAGCCTTAGGCCACTAATGTGGTTGAGCCGCCCCTAATTACAATTAGCATGTTATTGTTATTTTTTACTACTTTCATCATATAAATAAGGGACCAAAAAACTAAATTGACCCTTTGAAAGATGATGCCTTACGGATATTTTTGGCGATGCAGGAAAACTGTGTGTATACTCTGTATGTTCGAACTGGATCAATCATAAAAGGTGGAACTGACTCCAAAATCAGCGTTACACTCGGCGATGTTACTGGAAAATCAGTATGGATTCCAGATCTTGAGAAGTGGGGTTTAATGGGCCCATATTATGATTACTATGAAAGAGGTAATGTGGACATCTTCACTGGTAGAGGCCAATGTCTTAGTCCACCAATTTGCAGGCTTAATGTTACTTCTGATGGTTCTGGAGACCATCATGGATGGTTCTTGGATTTCGTTGAGACCACTTTTACTGGGCCTCACAAGCAATGTAGTCAGAGCATATTCTATGTGGAACAATGGTTGGCTACTGATGCCCCTCCTTATGAGTTATCAGTTTCACTTGATGGCTGTAAAAAGAAGACAGGACTTGTTGAACATGCTAGGCGTTTTGTTGTGAGCAAGCCTACTAGGTCTGCTTCAGAATAAATTGGGCTGTTGAGATTCATCATGAAAGTTTGGTTAATTGAGAACTATTGTGTCTCTTGCAGTTTTATTGATACATGTTTTTGAATGTGTCCACGAGTTATAATACCACGTTTTCCTCCTCCTCGGTTGAAATAAATTTCTTGTTTGGGCCTTTATTTCTTGTTTGTTTGATTTGCGTCCCATCTTTGACTGATTTGCTCTTTGGTATTTGCAATGATTTAAACTTACGTTGAGAGGGATGTTTAAAGTCCTGAAATACTAACTAAACTAAGGTAGCAGAAAGTCACGACCTTATACTTTGAGTAAGCGCATACAATTAGGGGTGGGCGCTCGGTCGGTTCGGTTTGATTGTTTAATATCGGTTTGGTTTATCGATTTTTGGATTGACAAAAATGACATCCATAACCAAACCGAAATAAATTCGGTTTGGTTGGGTTTTTACAAATTTGGTTCGGTTATTTTGAATTTTTATTTCGGTTTGAAATATTAAAGTAGTTAGTCTCTCTTTTTCATAACTAAACATTTAAAATTGATGGGTATTTTTAGAAAAATTATTTTTTTCAAATCTATTTTTTATTTCCAAATATAAATAACTATAAATAACACAACATGAATGAAGCGAAATGAAATAATCATAAGTTTAATATAATATATAAAACCATTAATCATTACATATAATATAACATTGCATAAATAGTTTACAAAACAACACAATTAACATTAAGCCTGCAAATTGGTGGACTAAGACATTGGCCTCTACCAGTGAAGATGTCCACATTACCTCTTTCATAGTAATCATAATATGGGCCCATTAAACCCCACTTCTCAAGATCTGGAATCCATACTGATTTTCCAGTAACATCGCCGAGTGTAACGCTGATTTTGGAGTCAGTTCCACCTTTTATGATTGATCCAGTTCGAATATACAGAGTATGCGCATAATTCATAAAATAGTCCAAAGTCATCAAAATAGTTCATAAAATATTTGAGTCACTAAAACAATTCATAAACAGCCTGCGGCGTATGCGAATTTGCTGTTAAATATTAATTGTGAATGTGAATTACTAAATATTTTTTTTAATATATATATATATATATATATATATAATATTATATTATATTATATATATAATATTATATTATATATATATTATATATATATAATATTATATATATATATTATATATAAAATATATATATTATTTATTTATAAAATTTTGGTTTTCGATTTGATAGATTTTTTTTTTAAAAACCAAAAACTGAATCGAAAAACTAAAATTTTAAAATTGCAAACAGAATCCGATCCGAAAAACCAAAAAATCGAAACCAAAATTAAATTTCAATTTGTTTTTTTTAGTTTAAACTAAAATATGTCCACCCCTACATACAATACTTGACAACTCGCTCAAGACTTGCGCGACTTGCTCATGCTTCTTGGTAAGCCAAATCAGTTCTACTACACTGAATGCTAGATAAGAAAGATGGGAAATTTGTCAAAGGACGTTTATATATTACTCCCTCCGTTTAAAAAATAATGACCCACTTTCCTTTTTGATCCGTTTCAAAAAGAATGATTCCTTTTCCTTTTTGACAATACTTTAATTTCAACTTTTCACATGACATGTTTAGGACCACAAAATTAAAGAGCATTTTAGTACATCTGACACAACTTTAATTTAAGGTCACAATATTCAAAAGTCTTCTTTATTTTTTTAAACTTTGCGTCAAGTCAAAGTAGGTCATTCTTTTTTAAACGGAGGGAGTAATTAAGACCTGCCCCTACCGAGGCAGATCCAAGATTTTAAACTTGTGGGTTCTCCAAATGGAAAAGGTTTAGGCTTCACCTTTATTAAAAACATCGGCTAAAAGGCTTAGGCTTCACCTTTATTAAAAACATGGGCTGAAAAAAGGGAAAAAAAGAAATGCCCACAGGGGCTTGAATCTGCATTCCATGCGGAAATATGGAACCTCAGGGTTCCCTTCCTACCACTATGCAATCCATCAATTTAGTTATGGGTTCCCACCTTTTAATATTTATAGCTTTTAATAATTTTTCTCATGTAATTATGTGTCTTACGATAGCAGGTGTGGGTTCTCGGGAACCCACACTTGCTACCATGGTTCCGCCCCTGTGCCCCTGGTGATTTTCTTAATGAGATACAAATGTATAACCCTTTTTATATACTTTATAGGGGCTAATGTTAATGTACAAATAATATTGTTGTACAAGTCCTTCATATTTATAATACTAGTTTAGGGTACGTGCGTTGTACGTGTATTTTTCATCAGTACAAAAGATTGCATGCAAAAAGAATAAAGCATATCATATTGCAATTTACGTTGTAATATATGCAACATTATATTCGTGATTTTTCTAATTTTAGTATATGTTTGTTGCACTTGTACACCACGTTAAACATAAATATCTCTCTCTTGAACCCCATAAACAAAAAGAAATTATAAATTAGACAGGTGAATAAATAATTTAAGTATATATTGAAAAAGAGAACCTAATTAAAATTTATTGATGAGAAAGAATTGAGACCAACTAATTTCAGACAAACCAACCTTAATATTTATGTCGATCCTACATCAAAGCACAAATAATTGAGAATGCGATGAAAGTAGTCAATGAATTTAATTCATATATATGATGACCCTAAAGCAAAATGCTACTCAATTTAACTTTTGAAAAAACAAAAAAACAAAAGAGTAAACACAATATCTTTGAAACATTTTATTTCAACCAAGTTTACTTTGACATACACTTAACATGTGAATTTTTACACATAATATACATGAGTTTTCTTTATGTTTAGGACTAAGTTAAATAACTATTTGTTGATTTCGGATACATAAAAATATGTATTTTGGCAAAACAACTTCAAGACAAGTTCAAGAATAAATCAAGAACACTTATGAAGTTTCCAACACCTTCAACACAAGATCAAAAATGATCTTTCAAAGAAGTGTGTTTTCAGTATTTTAAGGAAAATTAGATGAAGCAGAATAAGTCAAGTCCTCTGAATTCACGGAGTGTTCTTAAGGAAATAATTCCCCTCAAGTACCCGAGGTTCCGGAATTTTCCTCCCAGGATAAAATAGCTTCACAACCAGAATGTAGTGGTACCTCAAACTTTCTGGTTTTCTTCGAATTCACTCAACGGGAGATGATCACACAGAGTTTTTAGAAGCAAGAGAAATATTTTTTCTATGCAGAAATTTTCATCCTAAACCTGTAGAAAAAATGCAGGTTTATATAGCCATGAAGTGCCTTTTCGGAAATGAGGCAATGGTTCATCGGAAAGGTGTATCAATTTTGAATACTCATGTCTGTCCATTCCAAAACAACATGTCTTTTCTGAACAGTCACAATTGACCGAACAGTCACCCCTTTCTGAAATAGTGTATTTTTTCCTCGAAGGTTGTGTCCCTCCATTTTTCATTTACACCAATTGAACCCAACAATCTCCCACATGAATGGGGAATGACTATTCTTATAAAACTTTAGGGATAAGTATGTGATCATCAAGCAAAGAGTGATTGCATCTGGATAAGTGGGTTTCCCTTTGAATTTTCCGTAGTGAACATGCATCGGATGCACTCAATCAATAGGTAGATTTAATATCTTTGAACCGTCATGCTTTAATGTACACCTAGAAAATACATGTCACACAACCAAACTCGTATCATTTATAGTTCTCACAATTTTATTTATTTTAGCCATGAACACATCCCGGTTGCATGAGAGCTTTGAGAATAGGCCTTTACTAATTTTCTTCTTGAAGCGACTTCCACTTAGTCCGCACATAGGTGATTTCTAAACGTTCAATCCTATAGATTAAACTATTTGATCAAATCTGCCAAATTTAGATAATCATTAAAGGACTTCACACCATAAGTCTTATCCTCGTTTACTAAACATTGTCTACATCATGAGAATGGGTTGGGTATATTGACAATGTTGAACCTGTCAGACACAACTTTGTTTGATCTCCTTGAACCAAGATCTTGGGATCTCCAGTCTACTAGGTAGAGTTACTATCATGCTGGCTTGTCCTAGGCCGTAAACCCATTCCCTTGGATGTTCTCTCAACTCTCTCTCTAAATATGCCTTTTGTAAGTGTATCTGACATATTATCCTTTGACTTCACTTAGTCAACAGTGATAATTCCACTAGAGAGAAGTTCTCTAACGGTATTATGTCTTCGTCTTATGTGACGAGATTTATCGTTGTACATCATGCTCCCTACTCTACCTATTGCCGCTTGACTATCACTGTGTATGCATACTGGTGCCAATGGTTTGGGCCAATAAGGAATATCTTCTAAGAAATTTCGGAGCCATTCTACTTCTTCACTGGTTTTATCTAATGCGATAAATTCTGATTCCATCGTAGAGCGAGCAATACATATCTGTTTGGATGATTTCCAAAATATTGCTCGTCCACCTATTGTGAATACGTATCCACTCGTGGATTTTACTTTATTTGATACGGTGATCCAATTTGCATTATTATATCCTTCAAGTACCGTGGGATATTTATTATAATGCAAAAGATTGTCTTGAGTGTATTTAAGATACCCCAAAACTCTTTTCATTGCCATCCAATGAGTTTTGTTGGGATTACTCGTGTACCGACTCAACTTACTACTAGCACATGCTATGTCCGGTCATGTACAATTCATTATATACATTAAACATCCCAACACTCTTGCATACTCCAATTGTGAGTCACTTCCGCCTTCATTCTTTTGACGTGCGAAGCTCACATCCAATGGAGTCTTGGCAATTCTAAATTCTAAATACTTGAATTTATCAAGTACCTTTTCGATGCAATAAAACTGTGACAATGCCAACCCTTGTGGAGTTCTATGAATTCTTATTCCTAAGATCACATCCGCAACTCCAAGATCTTTCATACCAAACTTGCTTTCAAGCATTCATTTTGTAGCATTTATGTCAGAAATATCTCTACTGACGATCAACATATCATCCACATATAAACAAACAATGACTTGATGATTTAGAGTGTCTTTAAAGTAAATATATTTATCACATTCATTTATCTTGAACCCGTTTGCCAACATGGTTTGGTCATACTTCGCATGCCACTGTTTAGGTGCTTGTTTTAGTCCATAAAGTGACTTAACAAGTTTACACACCTTATTTTTTTTCCTGAAACCACAAAACCCTCAGGCTGTTTTTTGTAGATTTCTTCCCCCAATTCTTTCAAGACCATATACCACCGCCAAGGTAATTAACATCCAAATTGATGTTATCCTTGTTACTAACAAGTATGTATCAAAGTAATCAAGGTCTTCTTTCTATTTAAAGCCTTTTACTACAAGTCTTGTCTTGTATTTGTCAATAGCACCATCTGCTTTCATTTTCCTTTTGAAGATTCATTTTTAACCTAAAGGTTTATTTTCTGGAGGAAGATCAACCAATTTCCACGTATGGTTTCTTAAGATTGAATCAATCTCACTATTGACTGCCTCTTTCCAAAAGAATGAGTCTGCCGACGACATCGCTTCTTTAAACGTTTGAGACTCATTTTCTAAGGGAAATGTTACAAAATCCGATCCAAATAAAGTTGATATTTTTTGACGTGTACTACATCTTGGATTCTCATCATTAAGTACATCCTCACTTGGTTCATGTCGAGGTCGTTTAAATCATCCACTAGACTGTTCATGTCTAGTTTTATACGAATAAATGTGTTCAAAGAATTCAGCATTATCTGATTCAATTATTGTATTTTCATCAATATCTAGATGTACGGATTTATGAACCAAAAACCGACATGCTTTACTAATTTTAGCACATCCTATGAACATGCAGTCCACCATCTTAGGTCCTATCTTTACCCTTTTAGGCATAGGAACTTGGACCTTCGCTAGACACTCCCACACTTTAAAATATTTCAAGTTGGGTTTCCTTTCTTTCCATTTTTCATATGGAATTGATTGTGTCTTACTATGGATCACTCTATTGAGTATTCATTTAGCTGTAAGGATAGCTTCCCCCCTCCTCCCCACAATTTTTGTGGTAAACCTGAACTTATAAGTAAGGCATTCATCATTTCCTTTAAGGTTTGATTTTTTCTTTCCGCAATTCCATTAGATTGAGGTGAATACGGGGTCATAGTTTGATGGACAATTTCATTCTCTACACATATTTGAGCAAAAGGAGATTCATATTCTCCACCTCTATCACTTATTATAGTTTTAATCTTTTTCTCTAACTAATTTTCAACTTCTGTTCTGTATTGTCTAAATGCATCTATTGCTTCATTTTTACTATTTAGCAAAAAGACATAACAATATCTAGTGCAATCGTCAACAAAAGTTATAAAATACTTTTTTTCACCACAAGATGGTATTGACTTCATATAAAAAATATCAGTATGGATTAAGTCTAAGGGATTGAAATTTCTCAACAGACTTATACGGATGCTTAGCATACTTTGCTTCCACACACGTTTGACATTTTAATTTATTGCAGTCAATGTTTGGCAAAACTTCTAAGTTAATCAGTTTTCACAATGTTTTATGATTGACATGTCCTAGTCGTTCATGCCACAAATCATTAGACTCAAGCAAGTAAGAAGAAACTGAACTTTTATTAATTTCAACATTCATTACATTCATTTTGAATAGGCCCTCAGTGAGGTAGCCTTTTCCTACGTACACTTCTCCTTTACTAAGTACAATTTTTTCAGAAACAAATAACATTTGAATCCATTTTTATCAAGAAGTAATACAAAAATCAAGTTCTTCCGTAACTCCGGTACATACAGGACATTGTTCAAAGTCAACATTTTGCTTGAGGTCATTTTCAGGCAGACTTTTTCTGTTTCTTCAAATTTTGCAGTTGTGAAGTTGGCCATATATATCTTCTCTTCGCCCTGAGTCGGAGCAAAATCAACAAATAACTCCTTATTAGAACAAACGTGGCGGGTGGCACCGGAATCCATCCACCATTCTCGAGGATTTTCCACCAAGTTGCATTCAGTCAGCATGGTATACATATCATCTATTTCTTTCTTGGACTCAGCCATATTTGCTTGGTCTTTCTTTTTCCCTTTCTTTGAGGAACGACAATTTGTTGACTTGTGGCCAATCTTTCCACAGTTAAAGCATTTTTCCTTGAATTTCTTCATGGGTTGATTGTTTTTCTGTCCAGATTTCTTCCGCTTTTGGAGTTGTTGTGATCGTCTTCTATAATATTTGCTCCACTTATTGTACAATTTCCTTTCAGCCTTCTTTCCACAGCTTTATTGTCTTCTTCAATGCACAGTCTTACTATAAGATCTTCGATTGAAGAATGGTTGATACAGTGGATGTAGTTTTTAATTACTAAATGATGTTTTTTTTTGGGAGTTGAACGTTTTTCTTTCTCGCGTTAGGGTAAATTGAAAGTTGTCGAAGAGATGCAGAATGAAGCAGGCTGTGTTGTTTGGAAGACTAGAAAAATGTCTTTCTTGTTTCCTCGTCAAGTACAATTTTTGATGAAGATTTTGATGAATTTGAAAAGGATGACCAATCAATTTTAAAGCCTACTAAAGACAAGGATGGGTGGAAAGCAATAGAAAAGAAGTGACTGAATATATAATCTAGTTTTTAGAGTTTGTTTATTGTTATGTAATGGCACAATGAAACTTTATATTTAATTTTTTTAATGTTAATTAGACTTGAAAGTTGTTGTATCTGGAAACAAATTATCAATGTTTTGTGATTTTTGAACAATGAAATTGCATATGAGAATGTCATTGCTTATGTTTTAAGTGATTTTGGTGTCTCTTGATGACAATTTGCTATTAAACAATGCAATTGTTTGGTGTGAAATGAAAATTGAAAAAGCAAAAATAGAGAAGTGGGGTCGAAATAAAAGCATTATTTCATGACATTTCAAAAAAGTTTGATTACATAGAAAAGTAGTAGATAAAAAGGAAAAGTAATGTTTGCTTTTGAAAATTTTCATTCCATATGGAAGACATAGAAAAGTAGTAGCTAAAAAGGAAAAGTAATGTTTGCTTTTGGAAATTTTCCTCCAATTGATTGAGTCATTGTTCTGTATTATTGAAGTGAAATAGGAAGGTCTTGAACACCACCCGATAACGTTGTTATATTAAGAAATTGACAATGGAGCTTAGTTTGCGTACAACAAATCAGTGAAAAATTGACAGTTACCCATTGAATTCTGGAAGATTAAATCGAATAGAGTGAAGTGAATAACTAAATAACATTCATTTGATATTATAAAGCTCTTACGCAGAGATGGTACAAAACCTCAAATATATTGCAAATCGAAAGTTTTCACAAGACATCTATTGTGTCATTATATACATTCAAAAATTTAAAGAACTACTACTTTCATGTCCCTTGAACCAAAAAACATTCAACCAAAAAAAGCAATTACTTCCCTATTTTTTGCCACCCCTCTTTGTCTTCAGTTTGCCTATTTTTTTTTCCTTTTCAACATTCAACTAATTTGAAGTGATGGCTGCGTTGCCTTTGTAAGTCAACTTTTTTGGTGAATATGGTAGATTTGTAGGTATACTCACACCGTTTTCATCTCCCTTGAAGCCAATCTTCCTAGTACCAGTTGGTCGACGGGGAACCTTTTTAGCTTCAAGCCTAGTCTTAGCTTCGGAGATTCTGTTAGGTTGTATAGTTGGCTGCTCATCCTCTTCAGCTTCGTCTCCATCTGTATTAGCAACTGCACATAAAGGTGCAACACAATCAAGAGTACGCATAACTACACCAGATTCTTGGCTATCTTGGGGTGCTGACAGTGGTACATCTTGGACTGATTGTATTGATCTGTTAAGATACAAGAGTCAACAAAGTAGTTAGATAGTCGATTGCGTAATGCGAATATTTATCAAGTACAGAAAAATTAATTACCAAATGACATCTTCTTTGATTGTGGCCTGTTGCACCACAATGTCCACATGTCATTTTTAGTCCTTTTCTTGAAGCTGATCATACCCCCTCCCTCTTCCTAGACTCAGCCTTTTCTCTTTCTTTCTTATGCTTTGGTCTACCAACCATTTTATGTATTTTTGGTGGCTCCATAGCATGAGCAGAATCAACTTTCCAAAATTTAGAACCTCTAACAGGTTGTATCTTATGCATGTACACCAACATGTGAGCTTCTTTTGAATACCACCAATTCACATGATCTTCTGGTTCTTGTTTATCATGAATGTAAGCTTTGATGGCATGAGGACACGGTATACCTGTCAAGTCCCATGTCCTATACGTACACTTCTTTTTACCAATATGCACCACATGCGTATCTTCTCCCTCAACGACCTCATACCCTTGATCTCCATTAGATTTAACTTCACAACAATGTGCAATCATATAGTAATCATTATACAACTCCATAGCAGATGAACTGACATTTTTTTCCCAATTTCTCCCCTCATTTTCAAGTTCTTCCAACCTTACCATGACCTATTTATACAAATAGTGACAACAACCTTAATTAAAAATAGTACGACAATATGCACAGAATGTCAAGACTATAACACCTAAATATCTCTATCTACGACAAATATTATAAACTGACATTAAATAGTAAAAAACTGAGGTTTTCAAACTGTAAAAAAAATAGTGAGCAGATTACCTTGGTTCTAATTTCTTCCAACATGTTGATTATAGGTTTTCCTCTTACATTTAGAATCCATTTGTTGAATGATTCTGTGAAATTATTTTCACATGCAGAATTTTTACAGATTGTATCAAAATAAGCCCTGCACCAATGTTGTACAGGAAACCACACTAAATCCTTGGCAGCTTGTTCAGAAAAAACACCAATATCCTTTAATTGATCATGAAATTCTTCTTCATATGTGCTCTAAGCAGCCCACCACAAAAGTTTCTTCATTTGTACACTTCTCCAAATCTTGCTCCAATTTGTTTCTATGTGTCTTACACACCATCTATGATGTGCTTTGGGAAAGACTTGACTAATAGCATTTAACATCTCCTATAACAATAAACATAAAAATAGTTAAAGTACTAGTTGCATAATAATTCAACATGAAAGCATAAATAAATATGTCAGGCAATTACCTTCTGCATATCAGACATAAATGTCAATCCTTCACCATCAGCTAAATCTAAAGAACTTCGCAATAATTCAGCAAACCATTTTCAGGTTCTACTTGTCTTTTTGTCCACTACTGCCCAAGCAAGGGGATAAAAGTATTTTATTGAATCTTGTCCAAGTGCAACTAATAAAATTCCCTTGCATTTTCCTTTTAAAAAAGTGACATCTAGCCCTATAAAAGGCCTCAAACTTGCTTTCCAACCATTTTTCAGCGCTTGAATACAAACATACATTCTTAAGAACCTTCTTTTCCCTTGATCCAAAGCCTCTTTAGATATATTTATGATCACATCTGTACCAGGATTGCTCTCCCTGAGTTCTTGGGCATAAGCCTCCAACTTATTAAATTAGTCAATGTAGCTACCCTCTAATTTCTCTAATACAAGCCTCTTAACCCTTTTCACTGTAGAATAGCTAACATTTAGTTTAAAAGTATCATACAAATATTTTCTCATGTCTGTCACCTTAATTTTTGGATCATTCTGAATTTTCTTCTTGAAGTAGTGTGCTAAAACATCTTGGATAGCTCTTCTATTCTTAAAAGATGTCAAACATGTGTGATTTGTATTCAAAGTCTTAATTTTGAAACCTTGGCTTTTCTTATCTTCAGATATCAAACACTCAAATAGACATCCAACATCACACACATATCTCAATCTGGTAGTGTCACTCTTATCAACTTGAAGACCTTTCTTATTAGCAATAGAGTAATAACTCACAACTCTCTTAGCTTCTTTAAGACTTTTAAAGCACATACCCTTTTCCAACTCTAAGAACATGTCCAGCTGGTCATTGACTTCTCTACTCTTTTCCTTTCTAAAAAGTTTCAACTCTTCACTGTCATAATCACTAGGAAGAGGCTCATTATTATCCTTCTCCTCTGATTCAGCATCAGTTCCTATTTCTACATCTACTTTATTCAAAATAGATTGATTAACAAGAAAGATGTTTGGAGCTACAACACTAGCTTCACCCTCATCTACAACAAATAGTTGAAGCACCTTGAACTGTCCAGACAAAATGGATTGTAGGGTCCTAATACTTGAATCATCCTCAAGCAAAAAATACTTACCATTAGGCCCTGCTACTAGTAGTTGCTTCACAACCTTAAAACCAAATTTTTCAGTGAACTCTGTAGTAAGATCAATATATGACAATAGATCAACATCATATCCTCTCCAACATTGGTTCAATTTCTTTATGTAGACAAGTTGAGGAGATAGGATCCACTTTCCCCCATAATTAAAAACTACATCCACGGTATCAACCATTCTTCAAGAAATTCACATGAAAGATAATTAAAAATGGAACTTGTCAGAAAATCATATGAGTAAACACAAACAAACAGTAGGAAAACTAATTTAAAAAATTGAACACGTTTTGTGAAGAAATCGAAGAGGCTTTTGTGAAAATTGTTTTTCTGACCTCGTTTGGATTTGCTTACCGTTGAAATTTTTGGATTCGGAGCTCCGCCGCCGACGAAAATTTTGAACTCAAATTGGCATCGATTGACGCCGTAGTTTTTGGATCTTCTTGCTAGGGTTTGATCGCCTGAAGGAGGCGCCCCGTTTGGTGTTGAGTTTTTCCCGTTTGATGGTGAGCTGCGGCGCCGCCGCCACTGCCGAAAATCACAAACGGTGGCACTTCTTTCAAATAAAAATTTTTGGCACTTGAGGAAGTATTTTTTGGGGATTTTTGTTGGGTTAGGTTCGTAGAGGCTTAGCGCACGTTTTGGCGCTAGTCCGCCGCCGTCAAAATCGACGAAGCTCCGGCGGCGGCGTTTGGCAGCTTAGAAATTCTAAAATTGCTGTTGAAATTTTTGAGAAGATGAAACAAAAGTCTTGAATACTTTTCCCCTTTAGTTTTTATGTTTGGGTCGGGTCGTTGGGTTGGACAAATGGGTGGGTAGTTTAGGTAGAAATTGGATTGGGTTTTAAAAAAAATCAGATTTTAATTAATTAAATTTCTAACCAATGTCAAGATGCCATGTGTAAAATTAAAGCCTAATCAGATATCTGTTAAGTGAAAGGGTATTTTTGAGCCCTATAGGTGGATGGAAGGGCATTTTAGAGCCAAAACATAGATGGAGGGTATTTTAGACCCTTTTCTAGTAGTTGAAGGGTATTTCTGATCCTTTTTCGTATTATTTATAATAAAATGTGTCGCCCTTTATTAACCAAAAAATAATAAAGTATTCAACTAGTCATCTCAATTATCATCTTTAGAAAAGGTGACGTGATCTTGAAGATGAAATAATCATCTTTAAAAAATATATATTATGTTATAAACAACTAAAATTATAATGTGTAAAAAAAATTACAATGTCATGTTATGTACATATGTAAATGATCGTGCAAAAAATTTAAACTATAATAAATTAATAAAAATTCTAAAATTTATAAAATTAAAGATAATTATTAATAAATTATGCAAAGTTAAAATATAACAGTAAATTGATATAAAAAAATTAAAATAATAATGATTATCAATAATTTGTTAAAGATTATAAAAAAATATCTAATAAAATATATTTTGTGCCTTTTAACGATCAGGAAGCCTAAATACGTTAATTTTAAGTTTAGAGAGCCAAAATTGAGTGTCAACAGTTTGTCCCTTTTCGTTTGAAGACGATGTAAAAGTCTTCAAACGAAAATATTGACGTGTAGCCAATTTTACTCGATAAAAAATTATTTTTGATAAAAAATTCAAGCAAACTTCAATTTAGAGTTGCCTATATATTTCGAGTTGCAAGAGGATCAGGTCGGGTATAGTTGAAAACCTATCCCAACATGTCCTATTTTGGGGTGAACAAATTCAATGCGTTCTCAAATTCTATGCCTCTAAAATTTATAAAACAGAAAAACAGTATTCAATCAAAACAAATGAGTAACCAAGCTTGAATTTTTTTTCAAGAAATTTAAAAAAATGACATATTGTGCTTAACTAATTTAAAGATAAGTAAATTCAATTGAGGATAAACATGCATAAAAGGTCTTATTAGAGGACAGACTAACCCAATATGTCCTGTTTTAGGGTGAACGAGCCCAATTCATACCTGCAAAAAATAGAGAAATTAAGGTGTATTTTTTTTTCTTCTTTTTGTTTTTCAAGAAAATTAAAAGGCGGCATGCAGTGCTTAACTAATTAAGAAAATAGTAACTGATAAAATAAATGTATTGTGATATATGCAAGTAAAGGTAAAGATAACATGCAGTGCTTAAGTGATAAAATAAATGTATTGTGATATGTGCAGGTAAAGACAGAGATGACATGCTGTGCTTAATGATAAAATAAATATTGCAATAAGTGCAGGTAAAGGCAAGGATGACATGCAGTGCTTAAATGATAAAAATAAATGCATTGCGATATGTGTAATTAAAGTCAAAGCTAGCGTACAGTGCTTAAAATAAATGAATTGCGCTATGTGAAAGTAAAGGTAAGGATGACATGTAGTGTTTAAATGATAAAAATAAATATTTTTGCGAGATATGCAAGTAAATGCAAAGATTGCATGCGGTGCTTAAATGCTAAAATAAATGCATTGCGTCATGTGTCAGCAAAAACAAATATTACACGCGGTGCTTCAAGCATGCAGTTAAATGATTAAATAAATGCATTGCGATATATTGCGAGTAAAGACAAAAAAAATGTAGTGCTTAAATGATAAAATAAATGCATTACGATATGTTTCAAACAAAGATAGAGAAAACATGCAGTGCTTAAATGATAAAATAAATACATTTGTGATATGTGCAAGTTAAGGCGAAGATAACATTCAGTGCTTAAATGATAAAATAAATGCATTGCGATACGTACAGGAAAATGCAAAAAAAAAAATGCAGTACTTAAATGATAAAATAAATGCATTGCGATACGTACAGGCAAATGCAAAGAAAAATACAATACTTAAATAATAAAATAAATGCATTGCGATGTGTCCAAATAAAGGCAAGAAAAGCATGCTTTCTTAAATGATAAAATAAATATACTGCGATGTGTGCAAATAAAGACAAAGATAACATACAGTGCTTAAATTATAAAATAAAATAAATGCATTGCATATGTGCAAATAAAGACAAAGATAGAATGCAGTGCTTAAACAATAAAATAAACGTGTTATAATATGTGCAAGTAAAGACAAAGATAGAATATGGTGCTTAAATAGTAAAATAAATGTATTGCAATGTGTGCAAATAAAGACAAGAGAGCATAAATATCTAATTAAAGAAAAACATGCATAACTGTCTTTTGAGAGGGCAAACTGACCCAATTGCCCTATTTTAGGGTGGACAAACCAATGTAAAAAATAACTATTGAGCAACGAATTATTTGGGAATAGAAAAGTTTACATATTTCCAATGCTGCTTTCAAAATTGCCCCTGTATCGAGTTGTGAGATGCTGGGGAATGCAAGATTGTGTACTTGCTGGAGAGAAAGAATGATTATGAGATTGTGATGACCGAACTCTGCATAAAGCTTCCTACATATCTCGACTGTCACAAGAATCAGATCATGTAGTTCGAAATAAGAAAATAAAATAAAGTTTGAGGCGGTTTTCAAAATTTGCCCCAGTGTATGATCTATGGCTAACACTGTCTCTTTGAAAAAAAGTCTTGATAAGACGTAAGACATCTCGTAGTTGTCTAAGGGGACTTGAGAATGAATGAAGTCTTTGATTGTCTACGAAGACTTGATGCATGACATCTCCAATTGTTTATGGAGACTGATGCTTATTGTCGTCTTTGATTGTCTACAAAGACTAAGGCCCTCAACTAGTGGAGTGACTGAAATCTAATAGCCTCTCAATTGACTGGACTATTGAAATATAAAAGGTTCTCGACTAGGAGAACAAATGTAATAGCCTCTTGATTAGTGGAACTATTTAGAAATACTCAAAGATGGACACTTGACTGAAAAATAAAATATCGATATTTAAAGGTATGTGCTTGAAAAGAAAAGTCAAATGCCTGTATTCTAAAAATTGGATTCCTGAAATAAAAAGTAAAAATGCATGTATGTGAAAGTGGGCACCTTGAATGAAAGGTAAAAAATGCTCGTATGTGAAAGTGAGCGTCTTGAAAAAAAATATTATATTTTCTCGATAAAAAATGTTGAAAGATGAAGAAGACACGATCGTGTGTTGATTTCAGTCGGTACCAATAATTAGTAGTGCACATAAGAATTCCCCAATCTCCTTCCCAGAAAAATCGAGATCGACTTCAGGGTAACTCCTATAGTTTCAAGTGATAACTCAGACATAACAAAGTATCAACAAGATTTGTTCGTTTTGCTTCAAACAAAGGTTTCAAGCTACACCTGTCCTCGTGTTTCAAGCGCTCTTTTCTAGAATAAAAGTCTCATTTCACACATATTTGAGTAATTTTTTTATTTGAAATTTGGGATATCTAGAGAAATACACTCACACTCAAAAAGAAATTCATTGCATGCAATTGTGATACCATAGGCTTGACCTTCATGTAAGTATCCACTAATGTGAGAACACTTAGAATAGGATATCGTAGGACTTGCTATCGACTTGTAATGTAGGCTTGGGGAAGAGTAGGATAATATTTGGGATGTAAGTGACTAATTTCTCAATGAGCATTACACTGTATTTATGTTTTCGACATTTATTGCGCTTTGACGCATGATCTTCTTAGTTGTGCTTCGCTGCCCCTTGTTTTGTATTTGCTTCGACTATTTTTGAATCTTGTGTTGGAGTTTTTCTCCCCTTTTTTCCAAGAAATTAAGTAGCCGTTTGGCCAGGAAAACTAAAATTTTCCGGAGTTGGAGTTGAAATTGGAGTTGGAGTTGTGTTTGGCCATGTCTTTTTTTTTTTTTTTACTTTTGAAAAAACTTTTTTAAATATGATTTTATGCCCTAACTTTTACAAACTATCAAAATCACCCAACTAAAATTTACATATTAATAGAAAAGGAACACAATTAGCCACTGTTATAAAAATAATTACATATACATGGCCATATTTAATGAATTTCAATTATGACATATATAATATTTACATTAATAGCCGTTTTCTCATTTTTGAAAATTTTAAATATGGATGTTATATTAACAGATCACTGCTTCCTGTTTTTTAGGTAACAGTTTTATTTTTTAGGAATTTATTTAATTTATTTCCTTCATTTTTCATTCCTAAAAAATAGAAAATGATGAGTTGTTATTAAATTTTAGGGTGTCACTAATTTATTTCTTTAATTTTCTTATACATGAAAGATTTTACTGTGTGTGAATAAATTATTTCTTTGTAAAACATGCTTTGCATATTTATGGTATATTATATCATATACCATAAATATATAAATATGCTTAGTATGTTTCTTTATACTTTGTATTTCTATATATGTGTATATATGGTATATACATGGTATAAACTTCATATATAACATACTTTGAATATTTATATTATAAATATGCTTAGTATGTTTCTTAATACTTTGTATATTTATATATGTGTGTATATAGTATAAACTTTATATATAACATACTTTGTATATTTCTATTATAAATATAATACTTTATATATTTATGTGTATAAATATAAATTGACAGTAAAATAATATCTTAAATCAGGGAGAAAATTAAATAAGGGATAAAAATAATGATGAGAGAGAAAAAGAGATATATATTAATTAGGATAGCATTAAGTTTGAAATTATAATTATCTTATTCTTTAAAACTGCTATATACGTAATATTGAAAAAGTAATGTTATAAGGAGAGTTTTATGTAAAAATTTAAAAGATTGGGGTTATATGTAATAATAATAAAAGTTGAAATTGGAGTTGGAAAATTGTGAAAACAACAAAAACCTGTTTTCCCTTTTCATAAAAAAATTTCAAAATAATTTTCCAAATTTTCATGGCTAAACACCACAATTTCCAACTTCGGAAAAAAATTTCAAAAAAAAGAGAAAATTTTCATGGCCAAACGGGCCCTAAATATTTTTTTGTTTTTTTCTTCTCTCTTTTTTTATAGGGATTTTGCTCTTTTTGAAGTCATTTTTTTATTTGGGATAATATATCCTTTGCATTTTGCGTCTTGATCTTGAATCTTTGTTCGTATTTAGTGCGCTTAAGGAAATAGGATCAAGAAAGAAATAGTGCATGTAAGCACTCAAAAAAGTTATAGGCTCAGATGCGGTTGTCCGAAGAAAAGATTTTAGGCTCAAAAGAGGGAATGCTAGGATTAATGTCATTTGGTGGGCTGTGAAAGGCACAATCGTCCTTTCCTAAATGAAGTATAACTCAGAATTTCGCCTCAACATACATTTAGGCTAAGTTCTAGATCAACAATACAATGAATTAAACTAAAGTTCACCACACATTGCACATGAAACGATGAGACTGACTTCGTTCTTGTCTTAGATGTATGCTAGAAAATTTTGTAAGTGTTACTCAGGTGTGATAAAAGACACCAAAAAAATTTATGGTTTATTATGAAGTCAGTCCTTTTCATCATACTAATTTGTTCTTTCTCATGCCACTCCTAACTGTATGGATACCAACCAAATCAAAATTTATTTTGTTTTGAAAAGAATGGGACCGAATCCAAGTGAGGATTGCCTACGTATTTTGTAAAAATAAGAATCAGATCTGCGTAGTTCAGGCAAATTTGCGAATTTGTATGTTCCATGTATGATGGAAAAAAATGATCATGTGAGGCCGACAAAGAAGAAACTATTTTTAACATCAAAATTATTTCGATCAGACGATTGAGAGGATGCCAAGCATGAGGAGAGCTTTGACTACTTCAGTGTGTTGAAAAGATTGAAAAGGTCAGGCATTGAAGAAGTTATGTCATTATTTTGCCTTAGTTAGCAGGATTGTTATTTACTGAAAGAATGTTGAACCCTCGCTTTCAAGAGTGAGGATCGATACACTGTAAAATTGAGTGAGGATCTGCAGGTAGGCTGGCTAGGCACTAATGTCATTTGGATTTGAGGAGTTATTAATTTGCGCTCTTGAAAATCATTGGAGAATGTCTTTGAACTGTTCTAGAAAATTGCCCCAATTTTGAACACCGAAGAAATTATTCTAAAACAATGAAGAGATCGAATTCTAATACAAGGTTGTCTACGTATCTTGTCAGAACAAGAATCAGATCAAAACCTAGTTCAAACCTATACACAACTATCGACAATGTTGCTAAGGTGTATCTTTTAACTGATCCGCGATGCAAAAAAAAGGTTAGATTACATCTTCCCACTAAAAAATAACTAATTTATAACAAATAGCTAATATATATATATGCACAATCAACCTTCAAATATATACAGAGACTATAATAATGTATCACTTGAATCGTGAATTCTTCAAACATTTGGATAAAGTTGACTGATGATGCACGTACCTAAAAAGTATTGGTTTAGTTTTATCCTATGTTTAACTAAGAGTGGGTAGACACGAACTTGAATTTCCTATATAAGAAGGCACGTAGTCCCACGACAGTAATACTCCGGCTCACCCCATATATGCGCCGGCTCTCTAAAGTAAGGTAATTTGAAAGAATTTTGAAAAAATACAATGTACAATACGCGTGTACAATGTGTGCGAGTGTCAATTTTCTGAAGTGAAGAAAATATGAACGGAATGTCAATTTATATAAAGCGATAAACAAATAAATAATTTATACAAAATAATACCAAATAAATAATTTATGCCTTTATGATAAATCAAAACAAATAACAATGTGTAAAAAAAATATTAATATTTATCTAAGTCTGTAATGGTTAGAACCATGAATCCTGTTTAGAATCGCCAAACTGTCATACCCCATTTTTATCTAGGTTAAAACAAACACGACATCTGGACTCTAAAAGAATTGATTTTGTATAGAGTCGCCACCCAATTTTTAAGAAAAATCAGAAAACCTATTTATATATTAACATGTGTGCCTTTTATTTTAATCTACGAAATCAATTTAAATTGTAGGTAAGGTTCAAATTATTTTGAAGGGAAGAGGTTAGGCATCCTTCAAAATCCACAAATGTGATTCCCGTCCACACTTAGATTTATTAAAGGAGGCAAAGAAAAAATTAATATTTGTAAATAAAAATATAAAATATGTATAATGTGTATGCTATCGTAAAATATATATAAACAAAAGTATATAAGCATATGTATGTAAAGAAAAGATTGAATAAAGAAAAATTATTCCAATGGAAAAGACTATGTAATCTTTTTTAGTGTAAAAAGTGTGAATTATTTGATTATATATCTAAATTGATTTAAATAAATATTAACGGCCTAAATTTGCCTAAACGCATGATGAGAATTGCGTAAATAAAGAATATTCCGTTCAACACCTCAAAATATAAAATTTTCACTATGAGTAATATTTGTACAAGTATAAAAATATAAAAATACAAACCAAAAAATCTAAACTCTCTTCTTGAGTGTCATTTTCGATAAGTGTTTTCGGAAATCTGTACAAAAACTCATGGTAAAAATGTTAGGAATAAATAAATAATTATCGAAATAAACTGACAACTATGTATATATATATTTATATATAGAGAGAATTTTGTTAAAAGTGTGAGTTCAGATTAAATTTTAGATAAGCCATGACTATAAAGTGATTGCTCAATTTATTTATTATTCTAAATCGTCTTATCAAGATACGAATCATAAAATCTTTTGTCTTATTATAAAAATTTCGTCATCACCCTTATTTCTTTTATTACGTATTTTATACATAAAATTCGTCTTTTTATTTAGTGAGGCCTCGAAAATGAGGGAGAATTTCTTCATAGACCCCCCAAAAAAAAAAATTAACAATAAAGTAAAGAAGGAAAAGAAAACTATCAAAAGCAAATTCACAGACAAATGGAACAAACAAATTTATCAACATTCACAAGGCTAACCATTAGAGTTAAAGGATTTATAACATTAATCAAGCAAAATAAAAAAATAAACAAACGACTCATTAGATAAATAAATTAACTCAATAAGCATATAGTAAATCCAAATAATCTTAACATAAAATAATAGCAACTTGCCGGAGTTAAAACCTTAGGCCAGATGTGAAACGTAATAAATAGAGCAAAAATTTAAAAGATTCATTGAGAAGCAAGCCAAGGGCCATCTAAACTTGGTTAGAGTTTGATTTTCTGTTTAGATCTAGAAATTTCAAAGTCATGGAAAATGTTCCTTGGATTATGTTACGGTTTGTTGCTGGAGTTTATGGTCCGTCGGAGCCGTGGATTTCGCCGGAGATGGCGTCGGCGCTGTAGGTTCGTGGTGGCGGTACGGTGGAGCTTTGTGGGTTGCAGGGCAACGGGGAAAAAAGGGAAAGGGAAAAGGGAAGGCGCGGCTGGTGGTTGGCTCCGGTGGCGACTAGCTGAACCAGTCGGTTACTAATTCCGGCGAATCAACGGTTAGAACGAAAGAGAGAAAAACAGTAGTGAGATGTGATAATTGTCCCTCTTGTTATTTATAATAAAACTAGAGGTGCATGACCTGTGGGCCAAATATAGGCAGACATGTCATCTATTTTTTTAATTAAATATTATTAAATTTTTAATACATAAATAACTTATAATATTTAATTAGAAATGATATAGTAAAATTACGGTTAAAGCAGTTAAAATAAACGTCATAAATATCTATTTTTTTAATTAAATATTATTAATTTTAATATATAAATAACTTATAATAATTAATTAGAAATAATATAATAATAAAATATTATTAATTCTAATATATCAATGACTTATAATAATTAATTAGGGGTAATATATAAATCCTGGAGCAATTAAGGTAATATAGTAAATGACGAAGCAGTGGTCGAAACCAAATGACTTACAATAATTAATTAGGGGTAATATAGTAAAAAAATATTATTAATTCTAATATATAAATGATTTATAATAATTAATTAGGGGTAATACAGGCAGACATGTCATCTATTTTTAATTAAATATTATTAGTTTTTTAATACATAAATAACTTATAATAATTATTTAGGGATGATATAGTAAAATTACGATTAAAGCAGTTGAAACAAACATCATAAATTTCTAATTTTTAATTAAATATATTAATTCTAATATATAAATGACTTATAATAATTAATTTGGGGTAATATAATAAAAAAAATATTAATTCTAATATATAAATGACTTATAATAATTAATTAGGGTTAATATAATAAATCACAGAGCAATTAGGAATAATATAGTAAATGACGAAGCACTGATCGAAACCAGTGCAGGCAGACATGTCATCTATTTTTTAATTAAATATTATTAACCTTTTAATACATAAATGACTTATAATGATTAATTAGGGATAATATAGTAAAATCACGATTAAAGCAGCTGAAACAAATGTCATTAATATCTATATTTTAATTAAATATTATTAATTCTACTATATAAATGATTGATAATAATTAATTAGGGATAATATAATAAAAAAATATTATTAATTCTAATATATAAATGACTTATAATAATTAATTTGGGATAATATAGTAAATTACGGAGATATAGTAAATGATAGGGGGTAATATAGTAATTTATTTTTTTGAATAAAATATTATTAATTTTTTAATATATAAATGACTTATAATAATTAATTAGGGAGGATATAGTAAAATCACGGTTAAAGCGGCTGAAACAAATGTTATAAATATTTTTTTTTTAATTAAATATTATTAATTTTCTATAAATAACTTATAATAATTAATTAGAGGTAATATAATAAAAAAATATTATTAATTCTAATATATAAATAACTTGTAATAATTAATTAGGAATAATATAATAAATTACGGAACAATTAGTGTGTAATATAATAAATAATGAGGGTAAAAAAATAAATCCATGAAGAGGTGGTCGAAACCATCTCTTCTATATAATAGAAAAGTGGCGCCCTTTATTAACCAAAAAATAATAATTATCCCCTTTAACTATTAAATATATGTTATTAACCAAAGAATGAAGTGTTCAACTAGTCATCTCAATTGTCATCTTTAAAAAAACTGACATAATCTTAACTTGATTGATTTATTATTCTGTATATTAAAATAACCGATTCGACTTATTATTTGTGGATCGTATTAAATAATATGTAAAATATGAATATCGATATATAATTATAGAAAAATATAAAACAACAAATATAATATAATCATCTTTAAAAATAATGTATTACGCTATAAACAATTAAAATTATAATGTGTAAAAAAAGAATTGCAATGTTATGTTATGTACGTATGCAGATGACTGTGAAAAAATTTAAAATGATAATAAATTAATAAAAATCCTAAAATTTATGAAATTAAGGATAATTATCAATAAATTATGCAAAGTTAAAATATGACAATAAATTAGTAAAAAAATTTAAATAATGATGATTATCAATTTGTTAAAAATTATAAAAAATATGCAAAAAATATATTTTGTGCCCTTTAACAACCAGGAAGCTTAAATACGTAAATTTTAAGTTTGGAGAACCAAAATTGAGTGTCAATAATAACATAAATGGAATTATAGTTTAAGTAAATAATTATATAAAGTAGTA
This sequence comes from Capsicum pubescens, assembly GCA_030864215.1. Taxonomy (NCBI): domain Eukaryota; kingdom Viridiplantae; phylum Streptophyta; class Magnoliopsida; order Solanales; family Solanaceae; genus Capsicum; species Capsicum pubescens. The sequence continues at coordinate 109,667,408 of CM061540.1, read as the reverse complement.
TTTTAATTAATTTTAAAATATACTAAATTTAATTTTTTTTTACTACTTATAAATAAATAACTAATTATATAAGATAGTATTAATCCTAGAAATAATAAAAGTAATAAATGTTCCATAGCCTAAAATCAATCAAAATAAGACATAAGACAAAACATAATAGTAAAATAGTCGTGTGTTAAAGTTGAATCCAAAACACAACTTACATAAACACATATAAAAATTCCTTTTTATGCTACAAATCCTAAAAAGTGCCACAAATAATGTTCATTGTGGGCGGTATACTTTGATCAACCGCTTTTTTTTTTTTTTGGGTAGAATTCTAAATAATTTAGGAATGCTAAATATTAGGATTTTTTTTACTTTAAATTAAAAAGGAATTTAAATAATTTTAATTTTTTAATATTAAAATAATTATTAAATACAATTAATTAAAAAAAATAAAAAAATAATTTTATCTAAAGTGGAGACTTTTAATAAAGGATAAAAAGTTCAAACAATATTTTAAAATTTCTTCATACTTTTAATATAACTAGTTTAGGTGTACGCGCTTTGAGCATGTACCTCAATTTAATGAGTTCAAACATTACACTAAATAGGATATTTATTTAAATAATAAAGATGAATATAATAATTAAATTCAATATCTTTTGAGTATGTAAAAATGGAGAATTTATTTATTAAACCTAACCTTTACCAAAAATATTTTTAAAAGTTGATTGACATTTATCTACCATCTATAAATTGCAACAAAATAATACAATGATCGAGACATCAAAATAATACAATTAAATCTAATCTTTACACTAAAAAAATTTCTCAAAGTCGTCCGACACTCATCTACCACCTGTAAACAATAACAAAATAATATGATAATAGAGATATCAAAATAATATAACTAAACCGAACCTTTACATAAAAAAATTCCTCAAAGCCGACCAACATTTATCTATCATCTGTAAATTGCAACAAAATAATACGATAAAAATAATATCAAAACAATACAATTAAACTTAAATTTTACACACAAAAAATTCTTAAAATCGATTGAGATTCATCTACGAACTGTAAAACTACCACAAAATAACAAACTAAAAGAGATATTACTATAGTACAATTAAACCTAACCTTTACCTAAAATTTTTTCAAAGCCGACCCGCATTCATCTAGCATCTATAAATTAAAATAAAACAATAAGATAATAAAGATATCAAAACAATACAATTAAACCTAACCTTTACACAAGAAATTCTTCAAATCCAACCGACATTAATCTACGACCTGTAAAATATAAAAAAAAAATACAATAGTGATCACAAAGCTTCGGATTTGATCCAACTAATTTTTGTCTGAGAGAAAATTTTGACCCTAAAGAATGATTTTGAATGAAAACAAAGAAGATATATATATACACATAAGTTGAATTCTATTATGCTGACAAAAACAGTGAAGAAGTTGAGGGCTAGAAAATCAAAGCATCCACCAATATAGACATGCAATCGAATCAAGTTAGATGAGTGTCAATCATATTCTTCCAATGGGCAAACCGGTTATGTAAAGCCTACAAAAGGACTACAACAACTGAAAAAAAAAGAAGAAGCATAAATCATTCACTTCATAGAAATAAATAATCTTAAACCGAAAAAAACTAAACCTAAATAAAGCACACAAGATTTTTTTTTTTACAAAAAAAAAACTTAAAATCCTTACTTTATTGTTTAACTTCAATATAAACCCGAACATCTGCTCACAATACAACACCCGAATTACATAAGGAACTACAACAATATTAATTAAAAAATAATAAACTAATTGAATGATAAAAACATAATTAACATACTAACCTTGGATAATAAAATCTTTTCTATATGATCATTCAAGAAAAAAAAAAAAACATTATTCAAAGACAATTAACAAATTAATAGAAAAAAAAGAACGAATTAACATGCTAAACTAATGTTGTTATTGCCCATATTCCAAAATATTAATTTTCATTAGACTATCATCTTTCCTTGGCCGAAAAGGGAGATGTTTCATAGAAAACGTCTGTGTGTTTGTGTGTAGACGTACATCTTAATATTTATAAAAGTATTTCCTTAATATAGTTCTATTTTAGGAGTATTTTTTTATTGAATAGTAGAAAAAAAATATTAATTAATTCTCAAATCATATATTTTAGGAGTCCCATATATTTTAGGAAGTCTAATTAATACAATAAAAAATAATTAAATATAAATTAAAAATAGTGAAAAGACAGTTTTGCCTAAAGAAAAGTCTTTTAATGAAGGACAAAAAGTTCAAATCACTTTTCTAAGAGTCTTCACACTTTTAATATATTATAGACTAGTTTAACCGCACGTGTCTCGCACATATAACCTTTGATTATTTAAGATAAGACGATTTTATCTATCACAAAAGTTTCAATGAAGTGCAAAAAGGTCAAATCGGTTCTAAAAGATCTTTCACACTTTAATATAATAATGTAAACATAACATATATTTTATTATAAACACATACATATTTCACCACTAGAAGTTTCAAGTGGTTAATGGATCGTCGCTTTTGCGTTTGTCATGCAGTGCTTCTTTTTCTTAAAGCTAGAGGCTAAGAGAGAGGCATCGATTTGAACCATTTATAGTATGGTTATTTTTTTTCTATATTTAGAATCTTTCCTTATTTTTAAAGTTAAATCTTTAGAAAATCTTTGATTACTTATTTAAAACTATTAAAAATCTAGTACTTCTTATATTTTTCTTATTCTAACACGTTCATAATTATTTCTGAATTTTTTTGAATATTCTTAAAATCAACTAACTAATAAAAAATGTATTAGTTGTCATTAATTCTAATGACTTCTAATAAGAATTTTTTTTTACTGTAAGTATTTAATTAATTTTTAATTCTTAAATATTAGAAAAATAGTGAAAAGATGATTTAAATCAGAGACTTTAATAAAGATAATAAATAAATAATATTTATAAGGTCTTCGCACTTTTAGTATAGTATAAATATAGAATTATAGATAGATAAATATATATAGAATATACAGATGGATATAGACAAATTACAAAGATCTTTTAGCAAATACAGGGATCTAGGGTCTTCCAAAGAAAATCTTCTCACGTTCTATTTAGGAATAAATCCTATCAGATGTTTGATGGACGTGATATACTACGTAGTATAATTTGTCAGAATATAAGACGGACAAAAGTTATGTGTGATACAGAGGATATACACAGTGATACACAAAAATATATAAAATATATAACATGGTATACATCATCAAGAATAAAGTTTTCGACGATCTGTCATTTTTTGTTGCTAGACCGCTACATAGAAAATCATATGAGGTATCTATGGGTTATCGAGGGTTGTTGGAAAAGAGATCTAAGGTAGGTTGAGAAAAAACAAATGTGAAGAAAAAGAGAGATATTCATAGGAGTTATACATGTTGCCAATTCTTTTGCGCTACTATGGCAACATTAAATGTTACGGAAAAGTCATCAAAATCATCCTAAACCATCCCAAAAGTTATTTACACACTCAAACTATTGTGACGACCTATTACACACTTGTACTACGTAAAAATAAATTTATTTCAACCTCAAAAGCTGATGTGGCAAAAAATTAAAAAGACAAATAAGAAAAGCGCGTCCAGGAGTCAAACTAAAGCAAAAAAAATAAAATCGAAAATCACTTCTTCTTCCTGCATTCTCCATGGATAACCTTCCCTACTTCTTTTTCTTCTTCATTTCATTAATCTTCTCTTCTCTATCTTTTTTCTTACCAAAACCACTTCATTTTCTTTCACTAATCGACTTTTTATTTTTACAATTCTCTGTCTCGAGCTTGAACGAAATTCACAATGCTAAGGGATTTGATCTATGATGATGGGTTGATAAAATTGATGGTGGTATGTCTCTTATTTTCTATAATTCACAATGAAGTTGCTGTCAATTTTGGTGATGAATGTTGGGTTTACGGTTATGGGTGTGACTAATTTCGATGGTGACAACGATAATGGATCTAGCGGTGAATGATTTAGCGCAATTTGGGGTGAAAATAAAATTTCGTTATGATTATTGTTGTAAATTTCAACATTGATAGTGATGGTGGTTTAATTTTGATAAACATTAAAATCTATTGATGTGGTGTGATTTTGATGTTGATTCAGTAGCAGGTGTTGAATTTGTGGTGTTTTTTTTTTTTTAATAATTTTTTATGGAAAAAATGATTGAGATATGATTTCGATGATGAGTTTGGTTATGGGTGTTGAATTTTGTGGTGTCTCTTTGCAATTTTTAGTGGTAACAATGGTGGTGATATGATTTCAATTTGTAAATTTTTATGGTAGCAGTGATTGTGGGGTGATTTCGCTGGTGAATTTAGTTGTTAGTGTTGAAATCTATGGTGGTGATGATATGAGTTTGGTGACGATGCGACAATGGTGGTGGTTTAATGGTGGATTTCGACGATGGATAGGGAAGAAGAAGCAATTGGGGTGACTTGGACTTTTTTTTGAAATCTGATATAAAAACTGATGTGGCAGTGACATTGTGAAGACATGTGCGCGAGTGTGTAACACCTTCCATCGTATGACTGGTTCTATGTGCGTCAGGGTGGAAATAAATTCACTTTTAAATAGTATAGGTGTGTATTAAGTCACTTTAATAGTTTAGGTGTGTCTTAAACTTTTCGAGTATAATTTAGGATGAAAACGATACTTTTTCCTTAATTATTACCAATAGTTTCATAGAAGAACAATTTTGATTTCATAAATCTCATTTCCTTGTCGTATTTTTTTTAAAGGAAAAATTAGATAAAATGACCACTGGATTAAATTTTTGGAAAAAGTATATAGACAAGCAAACTTAAATATTTCTTCTATTCCATTTAATTTACAAAGCTAAATTAAATTAGATTAATTTATTTTTTTTAAAATTAAAATTTAGATATTCAAAAACTACACTAAAAATATTATAAATTACATTGATTAAGAAATACATCTTATAATATTGGTAAAACTTTGTATATGTTATGAAATATAAAATAAAGAACACCAAGAATAAATAGAGAGGGAAGAGGGAGACTTCTTTATTTCTTTTGAGCGATTCTCTTGTATGAGAGATTATAAGATTCTTGAGGAGTAATTTACAATGAAGGAAGCCCTTCTATTTATAGGGAAAATTTAATCCTAGTTTTTCACTAAAAGACAGATACTTCAAATCCTGATAGATATCAACTAGATCTTGACAGACATTCACTATAATGTAAATACATTTATAACACTCCCCCTTGAATGTCTAATTGATAGATAATGTGCCTCGTTAAAATCTTACTAGAAAAAATTCAGTGGAAAAAAAATCTAGTGAAGGAAAAAGAGTACACATCTCTAACAATACATATTTCGATTGCCTTATTAAAAACCTTACAAGGAAAACCCAGTGGGACAAAACCTCATAAGGGAAAAAGAGTACAACGCGTATTAACTCCTCCTAATGAGAACATACTTGAACCTTTGCATCCTGATCTTATGCACCATCTTCTTGAAAGTTGCAATTGGAGGAGACTTGGTGAATAAATCAGCCACATTATCACTTGAATGAATCTGTTGCACGTTAATATCACCATTCTTTTGTAACTCATGTATGTAGAAAAGTTTTGATGAACTGTGCTTCCTTCTATCCCCTTTTATGAATCCTCCCTTAAGATGTGCTATGTATGGTGCATTATCTCTGTATAAAATTATGGGAACATTGTCACATTTCAAACTATATTTTTCTCGAATGAGATGTATTGTGAACCTCAACCATACATATTCTCGGCTAGCTCCATAAATAACTATTATCTCATCATGGTTCAATAAAGTGGTTAGATAGGCTATTTTGTATATCTCAAAGATATGACAGTATCCCCACATATGAACACATTGTATGTTTGAGATCGAGCTTTATGTGGGTTAAATAAATACCCAGCATTAGCATAATCAATAAGATCGAGACTGCAATCTTTAGAATAATATAAGATCATGTGTTTGATCCCATTTCGATGTCTTCTAGTAGGAGCAAAATTATACCTTGCTAACAAATTAATCGAAAAGTCTATATCAGGCCTTGTAGTATTTGCAAGATATATTTTGTCAAGTGACAATATTCAACATTTCATGTGTGGCATCTTCATGTGTGTGGAGTGAAAATCAAGTAAGTTTTCACTTACCAAGATGCACCCTTTCATGTCACTTGATAAATATTTCTACGTCAGCATGCTTAAATTAACGTAAAATTCAGATCCTCGTAATCTTTCACAATATTGCGCCACTATTGTATCAAAGATATTAATGATATATCATTTCGTATCGATTCACAATGCGACATAACATTCTGAGATCTCATCACTTCATTATTTTCAGGTACCTGAACTTCTCATAAGTTTTCATGAAGTGTTATGTCGTAAGTTCTAAGAGCACATTGCTTTCTTATTATGATTATTTGCTCCTTATCCTTTTCAAGGATTATTTAAATTAGAACCGATTGATCTATCACGCTTCACGCATGCATAGGTTTTGTTCTTTAGGGACACAAATAAGAGCACTTGCAGCTTAAATATGAGATGCTTTCGGCATTTGACTTGAATTATCTTTTGAATAAGGACCTGATGATAATTCCTAACATATTTTTTTGATGCTTATAATCTCCCCCTTATGTTAGAAAAACTAACATACATCCTCCTTCTTCTTTGAGGAATCCATCTTTGTGCATCATAGCATATTCATTAATTGTATACTGCACATTAACTATTAGATGAACAACGTGTGATTCCTGACTTAAAACCAACTTTGAGGGGAAATTAATCATAATTTATTGGTTTGATGCATACAAGTACTTTTGTATATAATATTTCCAACCAACACAAGAAGCTTTTGTTCTCAATGGTTTAACTATTTATTAAAGGCATTCGATGATAAACCATGATCATCAAGATGAATTATCTTGATTGCACAATCTGAAAGTTATGCTCTTAACTCAATTTTATTAAGAAAGTAACTTTATGAATGTCAAACTGCAAGTTGACAATAAACGCAAATGTGATTATCTTATATTGATGCATCTTAATAGATCACATGACTGGGAACGGGCCCATATTCACCTTTTATACTTTTCAGATTTTAAGGGATCCAATTCCAATATTAGTTCGTCCAACCAACTTATTATGAGAACAAGCAACATTAAAAGTAATGAAGAATTTTCTAATTCTTCAATATATGTTACATACTCAGTATGCACATCATTGGGATGTCGCAATCGTTCATATCAATTTATGAACTTTTATACTAGTAAACTCCAAGTTTACCATGACATGTACCCTTTTTCTTGAGTAAATTTCAGATTTACTATTATATGAATAAATTTCAGATTTACTACTTCAGAAGTAGATTTCAAAATAACTTTTCTCAATTATTCAGCCTCTTTCGGAGGTGAATTGTGATACCATCACAATTAAGTGCACGTTTGCATTAATAAGCTTCTCATTCCCCAGGAATGAAATATAATCATGCCTTAAGCGTATCAAATTATGATAGCTACTACAAAAGGAAATTGAGGCATACATATGATTTATTACTACCACATTCAATTCAAGAAATAGAGCATATTTAATGGGACATGTTTCACCAAATACTAATTATTTTGCCTTAGCCATCATAATATCATCAAAGCGTCTTATCCATATAAAAACGTCTTAGGCATAAATTGATGGGACTTGAACCCAATATATTATCATCCCTTTTGACAATATTATTTTTGAGGAATAAATTTTAAACATAAATGGTTCCAAACCAATTATTTTTCCTCAAATTCAACAATAATTATATTATTAGTAGAAAAAGACAAATAACATAAGAAATTACTAACCTTGAGATTACCTTTAGATTAATAATCTCACCTTGTTTGACAGAGTCTCGTGCTTGAAATTACCTTTAGATTAATAATATCACCTTGTTTGGTAGAGTCTCATGCTGATAACGTGTTATGAAATATAAAATAACAAACATCAAGAATAAGTAGAAAGGAAAGATGGAGACTTCTTTATTTCTTTTGAGAGATTCTCTTGTATGAGAGATTATAAGATTCTTTAGGAGTAATTTACAATGAAGGAAGCCCTTCTATTTATAGGAGAAATTTAATCCTAGTTTTTCACTAAAAGACAGATACTTCAAATCCTGATAGATATCAACTAGATCTTGATAGATCTTGACAGACATTCAGTATAATGTAAAAACATTTATAACAGTATAGTTTGACTCTAAAAAAGAAAAGGTAACAATTAAAAAGGAATGGAGATTGGAGGGAGTATATAATTAAGCTAACTAACAACAATTTTTTAAAAATTAAGTGAATAACAAAATAACAATATTTTAATGGTCCTTATCCTCTTCTATTTTTCTCTCTCTTATACATGGAATTGACATAATGCTACTACTTTCACATAAATTGGCAAGTTTATAACCAATAATAATTTACAATTTTTAAACCTAAAAGATATTGGCATACGTAGCCAAACAAGTAAATAATTGTTTTTTTACTCCATTACTATAGAAGGAGTTTCACTTTAATTGTAAATTAGTTCCCCTAAATTATAAAAGCATATTTCATTATACTAGTTTAGTTGCACGTTCCTCGTACGTGTAACATTTGCTTATTTAAATTTAAATGATTTTATCTATTGTGAAATTTTTTAATTAAGTGTAAAAGTATAAATCACTTTTCAAAGATTTTTCACACTTTAATATAATCATGTACACATAAACATATTTTTAGTGTAAGAACATATATATTTTGCATCATCACTTTTGCGTTTGTCATGCAATACCTCTTTTCCCTCACTCTTAGAGGCTAAGAGAGACGCATCAAGTTGAACCATATTTGTGGTAAAGTTATTTTCCTTTTTTGTTTTTGTATTTAAAATCTTTGATTATTTTTAAAATAAAATCTTTACAAAATCATTGATTATATTCTTATTACTTACTTAAAACTTTTTAAAATTTAGTACTTCTTAAATTTTTCTTATTCTAATGCTTTTATATTTATTTTTAGATTTTTTAAATCTTTTTAAAATCAAATTTAGTTGATTTAGAATTCTTAAACTAATGAAAAAGACACATTTATTTCAAATTATTTAATACAAAATTTGATTTCTCGAGATGATAAATATTTTCTTGATGAGAAACTATACCTCAACTAAATGCCATTATACATCTCAAACATACGAAACTGCTATAGCAGTATCAAGAAACAAAATATAACAACGTCACAAAATGAAAATATATTTCTGCAATTTTTTTTCACTCATAGATAAGACAATGTTTATAAACAAACCTCAATAATTTTTTGAGCTCTGTTCATATTACGACATAGAGGCATCAAATTTAAGCATTGCAAGTTCTTATTCGTCCAAAGTAAGTGGATTTGATAACATCTTGGATAACTCCTGCCTTCTTAATATTCACCTACTTTCGAATTCTTTCAGTCTCGCCCCTCAATCTCTCAAGCAATATTGCATCAAGATTTGCCTCAGGATCCGTAAGAACTTCCTCCTTCTTTATTCTCCTATATAATTTCCTTCTCATTATCCCATTGCACCCCTCTCCCCTTTTCATTCACTCTCTCTTGACAAACTATGAAATTTTACAAATTAATTAATATTTAGGGGTTATTTTCGTTGTATTTAACAATTTAAATATTATAATAATAATAATAATAATAATACTAATATCAATACCAAGAGATAAACTGCCAATAAATTTAAAACAAAATAATATGATTATATACTACCTGAACAAGTGTTAGCTTTCGGCGTGTTCTTTCAAATCAATTTGTATAATTTACAAATCTCTTGATTCTGGAACTACATGCTCAATCAACTGAAGCTTCTCATATTTAACAATTAGAGTAAGATAAATCACAACACAACATATGTAAAATTATTATAGTAAAAAAAGCAAGGAGAATAACTACTATCATTGTAAGACCCCGTAAAGTTCCCTCATAGTCTGAGCCTTAGAGCATGTCAAGTGAAGTGAAATTCCGGCCCTAAAAGATTAAAAAGTGACTTCCCAAGTGATTGGTATTTAAACCATATAGAATTTTCTTAAATTTAAATTTTTGTCATGTAGAGAATTGAATTAGCTTTCCAATGATATCAATTTCGTCCAAATCCGGTATCAGGGTGAGAAGTTATGGCCGCTTTACCGAGAGTTGTCGGAACAGCCCAGCTGCGATGAATTATCCGATGGACCATCGCGACCAAAGCAGTAACTCTTTTTTTTGTCCTAAGTGCGATGGACGATCCGATGGACCGTCGCTTCGATCGTCACTTCGAGACAGTGTGTCCTTATCCTGGCCAACGTGTGACGGGCGACCTGATGAACCGTCAGGTTTGTAATGGGTTGTCACTTTGATCGTTGCATTGAGGCAGTGTGTCCTTATTTTGGCCAGCGTATGACGGACGATCCGACTGACCGTCAGGCTAGCGACGTACCGTCGCAGCCCCCGTTCAGGGTTTTTAACTCATTTTAACAAGGGGATTTTCGGTCATTCCACTCTTTTATCAACCAGATAAATTCCAAACGAACTTGATAGCCTCATTATCTACCAAAATATCCAAAGGCTAGGGTTACTCCCTCAAGAGCAATCTAAAACCCTTTTCCAAGAAATCCAAGAACTCACCATGGATTCTACAAATTGAGTTGAGATTTAAGTTTCCCAAGTTCAAGGGTTGCAAGAACACTCTCTCAAGAGTATGAAGAAGATTTTAGATCAATTTTGTTCAACCAATTTCATAATCTAAGGTATGTGGGGTTTTGAACAAGGGTAATCCTTTCACCCTTGTGCCCAAAGGCTTATTTAAACTAAAAATTCTCTGTAATTTATGAGATTTTACATGAAATTGAATTGGAGTTTTTCACACATTGTTATTGGTTGCAAGATTTTGATGTTTCCCATGAATTGAGAGTCTAATGACATGATTTTCACATGTTTTATTGAGTAATTGAAGCTGGGTTTATACCCTATGATTTTAATCCTTGAGAAGTTAATAGTTGAAATGTTTGAAACATAGAAGTATATGAGTATGTTGAGATTTTGAGATAAATTCCTGAAATTTTCAGATTTCTACATGAGTTATAAATCTATATGCTATCTATTATGCTTTTGATGAGTTTTAATTTGAGATTGAATTATGGGTTATTAATCCCTACCTGAGACTTGAGATTTTACAAACTATTGTGCTATAAGCACCCATGATTTGAGTATTCTGAGATTGTTGAAAAATATTTTGATCGAATGGTCATTGAGCTTTGAAATCCACTTTCCTACATGAGATTACAGATTTGATTATTGGGTTCGTGGTGAACCATGAGATTATTTCTAAAAGTGGATTTTCATGAGATGAGCGAGATCATCTAAAGGGAGTAGTATTTAGCACCGAGCGGGTAAGTTACTACGGTTTCTTACCCCAAAACTATGTGCCACCGTAGGTTGGGCCTGAGGCCGAGTTTATGATTATCATTGGGCCTAAGGCCGAGTTGATATTGGGCCCGAGGCTGAGTTTGTTTAGTGATCACTGGACCTAGGTTATACTCCCTGGCAAGAGTATGACGCCTCTCCCCAATGTGAGGTCTCTTCCTTAGAAGGACTAAACGTTGGATTCCATGTAACTCACATGGTTTATGTCGGTTAAGAGAAACTCCCTAAACTAAAGTATTTTCCATTGAGATAGAATATTTTTCCCTTAAAACTAAAGCTTTGAGATAAATTATTTACTTAAGACTAAAGTATTTTCCCTTGATATGAGTATTTTCCCTAAAGTGAATGAAATGCCTTCAAGTATGTTTCAAAGTTATATGATTCCGAATTTCAAGTACTTGAGTTCAAAAGAGTTATGAGTTCTTGAGCATTAAAGAAGTTTTACTCTCCATGAGATATATGAATGAGTTGAAAGTATTGTTTAAAGTTTCCTTTATCCTATGGGTAATGAGAATAAGAGAAGATTACCGATTTTAAAGTTAAATTATGATGACTCACGAGATTTGTGCTACATGCTCCGTTTTACATGATTCATGAACTTTGCATTTTATACTTATTCAAGCCATGTGAGTCATTACTTATTGGATGCATGATTTGATTAAACAGTATTGATGTTGTTTTATATAAATGCATACACCCCCACATACTCAGTACATTTCCAAGTGCTGATCCACATATACGTCTATGTGCTACATTGTCTTATAATATAGGTTCAGGCGCTCAGTCCCAGCCTCGTCAGAGACTTTCGAGTATCTCTGTCTATATTCCTACAGTGGTGAGTCCTCATGGTTCGAGGACCTATCTTCAGATATTTCCGCATTTGAGAGACTATGTTATTACTTTTAGTTCATTTTGAGTCAGTTGGGGACCTGTCCCAATGGCTCTCTAGTTCATGGATTAGTAGAGGTTTTATCAGATTAGTTACCAAATTTTGATTGTGTTGAGAATTCCAGTATTGTAGTCGTTTCGACCGAGTACTTTCTCTGTATCTCCCTTCATATGATATGACTTTGCTAGTGTTTGAATTATTTTATCTTAAAATGAGTATTATTAGTAGAAAAAGGCTCAGAGGGTTAGTTTGGGGCTACTTGTATCCTTAAACACCGTATGACGTCTCGGGAGACGATTTTGGGTCATTACAAACTTGGTATTAGAGCCAGGTTTTAAAGGAGTCCTAGGGAGTCTGACAAGCCGTGTTGAGTAGAGTCTTGATCATCGATTTGTAGCGCACCACATCTATGAGCAAGAGGCTACGAGATGTTTTAGGAAAAAGTTGATTCTTCTTTCAGATTCTATCGTGCCTACAGTTGTTCCTCTCATCTAATAATTCATACTCTTCTATTTCAAAAAATGCCTCTTCGAAGAGCGAATGCCTGCAGGAACGATAATGAGCAACCCCCACCTGTTGATCATTTAAATGAGATGGTGTCTCATGTCGAGTTTTGGGCGACCTTTCAGTCGTTAGCCTAAGTAGTCACCGTCAATGTTCGGGCCAATAACCAGGCTGTAGTTTCTAATCAGCAGGGAGGTGATGTAGTTGCGACTAGAATTTGTGATTTCATACGGATGAATCCGCCAAAGATTTATGGGTCTAAGGCAGATGAGGACCCACAGTTGTAACTTGAGGACGTGAGAAAGATCACAAAGGTGATGCATTTTTCTGAGGAAAAAAGTGTTGAGTTGACGTCCTACAGGCTGAAGGACATTGCTTATGACTGGGTTGTATCCTGGAGAAAGGGTAGAGATGAGAATACTGCTCCTATGACTTAGCAGGTATTCCAAGATGCATTCTTGGACAAGTTCTTTCCGCTTGAGATAAGGGAGGCAAAGATTGAGAAGTTTATGAACTTGAGGCAGGGCTCCATGACTGTTAAGGAGTACTGCTTGAAGTTCAATCAGTTGGCCAAGTATGCTCCTGATTTGATTTCTGACACCCGGGCTAGTATAAGCAAGTTTGTGACCGGTATTTTTGGGTTGGTACTGAAGGAGTGTAGGACTGCGATGCTGCATAGGGATATAGATCTAGCTAGGTTGATGATGCATGCCCAATAGATAGAGGCTGATAAGATTAGAGAGAGAGAGAGATAGAATGAGGGGTAACAAAAGAGCTAAATCTGAGCAGCATAAGTTTAGCCAGCCTAGGTTCCATAGAGGGAATCGCCCTCAGTTTTCGAGACGTCCGTCTATGCCAGCGCCTTTATCAGCTAGTGCTCCCGTGCCTAGAGGCAGGCAGGAGCAAGGGGGTAGGTCTTTTATGTCTAGGTCGCAGAACAGTGTTGGTAACAGGCCCCGTTATCCTCCTTGTGCTAAATGTGGTAGGGATCATCCCGATGAGTGTTTCATAGATCTGATGGGTTGTTTTGGTTGTGGAAAGCAGGACCATAGATTTAGAGATTGTCCTCATGCTAGACAGGGGAACAGAGATGCCCGACCTCAGGCACAGGCTGCTAGTGCACCAGCTCCTGTACCCCGTCCCGCCCCTACTTTGGGCGCTTCATCTAACGCTGCTGGCGGTCAGCGCCAGAACAGATTCTATGCCTTACCATCCCGTCAGGAGCAGGAGGACTCTCCCGTGTTGTTATCGGTATGCTCCGTGTCTTTTGATTTGATGTCTATGTGTTGTTGGGCCCCGGGTCAAGTCTCTCTTATGTGACCTCACTTGTAGCTGTGAATTTCAAAATAAGTCCCGAAAAGATTTCTGAGCCCTTCTTAGTTTCTACTCCAGTAGGGGAGTTAGTTGTTGCTAAACAGGTGTATAGAGATTGTCCTGTTACTGTTCTTCATAGGGTCATACTTGCGGATTTGATAGAGTTAGACATGGTGGATTTTGACCTTGTTATGGATATGGATTGGTTTCATTCTTGTTATGCATCTATAGATTGTTGTACCCGTGTGGTCAAGTTTCAGTTTCCTGATGAACCAACTTTTGAGTGGTTCGGTAGTTCGGTATCTCCCAAGAGTCATTTTATCTCCTATATCAAAGCCAAAAAACAAATATCCAAGGGTTGTATCTATCACCTAGTTAGAGTCAAAGACACTAAGTTCAAGGCTTCAACTATTTAGTTAGTCGATATTGTTAATGAGTTTCCAGATGTTTTTCCAGAAGACCTCCAAGGGGTACCTTCCGATAGAGAGGTAGAATTTGGGATTGACCTTTTTGGAATACTCGGCCTATTTCTATTCCGCCATACCGTATGGCACCCGCAGAGCTTAAGGAGTTGAAAGAGCAACTCAAAGATATTTTATACAAAGGTTTCATTAGGCCCAGTATTTCTCCTTGGGGTACACCTGTATTATTCGTGCAAAAGAAAGACGGTTCTTTGCGTATGTGCATTAACTATCGTCAGCTTAACAAGGTCACCGTCAAGAACAAGTGTCCTCTTTCAAGAATTGATGACCTGTTTGATCAGTTGCTAGGTGAAAGTTATTTCTCCTAGATAGACCTTAGATCTGGCTATCACCTGCTTAAAGTCAGGGAATGTGATATTCTAAAGACAGCCTTCCAAACCTGCTATGGTCACTTTGAGTTTTTAGTTATGTCTTTCGGGCTAACCAATGCCCCAACAGCCTTCATGGACCTCATGAACCGAGTATTGAAGCAATATCTGGATATGTTTTTCATAGTGTTCATAGATGACATCCTTGTGTACTCCCGCAGTGAGAATGATCATGCATATCACCTTAGAATTGTCTTGCAAACTCTTACAGACCACCAGTTGTTTGCCAAATTCAGTAAGTGTGAATTTTGGCTAAGGTCTGTAGCCTTTCTGGGTCATATTGTTTTAGCCGAAGGTATTAGAGTTGATCCCCAAAAGATAGAATCTGTAAGAAATTGGCCTAGTCCTATCTCTTTGTCTGACATTAGAAGTTTCTTGCGTCTAGCGGGATACTACCGTCATTTTGTTGAAGGTTTCTTTTCTATTGCGTCTCTCATGACTCGGTTGAACCAAAAGAAAGTTATGTTCCAGTGGTCAGATTACTGTGAGAGAAGTTTTCAGGAGTTGAAGACTCAACTTACTTAAGCCCCTGTGTTGACTTTTCCTGATGGTACAAATGGTTTTGTGGTGTATAGTGATGCCTCTAGAGTTGGTTTGGGTTGTGTGTTGATGCAAAAAGGTAAGGTTATAGCCTATGCCTCTAGACAGTTGAAGCCGCATAAAAAGAACTACCCAACCCATGATCTTGAGTTAGCTGCTGTGGTCTTTGCTTTGAAAATCTAGAGACATTATCTTTATTGTGTTCATGTTGATGTATTTACTGATTATAAGAGCTTGTAGTATGTGTTTACTCAGAGGGAGTTGAATCTTAGGTAGAGGAGGTGGTTGGAGTTGTTGAAAGACTATGATATGAGTGTGTTGTATCACCCGGGCAAGGCCAATGTAGTGACAGATGCCCTTAGCAGGTTGTCAATGGGTAGTATTGCTTATGTGGAGGAAGCTAAGAAAGAGTTAGCCCGTGATGTGCATTGTCTAGCTAGATTGGGTTTTAGGTTGCTTGATTTAGCTTAGGGAAGTACTTTGGTGCAGAGTAGTTCCGAATCCTCTTTAGTTTCAGAAGTGAAGGAGAAACAAGATAAGAATCCTCGTTTGGTCAGACTAAAGGAGTTAATTCAGGAACAAAAGGTAGAGGTTTTCTCCCAAGGGGGAGATGACGTGTTGAGAGTGCAAGGTAGATTGTGTGTTCTGTGTGTTGATGATCTGAGGCAGAGGATTATGACAGAAGCACATGGCGCACGGTATTTTATTCATCCCGGCACTGCCAAAATATACCGCAACTTACGGGAAATCTATTGGTGGAATGGTATGAAGAAGGATATAGCCGAGCTCGTAGAAAAGTGTGCAACGTGCCAACAGGTTAAGGTATAGCACCAAAGACCTGGTGGTGTGATGCAAGAGTTTGGTATACCCACTTGGAAGTGAGAGGTGGTGAATATGAACTTCGTGACCAGGTTACCTCTTTCGCGTCGTCATCATGATTTTTTTTGGGTTGTTATGGATAGGCTGACTAAGTCCACTCATTTCTTGCCCATGCTCACATCTTATACAACTGAGGATTATGCTAGATTGTATAGACGGGAGTTAGTCAGTCTGCATAGAGTTCTCTCGTCCATTATTTTGGATAGGGGCACTCAATTTACTTCTCAGTTTTGGAGGGCGTTTCAGTAAGGTCTTGGTACCCAAGTTCTTTTGAGTTTAGCTTTTCACCCGCAGACAGATGGTCAGGCTGAGAGGACTATTCAGACCCTAGAAAATATGTTGCGGGTGTGTGCTCTTGATTTCAAGGGTAGTTGGGATAAGCATTTGCCATTGATAGAGTTTGCTTACAATAATAATTACCATGCTAGCATCGGGATGGCACCATTTGAGGCCTTGTATGGTAGGAGATATAGGTCACCCATAGGTTGGTTTGAAGTGGGTGAAGCTGCCGTGATTGGGCCTGATGCAGTATTTAAAGCTATAAAGAAAGTTAAGTTGATTAGAGAAAGATTGAAGATAGCTTTGAGTCATCAAAAGTCATATGCTGATGTGAGGAGAAGAGATCTTGAGTTTGAGGTGAGTGATTTGGTGTACTTGAAGATTTCACCCATGAAAAGGGTGAAGAGGTTTGGTAAAAAGGGAAAGCTTAGTCCCCGTTATGTTGGCTCGTATAGAGTCTTGAGCCGTGTTGGTAAAGTACCCTATGAGGTTGAGTTTCCTGCAGAGTTGTCAGCTGTTCATCATGTTTTTCATGTCTCCATTCTTAAAAAGCATATTGGTGATTCCGTTGTGGTAGATCCTTCAGAGAGTGCTGGTATTCAGAACGGTCTTTCCTTCGATGAGATTCCTATTGAGATCCTAGATTTTTAGATCCGTAGACTAAGGAACAAAGAAGTTACCTTGGTAAAAATTTTGTGGCAAAACCAGTCTGTTGAGCAACTTGGGAGGGAGAAGCAGACATGCGAGCCAAGTCCCCGCACCTCTTTTCCGCGAGTTCAGATCAATCCGAAGGTATTGTTCTTCCTTAATTCTTCCCTTCTAATCTAAAGTTTGGCTATATATATCTATTCTTGCATGAGTTCTTGCAATTTCTGAGATATTCAAGAGTTCAGAGAGATTTTGAGCCGTTTAATAAATTACTTCAGCAATATGTACTCTGTTTTTCCTGTGTTCCTAGTCTAACTAGCGACATTCAAGGATGAATGTTTCCAAGGGGAAGATATTGTAAGACCCCGCAAAGTTCCCTCGTAGTCCGAGCCTTAGATTGTGTCAAGAGAAGTGTAATTCCGACTCTAAAAGATTGAGAAGTGACTTCCCAAGTGATTGGTGTTTAAACCATAAAGAATTTTCTTAAATTTGACTTTTTGTCTTGTAGAGAATTGAATTAGCTTTCCAACGATACCAATTTCATCCAAAGACGGTATCGGGGTGAGAAGTTATGGCCGCTTTACCGAGAGTTATCGAAACCTCCTAGGTGCGACGGACGATCCGACGGACCGTCGAGTGTGTGACGGACTGTCGCGACCAAGGCAGTAACTCTTTTTTTGGCCCAAGTGAAACGGATGATCCGACGGACCATCGCTTCGACCGTCACTTCGAGACAGTGTGTCCTTATCTTGGCCAATGTATGACGGGCGACCTGACAGACCATCAGGTTTGCGATGGTCCATCACTTTGACCGTCGCATTGAGGCAGTATGTCCTTATTTTGGCCAGCATGCGATGGATGACCCAACAGACCGTCAAGATAGCGACGGACCGTCGCAGCCCCCGTTCAGTGTTTTTAACTCATTTTATCAAGGGGATTTTTGGTCTTTCCACTCTTTTATCAACCAGATATATTCCAAATGAACTTGATAGCCTCATTATCTCACAACACATCCAATGGTTAGGGTTTCTCCCTCAAGAGCAATCTAAAACCCTTCTCCAAGAAATCCAAGAACTCACCATGGATTCTATAAATTGAGTTGAGATTTAAGTTCCCCAAGGTCAAGGGTTGCAAGAACCCTCTCTAAAGAGTAAGAAGAAGAGTTTAGATTAACCTTTTTCATCCAATTTCATAATCTAAGGTATGTGGGGTTTTGAACAAAGGTAATCCTTTCACCCTTGTGCCCAAAGGCTTATTTAAACTATAATTCTCTGCAATTTATGAGATTTTACATGAAATTGAATTGGGGTTTTTTACCCATTGTTATTGGTTGCAAGCTTTTGATGCTCCCCATGAATTGAGAGTCTATGGCATGATTTTCACATGTTTTATTGAGTAATTGCAGCTGGGTCTATACCCCATGATTTTAATCCTTGAGAAGTTAATAGTTGAAATGTTTGAAACATTGAAGTATATGAGTATGTTGAGATTTTGAGATAAATTGCTGAAATTTCCAGATTTCTACATGAGTTATGAATCTATATGCTATCTATTATGCTTTTGATGAGTTTTAACTTGAGATTGAATTATGGGTTATTAAGCCCCACTCGAGGCTTGAGATTTTACGAACTATTGTGCTATAAGCACCCATGATTTGAGTATTCTGAGATTGTTGAGAAATGTTTTGACCGAATGGTCATTGAGCTTTGAAATCCACTTTCCTACATGAGATTACAGATTTGATTATTGGGTTCGTGGTGAACCATGAGATTATTTCTAAAAGTGGATTTTCATGAGATGAGCGAGATCATCTAAAGGGAGTAGTATTTAGCACCGAGCAGGTAAGTTACTACAGTTTCTTACCCCAAAACTACGTGTCACCGTAGGTTGGGCCTGAGGCCGAGTTTATGATTATCATTGGGCCTAAGGCCGAGTTGATATTGGGCCCGAGGCTGAGTTTGTTTAGTGATAACTGGACCTAGGTTATACTCCCTGGCAAAAGTATGACGCCTCTCCCCAACGTGAGGTCTCTTCCTTAGGAGGAAAAAACGTCGGACTCCATGTAGCTCGCATGGTTTATGTCAGTTAAGAGAAATTCCCTAAACTAAAGTATTTTCCATTGAGATAGAATATTTTTTCCTTAAAACTAAAGATTTGAGATAAATTATTTTCTTAAGACTAAAGTATTTTCCCTTGATATGAGTATTTTCTCTAAAGTGAATGAAATGCCTTCAAGTATGTTTCAAAGTTATATGATTCCGAATTTCAAGTACTTGAGTTCAAAAGAGTTATGAGTTCTTGAGCATTAAAGAAGTTTTACTCTCCATGAGACATATGAATGAGTTGAAAGTATTGTTTAAAGTTTCCTCTAGCCTATGAGTAATGAGAATAAGAGAAGATTACCGATTTCAAAGTTAAACTATGATGACTCACGAGATTTTTGCTACATGCTCCATTTTACATAATTCATGAGCTTTGTATTTTATACTTATTCAAGCCATGTGAGTCATTACTTATTGCATGCATGATTTGATTAAAGAGTATTGATGTTGTTTTATATAAATGCATACACCCCCACATACTTAGTACATTCCCAAGTGCTGATCCATATATACGTCTATGTGCTACATTGTCTTATAATGTAGGTTCAGGTGCTCAGTCCCATCCTCGTCAGTGACTTTCGAGTATCTTTGTCTATATTCCTACAGTGGTGAGTCCTCATGGTTCGAGGACCTATCTTCAGACATTTCCGCATTTGAGAGACTATGTTATTACTTTTAGTTCATTTCGAGTCAGTTGGGGACCTGTCCCAACGACTCTTTAGTTCATGGATTAGTAGAGGCTTTGTTTGACTAGTTACCAGATTGTGATTGTGTTCAGAATTCCAGTATTTTGGTTGTTTCGAACGAGTACTTTCTCCGTATCTCCCTTCATATGATATGACTATGCTAGTGTTTGAATTATTTCATCTTGAAATGAGTATTATTAGTAGAAAAAGGCTCAAAGGGTTAGCTTGGGGCTACTTGTAGCCTTAAGCATCGTGTGACATCCCGGGAGGCGATTTCGGGTCGTTACAATCATAAACATTGAACAAACTATATTTTTTCCTCCCACAACATAACATAATGAAAAGAAATTATGAAAATTTCAAATATCATATCGATGTGAATATAATTATACTGTAGGAATGAATTCATGTGAAGTATATATCTGTATTATGTACATTAAGCAAATAAGAGATATCCTTTATGGATTCAATTTTGAAAATCGATGAACATAATTAAACTAATTAAATGTCTTAGACACAATACGAAACAAAAATATGACAACAAAGTATTTAAATATTTAAATTTCCATTATTGATTATGTAGGAACTATTAAAAGTTCTTTTCTACCATAAATTAAAAGTTCTTTTCTACCATAAACTTATTCCCCATTAGGTATCTTTTTGCAAGAAATTAGAAGCGGAGTAAGATATAGTGCAACTAATTCAACTAAAATAATTTGTAACCAACCATATTTATTTTAGTAATATAAATATTGACAAATTAACCAAGGAATAAAACTGAAGAGGAATAAATTTTTTTACCTTGTGTAAATAGGAAAAAAGTAGCTGAGTTTTTTGGCCTTAGAAATTCAACATACACAATTTGAAGTTTTTCGACTATTTCATTTCGGATAATATGAGAATTCATGACAATAGTTGACTATTAATTCTGATTACTTCTGATAAGAAAAGATTTTTCCATAAATATATTTAATTAATTTTTAACTCTTAAATATTAGGAAAAAATAGTGAAAAGACGATTTTGTCTAAAGTAAAAACTTTTAATGAAGGGCAAAAAGTTCAAATGACATTTCTAAGGCCTTTCACACTTTTAATATAATGACAACATAAAGGTTCCCCAAGTCATCCATGGAGGCCGGGAAAGCTCTCCGTCGAGCTGCTGATTTCCCTCCTATCCTAATGACAAAATCGGATTCAGAGATTGTTTCTCTTAAGACGAAAAGGAACGATTGCAGTCACAAAGGGTTTTCACGTCATTATTTTCATGATTTTTTGTTAAGTAACATGAGCACCTGGGGAGACTAGAGAGCTGTTCGCAGGGCAAAACACTCTTAACTGGAGGGAATGCTTTCTATTCGACCTTCGATTTGATGATTCCTGTCTCATTGCGGTAGAATAGTACTCCACCATTTGATCTGAGTCCAGGTCAGTGGCAACGGCTCATTGCTTTTTCTTATCAGGGGTTTTGACTTTCCTTCCGGTTCCCTGTTCTGTAGAGCGGTTTATCCCTGACTATCTTAGGGAAAGATTTCTCTCTTCTCTACAAAGATACTCGGAATGTAGTTTAGTCACAGTCAATGGGAATAATACAACATGAAGATATGACACATTGATATTCACAAACAAAGATGATACTGAATGGGCTCCTCCGTTTGTGCTGTACTACTTGCTTTGAAACCTATTCAGATGGCACGAGATATGATACACTTTTCTTTCTTGTTGCGTGAAAATGCTTGAGCGACCGTCGGGAAAGATTTTTAGCAGGAAAGGCAAAAGAGTACGGTGATCAAAGAATTATTGTCTCTTTAAAGATGGTCATGAGGGCATCATTAAACATAAAGGGTTAACTAAAGCATTGGTCACTCTTGATTGGTATAAAAAAGAATACGCAAATCTCAATCTCACTACACAGGCTACTATTCTATCCCTATTCCATGTTAATTTGAAAACACTGGACATCGGTGAAAAGCATATTCATTTAAACTTAGGAATTCCAAATAATACTAAGAGAGAAGCCGTCTTTGATAATAATAATGCTTGAGTTGTTACAAAACCATTCGTAGTACAAGACTATGCAGGACAAGATAAAAGAGTACTGGAATATCAAAATCGATCTCTTAAAAGAGAGGTGGAACTTTTAAGAGAAATAATAGATAACAAAGAGAAGGAAAATGGGCAAGAGAATAAATAGGCACTGACATATTGACTACTTAAAATATGGACCATATAAGAAAAATGGGGAGGGAATGAGAAGAAATCCTATTTGCAGGCAACAAGGATTTGCTGCTTTCTTAGTTAGAAAAAAAGCTACCTAGCTTGTGGAGCGAGGTAGTTTACTTTCCTTTCCATGATTCCTACATTGAGCTCTGTGTGCCTTACTTATTATAAGTTGAGAAAGTGATATAAGAGAGAATCTTCCATGGGGAATATTGTTGAAAAACCCCCCTTATAAAAAGCTCTTGGCCTACCCTTCACTCTATACACGATTAGCCGGGAATGAGACAGGGAGTTATATTTCATTTATGACTTTTGCCTTGTACCTTACACTAAATAGAATATCTTGCATGTACATATAATAAGGAAGAAGACCTTGCTGGCTATTCCTTATTCTTGATAGCATAGGAAAGAGAGATTCTGAAATCTCTTGACTTCACCGCTACACACCTTTCAAACATATTTTTCTTACTGCAAGAGCAAAAAAAACCTCATATAATCAGTTATGTAATCCAAAAACATAGGATTAGTAGTACATGCTAAAGCTAAAGGTTTTATCCCTCTCAACACGTGAAAGCTAAAAACAGTTTACTAGATAAGCTAAGTAAAGCAGTGCCAGATATAGATGAAATTGTGTTTTCTCATTTTTTGATTTAGAGAAGTCAATTTCTTATTCAATCCTCTCCCAAGGGGTGCTTCTATTTAGGCTTTAGAGAATCCTGTTTCGGCGGAAGACTTAGTAAGGTACGATATAAAGTCCAATCAATCTCCTCCAACAGACAATAGAAGGCTCTGAATTTACCACAGTCAATCAGTCTATTATTCTGGTTCTGTATAATCTAAACCTAAAAAGAGAAGACTCATCATTTTTAGCCTGATCCAGGTGTGGATATCTTTACCATAAAGTAGCCATACCCTTTCAACAAGAGCAATTACGTCTTTTCCTGAAGCCCTTACTAAACCATTAGGAAGTAGTATGCTTTGATATAACCTGGAATTTGCCCAGATACCACGGAAATCATAGTTAGAAGAGCTGAAAAAAAGCCATCTTACTCTCAGAACTTACCTTAATAAATAAAGAACTTAAGCCTTTCTTAAAAATCAAAAGCCTTATGATGAGCAAACTTGGATTAGTGTAGGAAATGGAATCACAAAAAGAAAGAAGGCTAGGAGAGATAACATACTTTATTTTTTAGGATTTCCATCTGCGGATGACTGAACTACCTTTTCTTTGGAACTGAACTACCAAAACTATCGCTAACTTTATTGGATTCTTTGGATAAAAGAAGACTAGCTTTTAGAGTGGATTTCTTCCCTAAACTAAAGAATTTACTTACCTTCAGCCGATATTATTTTGCTTGAGCTGGGAACTCCTGTTTACCTTACGGAAGGTATTCCTTCTTATAGATATCATCGAAGAAGTGAAAGACTAAGAAGACTTTTCTTTGTCTCATCCATACCTAGGAAATAAAAGATCAGATCAGTAATAACAAACTTCTAATTTCTTGTTTCCATGAAAGCATGAGTGAACGGTCAATTATTGTTGAGAGGATTTGAAAGAGTTGAGTCTATAAAAGGCTTATCAGATGGGTAATAAAGACTTTAATTTATCAAATTCAAGTTCAAGATCGGTTAAGAGAGCTACGTCCAGCAGGGTTGGGCTCATCATCCCAAATCGAAAATGAAAGGAATTGGTAGAGAAAGACCAGATCCTTTTTTCATCAATTCTAGTATCTATGCGCCAATCCCTTTAGATTTACAATCATATTTCTATTATAAGAAATGAGGTTTTTACCTACTTTAAAAGAGTCGTTAAGGTAAAAAAGAGACCTTCAAAATGAGTTTTCTAGAGGTCAATTCTTTTTTCCGATCGTAGTGTACGACATTACCGTCTTAGTCTTAGGAATCCCATCCCTAACGAGATAGAAGTTAAATAAGTGATTTTAGCCTTTTTCTTGACAGTAGGATTTGGGAAGATCTTCCCTTCTACTCGACTTGTCTATTAAATCAACTCTTTTCCAGGAGTAGGCAAAAAGAAAAGCTTGTGTTAAGTATATCTCTTTTTTAGAATAATTTGATCCATCAATGACAACTATATGAGATAGCCTCACTTCGTACCTTTGGAACAACTAAAATAGGAACAGTGGACCTAAGGAAAGGAAAAGATCGTCCATAAAGAAGAAGGGGATTATAAAAGGAAATTCCCAGACAATATAGGATCACCTCTAGCGAGACTGAACTCTACAAACTTGATGGACGGGCTTTCCTTTTAAAAAGGCAACAAAGAAAAAGAAAGTTATATATGTCAAAGAATGAATTGATAGAGGTATGGAGTTTAACTGAGATAAAACAAAATCAAAAGGGCTAGGAGCTTTGGCCGGTAATGAAACTAAAGCTTTACACAGGTCTTACTTCTTTTTTCCAACTTGAAAAGGGAATAAAACATGATTGCAAACTGCAAATAAACTTGTTAGCGTGGAATAACAACGACTAAAAGTACGATAAAATCTGATAAAAGGGAAGAGTAGGTAGTCTTCAAAAACTAGGGTCGATTTCTCTATTGGTTTAATTTGCCACTAGGTGGAATCAGACCGTCGGCTCTTGATTGCTACTTGATTACCTATGTTGGTTGCGTTAAGCTTTCAGTTCTGCACAAAGTGCAGGTGGGCTTCACCAATAGTTCCCATTTGATCCTGCGTGTCTATAGTTTATACTTCTTGCTTTGATGGTAATCGTTGGTCACTTGCTTGATTGGAAGGACTGATGCAATTATACCTTTCCTGTTCTCGCTACTACTTATTATTACTACATAAATAGTTTCTTTTAGCATTCATAATTCGAAGAGCTTTATTCGTTCCTTACTTAGCTTAGGAGTGGGGGAAACTGAACATCAATCAAATAAGTAGGTTTATTTCTGAGGAAGCTCTGTCTTATTGAATTTATCCTTGAATTCTATCTAAAACTTGAACTGCCAACCCTTCTTTCCTCTTTCTTTGATAAAAGTGTAAAACCTATCTAATTTATCTTAGGTCCATGTTAATATGAATTAGTGAAATAATGGATGATTAAGAAGTGGAATAAGGAAGCAAAAAACCCAACCAAGTAAATTGAATCTCCTTGACCCGGGAACAGTGAGCAGTTTTTGTGATAGAAAAAGCGGCATCGTTGACTCCAGAGAAGTAATCAAAGGGCCGTTGTCAAGCAGAACTGGCATCGACATCGGTAGTACAATTCTATGCATTCAAGTCTTGGTCTACCGGTGGTTCATCCTATTAGTAACTCTCGCAAACATAGAAGAAAAGAAATAGAATTCAAGACAGCAAAGGAATGAGGTAGGGCACGGGAAAGGTAAAGAGAAGGGGTTGTCATTGGTGCATAACCGAGCTTTGCTACCAATGATTTTTCTCGGTGCATAAACGTGGCTTATCCTTCAAAGTACTGCATAAGCAAGAAAGACAATAGACCTTGAATAGCCTATAAGAAAGAACTTATGAAGAGGATTTTACTATAGTATCAAATCCTCATATAAATCTTATATGCAAGTTGGCACAATGCTTTCCCTTTTAAAAAATTTCGCTCAATTGGTCTGCGGGTCACTTCGGTTCTCCTTCATGTGTATCCCATGTCCGGTGTTGTTGATATGTATGATGGGTGGCATCCACCAATTCCTTTATTTCAATGTGTTGTATTCTCTATAGAGGTGGAGTACCCTCTATTCAATATATGATTTCTTGCTTGGAGGTATATGGAAACATTGAATTCTAATTTTCGAACTTTTCTTTGATTCTTGACACATGTCATTCTGGATTTGAAGAAATAGAAATGAAAGTCTAATTCCACTAGAGAAAGTTGAATATGAATTAAACCAAAGAGAAGTTTCTACTCAAAAAGTAATTGCAGGAAAGGAAGCAACACATCAGGACGAACTACTTCTTTTAAATATCAACTCAAGGCCTTCTTTCCTTACTTGTTTGTTTGAGTGCTTTATCGAAGGATTGATATAAATAAAAATGCCTATATTTCTTATCTAATTCCACCTACCTTGGGATAAGCGGTTATCGGAAGTTTGAAGCTGACTTTAATGAGCAACACTTCTCTGTAAGGTCACTAAAGCAGGCTCCTTTAGCCGCTTTAGTTGTTAGAGCTCACTTCACACCAACAAAATCGTAGGCTTTCTTCTCTGCCTCAGCTTGAGTACTCCTTTATACATTAAGATCTGGCCCTCGATCGACTCTGGTTATGGTACAATTCCTGGCATATGTACACCATAGTAGCTAAGGCAACTCCGTTCCAGCTCGCATTATATTTGAAGTTGAGGATTTCACTTCTGATGTAGTCAGTGTGAAGCTAAGTTCCATTTTTATCTTTAGAAAGCCTGTAACTGCCTGAACAGACTAGACTATGCTCATCCAACATTCTGAACTTGCCTCGATGCTGATAGTTCAGTAGATGGGATAGCAGAGAGAGAAAGGAAAAAAAGTTGTTTTGAAAGAAGACTCCACCTAGCTAGCGTGCTCCTCACCTCAATGCTACACTTCGACAACTATGAACTAAGGCACTTTAGAAGAAAATCTACATCCACGACCTGCATTTACCCTGACAGGCTAACCCGAGTTTACCCAGGTCCTTACCGCCCGAACCAACAAGACTAATGTCTACTTATACCTTTGAGAGGTCCACTTGT
This sequence comes from Capsicum pubescens, assembly GCA_030864215.1. Taxonomy (NCBI): domain Eukaryota; kingdom Viridiplantae; phylum Streptophyta; class Magnoliopsida; order Solanales; family Solanaceae; genus Capsicum; species Capsicum pubescens. Next base: position 109,640,300 of record CM061540.1, on the reverse strand, counting down.
ACTATTGATAAAGTCTCTTAATTAGTAAGGCCCAGATTGTGCTGTTATATAAGATTCAATTCAATCTAACAAGTGGACTACCTTCGGATACTACAAGATCTTTATAAACCAAAGAATAAGCCTACTTTATACACTTTTGCACTAAGAAGGAAAGGAAAACTACGCAAGAAGGCATTGCCTACGACTTCCAATCCAATAACACGCAAAATACGAAGAAGTAACTTACTATACCTTACTTCCTTGAGACCATAGCTTGGCCTCTGCTTTTTTCTACCTACACATATGTCTTTCCTTCCTTGTAAAGAAAACCTAGTCAAGCAATGGAAGGATAAAGAAAAAAGAACTTCTTTGCGAACAGATAGGCCTTTTTTAGTAAAGTCTCTTCTTCCCAACCTATCCTACAACACCCATTTCATCAAAGAAGTATGCAATAGGCATCCTAACTAATCTGATTGGGGATGGGTTGGGAAAAAGTAACATCTAAAGGAAAGCTAACAGGTATTAGTGAAGAAGTAATGGAGGATCTGATATAGATTGAAAAGAGGGAAATCTAAGCTAGCTAATGGAAGGGTTGGGATTCTATCGCCCTGGTACACCAACTAGGAAGAAAGATTTTATTCTTTTCACTTTTCCGCCAAACCAAAGTGAGAGCCAATTGGTTCGATCATAATGTCATTATTTTACAACGTTATAACATTCTCAAGTTAGAGTCTGACTATCTCTATTCTAAGTAGCACCTGAGAAAGAACACGCTAAGTAGATCTTTACCAAAGACATATCTCCATAAGCATCCAAAGATGCCTGCTGATTGGTAGTTAAAAAGTAAAAACATATATATGTTTATAAAGCCAAGAGCCATTCATCTGAGACAGTGAATTTGAATTTTTCAATGCCAGTGAGCAAAGCAATCAGGCAAGGACTGCGTAAATCTTTGGTCTGCCTATCATTGTCCATATTAATCTGACTCTATTAGGATCGAGGACCCCTACTGATATTGACTGAACAGTTAATAGGCAATAAGTAGGCCATTTGCTATTGCTATAAGTCCTGCTCGCCTTTATAAAGCTTGACTTCGCTATCACTCATAATGGTCGATAGTATTCCTTCCATACCTGAATTTCTATTATTTAGATCTAGAAGCTTCGCAAAAATCAATAAAGAAGAGGTCGCTCTGCTTCATAGACAAGACTCGTTCTGTACTTTACTTATAAGAACGTGTACTACTCACCCTTACTCACTCCACTCGCTGTTTACTAAAAGAGCGTTAGAGCGAGCGAAGCCCTCAATTTAGTGGCTTTCCTCAACCTTCTTTTTCATTTTCGCTTAAGCTTATGTGCTTTGTGGGATTAATTGATTGGATACACGAGACCCATAATCTTTCCTAGAAATAGCTTTTACTAAGATTGGCATAAAGGCATGATTAGTTACACAAATCTCACTACACTGACCATAGTAAACTACTTCTTGTTGTACCAAAATAGAGGTTTGATTTAAATGACCAGGTACAACATTAAATTTGACACGTAAGAAAGGTACAACCCAACTATGAGGTACATCAACAGATGTTACAATAAAACGTATATGGCTCTTTGCTGGTAGAACCACTCTATTGTCAACTTCTAATAAACATGATTGACCCAATTCTACATTATCTCCTGGAATTATATAACTGTCAAAAGTGAGTGACTATTCATCGGAACTATTATAGTCTAAATACTCATAAGGTAGGGTCAACGCTCGCCCTTCCAAACTGTACTTGTGTGTTTCCCCTCAAAAAGCTCTCCACGCCTACTCTTAGAAAGAATACTATTTTTCTTTAGTTAGGTAGTTCTCCGAACCTTGAATTTCTTACGTTCCAGCTTGCATTATGCCAACAGGTCCCACCACCAACTCTAGCTAAGAAGTTGAGTCACTCTTTATTTCCAGAAATAGAATAGAATAAAGAATGAGATAGTCTATATCCTATATCGATCATAGAATCACTCTATGAATAGGTCAATTCTACCTTCCATCATTCATGACATCCTTTTTTTCCCGCAAGAACAGCTCCTCATTTGAGGAGTAGAAGCGCTGGTCCCCTTCAGTCAACTTGCTTATGCTTACTGTTACCTACTATAGGACCTCCATCCCTAAAGCTAATAAAGAAGAGCAAAAATAAGAGGTTGTCCTCTTCAACCAGTCAAGTGGATTTCTACTCTTCTCTCGGACCAGTATTTTTTCAACTACTATTGTGGTTGTTGCCAATGAGGATCCCCCATTCCGAACGGTTACTAGGCCAACCGTTAGGTCCAAAGTTCCATACCACTGCTATGGCGCCAAAAGATTTACTAATTCAGTGTCATTATTGTACATCACAGGCTGAGTATCTATTTCTCGTATATCATTCCACACCAAAAAGAGGGATATGTACCTCCAGCAATAACAAGAATAGAGCCATAGGCTCCTATGTTGGGAGCATTTCAAGGTATAGGTCTAGCCACCTCAACTCCCCTATTTCTGGCATGATATAGTTATTAAATTCTCTCGATGACGGGAATGGGAGATTACCGGTAAGCTAGATGCTTCGCCAAACCATGTTTAACTTTAAGTCATTTTGTTGCACTTTAATCACCTTTGTGAAGAGGCACACTCTGATACTATTGATGTCTAATAGCTTTTATAGTAATGGCTAGATCTACTACTACCTCTTCCATTGAGTATAACAGAGCAAATGATGGTATAACAATAAACATAGGGATTATACTAGGAAATATAGTTCGAAGAATCTCGATAGTAGTTTCATGAATGATCCTTTACGGGATTGGATTTTTTTATAGTGGAAATTCCATAAAGCGCGACCCAAGATCCATGATATAAAATCCAAATTCAGAATAAAGAACAAAAAGACATCATGATATAAGTCTTTTAGTCCTTGCATTATAGGTGTTGCTGCATCTTAAGATCCTAATTAACATGGTTCCGCTGCATCACAGGAGCAATTGTGAGGAATATCCATTCTAGAACAATCATTTGGTTTGGTTCATTTTTTGACTTCTCTCTTCCCAAAAAGAGAGACTGGACTTCTTCCACCTTCCCTATACGAGTAGTGAAGAAGTATAGAGCACTTTGGTTGGTTGTTGACCAACAAAAAGCATGAGATAAAAAAGGGTAGAATTTATGCGATTTCTTTTCTAAGAAAGAGATCATAGTGATTGATGGCTCTTTCACTCTGGAAAAATAGAATTTGCGTGTACCAATTTGGGTCAGATTAATAAGCTTATGACTAATGAACAAACTTGCTTGACGAACATAGTTTATGCGCCGCTAATGTAGCGGCTTGTTGAGCATTTGACAAACTCACACCATCCATTTCAAATAGGATTTATCCTCTGGACACACGAGCAATCCAACCCGTAGGGTTTTCTTTTCCTCTTCCTATTCTTACTTCTGTAGGTTTCTCGGTAATAGGGATACCTGTGAGAACTCTTACCCATATCTTACTATTTCTTCAAAATTGTTCACTCATAGCATGATGGAAGTGTCTGATGATAGCACGAAGTGTTGCTTCAATGGCTCGATATAAAAGAAGACCAGCTCTACAATTTTGTGTGCCATATCTTCCAAAACCAAGTTGTGTACTGTCTAATTTGCAACCCCTACTACATCTGTTTTTACAATATTTTCTATATTTCATACATTTCAGATATAGCACGTTCCCCTTTTTTTTTGACTATATGAAATCCACACTTTGACACCTAGGATTCCATAATGAATAGATACTTCTGTAGGAGCATAATCTATTTTCTAGTTAAATACATTACGAGATATTTTTCCATACTTTCCGTATTCAGTTCTAGCTATTTCTGCACCTTCTAATCAACCCGAACAACATATACAGATCCCCTCCACCCTGTTTTTATTACTAATGGAATATCCTTCACTATTTTACTAAAAATGGAACAAAATGATCTTGTTTTGTTCCTCGGTTGAAAAGAGTTGTCTTGAAAAATCGGAGAAGCACTTTGAAAAACAGATTTGATCTTGATCGATTCAGTTAAGGTATTAGTGTTTGTTCTATTATGCAACGAAGATCGCATTTTTTTACTTCGTTCAAATAATAGTTGTACCCTTACAGAATTCTTTTGTTTCCCAGTATGATCTCTATCACCATCTCTATTTCCCTTATCAATTTTCCTATCCTATTTAGGTCTATGAATTTCTCTATCAATTCCATTATCTTATCCTTACCCACGAGGTTCCTATATTTTTTCCTTAATTGACCTAGGAGTTGTTCCTAGGCATCCTGAAAAAAAGGTTATTATACACCCCATCCATTGGAAAAGAAGGTAGCACCAAAGAAAGGAAAGAGCGAGATGGTGATTTTTATTGTTTCCACGAAGCGAAGATCATTCTCTTGGCGAATAAAATGGGTCACCCTCTTTATGGCTTCGACCAAACACTTTTTCTCGTTGGTAGAGCTTTCTACAAAATAAGTGACACAAGAACGTATTCTTTTATCTAAGCTTCTTCCCTGTGCATTAGCACCCACCATCGTAGATGGTTCAACCACTCCCTGTGCCACGAAATGATTAAGAAATACGACAGGGTCAAAATGCATTTTCTTATTTATATTCAATAAGTATTGCATGACCTAATAATTCAATGTATAATAATGTATAATAATTCATCTACCGAAATAAAATGAATGAATGTTCTTTTGGTAAAATGTATAATAATTCATCTACCGAGACAAAAGCCAAATGTGAGTCTCGTTGGTGGACGTATTGAACCAAAATAAGATCTCAGATTCATATCTTTATGCACTGATTTACCATAATAATAAATAGAGTCAATAGTGACTCTGTCGTGGGAAGAGTCGCTTCCTTCTTGCTTGATAGGGGGGCTTCCATTAACCAACGCAGACTAAAAGTTTTCTCCGAACTGTGCTGGATATTAACCTATCACACGGATCTTAAACACAACCTGTGGTGGATCTCGGGAGACAAAGTCAAAATGCAACATCCGTTTCCCCATATTTTGAGATGCTCTTCTCCTATTTTACGAACCCTACAACTCCCTTTACTGAGCAAGACTCCATCCATATATCTACTAGTGGTTTTTCTTTCATTCCAGTATTACTTATTTGCCACTTTAGAGATAGGTTTTTGGTCAACATCAAAATAGGTCAGGGCGCGTCGGAACGATCGGTAGATTCTTAGTCTCATCCAAGAGTTTAATATCCTCACTCCTTCTTTTCTCAAAGAAAAAAAAAAGAGGGTTGATTTAGGATCCTTTCCTTCCACTGCATAGCTGCACTAGCAGGTACTACGATCCCTCTGTCCCCCACATCTAACTAGCTCATGTGGTTCACCGATTCCACCAAAAACTCTCATTTGTTGAAGTGGAGCATAGTGCGCTTTAGGCGCTAAGGGAGAAAGGTCTCTTGTTTCCTTTCCTTTTGATTTATTCACTGATCTAAAATTTAACACTTGTTTTCTTATTGATTCCTGGGGCGGTGGTATTCTTGAATGAAGTCTATCCGAACTGAATTAGCACTTCTCAGATCAGGCTAGGCCTCTCCAGCTGAGATGGGCACCAGGGCCCTGAATGCGCTAGCGATTGGCACATAGGGGAATGGTTGCCCGGGTTTCTCGGCCTGGTATCCTGCACCTTGTGTTCATGATATCTATATTCAACTGTGCCCCAGAGATACGGTTGAAGCATGCCCGTCCAGTGTGCTTCTTTCACGACATGATATAGTCTTGGGGGTCTTCCAGTGGTCTTGTAGCCTTAGAAGAAGTTGTGTCCGCCTCGGCCATTTGCAATGTCCTCTTAAACGTTCTTTGCATGTGAGATTAGGCAATGCCAATTTTTTGCATACATTCTTTCAACAATTAGAGAACAATAATAATGATAATTTAAAAAATATTTGATATTTTTCGGCTATTTCATTCAACGGCAACGTTCTTGTTTCGTCAATTTTCAATTTTAAATATTTCAATTGAAAAAAAAGCACAAGAAATTATCAAAAGAGGAAAATTCATTATCAAATTTTTCACTTGAAAGAGAAACAGAGGAGAATCTATTTTCGACTATTAATTATGTATAACTCCATATATATATATAATCTTTAAAGTCATTAATTAAAAAAATAAAAATAAAATAGAAAAAAATATGATAATGAATAAACCAAAAAACAACTTGAAACAAAATTAAAAATTAATTAGTAGAAGTAGAAGTGTGTATGTTTGAAATTCTAGTATCAGATACAATTCACTCCTACTTTCTTTATGAATAACGAATCCACATTCACAAGTATTTTCTCTACAACCAAATAAATTCAAAATGAATCAAGAAAAAGAAACTTAAAGAGAAAATGAAGGTCATCTCCAGATCGATATTCATAGTACAACAACATGACGCATATGATCCTTGGTATAATTTTTTTCTTACGATATATTTTTGGTTCTTTAATTATTGATTTATTCTAATAAATTTTATTTAGGACTCTTTAATTATACACATATCCATTGTATTCACATAAAGCAGGGTCTGGGGAGCTTAAAGTGTAGAGAAGTTATTTTCGATGCTACTCGATTTCAGGACAAACTTTTTAATTATACTAATTCGTATTTCCTTTTTTACTTTCAACATTTTATATTCTCTTGTTTATTAATTTTATTTGTTATTTATATATAATTTAAGTAAACTTTATATAAGGTAAAATTCTAGTGATATTGAAGTTTTTAATATTTAGGACATCAGAGTTTAAATAAGAAAAAATTTATGCAAATGTTACCAAGTTTTTTCTTTCACATTTCTTTTCTTTATTCCTTTTTACGTGATTTTTCTTCCTTTTTCTCTAGTTTCATTACTCTTTCCTTTTGCTCATCTTGTATCATATGAATACTTTTCCTTTTGCATATCTTGCATCATATGAATACTTTTATAACTAAGGATAGTATATTTTTTAAAAGTTGTTTGAATATATCACATTTAATTGCCTACAAAAAGGACCTAAAACAACTGACAACACAAGCGGAGTCGAAATTAAATCTAAAAAGTCCAAATTGAGAAAATATTAAATACATGTAACATTAATTTTTAATAAAGTTTAAACCGTTTTTTCGTTGGTTTGACAAATTAAGTTGTCTATTAGAAATAGAATTGAAGTATCATTGTATGTTACTAGGGAAAATTGAAGGAAATGTTTCATTTAAGTCTTGTATGAAGGATTGATGACATAGACCAACTTAAAGGGTCAAACATAATTAGGAAACTTGATTAAGTTATTTGTGAACATGATTAATATTTTCAAAACTTTCTAATATTTTCAAAAATACAAATCAACCCACACCCATCTCCTCTCCAAATGAACCATCTCTCTCCCCTCTCTTGATAGTTTCTCTCAACTCTCTTCCAACAAATAGTTCTGCAAAATTTTTCCCTTCAATCCTCGACGACTTCAACCTTCGGCGACAAATAGTTGGGCGAGTTTCTTTTTTACTTTCAACCGTCAATCGACATGACAACAGTGTTCTCCGGTGACAACAACTTCGAGTTCTTCGTCGTCCCATTTCTTCTTTCACAGGTAAAAAATTATGTATTTTTAGTTATGAAGAAACAGAGGAACTTGAGTCAACCTCTCTTCTAGTTTTGGTTAACAATTTTAATATTTGTTGCTTAAATTTTAAAAGTGGACTGAAGAAAATCCTATTTTCTGGCATTTCTTCTTTACTCTTTTCGGAGTGAAATATAATTTTTTGTTGTTCTTGTAGTTCTTGTTGTCGAACTGTTGATTCGATTTGTTGATGTCTATTGAGTTTTTGATGTTTAATTTTTATTGTTTTTGTACAAAATCAAAACAACAATGTTGGTGATTTTTGGTCACTATTGATGTTTTTACTGTGTGTGTTGTGTTGGTGTTGCTGGGTTGATTTATTTTTTTTCTTGATAAAAATGATGCATTTTATATTAAACGGTGATACTGCAGTTGTTCTATTGAACAAAATACTGGTACTATTTTTTCCTGCAATAGATGAACCATTTGATGCAACAGATGAACATCTGATGCAACAGATGAACATCTGATGCAACAGATGAAAATATTATGCAACAGATGAATAATTTAACAGATTATTCATCTGTTGCTACAAACGACTCTTCTGTTGGAAGAAATCTAAATAAATATTGACAGTTGATAACAGTTTCAACAGATAACTTATTTTGCAATAGATTACTGATCTATTTCAACAGATAAGTGATCTATTTTTATAATTGTAACAAATTACTCATCCGTTGCAATAGGTTGGTTATATGTTGAAACAGATAACCTGCCTGGTGCAACAGATGTGTGATCTGTTGGAACTGTTATTTTACTGTTATTCTTTTTCAACGATGCATTAATCAATTATAATTTATTTTATGTTCCTGTTAATTTTAGATAATATGGATTCCAAAAGAAAAGAAATCGAATCAAGTCCAAGTAAAAAAACAAGTGAAGCAACTAGGCTACATCCACCACTCTATGAGCTTGCCTTACAGCTTGCCTTACAAACGTTATCTCAATCAGGAGCAGAAGATAATGAACACGGGGAGGAGGAATATTTGAAAAGATATGATCCAAATGCTAATATCCCTTCCACTGAAGAGTTGGTCAAAACCTCCAGTATGCATAGTTATCCTATGAGAATATAGTGCGATGGTGACACAGATTTAACTGGTGATTTCGTAGTTAAGTCAGCCATGAGAAAATCTTTGTACGCCTTTAGAAAAATTCTTTGAGAACAAAAATTAGATGCTTATTTTAGGGACAATTGCTTTGGCAATATCTTGACTTGCCGGAGGACAACAATGCTCGTTTCCAAATGAAAATAGTATATGATCTTCTCAAGTGTTGGTTTATGTATGAAACAAAAATAAGATGGATGAGGTGTGAATAAATTACTGTGGCATGCCTATTTATTTTGGTTGGAAGGAGTTTTCTATAGTTACTGGACTAAAATGTTATCCTCCCTCTCCTTCTTAAGTTATACCTATTCTAACCCAAAAAAAGCACCCCGCACACCCAAAAAAAGCAAAGGCAAGTCGAGTGATCGTGATAACCCAGTGTCTCTTGTTGATCTAAGCTTCAAAAACAAAAATTTGATAGAAGCGTTGAAAGGTAAAAGATTTTCAAAGTAGCACAAACAATCATTGTGCTTGGTTTGGTTTGTACATTATATTCTTTGGCGAGAGATGTTAACAACAACATACCACTTGGTTTAATAAATCTCTCCGAGGATCTTGAGGCATTAAAAAACTATCCTTGGGGTTATGAAATCTTCAAAATGACTGTCAAATATTTGTTGACTCCGTTAACGCCAAAGGCAGTCAACTTATATGGCTTTCCATTGGCTTTCATGGTAAATTTTCTTTTATTATGATGTAATTTATTTTTTTATTCAATAATGCTTTTGATTTATTGACGTTATTTTATAGGCTTGGGCATTTGAAGTCATTCCTTTTTTGAGACAACAAGTGAACTACCAGGAAAAAGTTTTCTGTCCAATAATCCTGAGATGAGTTCGGTCAAAACTAAAAAAAATGCAAAATTTCTTGATCTCTTCAACTCCTCGAAGGAAGCAGTAAGTCTATTTATAATTAAGTTTTTGTTTTAATTAATGATTTTTAAATGATTTCATCACCATTCTAATATATGTACTGATTTATGTTAGATTGTGCGTCCGTCGCTTGTTCCGACCAATAGAGAGTTGAATATGCTATTTTTTCTTACTTTACGGTCTGTGCAAACTTTATCGGACCCTAACATCATTGATAGAATAAAAAAAGAATTGTTTGGAGCAACAACTATCACAAAAAAAGTAATTTTGGAGGGTGGACTTGTTATTGTTGATGATGGTAGTGGTAGTGGTGCTACTGTTAGGGCTAATGATGCTCCTCTTATAGTTTTTAAAACAACAAACCATTATGATTATGATCATACTGGTTATACAAATTTTTTCCCTCATAGCGAATGTTCTGCATGCAAATGTCAAAACTGCAAAGCGAAATATGATGGAGTGATTAATGCTATTAATACAATAATTGCTTATGTAAAGAAATTAACATCTAAGAGGGGTGTCATTCTATCAAAGAATATTTCATATCCATACACTCTACTAGATATTAAGGTGGCTAAGAGGAGAAGGAAAGAAATTTCCAAAGCATTATCAAGCATTGAAAAAAGCAAAATTTCAACTCCTTTGTCTTTGTCTTGCACCTTTGATAATGTATAAGGTCCACAAGAGAGCAACATGAGCTAAAGAAGGTGAATGTATATCATTTGTTCCAACAAACAAACAGACACATATCTATTTCAACAGATGATATATCTGCTGAAAATTATCAAATAAATATATATATCTGTTACAATAGTTGTATAACCTGTTGCATCAGATGCATTATCTATTGTAACAGTTTTCTTACCTGTTGCATCAAATGAGTTATCTGTTGCCACATATGTCCATCTTTTTCAGCAAATCAAATAGTTCTTCATACTATTTTAATTTATACCAATAGATGAGTGATATATTGCAACAGATGGGTCATCTGTTGGAAATTACCATACAACTCTTCCTCATGTTTGAAGTTGTCCCAACAGATAATCAATCTGTTGTAATAGATAGATAATCTATTGTATTTCTGTGATTAACATTGATAATTCTGGCTTTCCAGGCGGATGTCATAGTAGAAGCTACTGCTGAAAAACATGATATCAGAGTTGATAATCCATCAACTGCTTCCAAAGAAGAAGAAAAAATGGATCATATTTGTTCGGGAGAATGAAAGAATTACCTGTTTGAAGGGTTCAACATCTCGAACCAGGCTCTAAAAAACTATTAAAATTGATCAACGACTATTCAGAATGGATTGTCGATAGGATGTTAAAGCATCATGTCGGTAGGTACATACATCATCTTTAAAGATATTGATTTATACAATTCTTGTTGTAAAAACATGACATTAACACATATAAATCATGCAGAAAAAAATAACGAACACTACAAAATGAACGAATCGGGTCTTGGTTTTGATATGTTCAACTTTGTTGTTGCACATCCCAGAATGAAGGATTGGTTCTATTTGATGTTACATCCCCGAACTTGCTGGAATGATGAGGCTTAAATGCCTTACTATTAATTAATACTTTATTTAATTATATCTTTGTATTAATTTTATCGTCACGTAATATGAAATATTTGATAATATGTATAGCACATCGATGTCATTTTTTACTACCTTCAAAAGGAGACCAAGTTACAAACACAAGAATAATACAAATACATGACAGACAATTGTTTATACAAAGTTTACATCAATAATGCCTACGATAGGTATTGTCAACAACAACCAAAAGTTTCTTGAAATGAGGAATGCTTAATCAACATCATCAAAGGTTTTAGCATTCCAGCTGCCTTACCTTGTCATTTGGTCGATGAAGTGTACATTCCAATTAATTATGGTGATGAATTCCATTGTCTATTGACTGTCGTCATTCTAAAAGAGAGGCGCATCCGAGTTTGTGACTCGATGTTGGGAAGGAGATGTTCCTGGACATCATCTGAGATACAAAAGCTAATGAAAATATTACCTACTTACCATGATATAAGTGGCTTTTTGAACGAAAAGGTTCGTACTGATTGATCGAAGATTGAAGCATAACAAGATAAAATGGGTAATCCATTTGATGTAGAATATGTTGAAGGAATCTCTCAATAATCCATTGGTAGCCTGTAAGTATCATGATTTAGTTTCATTTCATAAGTTTTACAATGCTTACATTAATTACAAGATATGGATTATCTGATTTTAATAAACGCAGGGATTGCGGTCTTTTTGTTGCTTCTTAAGCTGAGTATTTGAGCGATGGATTACAAGTACCAAATGATGGACTTAATGCTGGATTACTTCGAAAAAGATATGCTACTCTTTTATGGAAATACGGAGAATCTAAAGCTCAAAAATCGTACGCAAGTGACATTAAAGATCCACGATGACCAAAGCCGAATTCCATAGCACTAGATGAAGAACAAATTATCCAGATTGAGTAGATCTTTATAGCTTGAGTCTGCCAAAGTAATAACCTCTCCTTAGAAATTGTTGGCACCAGAGGTTAAATTATTAATTTATTTTTTGAGTAGATCATCTGTACCCATAATATTTTTTTTTACATTTTATTTATTTATTGAGTTATTTCATGTAATTTCTGAAGGCTTAGATTTATTTTAAGTTGTCTATGAATTTAATTTAGTTCTTAGATTTGAAATTATAAATAGAAATGGAATACTAGTTTCAAATATCACAACAGATAATGCATTTGTTGTAATAGATAAAATATATGTTGGAAATTATCAAACAAATTTTGACATATATTGCAACATGTAGGTTATCTGTTGGAAATTATCAATAGGTCTTCCCAATTATTTTGATTTGTTCCAATAGATTACCTATCAGTTGCAACAGACAGAGTATATATTGCAACAGATTGTATATATGTTGTGACAGATAAACTTAGACATATTTGTATAATGCAATAGATGACCAACCTATTTCAACATATAATCAATTTGTCACACAACAGATAGACAATTTATTGCATTATAAAATATTCAACTTTCATCCGACATAAAAAATTGCCACTACATGTAAAGTGAATTGACTTGAAATAAAAAATTATTATGGCGTTTGTGTTTCTACATCTTCTTCTTTATACATAGGCTTCAAGCGTCCTGTTAGTACCCTACAAGACTAGACCTCTTGCATGTTTACGACAATATTTTCGCACATAAAGGTCATTGGATCGACCATTTTTTTGTTGATCAACAAATATTCAATGTATGCAAGCGCGTACAACCCGCAGGTGGCAACAGTTTTATTTTTTGGAAGGTCCATGTCCTTGTTTTGACCTTCAAAATCTTATGTTTTCTTCATCAACACTTTTGTTGGAAAATGATCCATCAATTACTTTGCCTCAACAAGTTGGAAACAACTCCAACAGTGGCTTCATGTGGGTAAAAAAATAGCCTCCTCAAATACAGGTAAGTTGTTATCATAGACCTTAATCTTTTCCTCCTCGAATAGTATCTCAACATCCAGAAAATATTTGACGTCCACGCTTATGACTGTAAGAATTCTCTTTACCTTGGTTTATCTCTTGCTCTGTGGATATGACCTCTTTTCTCTAATATATTTAATCATATCCTCATCTCATTGGAATCCAGAAACTAATGAATCAAATCCTGGGCCATCAGGAGTTGACGCTAGTGTAATGAGAACATCGTACCTATCCTTGAAATTATTGTAGAAGTTGAGGTCCATTATCCTATCAGCAACATAAAAAACATTCAAGTAAGCTAATTTCCTGCCCCTCATGAGGCAGAGAATTTCATCAACATACTATGATATAAGAAGAAATTTTTTAAATAGATTAGTAATTAAAAAGTAAAAAACATTGTGGATAGATACAACAGATGGTCCTTCTATTGCAGAGGGTTCTCTGAATCTATTCACAAATTACCCAGTTAATGTAACTTAAGCAACAAATGGGTAATCTATTGCAACAGAACCACCATCAGTTGCAACAGAACACCCAGCTGTTGTAACAGATGACATATCAGTTGTGTATCTTCTTCTTCATGGAGTAGATTAGAAGGCTAGGTTAGGAAAAGTAAACTTACCTTGTACACGTACCATTTATGCATATTTGTAAGATTCTTGAAGTCTTGGGTGGAAAAGGCATACATGGTGGAATATCGTGCGCATTACTTGGAATTCATGGTCCTTCGCAGATCACTCTTCTCTTTGGAGCCAATTGTTGTGTATATGTCCACCTTATTCAGTTTCCCCTAAACTTCAACAACTTTTAGAGAGGGAGGAGTTGCAATTTTTTCTGGTTTCTGATTGGAGAGTATTTGGCTAATTGTTTTTTTCTTCCTCCTAATTGCTGTTGTAGGAGTGTATGGCTCTTTCACATTCTTGGATGGTATGGCACCCCTATTGGATTTCAATTCCTCGACAACATTAGCGATAGCCTCTATATTTTAAAAGAGTTTACCCTGTCTGTCCTTGCACTCTTTACATTTTTAAAGAGAACATGAGGGTGAAGAGAGGTGAGAGGGACCACTATAAGAGTGGGAGGGACTAGTGTAAGGGTGAGCGGGACCAGTTTAAGGGGTGATTTCAAAAATATTTATTTTTTCTCGAGCATCAACATGCTCATCATCACGACTGGCAGTCGTATTAGCATCAACATGGATGCCACCAATATCAACAACTCCACCAGTAACACCCCCAGAAGCAACACCCAGATCTGTTGCTGCAGGTTGGTCATGAAGAGCCTCAACATTAGGTTGACCTTGCCTAACTAATCTTCTTATGGTTGTTGATCCAGCCAATTCTTTCTTTATTAACTCCACCATTGGGTCTGCTATTATATCAACAAGACCTAGAGTAATAAATAAAGTCATCCCCAACTCCTGCTCAGTAAGAACGATCCAAGGATGTACAACCTATAAAAAAGACAGATACATTTAAATAATATAATAATTTGTAGTCAGTTGGGTTACATGTTAACACGGACAACTTATGCAACAAATAATCTATCTGTCACAACAGCTGATCTATCTGTCACAACAGCTGATCTATCTGTCACAACAGATTAACCATATGTTACATCAGACTACCCATCTATTGCATAATTTACAGTAGATAGGTAATCTATTGAGTTGGGTTCAGAGAACCTAAGAAATAGATGGGTAATCTGATACGAAATATGAATCATCTGTCACAACAGATTACCCATATGTTGCACTAGTTACGATAGATGGGTAATCCATTGCAACATATTACCCATCTGTCGCAACAGATAACATATCTGTTTTAATATCTTTCTTTGAGTCAAATTATTTTACTTGAAAGGAGACTTACTGCATTATTCGGAGGGTTAAAGAGATTAGCCTTCTTAATTATTTTGTTGCTCTTTGCAGCCAACTACCTAAGGATCCTTGGATAAGAAACCTCATCCATATAATCCTTAACCTACTTTCAAAGGGGAGGAATGGCTTCAAATGCCCAAGCCTAAAAAATGTAAACAAGAAGCAAGCAAAAAAAAGTCATAATGATTATTCAATATAAATTAATGGATGAGTAAACAAATAGTGATTAAATTTATCATGAGAGCCCAAGGAAAGCCATATAATATGTTCGTCTTTGGGGATAGCTGTGTCAGTAAATATTTGACAGTCAAGTTGTAGTATTCATAGCCCTAGGGATAATTGTTGAATTTCTCAAAATCCTTAGCAAGCTCTAACAAATCATTTTCTATGACTTTGTTGATGTCTCTTGCCAATATAATGAAATGGGCAAACCAAACTAAGCACAATTTCTCCTTGTACTTCTTTGGTATGGTTTTATCCTTGAGATCTTGTATCAACGTCATGGCTTTGTAGATACGTACAACAATGTCGAATAACCCATTTATTTTTTCCTTGCGTTGGTTGGTTTTGGTGGGTGGTCTCTTAGACAATGCTTTCCCTTTATTTGATGGTGGTGGTTTGGATGTCCTACTGCCTTGGAATTTTTGCGAGGTGTTTCCTTGATAAGAGGTTTATTTGGACGATTGCATCTTAAGCCTATTACTATGACAAACTTTTTCATGCCAAAACGAATCGACATGCCACAATAGCTGATCCAAATTTCATCCATCATTTTGCCCGCCTCCTTCAAATCTTTATCTTCACCCACGTACTTGATTCTGTACTTGAGAATACCATATACCATGCTTATTTGGAAATGGGAAATGTTGTCCTCATGCAAATCAAGAAAGATTCTAAAGTATCGCCTCTTAAAAAATTCATCTAGTTTTTCATTCTTCATAGTTTTTGTAAAGTCATCAAAAGATTTCCCCAACTGACATTTTAGTACCAAATCACCAGTTAGTTCTGCAAGGTCATCTATCTGCATCGTAACTTAAATCCTATCAATACTAATAGTTTTGATAGGATCATGCTGGGATTTCGATCTTAATTCACGCCCCATTGGTGATGCATTATCATTATGTTGATTATTATCCTCTTTCTTACTTTTTACTTTCTCCTCTTCTTATTTATCATCATCATCTTTCTCACTTTCTACTTCCTCTTCTTATTTATCTTCTTCTTCCTCCTCACTTTTATTATCCTCACCAGCCTTTAAATACCCTTCTCCACCTTCCTCAACATCATTTCCCTGACTAAGATTGTTCAGGAAGTTCCTCCGAATCTATCTGTACTCTAGCTTTTTTTGTCAGGTGGTCAGAAGTTGATCTACTTTCAGTGTCTTTTCTTTTGGGAGACAACTTTTAACTAACAACAATAGAAAAATAAAAAATACATTACATTTGATGTCTGCATAATTTTTAAAAAAGGTAAGACAAATTTCAATAAATTTTTATACGCCTCATTACAAAAAAATATTCCAACGGATAACCCATCAGTTGGGACAAATGAAGAATCTGTTTGAAGACCTATTTAATATCTCCAAAAAGATGTTTCACCTGTTGCAACAGATGGACCATCAACACCACCACCAATGCCACAAAGACTACTACCAATGCCACCAAGACCACTAACACCATCACCAATGCCACCAATATCACCATCAAGACCACCACCACCACCAATTCCACCAATACCAACACCAAGACAAATGACACCACTACCATGACCACCAATACCACCACCTCCACCAATACCAACACTAAGACAACCGACACCACCACCAACAACCACCACCAACACCACAAACACCATCCAACAATACCACGATAGTCAACGAAACACTGCAATAAAAACTAGGATTTTCTTGGGTTCTTCTTATGTTTTTAGCATCAAAACTCAAAATTGTTAACCCATTCTCGAAGATAATACAACTAAAAGTCTTCTTTTTCATGATTAACTAAAAAGCCCTAATTTTTAGAATGAAGAAAAAATGTAGAACTCTTCTCAAACTCTGTTACCTATGAAGATAGAGAAAACAACTGATAAAAGCAAGAATAAAGTTAGAAATAACAAAATGTGAATAAAAATGGGAAGAAAATTGATCTGTTTTGAAGGGTTAAGCAATATGTTGAGTAGTTATTGTCTGTATTGTTGAGAGAGAAATAAATTAGCGAGAACTCAAGATTTGAAATGATGAAATGTTTTTACCACAAATGGATAATTTGTATAGGTTTATTGTATTTTGGAAAAGACAAGTTTTGAAATTGTTAATTTGGTTTGAATTGATCTAAAAAGAAATAATATTTAACTATTTCATCATAATAAATCAATTGGAACACTGGTGAATTCGGGTATTAGCTTAATAATAAATTGATTTGAATCATTTCAACTCAGATTGATCGGTTGACGACTCAAGTTGGGAGGAACACAGTACCAATATTATGCAATTGCAAAGACTCAATTGAAATTGTAGTTGACCTTGTGAACTCATCCCTAGTTCTAGCTAAATCAATTTAGGTATTAGCTAAAAAATAAGTTGATATGAATGTTTCATCTCAGATTGATCGGTTGATGACTCAGGTCGGGAGAAACACAATACAATATCATGGATTTGCAAAGCTTTAATTGAAATTATAGTTGACCCTATGAACTCATCTCTAGTTCTAGCTAAATTAATTTAGGTATTAGCTCAATAATAAATTAATATGAATTATTTCATCTCAGATTGATCGGTTGATGACTCAGGTCGGGAGGAAGCACTACCAACACAATGAAATTGCAAAGACTCAATTGAAATAATAGTTGACCATATGAACTCATCCCTAGTTCTAGCTAAATCAATTTAGGTATTAGATAAATAATAAATTAATAAGAATCATTTCAAAGATTGGTCGATTAACGACTCAGGTCGGGAGGAGCGCAATGCGAACATCATGCAATTGCAAAGACTCAATTAAAATTATAGTTGACCCTATGAACTAATCCCTAATTATAGCTAAATCAATTTAGGTATTAGCTCAATAATAAGTTAATATGAATTGTTTTAACTCAGATTGATCGATTGACGACTCAGGTCGGGAGAAATGCAATACCTTCATAATGCAATTGCAAAGACTCAATTGAAATTGTAGTTGACCCTATGAAATTTTAATACCCCATACGTTTCTAGTTTAGCTCAGCTTTTAGTACTTACTTAAGGCACTTAGAACCTGAAAATAAAATTAAGTGTTGGGAACTTAGTCTCATTTTTGACCTCTTAACTTTGAGGATTTTTAAGTTGACCTTCTAGGCTCTGAGATGATGGTTTTTGAGTTGATTCATGTTCAGGGGTGTAAGGAGCATATCTCAGGGAAGTTTCAAAATTTTTAGACGAGGTTTGAGTTGTATTTGGATTGCAATTCCAGCAGCTCGGCGTCATTAGCCCTCATCGCGCCAGTAATAGCGGTGAAATGGTCACCACATCACGCCAAGCCCATAAACAGCATTCCAGTTGCGACTTTAATCCCCCGAAGGGCATTTAGGTCATTTGCCCCCACCCCAAGCCGTAAAAATAGAAAATTAGACATTATTCTAAGCAAATTACACTCATCATTCATCAAATTTCTCTCCAAGAAACCCTAATTTAACTCCAAGAAATACAAAGATTCATCACACCCTCTTTAAGATAATAAGGAATCTAAGTTTCCTAGTTCAAGAACTTCAATAAGAAGCCTTCAAGAATATCAATAGGAATCCAAAGTCAACTTTCTTCATCAAATTAACCTAATAAGGTATGTGGGGTTATGAACAAGGATACTTCTCTTATCCTTGTGCATAAACTAGTTTTTAAAGTTGAAGTTGCATGAATTTTCATGATTCGTTGTCTAGGGTTCATACCCAAACATCATTGTTTGAAGTTTACAAAGTTACAAGTAAATTTATGTGTTGAATTGCATAGCTATTTTCGTATATTCATGTGTGTGACTTGATTTCACATATAATGAGAGTTGAATTTCATTATCTTGATTAGAATTGTTAAAGTATTTCAAGTATTTAAAGTTTTCATATGTTAGAATTGTTAAATATGACCCTAAACTTGACACCAAGTTATAACTTTGACTTTAAACTTTGACAATGCACAAATATGATCTTTAACTATTCAAAACAGCACAAATATCACCTCCGATCCTACGTGGCAAAATGTGTGTTCAACACGCAAAACTGGGTGCGTCCAGCTTAAATCTACGGGCATAATACATAAATATGACCCTAAACTTGACACCAAATTATAACTTTGACCTTAAACTTTGTCCGTGCACAAATATGACCTTTAACTATTTAAAACTGCACAAATATGACATTTAAATGAGTTTTCACTATTATTTTTTTATTATTTTTGGCTCAAAGATGAAAATGGCATCTAATTTCTTTTGTCATTGCAGAAAAAGAGCAATATTGAAGATTTATTAATTAGGTGGGTCATCCTCATACAAAAAAATTGCGCGGGTATGTATATATATTTTAAAGCAGAGGGCGAATTTAAGTTATATAATATATCTAAATATAATTTATTTAAATATTAAATTAAATATGAAACTATACTAATAATAAAAAAAATATAATTTTAATAAAAAATTATTAAATTAATGTTATTAAGGATAGTAGTAGTAGTATATTAAATTAACGTTATTAAAACGTTATAAATTAATGCAGGGGCGGACCTACGTGGTTGCCATGGGGTTCACCCGAACCTCCTCGGTAAAAAAATTACGTTGTATATATAAGGTATAAAATCTATATTTATGTACGTATATTAATGTTGAACCACATGAAACAAGGAACTTAGAGAGCCCAGTGGTGTTAGTTGCTCTTCTTGGGTGCTTCCTTCAGCCTACTGCACGGGTTCGATCCCTGCTAGTGGTTGTTCATTTTTTTTTAATAAAAAAAGGCTAGGTGTTGCTGCTATAAAAATAAATAAATAAATTATAATAATGATAATAATAATAATAATAAAAACGACGTCGTTTTAACACAAAAAGAAAAACTTTGACAGTGCACAAATATGACCTTTAACTATTCAAAACTGTACAAATATGACCTCCCTCCAAGTTAGCCCTTTTTAACGATGTGGCACCATGTGATTGGATTACCTTTTCACGTAGGCGCGAGTGAAACTCACGCATGGGGTTGCAAAATCAGAGGTCATATTTGTTCAGGTTTTGAATAGTTAAAGGTCCTATTTGTGCATTATCAAAGTTAAAGGTAAAAGTTATAATTTGGTGTCAAGTTTAGGGTCATATTTATGTATTATCTCTTTCTATTATTGAGCATGAAGTTGTTATGATTTGATATGATCTACATTTATGGGTTGTAAGACCTAAGTTTAAGTCTTGATATTTCAAGAAAGATGATGTTTAAGCATTCTTTGATAAGCATGTGTTCAAACTTAAAGCAAGGATTTGATCTTTTAATCCTCATCTAAGATATGAAGTCCACACAAATTAGTTTGATTACAGTTTAAAATAAATAAATGCATACCTGGTTTTCATTACAAACCCTTATGCTATTTTAAATTATATTTTATCTAGAATAGAAATAGAGTAGTATTTAGCACCGAGTTGGGTATGTGTCCTAGTTCACATGCCCCAGAACTATGAGCCAACGTAGGTACATATTTAGATTATTCTCATTTATATGGATGTAGATATAGGTTGTGATCACTTAGCTCAGGTTACACTCCTTGGCAAGAGTATGACAGCTCTTCCTAACGTGAGTTTTTCCCCTTAATGGAACCAGACGTTGGACACTATGATAGCTCACATAGTGTATGTTGGTTAGAAGAATCTCCCTAAAGTCCTAAGATAGAATTACAGAATAGCTTTTAGAAACTAAGTGTAAAGGCTCACAAATTTATTCAGATATTGTTTACATAAGACATCAATTATCAGATTTCAGTTTTCATATGATAAAGATGAGTCCTTTTTCACTTAGCCAACATTATTTGAAACTAGAATAAGAGTACAAATTTTTAGAAATAAGTGTGGTGTCTCACAAGAATTGCTTTTTTGCTTTACTACTCATGGTTTATGATTTTTCAGTCTTGATTATTCAAGCCAAGGTGAGTCACTCACACTTAGCATGCAGTTTTTGAAAGTTTGTTTGAATATTGTATTATTGTTTTACTTATGCATTCACCCTCATATGCTCAGTACATTCCAAAAGTACTGATCCGCATATACGTCTATGTGCTATATTATTTAATAATATAGGTTCAGGTGCTCCGTTCCATCAACGTGATTGACGGCGAGCATCTCTATTTACATCTCGATAGTTGGTGAGTCCTCATAGTTTGAGGACCCTATTATTCAGATTTTCAGCTTTATGCAGTATTTGATCAGTTGCTTTCAGTTCAGTTCAATTCAGCTGGGGGTCTGTTCCAGTAGCTCTTTAGTTAATAGTAGTAGAGACTTGTCCGACTGTCAGTTACATTTTAGATTTCAAGTATTTATTGTCTAGACTTATATGTTAAATACTTTAGACACTATGTTCAGTTAAATTCAGTTCAGTTTAGATAGTACTCAATATGTCAGTGTTATTGTATGCTTAGATTGTCCTTGTTTTGAGTTTCAAAACTTATAGAAGGCTTGTAGGGTTAGCTTGGGGATACTCGTAGTCCCGAGCACCGTGTGACATCTTAGGAAATATTTATGGGGCGTTACAAACTTTGTATTAGAGCCTAAGGTTTAAAAACTCCCAAGGAGTCTGACAAGTCGCGTTACATAGAGTCTTGATCATGGATGTGAAGCACACCATATTTATGAGAAAGAGGCTACGGAATGATTTAGGAAATCATTCTTTTCTTTTATGAATCTACCGTGCTTATAGTTGTCTCTACCTACTTTAACTCATGCTCTTACGTGATAGAATATGCCTCTTTGCTGAGTTAATGCACACAGAAATAATAACCAGCCACCCCAGCCTGTTGATCCTCTGAATGAGAATGTGTCTCATGCTCAATTTCGGGTTGCCTTTCAGGCGTTGGCCCAAGCCATGGCTGCCAATGTTTTGGGAAACCATCATGTTGTAGTCCCACTTCAGCAGAATGGCGAGTTAGCTGCATCCAAAATTTGTGACTTTATGAGTATTAATCTGCCTGAGTTCTTTGGGTCAAAAGTAGGTGAGGACCCACAACTTTACCTTGATGAGGTGAGGAAGATCACCCAAGCGATGTATGTTTCTGAGGAGGAGAGTATATAATTGGCATCCTATAGGTTAAAGAATGTTGCGTATGATTGAGTGGTTATGTGGAAGAATGGTAGAGATAAGAATGCAGCTCCCATGAGTTGGCAGGTGTTTCAGGATGCGTTCTTAGACAGGTTCTTTCAACATGAGCTGAAAGAAGCTAAGATTGAAGAGTTCATGAACCTGAGGCAGGGCTCGATGAAAGTGAAGGAGTACTGCCTTAAGTTCAATCAGTTGTCTAAGTATGCTCCCAACTTGATAGCTGACCCTAGATCTAGTATGAGTAAGATTTTTACCAGAGTATCTGGTTTGGTAGTCAAGGAGTGTAGGACTGCCATGCTTATTGGGGACATATATCTTGATAGATTAATGACTTATTCTCAAAAATTAAGGCAGATAATTTGAAGAAGAGAGAGGGGAAATTAGAAGGCTAGAACCGGACAGTTTGAGTATGGCCAAGTAAGGTTTCAAGAGGGGAATCGTTCGTAATCTCAAGGTCGCTCATCTATGCCAGCGCCATCTTTATCCAGTGCCCCCACACCAAGAACTAATCAGGAGAAGTAAGGTAGAAATTTTATGTCCAAGTCTTAGAATAGTGTGGGTGGAAGGCCCAGTTATCCTACATGTGCTAAGTGTGGTAAGAATCACTGGTGAGTGTTTGTTGGGACAAAAAAGTTGTTATGGATGTGGTAAGTTGGGTCACGAAATCAAAGAGTGCCTGTATGCTAAGTAGGAAAGTAGGGATGTTTGTCTCCAAACTTAGGCCACTAGCGCATCAGCTCCACTAGGTCGCCCAGCTTCTCCTTAGGGAGCATTATTCAGTATCTATGGCGAGCAGCGCCAGAATCGGTTTTATGCTCTACCATCTCGTCAGGAGCAAGAGAGTTCACCAGATGTTGTTACTGGTATGATCCGTGTCTTTCATCTTGATGTTTATGTATTGTTGAACCCAGGGTCAAATCTCTCTTATGTGACTCCATTGGTTGCGGTAAATTTTGGGTAGGTCTTGAAAATCTCTCTAAGACCTTCCTAGTTTCCACCCCAATGGGTGAGTTAGTTGTTGCCAAATGAATCTACAGAAAGTGTACTATCACTGTCCTGCACTTAGTGTATGCCAATTAGAAGAACCTCTTTAAAGTCCTAAGACAGAATAAAAGAACAACTTTTAGAAACTAAGTGTAAAGGCTTACAAATTTACTCAGATATTTGTTTACATAAGACATTAGTTATCAGATTTAAATTTTCATATGATAAAGGTGAGTCCTTTTTCACTTAGCCTTTATGATTTGACACCAGAATAAGAGTACAACTTCTTAGAACTAAGTTTGGTGTCTCACAAGAATTACTTTTTTGCTTTACTACTCATGATTTATGATT
Organism: Capsicum pubescens; assembly: GCA_030864215.1. Classification (NCBI taxonomy): domain Eukaryota; kingdom Viridiplantae; phylum Streptophyta; class Magnoliopsida; order Solanales; family Solanaceae; genus Capsicum; species Capsicum pubescens. The sequence goes on along the minus strand of CM061540.1, from coordinate 109,616,706 downwards.
TGTAAGTCTTAATTATTTAAGCCAAGGTGAGTCACTAACACTTAGCATGCAGTTTTTGAAAGTTTGTTTGAATATTGCATTATTGTTTTACTTATGCATTCACCCCCATATTCTCAGTACAATCCAAAAGTACTGATCCACATATATGTCTATGTGTTAATTGTTTAATAATGTAGGTTCAGGTGCTCAGTTCCAGCAACGTGATTGACTGCGAGCATCTCTATATACATCCCAATAGTTAGTGAGTCCACACAGTTTGAAGACCCAATTATTCAGATTTTTAGCTTTATTCAGCATTTGATCAATTTCTTTCAGTTTAGTTCGAGTCAGTTGGGGTCTGTCCCAATGGCTCTCTAGTTAATAGTAGTAGAGGCTTGTCCGACTGTCAGTTACATTTCAGATTTCAAGTGTTGATTGTCTTGACTTTTAAGTTAAATACTTTCATACATTATGTTCAGTTCAAACGGTACTCAGTATTTCAGTGTTATCGCATGCTTAAATTGTCCTTGTTTTTAGTTTCGGAACTTGTAAAAGGCTTATAGGGTTAGCTTGGGGTGCCTTGTAGTCCCGAGCACCGTGTGACATCTCGGGACACGTTTTTGAGGCATTACAGAATTCATCCCTAGTTCTAGCTAAATCAATTAAGGTATTATCTCAATAATAAGTTAATGTGAATTGTTTCAGCTGAGATTGATCGATTGACGACCTAGGTCATGAGGAACACAATACCAAAATTATGCAATTGCAAAGACTCAATTGAAATTGTAGTTGACCCTATGAAATCATCCCTAGTTATAGCTAAATCAATTTAGGTATTAGCTCAATAAAAAATTAATATGAATCATTTTAGCTCAGATTGATAGGTTGACGACTCAGGTCGGGAGGAACGTAATACCAACATCATGCAATTGCAAAGACTCAATTTAAATTGTAGTTGAACATATGAACCCATCCTTAGTTCTAGATAAATAAATTTAGGTATTATCTCAATAATAAGTTAATATGAATCGTTTTAGCTCAGATTGATTGGTTTGATGACTCGTGTCGGGGGAACGCAATACCAACTAGGGGTGTGCATCGATCGATTTGATTCGATTTTATGTGTTATTGGTTCGATTTATCGGTTTTTGATTTTTAAATATGTAAAGCTAATAACTAACCTATAAGATATTTTCTTATCAGTTTTGGTTTAACATTTTTTGGTCATTAACGGTTTGGTTTTTGGTTTAACCAATAAGAAAATACTCATAAAATAGAAATAGTAACAACTAACATAAAAAAATGAAATCTTGGTTACCGCCAAAATCCTATGCAATGCATTTTAGTTTACAAGAATCTTCAAACTTTAACTGAATGTTAGTTCAGAAAAAAACTAAATCCTAATTGTTGGAAGCTACTAAATGCTTCAATATTGTTCCTTTGTTTCCTTGAATAGGTTAATACTTTGTGAATTACTGAATTGTGAATAAATAGTGTGTATATATATATAGAAGTAATATAGATATTTATGTATATAACATCAATAGGGATAAAACAATAACTTAGTGTATCCTTATTGAGTTATCGGTTTAGCCGATAACCCAATAAGCTAAAATCGAAACCGAACCGTTTACCCAATAATTTTTTTTATAAACCAATAAAAAACCATTAACCCAATTACCCAATACCAATAACCCAATAGCATTTTTATTGGTTCAGTTTATCGATCAATTCAGTTTTTACCCATCCTTAATACCAACATCATGCAATTGCAAAGAATCAATTGAAATTGTAGTTGGCCCTATGAACTTATCCCTAGTTATAGCTAAATAAATTTAGGTATTATCTCAAAAATAAGTTAATATAAATTATTTCAGCTCAGATTGATCGATTGATGACTCAGGTCGGGAGGAACGCAATACCAACATCATGCAATTGCAAAGACTCAATTGAAATTGTAGTTGATCCTATGAACTCATCCCTAGTTCTAGCTAAATCAATTTAGGTATTAGTTTAACAATAAGTTAATATGAATTATTTTAGCTCAGATTGATCGGTTGATGACTCACGTCGGGAGGAACGCAATACCAACATCATGTAATTGCAAAGACTCAATTGAAATTGTAGTTGACCCTGTGAACTTATACCTATTTCTAGATAAATTAATTTAGGTCTTAGCTCAATAATAAGTTAATATGAATTATTTTATCTCAGATTGATCAGTTGACGACTCAGGTCGGGAGGAACGCAATACCAATATCATGTAATTGCAAAGACTCAATTGAATGTAGTTGACCCTATGAACTTATACCTAGTTCTATATAAATCAATTTAGGTATTAGCTCAACAATAAGTTAATATGAATCATTTCAGCTTAGATTGATCGGTTGATGACTCAGGTCATGCAATTGCAAAGACTCAATTAAAATTATAATTGACCCTATGAACTAATAATTAGTTCTAGCTAAATCAATTTAGGTATTAGCTCAACAATAAGTTAATATGAATCATTTCAACTCAGATTGATCGATTGACGACTCAGGTCGGAAGGACACAATACCAACATCATGCAATTGCAAAGACTCAATTGAAATTGTACTAAACCCTATGAACTCATCATTAGTTCTAGCTAAATCAATTTAGGTATTAGCTCAATAATAAGTTAATATGAATCGTTTTAACTTATATTGATCAGTTGATAACTCGGGTCGGGAGGAACGCAATACCAATATCATGCAATTGCAAAGACTCAATTGAAATTGTAGTTGACCCTATAAAATCATCCCTAGTTCTAGCTAAATCAATTTAGGTATTAGCTAAACAATAAGTTAATATGAATCGTTTCATCTCAGATTGTTCGGTTGATGACTCAGGTCAGGAGGAATGCAATACAGTATCATGCAATTGCAAAGCTTCAATTAAAATTGTAGTTGACCCTATGAACTCATCTCTAGTTCTAGCTAAATTAATTTAGGTATTATCTCAATAATAAGTTAATATGAATTATTTCATCTCAGATTGATCGATTGATGACTCAGGTCGGGAGGAAGCAATACCAACATCATGCAATTGCACAAACTCAATTGAAATAATAGTTAACCATATGAACTCATCCCTAGTTCTAGCTAAATTAATTTAGGTATTAGCTAAATAATAAGTTAATATGAATCATTTCAAAGATTGATCGATTGACGACTCATGTCGGGAGGTACGCAATACCAACATCATGTAATTGCAAAGACTCAATTGAAATTTTAGTTGACCCTATGAACTCATCCCTAGTTCTAGATAAATAAATTGCAAATAATTCTATTGAAACAGATTACTTTTCTGTTGTAAATTATCAAATAGACATTTGCATCTGTTGTGAAAGATGACTGAGTTATTGGAAATTTTCAAACAGATATTGATATCTGTTGCAACAGATTACCTATTTGTTGTAAATTATCAAATAGATATTTGCATATGTTGCGACAAATAATTGAGGTGATAAATTTTTTAAAATAAATATTGATATCTGTTGCAACAAATGACATATCTGTTTGAAAAACTTTTTAAATATTAAAGCAATTTTCTGTCTGAAATAAAAAAGATAAAATTCTAATGTGGTAAAAAATATTTCTTGGATAGCTAAAAAATCTCCTTCTTGAGTTTTTATATCTTGTCTTTTTAATGTCACCCATCTCCCCATGCCTCTCAAAGTTATTAATGAATATTTAAACCCATCTCTAGAATTATCTCTCTTTCAACCATAAATTAATTCATCTTTCCTTTTTTTCTTTCTCTTCTCTTTAAGGTTATCACAACCGTCTCCTTTTTTTCTCCCTTTTCTCTTATCTTTCTCATGAGGATCCTTTCGAATCTCAATCGATCTATATCTTTTTTCGACTGAAATTATTGTTTTGATCCCCTTGCTTTTGACATTGCAGGTATGGTTCACTATTGCTCATTTATTCTCGTCTTCTTCTTTTCAAGTTATTTAAATTAGTTATTTACATCTATTTTTTATTTAATTACCCATTACCCATATCCTATTTATTAAGAAAATTGAAGGAAAGGTGACTTTTAAGTATTGAATGAACGAACCATTATTTTTATTAAAATATTCAAAAAAAGTCATTTGTTGGGAAAACTTTAGAAACCTTATTGGCAGTATCATTTTTTTGTATGTATTTTGTTTGTGTTAGAAACCTTTTTTAGAAACCTATTTATAGAAACCTTGATGTTGTTATTGATGTTATTGGTGTGGTTGGAACGTGTGGTGTTGGTGTTGGAACAAATGGTGTTATTTCTTTATTGTTGATGTTGCAACAGACGAAGTAACTATTGGAACAAATCAAACCACTAGCAAGGCTGGTTTGATTTATTCCAACAGATGACTCGTATGTTGCAACATGTCATCCATCTGTTGCAATAGATGCATAACCTATTACAACAGATGCGTAGCCTGTTACAACATATGTGTCAGATGTTGAACAAATGTTGAAATGTGTTGACATCAATTATTTTTCTCTTGTTTGTAGACATAAGGAAGTAAAAGTTGATCAACTTTTTCCCGACCAACACACAAGGCTACAGTAATGATGGGTTCAAAGAAATAAGCTTCTTACAGATAGAAACACTTCATATAAGGGATGTATGTATTACTGATCATTTTATCGTGAAAACACACATAGAGTACACTAATTTTGTGAATGTTGTTTTTTACCGATAAGACATTGATCAATCAAAACAATATATCTGCAATTTTATAGTTAAGTTTGATAGGTCCGAACTGATAAGGCTGAGGGACCATGAAAATGGTTCCGATATCCTGTTACGATTTAATGATGGTTGTTGCTCATGTTTATGTGTCAAGTTTTCTGAAGTGATCAAGTTTTAGTGGCATTGTAAAATGATTCAATAGTGATTGGACTAATTTTAAGAGTTCAATGGACTTTTGAAAGGCCTCTGAAGCATCACACTGCTGTAACTAAGAACGAAAATCAATACAGTTATTGTCCTAGCCTAAATTTATATGGTTGAGTTGCTCAGGGTGATGATTATATACCAGAAGGTGGGGTAGGAGAAGACCTGTGAGGGAAAAGAAGAGTTGATGAGGATTATATCATCTCAGACCTTATTAAAGAAGAAGCACAGGGTAACAAAGAATGTCTAGTGAATTTGGATGATGAAATTGACTTAACACATGAGAAATCTAAATCAATTGCAAATATGAAAGTATACCCAAAAATGAAAATCCGTTAGTCATCTATATTAAAGAAAAATAGTGCAGCTGGACACTTTGCTAGGGAGCTGCAACTAGTTAGTGTGGTCGGAATGATCTCCTATATAGAAAATAACAAAACACTAAGAAAGAAACTTTGCGGGCACCGAGGGTTGAAATTATATACAGTAAATTAAGAAAACTTTTCCCAGGAACTTTTGAAGTTAAAATAAGAAATCAAGCAAAGGTGGAAATTTATGAATTTTAAATTGCATCTCATGCCTTCTTGTTTGTGGTTCCAATTAGGTCCACTTCTACTGACTTGATCGAAACCACAAACACGATTGAAAGGCAGATTGAGTATTATTACTTCCTTAGCAATATGGATGTAATTGATTGTGTTTTCTTGCCTTAGCATGCTTTTGACATATCTTAGAGAAGAGAGATAACTTGATGTAGTATGTGATTCCAATGTAGTTACCAGAGCTCTTGAAAATTATCAAATTGATGGAAATGTAAATTGTACCAGTGCTTTTGACATATTAGCACCTAATCATGGAATTTACATTTCCATGCTTAGCTTCTAATATGTCAAAAGTACTGGTGCAATTTACATTTTCATCCATTTGATAATTTTCAAGAGTTCTGGCAACTGCATGGGATTCATATACTACAACAACCATCTGATCTTCTTCAAGATATGTTGAAAGCATGCTAAGGCAAGATAACACAATCAATTACATCCATATTGCTAAGGAAGTAATTATACTTAATCTGCCTTTTAATCTTGTTTGTAGTTTCGATCAGGTCAATAGCAGTGGACTTAATCAAAACCCCAAACAAGAAGGCATGGGATGCAATTTATAATTCAGAAATTTCCGCCTTGTCTTGATTCCTTATTTTTACTTCACCTGTTCTTGTCACAAGTTTTCTTGAATTACTGTACATCATTTCAACCATCGGTGCCCGCAAAGCTGCTTTCTTGGTATTGTGTTATTTTCTCTGTAGGTGATCATTTTGACCACACTAACTAGTTGCAGTTCCCTAGCAAAGTGTCCAACTGCACTATATTTTTTGAGAGAGACGACAGGCGGATTTTCATTACTGGATACACTTTCATATTTGCACTTGATTCAGATTTCTAATGTTTTAAGTCAGTTTCATCGGCCATATTCGCTAGAAGTTCCTTGCTTTCTACCCTATGTTTCCTCTTTAATTAGGTCTTAGATGATATAGTCTTTCATCAACTCCCTTCTCTTGCAGGTATTATCCCACGACTCCTTCTGGCATATAATCATCTCCATTTAAATTTGGGCCAGGGGAATTTCTATTGTTTTTTGGTTCTTATTTGCTACAGTGGGAGGCTTCAACAACCTTCTCAAAGTCTATGCACCCTTAAAGTTAAGTCTAATTGGTAATTGATCTCTATAATAACACCACATATTGATCCCTTCTCAAAACTTGACACGCGTAAACATGAGTAACAACCATCATGGACCCTCGGCCTTGTCAATTTGAACCTATCAAACTTAATCGTACAATGCAGGATCTTGTTTGAATAATCAATGCCTAATGGGTTAAAAATTGCATTCACAAAATCATTGTACTTTATATGAACGTGTTGGCCTGATGACCTTATCAGTAATACATAACTCCCTCACGTGAAAGTTGATCCATCCATCTCCACGCACCTTATTCTTCCTAGCCCATTTATGGGAACATATGACAAACCTGGTGCATATAGACATCTGTTACAACAGATGATCAATCTGTTGCAACATATGACTTATCTGTTGGAAATAATCAAACAGATATATATATCCGTCGCAACAGATTGTCAATAAGTTGTAAATTATCAAACAGATAGAATATAGTTTGCAACAGATTACCCATCTATTACATTTATTTTAAAGCAATTTCCCCTTTTTTTGAAATACAATAAAGATACATTGTTGTATTTAGATCCGTTTTTTAATTTACATATTCAAAAAGTCACCTGTTTTATTTAATTAAGGAATGTAATTATACATAACTCCACTTTTAGATATGGCTGATTCGAATTTGGACAAAGTGATTTTGTGCGACTTCTTGCGGGAACTTGAAAGACAAATTCATGAACTCCGATGGGAGTTGGGCACCATGAAAGCAAGGTTGAGGAGGGCACTGCTGCTGCCAGATGACAATTGGCCGGTTGACAAAAATAATAATAATAATAATAATAATAATAATAATAATGATGATAATAATAGTAATAATAATTAGGTTATATTTTTTCTTTTAACGTATATATTTTTATTTATTATATCGGATCTACCTAATGGAGGAACCTAATTTATGTTTTATTTTTTATTGTATATTTATATATAATGGATTCAAAAATCTATGTTTGGTTGACTTTGTATTTTTAATTCTTATTCAATATTTTATTTTCATTCTGTCTATTCCTTATTCTCAACATGTCGACGGTTGGAGGTAGGGATTGAGCGTTTTGGCAACAGATGGACCATATGTTGCAACAAATGGTTAATCTATTGCAACAGATAGATCATATGTTGCAACAGTTGGTTATTAATAAAAAAATAGTTATTGTTATTAAGAGGGTGAAAAGTCATGACTTTTCAATTATTTAATATGAAAAATAAATCGTAAATAAATAATAAGGAAATAAATGATAAACACAATTTATAGCCGTAAAAAATATTTATTTAATATTAATAACTGATGTTAATATTAAATAGGTGATAATTCATGACTTTTCACCATTTTGATTTTTAAATATACTTTTTAATTTATTTATTATATAATAAAAAAGTCACCACTTTGGATTAATTAAGGCATATGATGGTAAACATAATTTATAACCGTAAAAAATTATTATTTAATTTAAATAATTAATATTAACATTAAATAGGCGATAAGTAGTGACTTTTCACTATTTTTGTTTTTAGATCTATTTTTTAATTTATTTAATAAAAAAGTCACCAATTTGGATTAATGAAAGTATATGATGTTTATTAAAAAAGACGGTCCCCCAACAGATGGTCCATCTGTTGCATCAGCTGTAGACATTTGACGCAATAGATAACCAATCTGTTGCAACAAATAGATTATATGTTGCATAGATGGTCCATTTGTTACAACAGATGGTATATCTATTTCCACAGATGAGTTATCTGATCCAACAGATAAATAATTTATTGCCACAACTCAATAAAAATGGTTATTATTATTAAAAAAATGGTTATTAAAAAGGTGAGAAGTCTTTGACTATTTAATTGAGAAAAAAGTATTTAAGAACTAATTAATAATAATAAGCTGAAAAATCATGACTTATCACAATAATAAAAAAGTCAGCAACTTGATTTAATTAAGTCATGACTTTTTCCAGTAATAAAAAAGTCACTAGTTTGAATGTAATTAATAAAATGGAGGTGAACAATCACGCCTTTTTTCTTAAGTCATTCAAATTCAATCCTCTATAAATAGGTCCCTTCTTACTCGTTCACTTTACTATACTCTATTTATTTCTTGCATCTTGTGTTTCAAATTACATCTTCAACCACTTTCTTTTCAAAGACCAGATACCTTTTCCCTGACTCAGGTAAGTAAGTTTTTTCATTCTTTTTGTGTAAATCTACCCAATTAATAGTATACGTTGTATTACATTTGGACTCTTTTCTTTAATACGTTGTATTACATTCGGACTCTTTTCTTTACTTTTATTTTTACGTTTTTTATCAATTCATGCATGTTCTAGATATGACTGATCCTGTTTGGGACATTACTATTTTGCGTGAGACCTTGCGGGAACTTCAGAGGTAGGTTAATGACATGCAGTGGGAGTTGCACGCCATAAGAGCAAGGATGCTCCGAGAGATTCTCAGGATGAGGAGGGCCCTGCTGCTTCCAGTTGACAATTGGCCGGCTGATAAAAATAATAATCATGATGATGATAGTAATAATAATTAGGTTATGTTTTTTCTTTTAGAGTATGTATTTTTATTTTTATTTATATCCGATCTACCTACCTAATGTATTTTATTTTTATTAAATGAAAAATTATGTTTCTGCCTATTTCTTTTTCTCAACAAACATGTCAACTATTGGACATAAGGAACAATTTTGAATCCAGTAGCAATAGCAAGAGTTTTGAGTTCTTTCAACAGATGGACCATATGTTGAAACATATTGGTTATCTGTTGGGTTTGTGGTAGGAGTTATTTTGTGTTGTTTCAAACATATTACTCCTCTATTATAACAGATTACTCCTCTGTTGCAATAGATAACTCACCTTTTGCAACAGATAACTAGTCTATTACAATAGATAACTCGTTTAATACAATAGATAACTCGTATGTTGCACCAAATAACTCGTCTGATGCAATAGATAACTAGTCTGTTGCAACAGATAACTCATTCGTTGTAACAAATGATCCATCTGTTCGATTCATGTTATGGGCACTATAGAACTATAAACATGAATCCAACATATGAGTCTTTCATTGCAACAGATGACTCATCTGTCGCAACAGATGAGTGATCTGTTTAAACAGATGACTCTTATGTTAGATTCATGAACGGGTTGTATCCATTGTTGAAAAAACAGCAGTAGTAGTTTACCCAGATGAAAAATTCAACTAAATATCATAATTTTACTTACCAAAGAGATCTATGAAGTAATGCCAAAGTGAAAAGTAATGTACGAAATAAAATTTGACTTAAAAAAATGATCAAGTAGCAGCAATAGTGGTAAAAACAACAACAATGGTCGACAAGAAGAAGATGATGATGATAATGAAGTAGAAGATGATGATAATGAAGCAGAAGATGATAAATAAAGCAGTAACAATAATCAACAACAAAAATTACGAAGAGGGAGAAAACAACAACGGATGAGAAGAGAGAGAAACACACCTTTTTTCCCCTCCGTTTTCTGTTATATATTAGTTTTACATTTGGATCAAAGTGTAAATTAAACAAACGTGTGGGCTATTTTCAAAATTCCTCAACTTTCTTAATCCATAATAAATTAATTCTCACCTCCACTCAATTATTAAAACTTGAGTCACCTACTTCTCATTTTCAAACTCTTTTGTCACTTTTAACTAAATTGCCCATGTTACTAAGTACTAATGTACCAAATTTTCAAGTAAAATGTTAATTGATTTAAAAACCTACATTTAAGGTATGTAATTCAAATAAGGAAAGGTTTGATAACCAAATTTTAATGAATTTTCTATTTTATTTATTTAAAAAATAGTATAAAGACGATTTTGTCTAAATCGGAGACTTTCAATGAAGGGGAAAAAGTTCAAACACCTTTTTAAGGGTATTCACACTTTTAATATATTAGTATAACCGCACGTGCCTCGCACGTGTAGAGTTTGATTATTTAAAATTAAATAATTTTATCGATTGCGGAGATTTTTAATAAAGTGTAAAAGTTCAAATCACTTTTCAAAAATCTTTCTCACTTTAATATAATAATGTAAACATAAACATATACACATATATGTTTTACCAGTTCCAAGTGGCTGATGGATCATCACATTTGTGTTTGTGTACCTCTTTCCCTTGTTGCCACAAGTTAAGAAAAATGCATCAATTTGAACCAGATTTGTGTTACGATTATTATTTTTTATATTTAAAATATTTCCTTATTTTTAAAGTAAAGTTTTTACAAAATTATTGATTACATTCTTATTATGTACTTAAATTTTTTTTAAAAATGTTACTTTTTAAGTTTTTCTTATTATAATAGTTTTATATTTATTTTTAGATTTTTCAAATCTTCTTAAAATCAAATTTAGTTGATTTAGAATTCTTAAACTAATGAAAAAAGTATCGGTTCTCATTAATTTTGATGACTTATAATAAGAAAAGTTTTTATCATACATATATTCAATTAATTTTCAAATCTTAAATTAGGAAACAATATTGAAATTCTAATGACTTCTAATAAGAAATTTTTTTTACCATAAATATATTTAATTAGTTTTTAATTCTAAAATATTAGGAAATAATAGTGAAAAGACAATTTTGTCTAAAGCAAAAACTTTTAATGAAGGGCAAAAAGTTCAAACAACATTTCTAAGGTCCTTCGCACTTTTAATATATCATAGATTATAGATATAAATATAGATATAGATTATAATCACAAAAGTATTTATATATGACTTATTTTAGACTAAGTTCAAAAGTTTTCTTTTACTTTTAAATTCTACACTCAATTAATCATAAATACAAATTCAAAAGAATTGCATTCAGTAATCTCAGAAGTCAATTATTTGTGGGGAGAAAAACTAACAAAATGCACAAATACACACACAATCACATACATGTGGAATTCCATAATTTGCACAAGAAGACATCTATAAAAGAAAATCTAGAAGAGATGTGTATGTTGGCGAAACATAAAAGGACATGATACCATCAAAGAAATTAGGAAATATAGAATATGTAGTAAGATACCTACTTACATTTTAGAAGAAATAAATAGTAGATAGTCGTATTTAGATGAAGAATATTGTTGATGAGAAATAAAAAGTCTTTCAATTTCTCAAATTAATGATTTAATCAACTAAAGTAACGATGACTTGTTGACCAGGTCACATGTAGAAAACAGCCCAAACATTACAATGAACACAGAATAAGAAACATATTTCCAGTAGTTGCCCTTATTTATAGGAAGAGATTCTCAACGGGTTTGTTCTGCGTTTCCTTTCTTGATTTTTTTCTTGAGAATAAGCCACACTTAAACTTTATGATTGGAAGCAAGGATATTTAATCTTGGAAAAGCCCTTTGCTTTGAGCTCCAGCAAACTCCCCCCAACCTAAGTAATTCCTATAATTCAATCCACATTATATCTAAGAAATTAAAGCGGCAAAATTTACTAAGTCTCCAATATAAATCTTCAAGTAATCCAAAACAAAACAAAAGTCCACAATATAAATCTTCAAATAATCCATAATAAAGCAAAACTATAATATTATTTATAGATCATCTTCTTTATTATTCTGTTTTAATCAATCCTCAACAATCAAAATCCAATCTTTCATAACAATTCACTCCTCCAACTCAAGATTAAAATCTCAGTGTTCAATAATCATAAAAAAAATAATATTCAATTCAAACAACTAATTAGCTTACTTTTGCTTCAAAATGTCGATTTCAGATGAAGAAAATCCTATTGCTCGTCAATTACAAAATAATAGTTGAATTTATAGGTTCTTTTTATATAAGGTAAAATTCTAATTGATTTAGAAGTGTTAAATATTATGATTTCTTACCTAATCAAAAATAAATTTTAATAATTAAATAATAATTATAGAAAAAGGATGAAAAGACTATTTTGTCTAAATAGAAGTATTTTAATGAAGGACAAAAAGTTCAAATCAATTTCCTAAGGGTATTCACACTTTTAATATATTATAGATATAGATTATAGATTACAAATTATTGATAGATTCATTTTTTACACGTGTGCCTAAAATAAAATAATACAATAATGAAAATACCAAAATAATATAATTAAACCCAACCTTTATAAAGAAAATTCATAAAGCTGGCTGAACATTCATTTACCACCTACATTAAGAAAAACAGAACATCAGAAACACATCAAAACCATTGATATCACAAGAAATAATATAAAATAAAATACTCTTATAATTTAGTATTTCACAAATAAAGAAATTTTTAAACACACAAAATTAAGGAAAAAAAGAATATGATCAATATCATATTATTCTTATATAAGAAATAATAACATGAATTTTTTAATAGTACAATCTATCTCTCAACAATCACAAGATAACAAAGAATTTCAAAATATACCTCAACACAAGTTGTTTCATAAATTTCTTTAGCTTTTATTGTGAGCTAGTTTTAGGCAAAAAGATTAGAAATCATGGCAGGTGTTGACCCACCTCTATCAATAAGATCAAGTTGAGACTATATCTGGAAAAAAAAAAAACTATGCATGTAAATTGAATACAATATCATTACATGTATTCTAACATAATCAATCATTGTGAATCTTCTTGAAAGGCATATTATAAGAGTTAAAATATATGAAAAATTAATATATTAGTATTCGATACAATGACGTACACAGAATATTTAGTAAGTAGCGTCTATATTTATAGAAGAAAGGATAAAAAATTATTTATCATCTTTTTAAGTTAGATATATCCTTAATCCATCGGTTTAACATAGGTTTTCGTTAGAAAAAGTCTTAGGTTCAGTGTTACTTAACTACAATTTTAAAGCAAATTTTGTGAATAATACATAAATATTACACCAAAGTACATTAATTGAGGTTTAAACCCTGAACCTCAGAGAGCTCTACATCAATGCGTCAAGAGCAATGTTCTATAATGTATGGTGTCATTTCATTTAATATGTCTCTTCAGGCATAGTATGTATGTGTGTATATATATATATATATATATCGCTTGACATCCCTTTGATCAACGTGGATCCATCCCTGATTCGGCATTATATGTAGACTAACACTGAGTTAAAAAAGGGATATGGACTTTTAGATGTGAAAAAGTTGAATGCACCGAAATAAAATAATAAAATGAATATATATAGTAGCTAGGATTGAATGTTGGATTGTTTCTCTCACTATATATTTTAGGACTCTCTTTTCACGTAGACAAGAAAAAAATCTATCAAAATTAATTTTTCATATATTTTAGAATCCGTTAATTATTCATAATCAATACTATAAAGTTAATTAAATAATAATTAGTGACAAAAGGTGAAAATACATTGTAATAAATAAAAACATAGGAATCAACTTTAAATTCACATCAATAAGTAGACATGTTAAATCTTATAATTCAAAATGCAGAATTATTTTTGAGAGAAGAGTACTAATACTTGAGCACTAACCAAAGATTTTGATCATTTGCATTGCCAGAAAAGATCAACAAGATTCTTCACACACAAAATTAAGAGGGCATCCAAAATCTGCAAACATTGCCTGTAACGTACAAATAGAAGTATAGTATCAAAAAACTACATGTTGACAATACAATTGCAGAACTGATCTGCTGAAAATATAAAACAACTCTCAAATTATCATCAAAAGAACCACGTAAAACAGATGAATTAATATATTGCAGAAGTAATTAATTGAATTAATTACATAGTCATTGACCGTTGAAGATTCAATTCAAGATCCTCCCTTGCATTATCAGAGTAAACAACACTTCTGCAGAATACAGATTAGAGAATAAGAACCAAGTGCTAAACAGAGTAATAGATAAATTTAGGATTTTAATATTAGAAACGTGTGTTGCATGTTAATAGCAGAAGAGTACAATTAAACCTAACCTTTACACAAAAATTATTTAAAGCACGATCGAACATTTATCTACCACCTGTATTAAGCAGAAAAAATAGCAGATAGAAAAAGAATAGAAACTACGACAAAATAATATGATAATCGATATATCATAACAATACGATTAAATTAAATCTAACCTTTACATAAAAATTCATAAAGTCTGACTGAACATTCATCTGTCATCTGTATTAAACATAAAAAATAGAAGATATATAGTAACATAACAAAAACTACAACAAAATAATACGATGATCAAGTATCATAACAATACCATTAAAGTTGAGAAATTTGTGACAATTATTGATGAAAAAGACTTCGAAACAAACCTAAGATAAAATTACACTTTAATAATTCTAGAAGACAAACAACTTATCAAAATAAATACTATAATAATACTGAAAAAAATCTAGAAACCAACAATTAAAAAAGAATGAAATATACTAAGATTCAAGAACCAACAATAAATATGAAATCACAAATTCAACTTTATTTATATGTGAAATTATGAGAAACCATAGGTTAACATTGTCTCCTTAATTTTTTTTTTAATTAAGAATGACGTTTAAAAAGAGATAAAAGTGACATTGTCTATTAAAACTAACCCAAAAGTTAAAACATATTTTACTTAATTTTTTCTTACCATATATTTTGAGACTCCTTTTTCATGTACATAAGCAAAGAAAACCTACCTACATTAATTTTTCATATATTTTATGACTCATTAATTTTTTAATAATTAATTAATAACTGAAGGAAAAAAGTGAAAAGCCAATTTTGTCTATTGCGAAACCTTACTCACTTTTCTAAAGGTTTTAATATTACTAGTTTAGAATACGTGCGTTGCACGTGTATCAAGCGTTAATTAAGAATAAATATGTATAAAAAATAAATTATTATGTGTACTTCATTTTATTAAGAGCAAAATTTTTAAAATGTGACGTATAATTTTAAAGATAAAAAAGCGTAGTTAATTAAAGAGGAACATGTTATATGACCGACCATCAGACTAATAATTAAGGAGCAAAAGTAGATATAGCCAAAACTATATTTTTCGTTTAAATTTATTCTAGGTAATATCTTCTATAAGTTGAGATGTTTTGAATTAATGAGGACCAGAGTTTATACATTTTAAATAATATTTATTTATTGTACTAATTTTCTAAGTTTGAAAGTACTTTGTTCTTAGCGAAAAATTAATTTTATTCGCCAAATTGTACATTTTTATCAAACTGGGGGCATATTATGCATTTTTATTAATAAAAATGTATAAAAATATAACTTGTATGCATTTAAATTTTCACTTCTGCTATAAGATAAGATATTCTCTTGCCGCAATCGTGTCCATCCAACACATTGGGTGTGAGTGTGGAATATTTATCGAATTTGGTCAATTCACCTTGTGTGCATTGGCTCATGGCTGCAACTCCTGACCAAGAAACATATAGCTTGGTTGAAATTTTGGTTTTGGTTTCGTACTTACCTTTTACTCCAATTTGTTAGGTTGTTTATATATTGATATATATGTATAAAGACACACACAATAATCCTTGTTTCTTATATCTTTAAGGTTGTAAGCTTAGATAGCAATGCGATCTGTTCATATATTGATATAGACAGGTGCATATTGGATACTTCAAAAATAATGCGTTTTGGAAAATCCAACAAGTTGCGACAACAAATTTGAAGAGCTCGAGCAACATAGCTCCTATTATCCTTGGATATTTAGCTGATGACGAATTTGACTTCTATATCTGCACCTATATTGGGTACTTCACCTGTGTTAAATAGATTGCTATTGTTGATATTAGTCAAATAATGGTGGACATTTTGTTGAATCAAATTTTCTTGATTTTTGAATGAGATGGGAGTTGTGTAGAGTTTGAATGCTTTTTTTGTTTTGTTTGTATAACCTCTTTGTAGGTGTCATACTATTAGATTAGAGATAGAGATAGAGATTAGAGATTAAAGATTAGAGATAGAAATTAGAGATTAAAGATTAGAGATGATTTGACTTCGTCTTAGACGTCTCTCCTTGTTCTATTTTATTACTATTTTTTAATTTTCTTTATTTTTTGGGAACTTGACTTGCATATCAAGGCTGGGCCGAGATGAGTGTCATCATGACTTCAATTTTTAGATCGTGATAGTTAAGAACCAAAAAATCACATTTTACATACAGAGTTTATCCATTAAGTAGTATATATCAAGGATCAAAGGATCAAAGTAATCCAACTGCCATATATTAAGGACTATTTTGATCATTTCTCTAATCAAATACAAAAAGGTACAATTATAGACATACACAACCGTTTCTAAGAATCAAAATTATACACCTATTCATTTTTTTCCAATTAGAAAGCCAAAATTCCTTTGAAGTCATCACTGTCCAAATGACAAAATAAGATACCAAAATAAAAAAATATTCATTTTTTTCCAATTAGAAAGCCAAAATTCCTTTGAAGTCATCACTGTCCAAATGACAAAATAAGATACCAAAATAAAAAAATATTAGTCCATTTATTTTCAGTCAACTCTTCTGCCAGAGTTGGGAGATAAAAATCCCAAATCAAGATCCGATCGATATGCAATATTCAATAGCAATGAAAGCTCACTTTGTAAGGGCTTTTGCCTTTCTCTTTCTCTTACAGACCACTTTTCATATGAAAGATGATATCTTACTTTGAAAGAGAGTCTCGGTGTACACCTAGCTTCATAACTGGAATAGTCACTGGCTAGAGAACAACTGACCTTCCCGAGGTCTCGTAGGGAGTCATGAGTTGTGTTCAATAATTCAATTGAAAATTTCTTATATTCATATTTACTATGTGAAGCAAAAAAAAATAAAAAAATAAAGGTATTCTACAAAATAACAAAATAAAGTGAAAAGTTGACGGATTTTATAAAACAACCAATGTCTCTCATGAAAAAATTCATGTGGGTTACTCTTTTTTATCATTGTGAAATTAATAAATCTTTCGTATATTTAGTTTACTTTTGATATGTTGTTCGTACATGTGTTTATTGATTCTTTTATGTGTAGTTTTTGCCACTACATCTCTAATCTTAACACAAAAATTTCTCAAAATTCGATCGAACGTTCATCTACCACCTTTAAATTACAAGAAAATAATAAGATAATTAGGATAATTGAGATGTTGGAACAATACGATTAAAACTAACCTTTATAAAAAAATTTCTCAAAACTCAACCGAACATTATCTACCACTTGTATGAAGCAGAAAAATTAACAAATAGTAAAAGAACAAAAGCTACAACAAAATAAATAATAGAACAATATGATTAAACCTAACAAAAAACACAACTTTAAAGTACGTCGAAAAAGTAGCTATAAGAATATTTTTACCAACAAAAATCTATATAATATATTAAAAGTGTGAAGATCCTTAGAAAAGTGATTTGAACTTTTTGCCCTTTATTAGAAATCTCTGCAATAGATAAAATTGTCTTTTCACTTATTTCCTACAATTATTATATCATTATTTTATTTATAATATTATTTAAAATAAAAAAGTCCTAAAATATATGATAAGTAAAAAATATATGGAGACTTATTATTGACAGTTTCTTTTTCCTTCTTGTGTACTTGAGAAAGGAGGAAAAAAGGAAAATATGATGATTTTCGTCAAAATTAGAATAATAAATTTAACAACCACCTCTTTCTTATAAATTAAAACAAGGAAATTAATCAAGAGCACGAGATTTTTGTTTCTTCAAATTTTGATAGTATTGGGCCTCTATTCTATTTTTGACATAATAAAAAAGAAATATTATTTTTATATGATATTATTGTTCGGACGTGCAAGTCGTGTGCTATATTTGGGAGTCTTTATTATTTTTATATTATATTATTGTTAGGAAATTTTTGTTAGTGCATGCCTGATGAGTTTTAAAGGGATTGTCTAATAATCACAAAAGGTCACAGTTAATGTTATTGTTTTAATATTTTAATTATTCTAACATTTTAATTATTATATTGTTTTGTTGTAGTTTCTATTCTATTTAAGTCTGTATTGTAGATGGATGTTCGGTCACATCTTTGAAGAATTTTTTGTATTAAGGTTAATTTAATAAGATCTCGATTATTGTATAATACAAGTGGTAGATGAATGCTCAGTTGGACTTTGAGGAACTTTTTTACAAAGGTTAGGGTTTAATCGTCTCATTCTAATATCTCGAATATCGTATTGTTTTGTTGTAGTTTACAGGTGGTAGATGAATGTTCGATTGGTCTTTGAGGAATTTTTGTACAAAGGTTAGGTTTAATCATATTGTTTTGTTGTAATTTCTGATCTATTACTATAGTATTATTTTTGTTATCATTCGCTATGTGATAGTTCACATCGTAGTAAACGATCAAAATACCGATAATTCAAGCATGTCTTAGCTTGATGCATAAATTTGTTTATCTTTAATTTTTAAAATAAATTGCTATTTCTTTAATTATATATATATATATTTTTTTTTTTATATATATATATATATATATATATTATATTAATTGATAGCTTGACATAAAACACAAAAACACTTGACTAGTATAGTAAAAACATGACAATAGAATTAAAGTTCTAGTTAAGGAACAGACAAAAATATTAAGGGACGAGCTTAAAAAAAAAACAAATGATTTTTACATAAAATTAAGAAAAAGAGAGAGAAAAAATATTCATAGTGATCATGGTTGTACCAATGAACGCCAAAAAACTTGACTTAAATAAAATTAATTGTAGAGCTTCTCTTCTAATCAAGTTAAATTTCTAATAAGGTAAAGTTCTAATTGATTTAGAAGTGTTAAATATTATATTTTAGGAGTCTTTAATTTTATAGGATTTTAATTTAATTAAATAATAATTAAAAGAAATAAGTGAAAAGACAATTTTATCTATTGCGGGGTATTTTAATGAAGGGCAAAAACTTCAAATAACTTTTCAAAAGGTGTTTACACTTTTGATATATTATAGATTTAGATTATAAATATACATTATAGATAGATTATAGATATAGATTATATAGATATATAAATTATAGATAGATATACATATAGATTATAGATATAGTTACTTAAATTAGGGATTCAATTTTTTCTTCTTATTGTTTTAATGGGATATCCCTAAAACTACGTATTTAGTTACTAACGTTGTCCCAATCTTGGACTAATTCTTAGTCAAAGTACTTTATGGTTTTTTTCCTATGTAGCGTGAAATAAGTTAAGATTTAATTAGTTTACTTCCTTAGTCATGTATACAAATTTGTGAGGTGAATATGGATCAATATTTACCAATATAAAAATATTAAAGCAAATAAATGTTTTACTACTTTATTGAACAAATACAAATAAATTATAAATGTATAGCAAATTATTACTTTTTCCACCTCAAATTACTTGACATGTTTGTTAAAATAATTTATCTAAAAATAATTGAAATGTTTAAGAATTCAAGCGATAATTAACCAACTTTTTTCAATTATACCCATATTCATTAAAGAAGATCCATTCAATCATGATTGAATAAAGTAGACACCCCTTATTAATTTCTCCTTAAGAGTTATAAAAAAAAAATGCAAGTAATTTAAGACGGACGAAGTAGGTGAATATGAACTAATGAAACCAATGAAAATAAAAGGAAAATGACATTTTATAACACTTTTTAAAATAAATAACCCAAGTTTGAATACTTTTCAAAAAGTGGCCAGTCGGATATACTTTTTCCTTTATAACTGTTTCCTAATTTGGGTCATTTTGGCCTACGTAATCCATATACAATCCATATGCAATACTGATACAGTCTATATACAATATTGATACAATATTCAACTTAGGCAATTCAACCCTTTTAAAAATATTTTAATTTTTTAATAAATTTTTTAACTAATCAAATATTCTATTTTTTTGTTATAAATTTTTTAACTGATCAAATATTATATTTTTTTTATTGTTTAGAAATAATAACTAAATTATATAAAAACGATATAATAGTTAAATAGAATATGTATCTATATAAGATATATGTATAGAAATTGTATAGTTCTATCAAATATGTACATTTATAAAATATATATAAAAAATATATAGAAAGTATATGAAAATTTTATAATTATAATTTAGTATATATAATGCATATAGTCCATTATGTGTACAAAACATATTGATACACCCAATTTTTTCACACATAATAAATTATATTTTTTACATTAAGTTTATTAATAAGTAAACATCAAATATATGCTTTATTAATAATCTTGCAAAAAAATGGAGGAGACATACACAGTGATGGAGAGATTTTAGGAGGGGAAATAAGAGAGGAAAATATTTGAGAGATGTTAGGAGAGAAAATAAAAAAAAAAAAAGTTGTAGGGGGACAGAAAATTAGTTACTCTACCCCTTGATTAATGAGTCATGTAATGCTAAAGTCATTACTCATTAGCCTAAAACAGTTGTAAAATGGCTATTTAATGCAAATTTGATATTTTACTTGATACGATGTGTCGATTTTTCCTCTTACATCTCTAATTGTTTGGGGATAACTATATGATTTAGTAAATATAGATTTTTAATTATCATGTTTAGTCTAAGTTTTAATTAATTACAATTCAGAGTCCCTTCTTGCCTTTTAATTATCCCTAATTACAGTTCATAGTATCTCTCATTTATTTTTTCTCTTTCTCTATTTTCTACTACTCTTTTTTTTCTTTTTCAGTTTGTTTCTTCATTTTTTCTTTTCCTTTTTTTTTTTTTCATTTTTCCTTTTTTTTCCTTTTCACTTTTTCTCCCTCTTTTTTTTTTCTTTTTTTTTTTTGTATTTTTCTCTCATTTTTGTTGTTGTTGTTGTTGTATTTTATATTTTTTATATTTTATATTTTATATTTATTTGTATCATACTATATGTTTTAAATAAATTTATTATTTATAGTTGAATAGTTTAGCTGTGAATATGTACAATTTATCATTTGTATTTGTATACAAAAAGTAGATGGATTAATTATATTTATTTGGGTCTTAAATATATAAATATGCAATGTGTCATTCATTACAAATGTATCGTTAGTATTTGTATTTCAAATTTATCATTTGTATTTGTATTTGTATTTGTATTTAAGCAAGTATCATTTTGTATGCATATAATTCAAGTTGTACAAACATGTATCATTTGATGCAAATATAGTATTTGTATTTGTATAATTTATCATTTTATAAATACAAATTGTAACGACCCGAAATCTTCTCCCGGGACGTCACACGGTGCTTAAGGCTACAAGTAGCCCCAAGCTAACCCTTTGAGACTGTTACTACATATAATAACTCATTTCGAGATGAAATAAATAAAACACTGACACTATCATATCAAATGATAGAAAATACCAAGAAAATACTCTGTCCAAACGACCACAATACTGAAAATCTCAACATACTAGCAATCTAATAACTAGTCTGACAAAGCCTCTACTACTTCATGAACTAGAGAGCCATTGGGACAGGTCCCCAACTGACTCAAACTGAACTGAAAGCAATAATATATCTACTAAAATACTGAAATGTCTAAAGATAGGTCCTCAAACCACGAGGACTCACCACTGTGGAGATGTAGACAAAGGTACTCGAAAATCACTGACGAGGCTGTGACTGAGCACCTGAACCTACATTATAAGATAATGTAGCACATAGACGTATATGTGGATCAATACTTGGGAATGTATTGAGTATATGGAGGTGTATGCATTTACATAAAACAATATCAATACTCTTTAATCAAATCATGCATGCAATTAGGAATGACTCACATAGCTTGAATAAGTCTAAAATGTAAAGCTCAAAAATCATGTATAATGAAGCATGTAACACAAATATCGTAAGTCATTATACTTTAGCTTTAAAATCTGTACTCTCCTCTTATTCTCAATACTCAAAGACTAATGGAAGCTTTAGACAATACTGTCAAACTTATATTCTTATCTCATGGAGAGTAAAACTTCTTTCAAACTCAAGAACTCATACCTTTTTTAGACTCGGGACACTTAGAACTCGGGAGTATATAACTTTGGTTTAAAAATTGATTATTTACTCTTACTAGTAGAGAAAACTACTTTCTTCTTGGGAAAATTTTACTTCAAGAAACTGTTCTGAAAAATCTTACTATTAGGGAAAAATACTCAAAAGTTGTTCATTTACTGTTTACTAGCAGGGAGGTTCTCTTAACCGACATAAACCATGCGAACTACATGGAGTCCAACGTCTTGTCCTCCTAAGAAAGAAACCTCACGTTGGGGAGAGGCATCATACTTTTGCCAGGGAGTATAACCTTAACTCAGTGATCACTTATCTTGGCCTCAGGTCCATAAATCTCAATCCTACGGTGGCACGTAGTTCTGGGGTATGAAACCATAGTAACTTACCCAACTCGGTGCTAAATACTACTCCCTTTAGTTAGCTACGCTCATCTCAGGGAGATCCATTTTAAAATAATCTCATGGTTCATGAAGAACCCAACTATAGAATTTGTAATCTCATTTAGTAAAGTGGATTTCAAAGCTACTATGACCATTAAGGTCAAAACTTTCTCAATGATCTCAAACTACTCAAATCATGGGTGCTTATAGCACAGAAGTTCATAAAAACTGAAATCTCAAGTAGGGTTTAATGACCCATAATTCAATCTCAAGTTAAGACTCATCAAAATGCATACTAGATATCATATGGATTCATAAATCATATAAAAATCTGGAATTTTCAGCAATTTGTCTTAAAATCTCAACATGCTCATGTACTTCAATTTCTAGAACATTGGAACTATTAAAAATCTCAAGGAATAACAACATAGGGTATAAATCCATACTTCAATTTCATAATAAGACAGAAAAACATATATTCTTGTAATTAAAACAACATTTGGGCACAAGGACGAAAGAAGTGTCCTTGTTCAAACCCCGCATACATTAGATTGTGACTTAGATAAACAAATTTATTTGAGACTCTTCTTCTTACTATTTGAGAGAGGGTTTCTTGAAGCCTTTGACTTGGGGAACTTGAATCTCAACTCAATTTGTAAAACTTATGGTGAACTCTTGAATTTCTTGGAGAAGGATTTTGGGTTTGTTCTTGAGGAAGAAACTGTAGCCTTTGGATGTTTTGGGAGATAATGGAGTTATCTGGTCCATATAGGGTATATCAAGGTGTTAAAAGGGTAGGAAAAGACCGAAAAGCCCTTTTTAAAATAACTTAAAATTACTTATCGGGATGTGCTACGGTGGGGTGCAACGGTTCGTCGGTCCTGACCGTCGCACCTGGACTAGAATCTTACTTTCTGTCTCGACTGCGACGGTGGGGTGCGACGGTCTGTCGCTAGTCCAACGGTCCGTCGGCCCTCTCCGTCGCACTTGGCCAGTGAGTCGGTCTTCTGCCTCATTGCGACGGTCTCGGCGACGGTCTGGACGACGATCCGTCGCTTGTCCGACGGTCCGTCGGCCCCTTCCGTCGCACCTGGGTGGTTCAAACTGCCTTCTGTAATTTGGCCATATCTTCTCACTCCGACATTAGAATTTGACGAAATGGATATCATTGGAAAGATAATTCAATTTCCCACACGATATAAAGTCATTTTTAGGAAAATTCAACAAGGTTTAAACACTAATCACTTGGAAAGTCACTTCTCAATCTTTTAGGACCGAAATTACACTTCACTTGACACATTTTAAGGCTCAGACTACGAGAGAACTTTGTGGGGTCTTACACAAGTGTTCGTAGAAAGAAAATAAAAATTCTTTTATAATTGTTTAAAAATACAAATGATCTTGTCAACTACAAACAAATGAAACAAATTAAATTACAAATAAAAATACAATATGTGGTTAACTTACAAATATAAATACAAAATAATTCTTTAAAAATACAAGTGCATCGAGAAAAATAATACACAAATACAAAAATAAAATGAAACCACAAAATATAAATACAATTTTCTGTCAATTATAAAATACAACAACAACAACAATAAACCCAGTGTATTCCCACATAGTGAGGTTTGGGGAGGGTAAGATGTACGTAGTCCATACCTCTACCTCTAGAGAAGTAGAAAGGCTGTTTCTGATAGACCCCCAACTCGAGACACAGAATAATAAACAAATTCATAGTAAAGCATGGAACAAGATGGCATAACATAAATACGACACCCACAAGTAATAGTAAACACAGAAAAGTAAACAGATTCGTAATAAAGCATGAAACTAGGTATCATAACAAGAATAATACCCCCACCAAGTAATGCCCTACACTAGCGACCCAAACTGACCCTAGCCTTCTGCCCTAATTCGCGTCCTCCAGATCTTCCTATTTAGGGTCATGTCCTCAGTGAGCTGTAACTGCTCCATGTTCCGCCTAATCACCTCTCCCCAGTACTTCATCGACCTACCCCTACCCCACCTAAAACCATCCGAAGCTAGCCTCTCACACCTACAAACCGGGGTATCCATGCCCCACCTCATCACCTGTCCGAACCATCTCAATCGGACTTCCCGCATCTTATTCTCCACTGAAGTCACACTAACCTTCTCCCTGATAGTCTCATTCCGAACTCTATCCCCCCTAGTCAGCCCACACATCCAACGCAACATCCGCATTTCTGCCACCTTCATTTTTTGAATGTGGGAGTTCTTAAATGGCCAATACTCCGCTCCATACAACATGGCCGGACGGACTGCCACCCTGTAGAATTTGCCTTTAAGCTTGAGCGACACCTTTTTATCACACAACACCCCCAAAGCGAGCTTTCACTTCATCCATCCCGCCCCAATACGGTGCGAGACATCTTCGTCAATCTCACCGTTACCCTGAATCACGGACCCGAGATACTTGAAACTATCCCTCTTACATACCACATGTGATTCCAACTTCACTACCACCTCATTCTCCAGCCTCACGTCATTAAACTTGTATTCCAAATATTCTGTCTTGCTCCTACTCAACCTGAACCCTTTAGACTCAAGAGTTTGTCTCCACACCTCTAATTTATCATTCACCCCCCCACATCTCATTAATCAAAACTACATCATCTGCAAAAATCATACACAAAGGCACCTCTCCTTGAATACGCTGCGTCAATACATCCATCACCAAAGCAAACAAAAAGGGACTAAGAGTAGATCCCTGATGCAATCCTGTCAAGACAGTGAAATGCTCTGAGTCTCCTCCCGCTGTTCTCACCAGGGTTTTAGCTCCATCATACATGTCCTTAATTGCTCTGATATATGCCACCGGGACTCCACTCACCTCCAAGCATCTCCAAAGCACCTCCCTGGGGACTTTGTCGTATGCCTTCTCCAAGTCGATAAACACTATGTGCAGGTCCTTCTTCCTTTACCTATACTGTTCCACCAGCCTCAGCACCACGTGAATACCTTCGTCGTCGAGCGGTCGGGCATAAATCCAAACTGGTTCTCCGAAATAGACACTATCCGTCTCAGCCTCACCTCGACCACTCTCTCCCAAATCTTCATAGAGTGACTCAATAACTTAATACCCCTATAGTTATTGCAACTCTGAATGTCACCCTTGTTCTTATAAAGAGGGATCATAGTACTCCACCTCCAAGCCTTGGGTATTTTCTCCATTTTAAAAATTCCGTTAAACAATCCAGTCAACCACCTTAAACCAGCCTCGCCAGAAAACTTCCAAAAATCTACAGTATCTCATCAGGCCCCGTCGCCCTACCCCTTCGCATCCTGCGAACAGCCTCTCTAACCTCCTCTACCTTAAAACGTCTACAATAACTAAAATTCCGACACTCCTCTGAGTGCTCCAACTCTCCTAACACAATAGCTCTATCCCTTTCGTCATTCAAGAGCCTATGAAAATACGACTGCCATCTATTCTTAATGTGGCCGTCCTCCACCAACATTGTACCGTCCTTCCCCTTAATGCACTTTACCTGATCGAGGTCACGACCCTTCCTCTCCCTAGCCTTAGCGAGTCTAAACAACTTTTTTTCCCTCATTTCTCCTGTAACCCGGCATACAAACTCTCAAAAGCTGCCGTCTTAGCCGTCGTAACTGCTAACTTAGCCTCCTTCCTAGCTAACTTGTACTCTTTCCTGTTTACCCACTTCTCTTCTTCGTCTTTACTCTCAACCAACTTAGCATATGCCCCTTTCTTGGTCTCCACTTTCTTCTTAACCTCTTCATTCCACCACCAATCCCCACGATGATGCCCGACACGGCCCCTAGAAACACCCAACACCTCACTAGCATTCTCCCTGATGCACCTAGCCACCCTATCCCACATACTATCCACGTCCCACCTACACTCCCACACCCCCATTCCCGCCAACTTCTCCCTTATCTCCCACGCATTCACTGGCGTCAAGTCGCCCCACTTAATTTTAGGTTTACACTCCTCACCCCTTCTCTTCCTATCATTCTTTATACCCAAATCCATAACCAAGAGCCTATGTTGGGTCAAAATATTCTCACTTGAGATGACCTTATAGTCCTTACACAACACCCTATCCCTTTTCCTAAGCAATAAAAAGTCAATTTGGGTCTTGGCTATCACGCTTCGAAAGGTGATCAGGTGATCGTACTTCTTCGGGAAACCCGAGTTCACCACCACCAGCCCAAAGGGCGTCGCAAAATCCAATAGAGTAGCCCCCTCTTCATTTCTTTCCCCAAAACCAAAACCACCATGCACATTACCAAAGCCTTCCAATAACGCCCCGATGTGCCCATTGAAATCTTCTGCTACAACAATCTTCTCCGAGCTAGGCACGCCTCTCACCACCTCATCCAAAGCCTCTCAAAATCGCATCTTATCCTCCCCATCCAAGCCCACCTGCGGCGCATAAACACTACACACATTCAGGGTAAACCCCCCAATGACCAACTTAATAGTCATCAACCTATCATTGATCCTCTTAACCTCTACTACCTGACCTCTAAGATCTTCATCTACTAAGATACCAACTCCATTCCTATGCCTCTCGCTCCCAGAGTACCAAAGCTTGTAACCATCCACATCCCTAGCCTTAGACCCTACCCACTTGGTCTCTTAAACACGCGCAATATTAATCCTCCTCTTTCTAAGAATCTTCACAAGCTCTATGGACTTACCCTAAAGAGTCCCTATATTCCAAGACCCAACCCTCAGTATACCAACTCTATCATCACGTCTTCCTCTATCGTCCCTGACGAACCTTGGCCTCCCTCCCACCCCCGCCCTTCCCTCTTCCCCCGCCTCCACAACAACCCCCCACCCCAACCCCCTCGGACATGACCCTATCCAACTATCAACGTCCACAACCACTACTACAAGAAAATATAAGAAAATATAAACAATGATAGTAACAAAGCAGCAACAGGAAATACAAGGCTCACACAAATTAGAAGAAATAATCAAGAAACAAAACTAAACTCAAATAGGGAGAAAAAATAAAACCAAGGTAAGGACAAAACTAACAGTAAGAAAAATAGAGCACACTAATGGCCTGACATCAAGTACAACAAAAAAAATAATAAGGAGCGGTGCAAGTCACGAATATACTACAACAGAAACGCAAGTCAAGATACATGAGATAATACGATAAATAATATGAATGAGTCAATTATAAAATACAAATACAAAATAATTCTTTAAAACACAAGTGTGAATTATATAAAATATAAATGATAGAGCAAACTAGCAAACACAAATACAAGTGCGGACTATAAAATACAAATACAAATGCGAACTATAACATACAAATACAAGTGCGAACTATAAAATACAAATACAAATGCGAACTATAACATACAAATACAAGCGCGAGCTATAAAATACAAATACGAGTGCGAACTATAAAATATAAATACAAATGCAAACTATAACATACAAATAGGAGTGTGAACTATAAAATACAAATACAAGTGCGAACTATAAAATACAAAATACAAGTGTGAACAATAAAAAATAAAATACAAATGCGAACTATAATATACAAATACAAGTACAAACTATAAAATACAAATGTGAAATATAAAAACAAGCACGGACTTTAAAATACAAATACAAATATAATTGTATCAATGAATACAAAAATATAAATAATGATGTGAATACAAATACGATAAGCAATTGTGGTACTTTTGTTATTATTCGTGACTTGTACTCGAGTAGTTATATTTTTTGAAAATACAAAAATTATAAGATAGAAAAAAAAGAAAAAAAGGTACAAAAAAGAAAACCAAAAAGAAAAAAAGAATGAAAAGAACAAAAAGAGAAAGAAAGAAAAATAAGATAGCGATAGAAAAATAAAAAAGAAACAAAGAAAGGAAAAAACAAGAATATAAAAGAAAAGAACAAAAAAAGGAAAAGACACGAAAATACAAAAAATAAAAGAAAGAATCGAAAAAGAAAATAGGAAAGAAATCAAAAAAGAGAAAAGAATAAAATTAAATAAATAATGGTAAATACAAATACAAGGCGCATTATGATATTTCCGTCATCATCCATGACTTGTATTCGATGTAGTCATATTTTTTAAAAATAAAAAAATATAAGATATAAAATGTGATTAATGTATTCATGTTGTATATGAATACAGACTATTGAGTAAAAGCGAATACAACAAATGTAAATTGAATACATCAGATATAAATGATAATATTTTAAAGTGTGGCTATGAAAGGTGAATTTTGTGCCAACTGTTGCTATTTTTGAAACTTCCTCATTTTGTTCTTTTTATTTTTTTTATCTTCTATTTTTAGTTTCTATTTATCTTTTTTTTCCCCCTATTTTCATTCCTTCTTCTTTTTTCCCCTTTTTTTTTTATTTTTTTTTGTTTCTTTCTCTTCTATTTTTTACCCTTCTATCTCTAGCTTCTATTTCTCTTTTTCTCTTTTTCTCTTTTTTTCCTTTTGAGCTTTTTCTTTCTCATCTTTTCTTATTCTTATAATTTATCTATTTTTATTATTTTTCTTTTCTTATTTTTCTATTTTCATTTTCTTCTTCTCTTTTTTCTTATTTTTTTTGTTTCTTTCATTTCACTTTGTTTTACTTTTTCATCTCTAGCTTCTATTTCTCGTTCTTCTTCTTTTTTTTTTCTTTTTTTTTTCATCTTTTTTCTTTCTCATTTTTTGGGTTCTATTTTATATTTTTTTAAAATATGACAACATTGAGAACAAGTCGTGGATGATAATGAAAATATCATAATCGTTTATTGTATTTATATTTGCACCATCATTTATTGATACAAGACGGATTGACTTCACTCTTTTGTCCACTCTTTTGGGATCTATGCTTCAAGGACCAAAATTAAGAATTCACGGCTTGATCATCCTAGGAAAGCAAGTACGTGATTGGAGGATAGCTTGAAAAAGAGCTACATTTGATGATATCACTCAAAAGAGTATTGAGCAACATCACATTTGGATGATAACATGGGGACAGGGTAGAGCATATCTGCTAACATATGGACATTTGACATTATGGATCACTTTTGGGTCCACTTGATATTTAGGGTCACTTTTGGGCTAATCTTGTAATAAGTAGCGCATGACTATAAATAACTAGGTTTTCCTTCATTTTTAGACAGTTGATGAATTATAATGTGTGATACACTTGCGAGTGTTTTTAAGCTTGTTGGGAGCTTATCAATTTGTTGAGAAACGTAGGTTACGAGTGAATTAGTTTCACTCGGGGTCTTTGTAAGAATATTGATGCTTGTAGTTTGATTACATTTGAGGGCCTCAATTTAGTATATTGTGGTTTGCCTACGTTCCTTCTCTTGTGTCAGTATATCTATCCTTTAATTTTATTGTTTTGTTTTCCATTGTTTCATTATGTTTGTGTTTTTTGTGTTTTCATTTTTGTACCTTTCACTCGTATCATTTGGTATCAGAATCGAACTTGATTTTGTTTCCACAAAGTCAATCTTGGATCTATTTGTGTAGAAAATTAAAAATCCCAAAAAAAAATTACTAATCACTTTTTGTCCTTAGGTCAACTTTTGAGTCTTTGATTTTGTTGTTTTCTTGTGTTTTTGGAGTTAGATTCTTGTTTCCTAACACTATTAGGGTCTAAAATCTCAAATTTGAGCTCAATCGAAGTTAGATCAGAGAATCTACTATTATTAAGAAGCTCAAGTTTGAAGATAGAAAGTGAGTGTTAAAATCTGGAATTTTTGGTTAAGAATTTGAGCAAAATTAATGCTTGGAATGTGATTAGAAAGTGGAAAGGTGTTTAGGTTCAAAATTTCATCGCATTCCGAGCAAGGGTTGAAGAGTTAGAGATTATTTAGTGCTTGGTATTCTTGAGGAAGATTCAAATCTTCATCCTGAATTCTCTTCAAAAGTTGGTGTTTGATCCTCAAAAAAGAAGAAAAAGGTGTGAAAAAGTATTGGTACAAAGCACCTTTTGAAAATCCTGAGGAATATTCTAAAGAGAGGTCAAAGGAGGACCATTGAAAGTAAAAAACAGTATAATTTTGTCCCCATTTGCAAGTTGTTCGGCCAATCTGCCTTTAGGATGCCTTAGACCTGCGTTTGAGATGCTTCCACACATTCAAAACAGGTCAAACTAGTAAAGGAACTCCCTCCTACGTCCAACATGCGTCCAAGTTGCTCCCACATGTCAAAACAGTTTGTTTTGCTCTTGGACTATACCTAGGATGCGCCAAGGCTACCTAAGACTTCTCACGCACCTCAAACTTCTTCCACCAT
Source organism: Capsicum pubescens (assembly GCA_030864215.1). NCBI lineage: Eukaryota > Viridiplantae > Streptophyta > Magnoliopsida > Solanales > Solanaceae > Capsicum > Capsicum pubescens. The sequence goes on along the minus strand of CM061540.1, from coordinate 109,585,464 downwards.
ATTCAACCCTCAAAAACTCCATTTTCTCAAGTTTAATCCATTAAATTTATCTCTTAATTCCTCCTTTCACTTCTTGATTCTTGACACTAAAAACTTGATCTCCTTTGTTGTTTAATTAGTTCTTATCCGTTCTTCTTCGTGTCTTAATTCCTTGTGTTTTTTTTTATCTATTGTTTTATTAGTTTAACTCTTGAATTCAAGTCCTTACTTCCTAATTGAGTGAATTCTTTTAATTTTAAATGAGTCATCCATAGTTGCTTCATGTTCTTTCTACCATATGCTAAGAGCAATGGGTGTAGCAACCCTTGATACTCTTATAGAAGCTCTTAGGGGAATGCAACGAAATGTGGATAAAATAAATAGAACCATGACATATACTAAAATCAAGTTGGCGAGCATGGATAACTGATTCATTAACCTAACAAACGCCACTACATCGGGGTTCATTCATCGAAATAGTGCCCCAAGACCTCAAGAACATGTTCCCTCAACCCAAACAAGTACAAACCAAGCTCCACAAGACATTGTTCTGCTAATCCAAATCCAATTATGCAATGATTCTTTCCACATTAGGCCCATTAACCATGATACTAGCATTTTACCTAGTATCACTCCTTCACTTGTGCAAGTTCATGAACAAATAATCTTATAGGGAGATGCGAGAAGGGTTGACACGATCCAAACCAGGGCCTAGTCGTGTCGGACATCTCAAATTTGACCTAGACCGGAGACCGCCCCCAATACCCAACCATAACCGCCCAGTACCCTATGTAGGATGAATTTGAAACATATAACAAGATAGAACAATTATAATTGAAAGACATTTTATAAAGCTCAAACCAAAACTATCAAACATTCAACCAAGCATCCATCCGGTGTCAGCCCCAATACCAATACTAATGCCAAGGCTAACACCAATACCGACACCACCCATGCCCATAGCAGTCACACAAAGCCTCTAGCTGAAATCCAAGAACATCCTATCAGAACATACCCCAGACCATTGCCAAACCCAACATCCAAGAAATAACAAAAAGTATAAAAAGCAGTTCATATCGTGAAATAAAGTCTTTCAGAATATGAAAGCTCACCACTTCAGTCTGACACCACCCACTCCAGTCTTTCACATATACCCCACAAGATTTCTAATTAAACCAAACCATGGCCATCAAGGCCTTTTCAAGCTATTTAAAACCAACCAAACTAATTTAAGTTCCATTACTATATTATACAATGCAAAGTTTTCAATAATAGTCAAACTATGTGATAAAAGCATTTTCATTGGCATTTTAACAAATATGTTGAGGGCATATAGTTTCCAAAACCAAAACCAAAACCAAGTATCAATTGACCATTCCAATGTAACCACATATTCAAACCATCATTATAACATAAAATCATAAGGAAAAAATATAGAAAAACATTATCCAACCAAGAACAACCAAAACTCCCAACATATATTTCAAAACCCAAACATTACCATAATAATACCATGAAAATCATTCATTAAAATATGACTTTAGTTGAACTAACAACGAGGGAGAAGTAACATGCCTTAGATGCCAACAAAGACGGAGAGAAACCACCCTTAAGAGCATTAATTGATTGCTTTGAAGAAACCCTAGCCTTTCTTGAATCAAGAGCTTGGGAGAGTTTTGAGAGTATTTAAAGAGTGTTTTAATTGAGAATAGGAGGTTAATAAAACTCCAAAAGATGTTTTAGGTCGTGCGGTCAAGAGGAGTTATTAGGGAAAATATCCAGAATACCCCCAACTTAAATTGTAATATTTTCATAGGTGGGTACAGTTTGGACCCCTCACTCATACCCACATCATATGAGTGGTACCTTCCACTCGCACCTTGATCAGAAAGTTGGACCTCACATTCTGTACAACATACAACTCCTTAGCCTAACTCGTACCCTAACCATATGACTTGTACCCTTCAAGTTATACCCCGAGCCAAAATATATAAGCTAGAAACTGGATAATATACAGTTGGACTCTACCTATCGTATCATGTACATATGACTCGTGTGGTGTCTTCTAGTACCAAGAACAGAACTTGTCCAACATCACACTGACCAATATACAACTAGGATCCCTAGACCCGTACCGATACCATACGAATAGTATGGTGAGTCGTATGATCAACAGAAGGCTTAAACTCATGAAATTTTATAAGGAACAGAACCCAAGGTGTTTTAATTATCCCTCACATAGATCATTCATCCTCAAATGATAGAATAAGAAAGTACAAGCACGATTAAACCCCCAAATGTCTCTACCTTTACCTTTAACCAAGTTAGAAAAAAAAGAATACCAAGGAAGTCAATCTTTCCTTTAACAAAGTTTGAAAACAAAGACGTTATGAAGAACACATACCTTCCGCAAGAATTTCTAGAGAAAAAAACAAGAATGGATATTTGGACTTCATATCTTAGCTTCCCATGTAGACTCTTATACCTTGTAGTTCCTCCATAGAACCTTTATTGAGGCCACATCCTTGGTCCGCAATCAACGAACCTGGCGATCCAAGATCTCCACAGGGACCTCTTCATAAGACAAAGAATGCAAAATACTAATATCCTCGACTGGAACAACCTGTGATGGATCACCAATACACTTTCTCAACATGGATACATGGAATATCAGGTGGATGGAGATCAAACTAGGAAACAACTCTATCTCATATGCGACATTACTAACCTTCCTCAAAATCATAAAAGGATCCATATATTGGGGACTGAGCTTCCCCTTCTCCCAAACCACATCACTCCTTTCATGGGAGACACCTTTAGGAAGACCATATCTCCAACCTCAAACTTCAAGTCCCTTCGCTTCATGTCTGCATAGGAATTTTGGTGACTTTGGGCAATCTTAAGCTTATCCCAAATCATCTTCACCTTTTCTATAGCTTGGTGAACTAATTCCGGGCTAAGCATGTTTGCCTCACTAATCTCAAACCACCAAATAGGAGACCTACACCTCCTACCATACAAGGGTTCAAATGGAGCCACCCTAATGCTAGAGTGGTAGCTATTGTTGTATGCAACTCTACTAGAGAAAAATGCTCAACCCAACTACCACCATAGTCAATCACGCAAGCCCGAAGCATATCTTCTAACATAAGAATAGAACTTTTGCATGCCCATCCGACTGCGGGTGAAAAATAGTTCTCAGACTCACCTTAGAACCCAATCTTTTCTGAAATAACTGCCAAAAGTGAGATGAAAACTGCATACCATGATTAGAGATAATAGAAACAGGTACCCCATGCAACTTCACAATCTCTTGGAGGTTTAACCTCATATAGTCCTCAACCGAGAAATTACTCCTTACTGGCAAGAAATGAACAGACTTTGTAATCCTATCCACGATGATCCAAACCAAATCAAATTGGTTCCGAGACCGAGGGAGACCGATAATGAAATCCATGTTGATTACTTCCCACTTCCATTCAGGCAATTCAATCTCTTTATACAATCCTTCAGGCCTCATGTGCTCAACTTTCACTTGTTGACACACCATATACTTAGACACAAAATTAGCCATATCCCTCTTCATATTGTTCCACCAATACATCTTCTTGAGGTCATGATACATTTTCGTCCAACCAGGATGAACAACATTGTGCGACTCATGTGCCTCAGCCAAAATACTCTCTCACAAACCATCTATATCAGGAACACATAACCTCCCTTGGTACCACAGGGTATCATCGCCACTAATCTCGAAGGCCATCACCTTTTGTCTACCTATATCACCCTTAATCCTCATCAAGACATAATCTAACATCTTCTTCTGCTTAATTTCAGCACCAAGACACGACTATGCCAGTTTTTTCACAAAAACACCACCATTCTAGGAGTCCAAAAGGTGGACTCCAACGTTAGCCAAACGGTAATGTCTTTCACCAACTCCCACTTCTCCTTATCCATATGATCCAGACTCCCCATAGATAACCTGCAAAGAGCATCAACAACCACATTAGCTTTGCCTGGGTGATAGTGAAGACTCATGTCATAATCTTTGAGAAGATCAAGCCATCTCATTTGCCTGAGGTTAAGCTCTTTCTGAGTAAACATATATTGCAGGTTCTTATGATCAGAAAAGATATCCACATGCACCCCACACAAATAGTGACACTAGATTTTAAATGCGAATACCACAACCAACAACTCCAAGTCATGAGTTGGATAATTCCTCTCATGCACCTTCAACTATCAAGAGGCATAAGCTATCACCCTGCCATGCTGCATCAGAACACAACTAAGTTCCACACAGGATGCATCAGAGTAGACCACAAACCCATCGTGTCTTCAGGCAAAGTCAAGATCAAAGCCGAAGTTAGCTTATCCTTTAGCTTCTCGAAACTACCCTCACAGGCATCATACCACAAGAACTTTACCTTCTTCTGAGTCAACTTAGTCAGCAGGACAACTATTGTCGAGAAACCCTTCACAAATCTCTTGTAGTAGCCAGCTAAACCCAAGAAGCTCCAAATATTGGTTGGAGTCATGGGTCTAGGCCACTTCTTCACCACTGCAACTTTCTGCGGATCCACCATGATCCCTTATTAGAAATGACATGACCTAGAAAAGTGACAACGTTCAACCAAAGCTTATATTTCAAGAATTTGGCATATAATTATTGCTCCTATAAGGTCTGCAATATAATGCGGAGGTGATTTGCATGATCTACCTTGCTATTAGAGTACACCATAATATCGTTTGTGAAGACAATGATAAATAGATCCAGAAACTAACGGAAGATCCTATTCATCAAATACATGAATGTCGCAGGGGTATTGGTCAACCCGAAAGACATAACCAGAAACTTAAAATGCCTATATCAGGTACAGAAGGTTGTCTTAGGGATATCCACCTCCCTAATCCTTAACTAATGATACTCGAATCGAAGGTCAATTTTGAAAAATACTTAGCACCCTACAACTGATCAAACAAATCATCTATCCTTGGAAGAGGGTACTTATTATTTATCATCACCTTATTCAACTATCGCTAATCAATACACATTTGAAGGAAACCATCTTTCTTATACACTAATAACACTAGTGCACTCCACAGGGACACACAAGGACGGATGAAACCCTTGTCTAAAATATCTTTGAGTTACTCCTTAAGCTCCTTTAACTCAACTGAAGCCAATCTATAGAGAGGAATAGAAATTGAACGAGCGTCTGGAACAAGATCAATCCCAAAATCAATTTCCCTATCAAGAGGAACAATAGGAAGGTCATCCGGGAAAAACTCAAGAAATTTATTCACCACCGGCACAAAATGTAAAGAAGGACTCTCCGAGTTAGAATCTTTAACCCAGACTAGATGGTAGAGACATGATGGATATATTTAGTTATATATTTCTATATATTAAATATTAATTATTTTAAATAAATATATCATATTATTGTATATTTTATGATAAATTCTACAGGATGAAGAATACAAGAGAAGAAATAAATTATTAAAAAAATAAGAAAATTCCATGGGTGCAACCATAATTTCATCGCCACAACCGTGGAACTTTTTGAAAGAAGTTGAAAAGCTCATGGGTGATGATCATAACCTCAAAACTCACATCCGTCAAGTGAAAGAATTGAGAAGAATATACAAGTTGACGGTTACAACCACCACTTCAAAGAATGCATTCGTGGGTACAACATTATAATTTTCTATAAATAGAGGCATTTCTTTGATTATTAATGATCCAAGAACATAAAAAAGATATAAGAAATAGTCTTGTTTACTTTTTCTTTCTTTATTTTTCTTTTTATAGAATAATATTTGTTCTTTTCTTTATTAATTTCTCCATAATAGAGTAATTTGTTGGGATAGTTGATGAAACTTGATATATTTAAAATATTAATATAGTTTAATACATGCTTCACTTGCACAATTAATTTACATCTTCATATTATGCTGGGATAATAACCTTTATCTAATTATTATTATCACATCTATCTATTTTATCTCTATGTTATTCTTATATTCATTTTGTTATCCTCACGGAACAAAATTAATATATATTAACTAATGAGTGAAATAGTAGAGTGAAAATAGTTTTTAGTTATTTATTATTTCAAATATTTAATCTTGCTTCTATCGGTTCTTATCCTCACAGAGGGATTGACTAAAACAAGTTTGTAAATTTAAATAATCTCTATCTTATTTGTTTCAATTCGTATCCTCATGGAGGGATTGACTCAAATAAGATTGTTGATTTGTGGGGTCTTTATCTTATTTCTTTCAATCTGTATCCTCGCGGAGAGATTGTTTCAAATAAGTTTATTGATTTAAAGATTACTCGCAAGGGGTCTTTACACCTTTTAGCACAATTCAGGCAAGAAATATTTTGATTTAACTATCACCAGTCTTAAATTATTTAATTGACAAATCCTCAAGGAATGCTAGTTAAATATCTATTTTTTAGTGAGTAAATATAATTGTTTTAATAATAATCAATTATTCTTTAGAGAAATACATGTGGAGACTGAGATTATATTATAATAATATTATCAAGTGAATTCATCGATTCCCAACTCTTTTAATATATATATATATATATATATATATATATATATATATATATATGAATCCTTTTTAAGCGGTTTATTTTATTTTAAGTAATTTATAATTCAAAACTCACCTTTCATCAATTCAATTCTCTCAAATAGTAATAAAGATAATACAAATTTGTAGTCTAGATGGTTCCAATCTCCGTGGGACGATATCTTAAACTATATTAGAATTTGACAGAGTACGAACAACAAAAATCTTATACACTTTGGACTCGTCAAGACACCCCTTGGAGATTAATATCTGAGCTCTAATATATGATATAAACTTCCCCTTAGGATCTAGGGAGCCACCATCCCACTTAATAACCGTCTCATTAGGAAATTTAAAGACGACCTTACGGGTTTGACAGTCTAGAGAATCATAACGCGAGTGCAACCAATCAATCCCCAATATGCTATCAAAATCCACCATATCTAATTCAAACATATCCACAACAGTGTCTTTTCTACCAAGAGATACCACACCCCCCTATAGACTCTTCTAGCAATCACAGAGTTACCTATCATGGTAGAAACATAAAAAGGATCTGAAACACACTTCGAACCAAAACCAAAATGCACAACCACAAATGGTGTCACATAAGAGGGAGTGGACCCCATATCAAGAAAATAATACATATCACGTGATAAGAGTTTCAATATACCAGTCACGACATCAGGCGATGCCTCAGACTCCTGTCGGTTAGTGAGAGCAAAAGACGATTTTGACCAGTACCGAAACAAGATGGTGCACCCTTCAGTACCAGAGCTAAAGAAGAAGCAACAGGAACCTTGCTTGACCCAGAAGCAGCCTTACCAATTGGATAATTCTTAATCATGTACCCTGGCTGACCACAGCTGAAGAACTTATCCCTTTCTTCTTCACAATAACCCCGATATAATCTATCATAGAACCTGCAGAGAGGATTTGAGGGAGCTGACTATGCCCCACTAGCATGAGATTGGGCACCCTGTGCCTTAAATTTATCTCCACCTTAGAAATATCTGCCACCCAACGACTTAGGAGAGGTATCACTAGCCCTCGAGTAAGACCCAGAGTTGCCCCACTTCTTCTTGGTCCACTTTTCACCATCCCTTTCACCCTACTATTGGTCACCGCCCTGCTAGAGAACTTAAACTTCTTGTCTTGCCTATCCTCTATCTTGACCAACTTTTTCTTCTATTTCGATCTACCTGCTGCATGTACATAATTAACCCAGAGATATCTATGTACTTGATCAATAAGACAACCTTACTCTCGAATATTAAATCTTTGGACAACTCGAAAGCTAACTTCCTTATTTTATCTCTCATGCTAGAAAACCATCTTCAAGGCATACCGAGATAACCGTGGAACTTTAAGGCATACTCCTTGACTAAATTTTGCCTTACTTCAGATTTAAAAACTCTTCCGCCTTAGCTTGCCTCAAATCTTGGTGAAAAAATGGTCTAGGAAAGTATTAGAGAAATCCTCTCATAGAGCCGACTTATCACCGTTACCCATGGACTGATCCCATTCCCCACATCTTTCAGCAGGTAGGCAACAAACTCCACGTATTCCATATTTATGGCATACATAACATGAAAGATCTTTCCCATTTTATCCATAAAACCTTAAGGATCCTCCTCCACCTTAACATCAGTAAAGGTCAGATGGTTCAACCTCATGAACTAGCTAACCGTTGTGGCCTCAAAAGATTGAGTAATAGATACACCACGTTCATCCTGAAAAGCTACCAACTGAGCCAACATATGGATAGACTGATAAAACTCAGTATTTATTACAACAGCCCGAGGAACTCGAGGAGGATTAGAAGGAAACGGTGGTACACTAGGAGGGTAATCAGGAACTTGACCCCTATACCGGGTTTGGACCCAATAAGTAGAAAGGATCCCATCAATATTGTACTTAGCTAGGACAGAGGAGTTTCAATGAGCTTCAGATCATCGAGTAGGCATGATCTAAAAAGAGAAAAAATAAAAATTAGAGGAGAACTCAGGACCTTAGACTGTACATATTGAAAATAGAACATAAGAAAGAGAAATATTCCTAAATGCCTCGTAGACTCTCCCTTATGAGTGCGGCATAGTACATACCCTTAAAAGAGACCCTGCTCTACACGACTTTGTGGACTTTTAAGTGACCATATGAACCTAGGGTTTTGATATCAATCTGACATGACCCAAACCAGGGACTAGTTATGTCGAACATTTCAAATTTGACCCGGATCGTAAACCGTCCCCAAGACCCAACCATAACTGTCCAGTACCCTATGTCAGATGAATTTAAACATATAAAAAGATAAAATAATTATAATTAAAAGACATTTAAAAAATCTTAAAACCATAACTATCTAAACATTCAACCAAGCATCCATCCGGTGTCAGCCCCAATACTAATACAAATGCCAAGGCTGACACCAATACCGACATCGCCCATACCCATAGTAGTCATACAAAGCCTCTAATTGAAATCCAAAAAATCTAGTAGGTACATGCCCCCGACCATCACCAAAACAAACTTCAAAAAAATGACAAAAAGTATAAAAAAAGTCTATAGCATGAAATGGAGTCTTCCAGAGTATAGAAGCTCACCACTTCAGTCTGACACCAAACTGTCCCTAAAGTCCAAGCCATTGATCCGGAGGAGTAGTAAGTCCAGTTTTGTATGGCATGGGGATACAACGCCCAAAGATGGGTTATGATACAAGTCAAATGTTCGCCTTAGCTTTTGATGACATCATTCAAAGTTACTACATGAAGAATCAAGATTAGGTCGCAGGGAGGGCACAGGATCATACTTAGAGGGTTCGTCTTGAGCATAACATTAAACAAACCCGAGTGTGGAAGATTGCTTGGAGCCTGGAAGACTTGAGGACTCTTGGGTTTGGTCCACACTTGGTGGTTCACGATTTTGTTTCCCTTTATTAAGGGCATTTTGGTCACTTCACTTTGTCCAAATGCACTCCATGGACGCCCCTCTTTATTAAGGGCATTGTTATCATTTTGTCTTATCTTGTAATAGAATAAATAGAACATATTAGGGTTAATTTTACTTAGTTGTTTGAATGATGAAAATATGAGACATTGAAAACCCTCTCTCTTGAGAGTAGAAAACCTTAGTGCAGTTCTCAGTTAGGGCTTGGATTAGCCATTGTAGTTTAGGGCTTGGAAAAAATAATATTGTTCTTTTCTTGGAAACGGTGGATCTTGAGGTGAGCTGATTTCCTTGGCGGTCACCGTAAGAGTATGGTGTTGTTGTTACATTCATTAGGGTTTTTTATTTTAATATACTCTTTAGTTCCTAATCTTTGTAATAATCTGTCTCACTATCTATCTTTACCTTTCTTACAATTGTGTTAGTGTTTGTATCTTGTAATCGTTTGTTCTTGTTGAATCCGAATCTTGTGTTTATCGTGTTCATCTTGTTATTGTTGTATTGTTTCTATTTTGGTGTTAAAACACCTTGTAAACTCGTGATAGTTGTGTTGTTGTTGCTGGCCGAAACTAGCACTCAATGGGGTCCTCGGGTTGCTATTAATTTGTGGACAATTTTATGTAGTTTTTGTGCCTTTCATGGTCTTTATCGTATCATTTGGTATCATAGCCATCATTGATTTCATTCTCACGATATCAATCTTGGGCTTGGTAACTCAAAAATAAAAAAAAGTGTTAGAAAACTAAAAAATCAAAAAAAGGTGCATTCTGTCCATTTTTGTGTCTTGGCCGAAATTGTGTTGTTGTTGTTGTTGTTGTTGTTTTTGCAGAGATTTGTGTCTATATCTAGGTGTGTTTTGCTTGCCTTAGTTGTTTCTTGTGTTGGTTTTTCTTTCTATCTAACACTCCTTGAGTCTTAATCCAAAGTTCTTGAGCTAAGTTTCAAGTTGTGTGGTGGTTGGTAATTATTGGACGGCTTGTTGTTGTTGTTGTTCTTGGAGATCATCTTGTTGTGTTGAAGAAGTAATTTCAAAGGGTTGTTTGATCTTGAAAAAGAAAAATAAGAGTGAGACTTGTGTTTGTCTTGGAAACATTTCCCAGGCAACGCCAAAATAGTAAGGAAACAAAAATCTCCCAAAAGGTGTAGCTACTAAAAAGGAGTAAGACCACTTTTCAAAATTTTCCAAAATAGAAAAGGAGACAAGGAATCCAAAAAGATTATCTTGCCAAATTAGTGCAAGTAGGTGAAAGACTTTTTTTAATCTTGAAAAGGGAGTCTAAGACCTTGTTTGCCTATACCTTAGCCAAAACTTCTTCTTTCAAATGTGTAAGTAAACGACTAAATTCTTGAAACAAAAAATTTTCAACTTCAACTACATTCCAACGACCAATAGTCTAATGCCACATCATCATAAGCTCAAGAATTAGAATTCCTAGTTTCTTTTCTTTGTTTCATTGGTTTCAACTTTGTTGATTCTTATACTAATTGGCAACTAGTAAATACCTACTAAGTTGTAAATTAGTTTTTGAGTATGTTCTTTGTGTTACCGATATTTTTGGTGCTTTTCTCATTTTTATCTAATAGTAACTTCTTTGTTTTAAGTTCGTAAGTAAAAAATTTTTTTGTGTGTGTCTTGAGTCGATCAAACAATAATCCATTCTGGCCGCCAAGTAGAATTGACATCCTATTGACTATCATAGTATCAACAACTTTTAATATTCACCCCTTCAATTGTGGGAATCACAAAGGTGAGTGTATACGAGTGTTGGTGAGGAGATTTTACTACTAATCTTATTTGTTCATTGTGTAGGTACAAAGGTGATATAAGGGGAATATGTCTTCGATAATTGGGGTTTATTGTAACTACAACATGAGAGACTATGATTGTAGTGAGGGGTTTTATGGCTACAAAGTTGAGGGAGATTGTGGAGGCTATGAAAATAGCCATGAGAAAGACTTGGCCAGATTTGAAAGTTAGGGTTTTCAGGGAGAAAATGAGGTAAATGAAGTGCCAAGTGCTTATGGTGAATTTGAAAATGATGTAGGACCTCACGATGGATCTTATGATGATTTTGGGGCATGTGAGGAGTCTTACACTTCTCACTCCGAACCTAGATTTGGTGTTAGCTATACCCTTTCATTCGTAAAGCTTATAAGAGCTATGATGAGAGTACACATGAGGAGTGTGCAGATTCATATTCTCTACATTATAGTACTTCTTATCAAGGTCTATATAGTGTGAATGGTTATGCTAGATCTAGTGGAGGTTGTCCAACGAGAAGAAGAGGGTATGCATCTCCAAAACCGAGGGGTACTCGTGTGCCTTACAATGTCGATCCGAAAAGGAATGTGCACTCTGGAAAGGTGACCATTTGTGGGATACCGGGATGCCTTATTGTGTTGAATGATAGGTACTATAGAAACTACATCCTTCCATCCATGGTTGACTACTTGGGGTTGTTTCACGAGCCTTTACTTGTTCCATATTTCTTGGACGAGTTTAAGGTTACTGAAAGGGTCAAAATTGTCTTCTCCCAATTTGAATACCATGAGGAGGTATGGTACGATATTCTTCCATTAACATATGGTCATGTACGCTTAGGTGCCAATTGGTTTGCACAATATAGAGTGCCAAATATGCAAAATTAGCCTAGCGTTATAAGATACCAGTGGGGAAATCACCTCATGATATACATGCTGCCTGAGCTATAAAGAGAAGTGAATACTTACTCCAATTCGAGAGTAGAAAAAAAAGATGTTGTGTGGAGCGAAGTGAGGGGATTGCCACCAAACTGAGCTAACATTGTTTGTCCTTTTATTTCTAAGGAAATTTGTATAGGTACCAACATTGCAAGCAAAGGAGAGAAATGCCAATTTGCTACCCAAGCTTGTGGAGGACCTTCACTACACAGAAAAGGAGAGTCTACTCAAGAACTTCAAGGTAAAATAGCTGACTCTTACACTTTGGTGCGTGTGAATGATAATTGTGTGGCTATTAGCCCATTGATTATGAGTTGGAGCTTACTTACTTATGAGTCTAATGATTCTTTACCTCTTGTTGGTGATGTGCATGTTGTGAGTGTGGATCCACTAGATGATCCTATTGATGATGAAATTGACTCTTCTTGTAATAGTTATTTATGTCCACCTAGTGTTGAAGCCAATATGTTGAACAAAAGTATGTCGTCTTGTGTAATTGGTGTTGATCAACTTATGTGTGAAACTTGCCCGCCACTTGAGGTTATGTGTGATGTGCTTAATAGAACTCAAGTGAGTGAAGTATTTAAAAATATTGGTCAACAAAATAGGAGTGAACCCGAGAGTTATTCTTTAGATAATCTTTTACTTAAAATCTCTTTGAAACTTGATATTGATCTTATAGAGAGTGATGAACGTGTTTGTTTCGAATTTGTCCGTGAAATAGATCACATTTTCTTTAGGTATAATGTCTTGTTTAAAGATGATATAAATACTCCTAATAGACCTAGTGGTAAAAATAATGGTATAGCTTGCCTTGGAAGCTATAGCCTATATGTTAGCCCGCTATGGTGTGACAACATTCCTCTTAAAGATGGAAATATCTTCTTGGAAGATGAGAGTACTTTTAAGGGTAAGGAATGTGTGGTCTTCTCCTTATACTTTGTGTGACTTTATTATTGAGAGTACTCATGGAGATGATTTGGAAACTAGTTGTGAGTAAACACATGAGGGCACCTTAGTAGAAGTCGACTTGAGTGATACCTTTCTCTACTCTCTATTTGATTTGGATGATACGTATGCTATTGTAGAGAGTATGCCGTTTAGTTTGGGTAGAGACCACGCGAAAATGGAGTATTGTCTAGACCCGTGTCTATGGCCACTCTTCCCGTTTGACCCCGGTGCCAAATATAGAAATGGTGATGTTGGTTCACCCAACTTGTCGCTTGGTCTACATGACAAGCCAAGTGTCACTCTTGGTGAATCCCATAACCAAATCCTTTGTACATCTTTCATTAAATTTTTAATATTTCACTCAAAGGACCCTTGGTTATACTTCATGTATGTGCCGCCTTGGCGTGGTGATGTTTATTATTGTGCTAACCCTAACCCTCATGCCATGAGGATGTTGTGCTTGTTTGTCCTTTCTCTAGTTTTGCAAGGTATAGATTCGAGGTCGAATCCTTTTCAAGAAGAGGAGGATGATACAATTCAACTGGCCACCTTACCTTTAGATAACATCATTCAAAGTCACTCCATGAAGAATCAAGCTTTGGTTGCATGGAGGGCACGGGATCATACTTAGGGGGGTTGTCTTGAACAAGCCATTAAACAAATCTGAGTGTGAAAGATTACTTGGAGCCTTGAATACTTGAGAACTCTTGGGTTTGGGCTACACTTAGTGGTTCACAGTTTTGGTTCCCTTTATTAAGGGAATGTTGGTCACTTCACTTTGTCCAAATGCACTCCATGGCTACCTCTCCTCATTAAGGGCATTGTTATCGTTTTTTCTTATCTTGTAATAGAAAAAATAGAACATATTAAGGTTATTTTCACTTAGTTGTTTGAATGATAAAATCCTCTCTCTTGAGAGTAGAACACCTTAGTGTAGTTCTTAGTTAGGGCTTGGATTAGCCATTGTAGTTTAGGTCTTGGAAAAGCCAATATTGTTCTTTGCTTGGAAACGGTAGATCTTGAGGTGAGTTAATTTCCTTGGCGGTCACCGAAAGAGTGTGGTGTTGTTGTTAATTCATTAGGGGTTTTTAGTTTAATATACTCTTTAGTTCCTAATCTTTGTAATAATCTATGTCTTACTATCTATCTTTACCTTTTTTGCAATTGTGTTGGGGTTTGTATCATGTAATCATTTTTTCTTGTTGAATCTGAATCTTGTGTTCATCGTGTTCATATTGTTATTGTTGTATTGTTGCTTTTTGGATGTTAAAACACCTTGTAAACTCGTGATACTTGTGTTGTTGTTGTTGGTTGAAACTAGAACTCAAAGGGGTCCTCGGTTTGCTATCAATTTGTGGACTATTTTTGTACCTTCCATGGTCTTTCTCATATCACGTTAGAGGGTGAACACTAGCATGTACTCAAAAGTAAGGATAAAATAATGCCATTATTCAAAACTAAAGTAAGTAACTGATACGAATCTAGATTCAAAAGATAGAAGTCTACCTAAGGTAGCTAAAGCCGCAACAATACAAGAAATAAAGATAGATAAATTGACATAATAAACTACTAAGAATCAAGAATCAATGGGTGTATCAAACTGAATACCCCTAAACTAGTAGAATCAAACACCAATTTCTTACGTGAAACTCAAGGGAATCAGATTCTCGAGTAACCCATGTTTCTAAACAAGTTGTGAACACAAGCTAATCCAAGCTTGCAATTCACTCTTAAGAGCATTCAATCAAATATCATCAAAAGTTGTAAATGAAATGGTTAAGGCACATATTTATAGTGTTGCCTTTGCCTAAGATATCCTATTACAAGAAATAGCCTAAAAGTGGCTATTTTGAAAATAACCCACATGGGCTCTTCAAAGCATGCTCTAATCTCCAAGCAATTATCACAAGTGGAATTGTGGTCTTGGACGTCTAAAGAGGATCCACTGAATGTATCTTTGAGCTCTTGGCTTGATCATGGCATGGAATTCTTTGTATTGGCCTCGAAATATATAGTCAAAAGTTAAGGCTGACCCGGAATGTATTAGTAACCATATGCAACCACATACATATATATATACCATGCCAAGAAAAGAAATCGGGTTTAACATACATTTAAAACCTTTAACCTGGGTTGTATAGCTTTGCCGTCATAATCTATGCACGGGTTAAATGGGTCTAGTATTACCCCCTGAATAGGCCCCAGTGCGTGTAACCGCACAAATCGAAGACATCATATGGGCCAGAGATTCTCGTATACCCTTCGCCCTTCATGATACATATATACAAAAACAAACTTAGGGGATTACCATGTACCCCACAAGTATATGATCACCATGACCACGCTTTATGTCAGCAAACATGAGTTTTCAGTGTTCGTCTATTGGATTACACCTTCACGATTAGCTATTACAACCGGCCATTATTGCCCATTTAAAAATTTATCACATAACCAAGCCACCAATTCCATAAGTCAATTATCAAAGCATTATAAAGTGGTATCGTCGTACCGATTATAGCTTGCAAACAATGTCATTAGCCAAGTCTTAGGGGATTCTCATTGAAACACCCTAGTTTCTAGACATTAGAAAATTTCCTAGAATTCTGGTCTCTGGACCCAATACGACTCATGGGTACAAGCCGTATATTAGGTTATGAATGGTATGGTCCAGTCGTATGCTGACCTGTGTTAGTTGGTGGGATAGATTTTGGTCACTGGAATGGGTACGACTTGGTGGTACGAATTATATAGTTGGATACAAATCATTTGGTTCCTTCACTTAACCTTATACTTGGTAACTTAAGTTGGATCTGAGTACAAGTAGTTCACCAAGAGCCCTAAGTTAGGTACGAGTCGTACTAGGGACTCGTATGGTGGATAGTATTCAAACCTTTTGTGATTTTATCTTACCAGGGATACGAGTGAAGGATACAGTTTGTATATTGTAAATACAACTTGGGTAGAATGAGTCGTACATTGGACAGTGTTGGGTTCATGGGTTAAGGCTTAGGATACGAGTGGTATATACCACTTGTATCAAAGGGTATGACTCGCGAGGATCAGTCGTGCCCCTGTGATGGGATTTTGTGCAACTTAAGTGGGGGTATTTTGGACATTTCTCCACTTATACTAATTAGTCACCATGACTTCTAACTAACTTGGGAGGTTATTTACCCTATTATTCTATTCATTAACACTTAGAAACTCTTCCTAAACACTCTATAATTCTCTCAAGGTCTTTTGGGCAAAGATGCTAGGTTTTCTACTAGAGGACTAAATTGGGGATCTTGTTGGTTGTTTCTCTTCGTCTACTTTATCAATTAAGGCATGTTCTCTTCCTTCATTGTTTGTTCCAACTAAATGCATGGTTTTACACAATGTTTTTACGATTTGAAAGTTGTATGGTTTTGGGTTTTCAAATATGATTTGGGGGTTTTAGTTATAAATGCTTGGTTATGGTTTCCTATGTTTTGAATTATGCTTTTTTATGCATTAATGATGATTTTGGATAATTTGTTGCATGGGAATGGTTATTTAGTAATGGGACTTAGGTTTTGAAAATACTATACCCCCAATGTGTTTGATAAAATGCCTTTAACAATGTTTCCACTATAATATTGGTTTTTTTAATGAAAGTTAGGCACAGTTTAAACTTGGTAATAGAAACCTAAATGATATGAATGGCTTAAATGGTTTTAAATATATTGGAAAGGTCTTGGTGACCATTGTTTTTCAATTAATTGGAAATCAAGAAGGGCACATGGAATCCCTTAAACCTATATATGGTCGGCTATGGACAAAACTTGCAAGTATAGTTGGTATGACGATACCACTACTAATGGCCTTGGTTAATAAATGGTTAATGGATTGGTTGGTTGCTTGGTAATGGTTTTAATTGGACAATAATAGTGGGGTGTGTAGCAAAGTCGTAGAAGGTAGAGGTTCCAGAGGGACCAAAATTGAAAACTCATATTTGTTGATATAGGGTTTGGTTTTGGTGACCATGTGAATGATGTCACATTTTATATTTGAGGGATGTACTAGTCATCCCAGGTTTTCTTCCCTGGTCGTGCAACTTCACACATTGGTCCCTTTCACCAGGGGGAGTTAAACCCATATAGCCCGTAGGTAGTTTAAGACAGCAAAACTACACAGCCTAGGTAAAGGTTTTAATAGCATGCTAAACCCGATTCTCTTTCCCAGCATGGTTATATATTTATATCTACGGTTGTGTGCATGTGGATGTTTTAACTTGGTTTTATAAATAGTATTATTCTATCCAAGCGTTCACCTGCTAACCCATCTTCATGAAACCGTATACCCATGCTATGTAGGAATCAGTCATTTTACTATTCCTATATTGTGATTGACTCGGGGACAACTGTTGGATTGAAGTGGTGAGCTTCCATCTTTTTGGAAGGTTCTATTTTATGTTATGGATTTTTTTAGACATTTTGATTTATTTCTGGATATTGGTTTTGGATATAATTGGGGGCATGTCCTATTCAGATATTCATACTCTGTTGGTAAGAGGCTTTCTGGTACTGCTATGGGTTCGAATGTGCGGGATTGGTATTGTACTCGGTCTTAATATTGACATTGGAATTAGGGTTGACATCATTGGACATAATTTTTTACTGTTCCATCGTATTTTATTTTGGAATTAATCATATTATGTTTTGGAACTCATTTAGTTATGGCCTGGTTTATGGCCCTTGAATTGGTATTGGTTTGGCTCGATGATTTGGTTTGTATGGTTTGGTAGATGGGAAGACTTGGAAGGGCTCATCTAGGAATAGACTTATCCTAAAATTAGTCTTTATCCAGTTATGCTATCTTGTAATATGTTTGGAATTCAGTCGATTTAAGATATGCTAATGGTGGTTGGGTTCGTTAACAGAGGGTGGTCCCCAGTCCTAGTTGGACTTGGGATGCCCATTACGACAAGTCCCCTGATTGGGTCATGTCAAGTTGGTATCAGAGCTTTAGGTTCATGTTCAATTGGGAGTCCACAAAGCCGTGTCGAGTAGAGTCTCTTTTAGGGGTTTGTAGCGTGTTATACTCATAAGAGAGAGGCTATAAGGCATTTAGGAATGTTTTACTTTCTTGGTATTCTATTTTCAAGCTTGGAGTCTAAGTCTTGGAGTTCTTCTCTAATCCTTGGTTGTTCACTTTTCAGATCATGCCTCGATGATCTAGAATACAAGAAAACTCTTCAGTTCTATCTAGGGACAATATTGATGGGGTACATCCTACGTCTGGAGTTCGTCTTCGATCTCAGGGTCCTATCCCCGATAGTTCTGGAATTCCTCCGATTGCTACTAGTCCTTCTCAGGGTGAGGTGACTAATGCAGAATTTCACCAGTCTATTTATACAATTGCTAAATTGGTTGCTGGTCAGGCTGAGCAGGATGCGTCTAATGGGTTATCTGCTGAGGCCACAAGGGTTGGTTAGTTTATGAAACTGAATCCTCTTACTTTTATTGGTGTAAAGGTAGAAGAGGATCCTCAGGTTTTCTCTGATGAGATAGAGAAAATATTCAGGGTGATGTAGGCGACTAATATGGAAAGTGTAAAATTTACAGCTTATCATCTCAAGGATGTTACGTACCAATAATACAAAGAGTGGGATAGGGATAGAGTTGATAAGATGTTCTTATGGGATTCCTTCTCTGGTGCTTTTCTAGATGGTTTCTTTCCTCAAGAGCTGAGAGAAGAGAAAATGAAGGAGTTTGTGAATTTTAAGCAAGAAAGAATGTCTATTAAGGAATATGCCTTGTAGTTTCATCAGTTGTCAAGGTATGCTCCTGATTTGGTAGCTGACATAAGAGCGAGAATCAGAAAGTTTTCTTCTGGGTTGAATCGGGATTTGATATGGAAAACAAGACTGCCTTGATGACTAAAGATATGGATATGTCTAGGTTGACTATTCATATGCAGCAAGTAGAGAATGAGAAGAGAAAATAGTCAGAGTTAGGAGATCGGCAGGGTAAGAGGAGCAAGTTTTCTGATCGGGGAAGTGCTTAGTCTTAGAGTGGTCGGGATGGTGGAAAATGGTAAAAAAAGAAGTGGGAGAGTTCAGGATCTTTCTCTACTGCTAGTGCTCCTTACCCAAAGAAGTCGGGTGACAGGCGTCATCAAGGTGGTTACAATTTTCAGGCACAGGGTGCCCAATCTCTGACTAGTGGAGGTCAGTTAATTTCTTTATACCCTCCCTTTTAGTGTTATTGGCATCCTTATCGGGGTTATGTTTGGTCCCTTTTGGTTTACCAGGCTATAAAAAAGGTGAAGGAGATTCGGGATAGGCTTAAGGCTGCCCAAAGTCGCCAAAAGTCCTATATAGATGTAAGGCGTAGAGACTTAGAGTTTGAGGTTGGGGATAAGGTATTCCTCAAGGTATCTCTCATGAAGAGAGTAATGTGGTTTGGAAAGAAGAGGAAGCTCAGTCTCCTGTATGTTGGTCCTAATGTGGTTTTCCGGAGGGTTTGAAATATTGCTTACAAGTTGGAGTTTCCTTCTAGTTTAAACTTCATTCATCCGGTGGTTCATGTATCCATGTTAAGGAAGTGTCTTGGTGATCCTTCTTCGATTGTTCCTTTGGAGGGGTTGGGTATCTCGGACTCTCTGTCTTATGAAGAGGTCCGGTTGAAATCTTGGATAGGTAAGCTAATCGATTTAGGACCAAGGATGTGGATTCATTTAATATTCTGTGGCGGGACCATAAAGTGGAAAAAGCTACGTGGGAAGGGAGAGAGACATGAATTCCAAGTATCCACATCTATTTTCTTCTCCTGGGATTCATGCGGAAGGTATGTGTCTTCAACACTTCTTTATTTTCTGAGTTTGTTAAAGAAAAGATTAATATCCTTACCTTTATGTTTTCAAACTTTGTTAGAGATTGGAAATATATTTGATAATACAAATGACTTGTGCGTGTGGTTACCAATACCTTATCCGTCATTCGGGGATGAATGTTCCTAGTGGAGGAGATTGAAACACTCCGGTTTTTGGACCTTAGAAAATTTCTTGGAATTCTGGTCTCTGGACCCAATATGACTAAGGCTTACTAGCCGTAAGTTGGGGTACGAATAGTATGCTCCAATCGTATGCTGCCCAGTCTTGGTTTGTAGGATGGATTTTAGTCACTAGAATGGGTACAACTTGGTGGTACGAGTCGTATGGTTGAATATGGATCATTCGGTTCCTTCACTTAACCTTAAACTTGGTAACTTAAGTTTGATCTAAGTACGAGTGGCATACCGGGAGCCATAAGTCAGGGTACGAATGGTACTAAGGACTCGTATGATGGACAATGTTCAAACCTTCTATGATTCTATCTTACCAGGGATACGAGTGAAGAGTACGAATCATATGTTGTTAATACGACTTGGGTAGGATGAGTTGTACACTGGACAGTGTTGGGTACTAGGGTTTAGGCTTAGGATATGAGTAGCGGATACCACTCCTATCAAAGGGTATGACTCGTGAGAATCTATCGTACCCTGTGACGGGATTTTGTACAACTTAAGTGGGAGTATTCTGGAAATTTCCCTACTTATCCTAATAAGGCACCACGACTTCTAAATCACTTGGGAGGCTATTTACCCTATTATTCTATTCATTAACACTTAGAAACTCTTCCTAAACACTCTATGATTCTCTCAAGAGCTTTTGGGCTAGGAATCTAGGGTTTCTAATAGAGGACTAAATTGGGGATCTTGTTGGTGGTTTCTCTCTGTCTACTTTGTCAATTAAGGCTTGTTCTCTTTCCTTATTGTTATTTCCAACTAAAGTCATGGTTTTATACAATGTTTTTATGATTTGAATGTTGTATGGTTTTGGGTTTTCAAATATGATTTGGGGTTTTTTGTTATAAATGCTTGGTTATAGTTTCCTATGTTTTTAATTATGCTTTTTATGCCTTAATGGTGGTTTTGGGTAATTGGTTTCATGGGAATGGTTATTTGGTTTTGGAAATATTGTGCCCCCAATGTGTTTGATAAAATGCCTTTAACAATGTTTCAACTATAATATTGGTTTTTCAATAAAACTTATGCATGGTTTAAACTTGGTAATGGAACCCTAAATGATATGAATGGTTTAAATGATTTTAAATGGATTGAAAGTCCTTGGTGGCCATTGGTTTTGGCTAATTGAAAATCATGAAGGGCACATGGAATCCCTTAAACCTATATATGGTTGGCTATGGACAAAACTTGCAAGTGTAGTCGGTATGAAGATACCACTACTAATGGCCTTGGTTAATAAATGGTTAATGGATTGGTTGGTTTCGTAGTAATAGTTTTAATTGAGCAATAATGACGAGGTGCATAGTAAAGTCGTGGAAGGTGGAGGTCCCGGGGGAACAAAAATTGGAAACTTATATTTGCCAATGTGAGGTTTGGTTTTGGTGACCATGTGCACGATGTCACGCTTTATATTTGGGGGATGTAATAGTCATCCCATGTTTTCTTCCCTGATCTTGCGGCTTCACACACTGGGCCCTTTCAACTTGGGGAGCTGAACCCATATAGCCCGTGGGTGGTTTAGGACGGTAAAGCTAGACAGCCCAGGTAAAGGTTTTAATGGAATGCTAAATCAGGTTCTCTTTCCCGGCATGGTTATATATATGTACGGTTGTGTGCATATGGATGGTTTTTACTTGGTTTTAAAAATGGCATTATTTTATACTTATCCTGAGTTTATCCTAGAGTTCACTCGCTAACCGGTTTTCGGGCAGCTGTCTACCAACGCTATGCAAGAACCGACCATTCTACTCCTCTTACATAGTGATTGACTCAGGGACAACTGTTGGATTAAAGTGGTGAGCTTTCATCTTTTCAAAAGGCTCCATTTTATGTTGTGGATATTTTTAGGCATTTTGATTTATTTCTAGATATTGATTTTGGCTATGTTCGGGGGCATGTCCCAACCGAATATTCATACTCTTTTGGTTAAAGGATTTTTGGTACTGCTATGGGTTGGAATGGGCAGGATCGGCATTAGTGTCGGCCGTAATATTGGCATTGGTATTAGAGCTGACATTATTGGACATAATTTCGCACTATTCCATCGTATTTCATTTTGAGATTAATCATATTATGTTTTGGAACTCATTTGGTTATAGCCTGGTTTATGGCCCTTGGATTGATATTGGTTTGGCTTGATGGTTTGGTGGACGGGAAGACATGGTAGGGCTGGTCAAGGAATAAACCTATCCTAAAGTCAGTCCTTGTCCAGTTATTCTATCTTATAATATGTTTAGAATTCAGTTGACTTAAGGTATGCTAATGGTGGTTGGGTTCAGTAACAGGGGGTGGTCCTCAGTCCTAGTTGGACTCGGAATGTCCATTACGACAAGGCCCCCGATCAGGTCGTGTCACCCATATACCCCATAATATTCCCAATTAAACCAAAACCATGGCCATCAAGGCCTTTTCAAGCCATTTAAAACCAACTAAACCAATTTAAGTTCCATTACCATATTATACAATGCAAAGTTTTCAATAATAGTCAAACTGTGTGATAAAAGCATTCTCATTGGCATTTTAACAAACATGTTGAGGGTATATAGTTTCAAAAGCCAAAACCAAGTATCAATTGACCATTCCCAAGTAATCACATGTTCAAACCATTATTATAACATGAAAACTATAAGAAAAAAACATGGGAAAACATTATCAAACCAAAAACAACAAAAACCCCTAACATATATTTCAAAACCCAAACATTACCATAATAATACCATAAAAATCATTCATTAAAACATACCTTTAGTTGAACTAACAATGAGGGAGGAGTAACATGCCACAGACACTAAGGAAGACGGAGAGAAACCACCCTTTAGAGCCTTAATTGGTTGCTTTGAAGAAACCCTAGCCTTTTTTGAACCAAGAGCTTGAGAGAGATTTAAGAGTGTTTAAAAAGTGTTTTGATTAAGAATAAGAGGTTAATAAATCCCTACAATATGTTTTATGTCGTGGGGTTAAGATGAGTAATCAGGGGAAATGTCCAGAATATCCCCAACTTAAATTATAAAATTTCTGCAAGTGGGTACGGTTTGGACCACTCACTCTTAGCCACATCATACGTGTGGTACCTTTCACTCATACCTTGATCAGAAAGATGGACCTCGTATTTTGTCCAACAAATGACTCCTTAGCCTAACTTATACCCTAACCATACGACTAGTACCCTTCAAGTCATACCCTAAGAAGAAACATCTAGTCCAGATACAAAAAAACATATGGTTGGACCCTACTTCTCGTATTATGTACATACGACTCGTGCAGAGTCTTTTCATACCAAAAATAGAACTTGGCCAATATCATACTGACCAACATACGACTAGGGTCCCTAGACCCGTACCCACACCATATGACTTGTGTGGTGAGTCGTATGATCAACAGAAGGCTCAAACACATGAAATTTTGCACGGATCAGAACCTAAGGTATTTCAAGAGTGCTTTGTTAAAATGATCGTGAAGGCCTATCGGAGTTCATGCAAAAGGATTTCAAGCTTAAAAAGTATGATGACAAGTTGATAAATGAGTCGAATTCGAGGACCAATCCTTTCCAAGAAAGGAAGTATGATACAAAACAAATTGGCTTCACTCTTTTGTCTGCTCTTTTGGGATCTATGCTTCAAAGACCAAACTTAAGAATCCACAGCTTGATCATCTTAGGGAAGCAAGTACATGATTGAAGAATAGCTTGGGAAGGAGCTATATTTGGTTATTCACCCAAGGGAGTATTGAGCAGCAATATCACATTTGGATGATAACATGGGGACACGGGAGAGCATATGTGCTAACATATGGAGATTTGAGATTAAGGGTCACTTTTGGGCCTAGTTGATATTTAGTGTCACTTTTGAGCCTATTTTGTAATAAGTAGCCCATGGCTATAAATAGTTAGGTTTTCCTTCATTTTTAGACAGTATATGAATGATAATGTGTGATACACTTGCCAGTGTTTTTAAGCTTGTTGGGACCTTATCGATTTGTTGAGAAACATAGGTTGCGAGTGGAATAGTTTCACTCGGGGTTTTTGTAATAAAATTGGAGCTTGTAGTTGAATTACGTTTGAGGGCCTCAATTTAGTATATTGTGGTTTGCCTACGTTCCTTCTCTTGTGTCATTGTATCAATCGTTTACTTTTCTTGTTTCATTTTCCATTGTTTCATTATGTTTGTGTTTTCATTTCTTGTTTTTCCATCTTTTTACCTTTCATCTCGTATCATTTGTATTTTTGTATTCGTTGATACATTTGTATTTGTATTTAATAGTTCACACGTGCATTTGTATTTTATAGTTTGTACCGTACTTTATATTTTACACAATTTGCACTTGTATTTTAAGAATTATTTTATATTTGCATTTTATTGTTCAACATATTGTATTTGTATTTTATGATTTTCTTTTGATTGTATTTCTATTTGTATCCTATTTTCGTCGATATACTTGTACTTTTAAAAAATTATTTTGTATTTGTATTTTTAAATTGACCGCATATTATATTTGCTTTTATAATTTCATTTATTTGCATTTGAATTTGCAGTTGACTACATCAATATTATTTTTATATAAGTGAAATAGAATTGTTTTTTTTTTCATGAACACTTGTGTTTATATTTATTGATATAAATTGTATTTTATTGATAGAAATTGAACAATACAAATATAAATAATAAATTATACAAATACAAATGTTACATTTGTATCAAATGATACGTATTTGTACAACCTAAACCATATTTATACAAATGATACATGTTTATATAAAAGTACAAATGATAACTTTGAAATACAAATACTAACGATATATTTGTATTAAATGATATATCGCATATTTGTATATCTTAGACTCAAGAAAATACAATTAATACATTTACTTATTTGTATATGAATATAAATAATAAATTATACATATTCACAGCTAAATTATTTAAATTAAAATAATAAATTTATTTAAAAATATACAGTTTTAAGGTGGCAACGCTCCTAATAGAATTTTCTCCAAACCCAGGGTCGAACCCTCGACCTCTGGTTAAGGGTGGAGTTTGATACACATTAAAACATACAAATATAAAATACAAAAAAATAAAGAGAAAATACAAAAAAAAAAGAGTAAAAGGAAAAAGAAAGACGAAAAAAAAAATATTGATTCAATGCAAATATATCATTAGTATTTGTATGTCAAGTTATTCATTTTTATTTGTATATAAACAAGTATCATTTGTATGCGTATGATTCAAGTTGTATAAACATGTATCATTTGATACAAATGTAAACGTTGTATTTGTATAGTTTAACATTTGTATTTTTGTAATTTATCATTTATATTTGTATTGTTCAATTTGTATTAATAAAATATAATTCGTATCAATGAATATAAATACTAGCCATAGAAAGAAAAATAATAATTCTTTTTCAATTATATAAAAATACAAATGATGTTGTCCAACTACAAATTCAAATACAAACGAACGAAACAAGTGAAATTACAGATACAAATACAATATGTGGTCAATTTATCAATACAAATACAAAATAATTCTTTTAAAAATACAAGTGCATCGACGGAAATAGAATACAAATACAAATACAAATAAAATAAAACCACAAAATACATATACAATATGCAGTCAACAATAAAATACAAATACAAAACAATTCTTTAAAATATAAGTGCAAATTGTATAAACTATAAATGAGGGTGAGAACTACAAAATATAAATACAAGTGCGAACCATAATAAATACAAATTAAACTATAAAATACAAATAAAAATACAAGCGCAAGCTATAAAATACAAATATAATAGTATAAACGAATACACAAATATAAATGATGGTGTGAACTATAAAATACAAGTAAAATTGTTACAAAATACAACTATAAATACAAATGCAAAACTATAAAATAAAAATACAAGCGCGAACTATAAAATACAAATACAATTATATCAATGAATACAAAAATATAAATTATGATACAAATACAAATATAATAAGCGATTGTGTTATTTTCGTTATCACCAATAACTTGTGCTCGATATAGCCACATTTTCCGAAAATACAAACACATGTAAAATAGATCTTAAAAAAAAGAATAAAAAATATTAAAAGAAAAAAAAGAAAGAGAAATACAAGCTAAAGATTAAAAAGAGAAAAAAAAAAACAAAAAAAAAACAAAAATAAGAAAAGAGAAAAAGAAAAAAAAAGAAAAAGGGAAACATGAAAAGAAAAAAATGACAAAAAGAAAAAAGAAAAAATCATAAAAAGAAAAAAAGAAAAAAGTAAAAATCAAAAATAAAAAATAATGGTAAATACAAACATAATGAGCGGTTATGACAGTTCTGTCATCATCCATTGCTTGTACTCGACGTAATCATATTTTTAGAAATATAAGATATAAAATACAATAAAAAGAAAAAAAGACAAAAAAGGGATTTTTTTTTTTTTTAAAAAAAGAGAAGTAGAGGCTAGAGATAGAAGAGAGGTAAAAAAAATAATAACGAAGAAAAAAGAGAAAGAAAGACTATAAATTATAATTTTGAAAGTTAAGCTAGAAATACTTCCATTTTGTTGAAACTTAGACTATTTTTGTAAATCTCCCTATAATGAATGGTCCTAGTTTGCTATTTCTGACCTTTTTCCTAAATTTTTTTTACGCAAAAATGGTCCCCTTTATTTGTTCTTTCTCAAATAACCCTCTAACCTATTTTATTTCTCAAAATAGTCGCTCAGCTTATTTTGTAATGCAAAATAGCCAAAGAAACTTCTTCGGCA
Source organism: Capsicum pubescens (assembly GCA_030864215.1). Taxonomy (NCBI): domain Eukaryota; kingdom Viridiplantae; phylum Streptophyta; class Magnoliopsida; order Solanales; family Solanaceae; genus Capsicum; species Capsicum pubescens. The sequence continues at coordinate 109,558,505 of CM061540.1, read as the reverse complement.
TCCTTTGTCTTTGGCTTCTTGTTTTTGGGTTGTTCCTGCTTCACCTCCTCCTTCTCCTCCTTTTCCTGGCTATTTTTTTAAAAATTTGACGTACTGTAAATGTGAATCGTTTCGAGCAAATTTTATATCAAAATATTCGAAATATCGAGAGAAGCTTGTATTTAACATTGGAGACCGTTTAGAGAAGATTTTTGATTAGTCAAAATTGAAAAAACTTTCAAACTAAGTTCTTTAATGGTTGTTGCACTTGAATCAGAAGCATACAAAAATTGGGACATGCCTATTTACCCGTCAGAAACAAGATTATTAATGGTTGGAGATACTACGTCACTGTTATAGAGAAATGATGATCAAAATTTGGTATTGAAATCTAGCAGACAAGAGAGAGACGAGAAAAATAAGAAAGCTTTAGATATCTCATGTTGAGTCTATTTGGAACTTTATTAGTTTGAGTATCATTCCCGTGGATATAATATGTAGGTTGCTAAACTAAATATAAAATGATATTGTTATTGAATTCTTCGGAATGTAGTTTGAGGTCATGATAAATATGTTGTAAGTGCATATGATTACTTTTCTCAATTCATGCCTTGACAAATATACATATCAAGACTATGCAGAAGTGTAATGTGGAAGAAAAAAAAACCTCCAACAAATTTCTCTTGAATCGTGAAATTTGAGCCAGAGGAAAAGAAAGGAAGAAAGAAAAAAATTGATACATGTTTATACACTATTTATACAATATCGATACATTACATAACTTTATAAAATATCAATACACGTTTGCATACTATTTATACAATAATGATACAAATTAATATACCATTTATACAATATCGATACACGTTTATATAACTATTTATATAATATCGATACATTACATATACATTATAAACACATAATTATTAGCCACAGTTTCTCTACCCTTTATCCATGCGTGAACCGTGGGTAAAACCCATGATTTTTTTGTTGTTTTATGGGTACACAAAATTGTATTTTGACAACAATAACTTCAACACAAGTTCAAGTATAAAACAAGAACACTTATGAATTTATGTAATACCCTCAACACAAGATCAAAAAGACCTTTCAAAGAAGTGTGTTTTTCAGAAAATTAGATGAAACAGAAAAAGGCCAAGTCCCCCGACTTCAAGAAGTGTCCTTAAGGAAATAATTCCCCTCAAGTACCCAAAGTTATAGAATTGTCCTAACAATCCGACTGTAGTGGTACCTCAAATGATCAGATTCTCTTCAAACTCACTCAACGATTAGATGATCACACAGAGTTTTTCAGAAAGCAAGAAGTGTTTCAATGCAGGAAATTTTTTGTCTCTAAACCTATGGAAAAATACAGGTTTATATAGCCATTAGGTGCCCCTTTCGAAAGGTGTCAATGGTTCACCGGAAAGATGTATCCTTTCTGAATAGTCATGTCTGTTCATCGAATCATTATGTCTTTTTCTAGACATTCACAACCATCCGAACAAATATTTCCTTTCTTGAATCAGTGTGTCATTTTGTCGAAGGGTTGCATCCCTTCCGAAGCATCATTTCACATTTTGCTATTGTTTCTTACACTACATGCATGCACGTTAATGAAGGTTCAAAAACTACTGTAGACACATAAAACTTATTGGATCAAATTCATATAAAATTTAAATTTGATCCACATTTTATTGGGTTTAAACTTATTTTGGGCTTAAAAAAATAATAAGCCTATTGTATTCCTCATCAAGGTCTATCTTACCTTGAAGCCCAAACTCATCAAGTGACGTGACATCCCAGTCAAATCCAATACCAATGAGATGCCACCATATCTACAAATGATGTGGAAATCTCATTCAAATTCAACAACCAGTCAAAAGGCGCCAAGTGGCAAAGTGACATGTTTAGGTCAATCACAAGCAACTAGGCCTACCCCCTACAACTATAAATAGGGGAGTAACATAACATTCTTGGAAAAAAGAGAAAAAAGAGGACATTCTGCAAGCATTGGAGGAAGCTTCTGCATTGACTACACAGCTCTTCAACAAATTAATTAACGAAGTTCTGTCCGGAGATCAACTTGACAATACGAAGTGCTGTCAGACAATTCCTGGAGATCCAAACACATTTTTAGGAGGCTCAAATCATCCTATATTCGAGAATCATGCTGCAAAGGACCTCAAATCACGGAAAAACTTAGGAGAGAAGAATCGAGAGAATAACAAAATTGTACCCGCAAAATTACCTTAAATAAAATTATTCTTTTTATTTATTTTATTTTTTGCTTGCAGTTAATTTTCAGCGTTAACGAAAATTTATTGCGAACAACTACAAACAAAACTAGTTGCATTTTTTCTTTAGTTTTCTTGGACTGTTCAAATCAATTTTGAACAAAATATAGATCTCATCGATCATTATCCGAAGTTGAAGTCGAGACAAGCGAGCGACGACGACGACGGCGCGAGGCACTTCTTGGTTCTTGCCTCACTTACTATGTGGAGTAAGTGTTCCTTAATTTAAAGACTTGAAAGTTTCCTTCTCTCACCAATATGAGAGAATTAGTAGACTTTCCATTTTTTAGTACACTTTTCATTTTTGAGTTTTATCTCAATTTTTTTCCTCCACTTGGTTCCCTCCATTTTTCGTTCACACTTCTGATCTAGAACCCAAAAATACCCCAGATGAATGGGGATGGCTACTTTTTTGTAAAACTTTACGAAAAAGTATGTGACAATCAAGCAAAGATTGATTGCATCTGGATAAGTGGGTTTCCCTTTGAACTTTCCGTAGTGAACATGTATCGGATGCACTAGGTCAATCTGTAGATTTGATATCTTTGAACCGTCGAGCTTTAATATACACCTAGACAACACATGTCACACAACCAACCTTTTACCGTTTATGGTTCTCACAATTTGGTTCGTTTCAGCCATGAACATGTCCCGGTCTCATGAGAGCTTAGAGAATAGGCCTTTACTAACATTCTCCTTGAAGCGGCTTCCACTTCGCCCTCACATAGGTGATTTCTAAACGTTCAATCCTATAGATTAAACTATTTTGTCAAATCTGCCAAACTTAGATAATCATTAAAAGACTTCATTCCATAAGTTTTATCCCTTTTTACTAAACATTGTCTATATCATGAGAATGAGTTGGGTATATTGACAATATTAAACCTTTCAGACACAACTTTATTTGATCTCCTTAAACCTAGCTCTTGGGATCTCCAGTCTGCTAGGTAGAGTTACCGCCATGCTGACTTGTCCTAGGCCGTAAACCCATTTTCTTGGATGTCCTCTCAACTCATTCTCTAGATAGGCCTTTTGTAAGTGGATCTGACACATTACCCTTTGACTTAACATAGTCAACAGTGATAATTCCACTAAAGAGAAGTTCTCTAATAGTATTATGTCTCCATCTTATATGACGAGATTTACCGTTGTACATCATGCTCCCTGCCCTACCTATTGCCGCTTGTCTCTCGCAGTGTATACATACTGGTGCCACTTGTTTGGGCCAATACGAAATATCTTTCAAAAATTTTTGGAGCCATTCTGCTTTTTCATCAGCTTTATCCAATACGATAAACTCAGATTCCATTGTGGAACGAGCAATACATGTCTGTTTGGATGATTTCCAAGAGACTTCTCCTCTACCTATAGTAAATACATATCCACTCGTGGATTTTACTTCATTCGATCCAGTGATCCAATTTGTATCACTATATCCTTCAAGTACCGCAAGATATTTATTATAATATAAAGCATAGACTTGAGTGTATTTAAGATACCCCAAAACTCTTTTCATTGCCATCCAATGAGTTTTATTGGGATTGCTCATGTACCGACTCAACTTACTAATAGAACATGCTATGTTTGGTCATGTACAATTCATTATATACATTAAACATCCCAACATTCTTGCATATTCTAACTGTGAATCACTTTCACCCTCATTCTTTTGAAGTCCGAAGTTCACATCCAATGGAGTCTTGGAAATACCAAATTCCAAATACTTGAATTTGTCAAGTACCTTTTCAATGTAATGAGCTGTGACAATGTCAACCCTTGTGAAGTTCTATGGATTCTTATTTCTAAGAGCACATCCGCAACTCCAAGGTTTTTCATATCAAACTTGCTCTCGAGCATTTGTTTTGTAGCATTTATGTCAGAAATGTCTCTACTGATGATCAACATATCATCCACATACAAACAAATAATGACTTGGTGATTTGGAGTGTCTTTAATGTAAACACATTTATCACATTCATTTATCTTAAACCTGTTTGCCAACATGGTTTGGTCAAACTTTGCATGCCATTGTTTAGGTGCTTGTTTTAGTCCATAAAGTGACATAACAAGTTTACACACCTTATTTTCTTTTTCTGGAACCACAAAACCCTCAGGCTATTTCATGTAAATTTTTTCCTCCAATTCTCCATTTTAGAATGTTGTTTTCACATCCATTTGATGGATTTCAAAATAATATACCGCAATCAAGGAAATTAACATTTGAATTAACGTTATCCTTGTTACTGGAAAGTATGTATCAAAGAAATCAAGATCTTCTTTCTGTTTGAAGCCTTTTACTATAAGTCTCTTTTTGTATTTATCAATAGTACCATCTGCTTTCATTTTCCTTTTGAAGATCTATTTAGAATCTAAAGGTTAATTTCCTGGAGGAAGATCAACCAACTCCCACGTATGGTTCCTTAAGATTAAATCAATCTCACTATTAACTGCCTCTTTCCAAAAGGATGAATATGAAGACGTTGTCACTTCTTTAAATATTTGAGGCTCATTTTCTAATAGAAATATTACAAAATCCGATCCAAAAGAAGTTGGCGTTCTTCGAAGTGTACTACGTCTTGGATTCTCGTCACTATGTACATCCTCACTTGGTTCATCTTGAGGTCGTTTAGACCCCCCATTAGATTGTTCATGTCTAATTTTATATGGATAAATGTGTTCAAAGAATTCAACATTATCAATTACCGTATTTTCATTGATATCCAGATGTTTGGATTTATGAACCAAAAACGACATGCTTTACTACTTCTAGCATATCCTATGAACACGCAGTCCACCGTCTTAGGTCTTATCTTTATCCTTTTAGGCATAGGAACTTGAACCTTCGCTAGATACCCCCACACTTTGAAATATTTCAAGTTGGGTTTCCTTCCTTTCCATTTTTTATATGAAATTGATTGTGTCTTACTATGGGGCACTCTATTGAGTATTCGGCTAGCTGTAAGGATAGTTTCCCCTACAAGTTTTGCGATAAACCTTAGCTTATAAGTAAGACATTCATCATTTTCTTCAAGGTCCGGTTTTTTTTTTGTAATTCTATTAGATTGAGGTGAACATGGGGCCGTAGTTTGATGGACAATTCCATTCTCTGCACATATTTCTGCAAAGGGAGATTCATATTCTCTGCCCCTATCACTTCTTATAGTTTTGATCTTTTTTTTCAACTGATTTTCAACTTCTGTTTTGTATTGCCTAAACGCATCTATTGCTTCATCCTTACTGTTTAGCAAATAGACATAACAATATCTAGCGCAATCGTTAATAAAAGTTATAAAATACTTTTTTTCACCACGAGATAGTGTTGACTTCATATCACAAATGTCAGTGTGTATTAAGTCTAAGGGATTAGAATTCCTTTCAATGGACTTATACGGATGCTTAACATACTTTGATTTCACACATGTTTAACATTTTGATTTATTTCACTCAAAGTTTGACAAAACTTCTAAGCTAATCAGTTTTCGCAATGTTTTGTAATTGCCATGTCCTAATCGTTAATATCACAAATCATTAGACTCAAGCAAGTAAGAAGAAATTGAACTTTTATTGATTTTAACATTCATTTTGAATAGGCCCTTATTGAGATAGCCTTTTTCCAACGTACACTTCTCCTTTACTAAGTGCAATTTTTTTGAAAATAAATACGCATTTGAATCTATTTTTGTCTAGAAGTGATACAGAAATCAAGCTCTTCCGTAACTCCGGTACATGTAGGATATTGTTCTAAGTCAAAACTTTGCCTGATGTCATTTTCAGGTAGACTTTTCCTGTTCCTTCAACCATTACAGTTGCGGAGTTGGCCATATATATCTTCTCTTCGCCTTGATCTGGAGAAAAAAATTTAAACCACTCCTTCGTAAACGTGGTAGGTGGAACCAAAATCCATCCACCACTCTCGAGAATTTCTCACCAAGTTGCATTCAGACAGTATGGCACACAAATCGTCCATTTCTTTCTCGGATTCAGCCATATTTGCTTAGTTCTTCTTTTTGCCTTTCTTTGGGGAACGACAATCCGTTGACTTATGGCCAATCTTGCCACAATTAAAGCATTTTCCCTTGAATTTCTTCTTAGGTTGATTGCTTTCCTGTCCAGCTTTCTTTCGCTTTTTGGAGTTTTTCTAATCGTCTTCTACAATATTTGCTCCACTTATTGCAGAGTTTTCTTTCGACCTTCTTTTCGCGGCTTTGTTGTCTTCTTCAATCCGTAGTCTTACTATAAAATCTTCGATTGTCATCTCCTTTTGCTTATGTTTCAAGTAGTTCTTGAAGTCCTTCCACATAGGTGGTGACTTCTCTATTATCGCCGCGACTTGAAACGCCTCATTCACGATCAAACCTACAATAAAGTTTATGTGAACATTAAGAACATTTTTAATATGTTCAACTAAGGTATTTATCAAACTCATACCTTTCGCGAGAAGATCATGAATGATCACTTGCAGTTCCTGGGCTTGAGATACAACAGACTTGCTGTCAATCATTTTAAACTCAAGGAATCTTGCAACGAAGAACTTCTTGGTTTCAGCATCCTCAGTCTTGTATTTTCTTTCTAGCGCACCCCACAACTCTTTTGTCGTTTCCATTCCACTATACACATTGTACAGTTCATCTTAGAGGCCATTTAGAAGGTAATTTCTGCATAGGAAATCAGAGAATTTCCACGCCTCCATAACAACACATTTCTCCTGGTCTGAAGTTCCCTCGGGCACCTTTGGAGCTTCTTCATATGTGAATCTTTGAAGGTAAAAAGTTGTAAGGTAGAAGAACATCTTCTGTTGCCACCTTTTGAAATCAACACCCGTGAATTTTTTGAGTTTCTCCACTAGTGCCATTGCCTGCGGAGCACTCGTACGACTCGTTATGGCAATATTAGTTGTTGCCACAGTTAGTGCATCATCATTCACTTGACTGTCAGAAGTCATTTTTCTGTCACAACAAAACAATAAATTTAGTATATAGAAATACTACTTATAAAGTTGTAGCAATTTTAAACACCCCTTGTTTCGAGTTTAACGATGAAGTTTTTATGACTTTCAATTGTCAATTGAGTGATCTTTAACTTGTGATGAAGATTTTATTTCTTCAAACCACTAGTTAAGTTCAAACGGAGTAGAAAACTTAAAGCTTTAATCTCCAGAAACCAAGCAACACAGATTCTGAAAATTAAAATTTATTTTGTTAAGATTGTTGTTTTACGGGTACACAAAATCTGTATTTTGACAACAACTTCAACACAAGTTCAAGTATAAAACAAGAACACTTATGAAGTCATGTAACAGCCTCAACACAAGATCAAAAAGACTTTTCAAAGAAGTGTGTTTTTCAGAAAATTAGATGAAACAGAAAACGACCAAGTCCCCCCCGATTTCACAGAGTGTCCTTAAGGAAATAATTCCCATCAAGTACCCGAGGTTACAGAATTTTTCTCCCAGGATAAAATGGCCTAACAATCCGATTGTAGTGGTACCTCAAACGATTGTATTCTCTTCGAACTCACTCAACGATTAGATGATCATACGGAGTATTTCAAAAAGCAAGAAGTGTTTTAATGTAGAAATTTTTGTCTCTAAACCTGTGAAAAAAATGTAGGTTTATATAGCCATTAGGTGCCCCTTCCAGAACAGTCATGTTTGTTCATCGAATCATTGTCAAGAAGTGTTTTAATGCAGGAAAATTTTTGTCTCTAAACCTGTGGAAAAATGCAGGTTTATATAGCCATTAGGTGCCCCTTTCTGAAAAGTCATGTCTGTTCATCGAATCATTGTGTCTTTTTATGGACATCCACAACCATCCGAACAGACATTTCCTTTTCTGAATCAGTGTGTCATTTCATCGAAAGGTTGCATCCCTTTTGAAGCATCATTTCGCATTCTGCAGTTGTTTCTGCACTGCATGCATGCACGTTAATCACGTTAATAGAGGTTCAAAAACTACAAACAAAATCGGTTGCGTTTTTCCTTTGTTTTTTTCGGACTGTTCAAATAAATTTTGTCCAAAAAGATAGATCTCATCGATCGATCAAAATCAAAATTCAAATTCGCGATGACAGCGCGAGGCACCTCCTGGTTCTTGCCTCACTTACCGTGTGGAGTAAGTGTTCCTTAATTTAAACACTTGGAAAGCTTCCTTCTCCCACCAATGTAGAAGAATTAGTAGACTTTTCATTTTTAAGTACACTTTTCATTTTTGAGTGTTGTCTCAATTTTTTTTCTACACTTGGTTCCTCCATTTTCCATTCACACTTTTGATCTAGAACCTAACATTTTTTACTTTCGCTAGTTTTTTATGTCTATAAAGGCATGGCTATACTTGTTGTAAACTAATTTCTTATTGTATATATTTGAAATTATTAATTTCCTTATTGTATATAGATTTATTTTTTTAATTGATATGTTTATTGTGCAAAAATCTTCTTATTTGTATTTCAAGAATCTTCATTTATCCACCTGCATTTTTAATTTTTTGTTTTCATTTAGTTATTTTTGCTTTGGCTCATCTTCCATATCTCGCTCTTCTCTATGAAGAATCACAAGTGACATGTAAATTTATTTTGACAATTTAAATTTTCAAGTCAGCAAAATAAATTTGTTATGTGATTTTATGGTGACATGGCATAGGTTGGTTTTGAGGGTAACAATAAAGAGTTTTTTTAGCCTAAGATCAATTGGATAATATATTTGATTTTTATGTATTTACGATAGAGTTTTTTTTTTTTTTTTTTTTTTTTGACTCTTCTCGCTAAAAAATAAAATAAATAATGTTTGGCCGCCTACCAATTCTTCTTCTTTTCCCGCAAAAAATAGAATATCCAAATCTAAACCTACTTGGATGTGGTTTGATCCGACCGACCACAAAATCAGTGTCTATAAATACACGCCCTGTTCTATGTTATCTCCATAATTTTTAATTCGTATTTCATGGATTCCCAATCTTCCTCTCTTCCCTCCGAAGCTCTCAACTCATCACAAAACGTAGCTTCCTATGCTCAATATCCTACTCAAAGTCATTCAAATTCATACTCCCATCCATATTCCCAAAACCTCACTCAAGTTCTAGCGGAAAACCATAACCATGATGCCCAACCACAGGCATCAGTGGAGCAAAAATTCTGTGAATCGACTTCGAAGCGCGAGGTGCAGAGGCCGGAAAACGGATTGACAAATACTCCCAGCAGCGCCGACAAGGACCAATCAGGCGGTGAGGAAGAAACCATCAGTAGAAAGAGACGGAGGAGCCGTTGGGACCCGCCTCCCACGGAATCAACTAATGATGATGGAACCAGAAGAAAGAGGAAGTCGAGGTGGTCCGATGATGACCCCAAACCCGTCATTCAATTGCCTGATTTCATGAAAAAATTCACTGGAGGTATTGAGTTTGATCCTGAAATCCAAGCTCTTAATAATAGATTACATGAAATTAGTTGGAAATTACAATACGGTATGCCCTTGGATGATACACCTGAACGTGCTCGTTCGCCTTCCCCTGAACCTATATATGATAATAAGGGAGTTCGTATAAACACTAGGGAGTATCGTGTCCGAGAAAAATTGAATAGGGAGAAAGTAGAGATTATAACACAAATCATTAAGCAGAACCCGAATTATAAGCCTCCTGCTGATTATAGGCCTCCTAAGCTTCACAAGAAGCTCTACATACCCATGAAGGAGTACCCTGGTTATAATTTTATTGGACTGATTATTGGTCCAAGAGGAAATACTCAGAAGAGGATGGAAAAGGAGACAGGAGCAAAGATTGTAATTCGAGGCAAAGGGTCGATCAAGGAGGGCAAGTTCCAGCAAAAGGGGAATTTAAAACCTGACCCTTCAGAGAATGAAGATTTACATGTGTTTGTGGAAGCTGAGAACCAAGAGTCACTTGAAGCTGCTGCTTCTATGGTGGAGAAGCTCTTGAATCCTGTTGATGAAGTGCTCAATGAACATAAGAGGCAACAACTTAAGGAACTTGCTGCTTTGAATGGAACAATTAGAGATGAGGAGATTTGTAGGCTATGTGGTGAACCAGGGCATAGGCAGTATGCATGTCCTTCTCGCATTACCACCTTTAAGAGTGAAGTTATCTGTAAACTATGTGGTGACGGGGGACATCCCACTATTGACTGTCCAGTGAAAAGTACTACTGGAAAGAAAATGGATGATGAGTACCAGAATTTTCTTGCAGAGTTGGGAGGTACCATTCCAGAATCATTAACAAAGCAAAACTCGGGAACACTAGCTCTTAGTGCAGGAAGCTCAGGCAGCAATCCTCCCTGGGGAAGCAATAATCATGCTGGTGGTGCTGGTGCCACTTCTCATCCTAGCTTACGTTTAAGTGTACTGAAGCCAAGGGAGTTTGACGAGGCAAATTTGTACATCGGTTACTTGCCACCTACTCTTGATGATGATGGTTTGATCAATTTATTCTCTCCATTTGGTAGCATTGAGATGGCTAAAGTTGTAAGGGATCGTCTAAGTGGTCTGAGTAAAGGATACGGATTTGTTAAGTTTGTGGATGTTGAACAAGCTAATAGTGCTATAACTAGCATGAATGGCCACCGTCTTGAAGGAAGATCAATTGCTGTGAGAGTTGCAGGTAAGCCGCCTCAGCCTACTGTGCCTCCAGGACCTGCTCTGCCAATACCTTCACATCCGGTTCCTAATCAGGGCATGGGCGCATATCCATCCCAGCAGTATGCAGCTGGTGGTCCCATTGGCAATGCTCCCCCTGGTGGCTATCTCCCACCTGGTGCTCCAGTTCCATGGGGACCACCTGTGCTTCCACCATATGCCCAGTACCCACCTCCTCCTGGCTCAGCCATGTATCCTCCTGTCCCAGGTCAACCCATTCCTCCATATGGAATGCAGTATCCTCCTCCAATTCCGGCAGCATCTTCTGGTTCCCCTGGTCAGACTGTTTCTTCAGGTGAAAACCAACAAAGTTATATATCTTCTGGCGAGACTCAGCAAAGTTATCCTCCTGGAGTGCAATCTCAGAGTAGCGCACCTGCTCATTCAGTTCCTACTTATGTGTATGGAAATTCTGTCGCTGCAATGCTACCTGATACTCAACCTACTTGTCCAACATCTTCATACAGCTATCCATCTTATTATGGTGCTGCACCACCACCTCCTCTTCCATCCGCATTCCAGTCCAATGGGAACCATTCACAGGGTATGAGCAATGTTCCCTGGGCTCCTAATCCACCCGCTCATGCACCTCCATCATCTGCAGAGAAGCCTGCTTATGGCGTGGATGCAGAATATGAGAAGTTCATGTCAGAAATGGAGTCATGATGCAACTGCTGTATCACCCAGCACTATTAGGTTGGAAATTCTCACCAAGTCTGTTTCCAAATTTTCTATTTGGTCTCCTCTATGCTGTTTGGTGATCACTTTTCAGGAATTTACACATGTATATGTCCTCATCCTCACGTGTATGCTCTACAGTCGGACAGTGAGATTTTTTTAACCAATTTTACCCTGGTTTTAAGGGTTTTTTCGAACTTCCATGAATGATGAGTTTTTCATTTTTTACAAGAAAAAGTCAAGGAGTGTGTTTTATGTGAAGAACACTCAAATCTAAGCCTTGAGTTTCGAAGTGAAAACCTTTAGAAGAAAGTTTAAGAAAGAAACCCAACACACAGATAATTCTCCAGCAACCTAACTATATGTGTGTGTGTGTGTGTGTATTGATTTGTATGTTCATGAATTCTCGAAAGATATGGGGTTCTTCTTGATTGCAAGTATCTATATTGAAAGGTTGTTCCTGTCCCACGTTCTTGGTTGCTCTTTAATTCATCTTATTTTTCCCCTTTCTGTTTGATTTTTTGTTAAAGAATATGTCGCTATTTTTTTTGGTTAGCAGTGAGAGCATTTCATAATTTATTTGTGGCTTGTTAATTTTTTATTATTAACCCCTCTCTTTTATTAATGTTGTAATATTTTGGCAGGCTGATGTGTTGGAACATTTCACCTGATTTCTTTCCTATTGCCATGGCTTTGTTGTTGGAAGTTTCAGTCTCACATCTTTAACCTTGCTGTACTGTTATGCAGAGAGATGGGGCGTTCAGTTCATTCAGCTTCTGTTGGAGCATTAATCAGTGGATTATGGATAATTATGCTTTTTTGTAGGATTCATTTCTGGGGATTGCCTTCCAGTATTGTTTTTTCAAATTTTGTTTTATTGATTCGTTGGAATTTCTTGATGACTAATCACTGACATTTTGTGTGTTTCTCTCCACTTTGACTTCTTCACCACTAATCTCCTTTGCTTTTCTCTTCTAATTTGGTTATCTTTTACTTTTCTGGGGTCATCTAACTATTGAGAGTTCAGAAAACATCCTGATGCTTGCCTCTGCTACTCCTACCAAAAGGTGCATCTTCAAATTTTAAAGGTCCCCAGGGTATGTGAATTTGATAGTGTGATGGCTGCATTCACATGTCTACGAATTAGCTTTTATTATTCGTTCTAATACATTTTCAGGTGTCTTGTGACAGGAAAAGATGCCTTTAGTGGAATGTGGTATCCTGTGCTGGACTGATTTGTGTCTGAAATCTCTTAAATCACTTTATCTGTTGGATATCTTAATTTAAACTTTATTGTAGAATCTCTGATATGTTCATCAAAAAAGTTTTTTGTGCAGTGGGAATTAGCTGAAGCTCATCAGGGAGAGGTGAGGATGAGTAGCTCATGAGAATGTTGATGGTCGTTGGATTCAAAAGATTGCTTGCGAATAAAAATGGTTTAAATTTTACCAATCAAAAGAATGGTTTACAGATATATTGTATGGGCGTTCACTTTCAATTTTTTTTTTTTTAAAAAAATTCTAATCAAAACTCTCATGTAGGCCGTATCACTCCGAAGTTTATATTACCCTACCCTTTGTCTGTTCCCTTTAGAATTTTAAATCTTCTTTTACAGTTGTTTTCAGTGCTGAAAAAGGAGCACATTTTGCTAAATCATTTTGGTCAAGTGGCTTTTTGTTTTGGTTATCTAATGCTGCCACCTCTGCTATTAAGATATTATCAGCTCTTCCTTCCGTTCCTTGGTCCTGCTTTGTCCCTTGTACCTTAAGTTTTGAACTGTCTGATGAAAGTCTTGATTTGTCCTAGAGGTGGATGCACGGGAGTCATTTTTGCATGGTACATTTGACAACTTGATTTTCTTGGTTTGTGTCTCATTTCAAATCGGTTTTTGTTTTTGTTTCTACTGACTTAAGTTTTTCTTTGAAAATTCTGAACTTTTTGTCATGGTGATTGGTGGATTGTCATTTGAGGCTTGGGCTTTGTGTCCCATCTTGCTTGGGATTGAGGTGTAGTAGTTATTGCTTTGTGTGATAAATGTCTCTGATGTGGCGGATCATACTTTTGTCTAGAGCTTTGTTGGCGTTGAGATGACTGGTAGCGGAACTGCTAGCCCTGTATGGTGTGTTTGGATGATGTATGGAAGCTTAGTATTTGTGTTAAAAATTGATCTTGGCATCCAGTATTGTGGTGATGGTTTTTACAACTGCTGTGTTGTTTTTGTTTCTTTTTCCTTTTTAAACCTTCTATTTTAGACTACTGTAAGTTGGTTGTTAGTAGGGTGTACTAATTGCAGGGATGGCTCCCCATTTCAGAAGGTCTCTTGATTCGTCCTTTCAGTGTTGGACAAGTTAATATTAGGTGTACAGGAACATCTAGCACTTGTTAGTTCTAAAGACTCATTTGCATTCTTTAGGTTGAATTTGAACTTGTATTCTTTTTTGGGTTCAATTATTAGCTGTTTTTGCGTAACTGTGCATGGCTTTCCTTTTGTCTTCATCCTTCTTTTCATGAATTGGGATCTACTCAAGATTGGTTTGTGAGTAAAGATGGTTGGGTCCCTGTTTTGATTGGGTGGTCTCATCCTCGGCCTGAAGTTCACTAGTTTTAGGTGGGTGCCTAAACTTTTTATTTTTCTTGGGTAGTTGACCAGGCATTTTCTTTTACTTGATTGCAAAATATTTCCACCATCGTTGTTTTGTCTAGAATTAGTGGGAGCTTGTCAAATAGCTGGTGACATTGTTGTGTTAGTTCGGCTATTTGATTTGTTTTCTCTCGGTTAATCCTGTGCGTGATTTTGCCAACGGTTACGACATGCCAGATACCATCTATTTGACTAGGTATAGCTGAGTGGTAAGTTTGCGGAGGCAAAAAGATGTTTTCAAATACAGCATTCTTCTACATTTTCTACTTTGCTATTTGTTTATTTTGAGTTCTTAGTGGCAAACGAGCAAGGACTGCTAGAGGCCAATTGCTTAGTGCTGTTGCTGTTCGATAGATTTCTTTGCTCTTCATGCCTGGAATGTCTAAATGCAGATCAAGTGTCTGATGCTGATGCAACACAGCAAAATTTTCTTAATATTAGATTAAGGATTTGCATCGGGCATGCCGTACTGCCAGAATGCACGACAGTTCAATCCCACCTCTAAATTATAAGTTTTCTACATAATTGACCTAAAGGATAAATAGAGGGGGGATGGTGTTATATAATACCGGAGGAGCGGGACAGGTTATTGTTATGCAAGTCAAGTTGTGCAGCATTGTGGTCATACAGTGTTGATATTTTAAAGCGGTTTTTCCCGATTGTTCTGATCTCAATAATTACTATATTATTTAAATTGTTGAATCAATCAATATATATATATAAAGGAGAAACAAGATAAAGATATATGACACCTCTCTGTGACCACCATTTCTATTTATCTTTTTTCTCCTTTTTTAAATTTTTTTCCACCATTTTTTGCATTGATCAATTTGTTTAATAAATAATAAAAATTATTATATTCAATTATATCTCATGAGTTACAAAAAACCTTCATCCATTTACATTATCTATTTAAGTAACATGTTCCTTCAACTTTCTTCTATCAAATTTTTATGACTTGAACAATCTATATATAGACAATGGTTTACTTAGAAGACAACATTGAATTTTGTAGCCATGATCGAACGCAAAAGAAGAAAATTAAAGTTAGTAAGTTTTCAATATACCATGTGGTTTTGAGCATTGAACACTTTACTTTGTATGATTTAGAATTGATTGAATTTTACAAAATTTTTCACATTAAAGTTAGTAAGTTTTCAATATATGTGGTTTTGAGCATTGAACATTTTACTTTGTATGATTTAGAATTGATTGAATTTTACTGAATATTTCACATTTATAATCATTTGCAAATCATGCACTCAAGTTCAATGAAGTTCATATTTTCATTTTCTTATTTTGTATCTATAGTTAAGTTTATCTTGTGATATTTATTCATGTGTTCATGGATATTCTTTGATAGTAAAATTTATACTTGTGTCATCTTCAGCGTGTTCAAATGGACCCGTTTTAAGGGCAAATGATATGGCGATATTGAGATTAAAGAGTTTTGAAAGAAGAAGATCAAAGGATGGCACACAGAAAATGGAGTTTGTTAACTAGCCTCGCTGCTATTCTTAGCGGAATCATCGGTACTATTGTCATTGTCAATTTCATCTTCGTCCAAAATGATCCATCCAAGTAAAAATACTAGATATATGATTCTCTGATTTAAGGTTGTGATGTTTGCTCCACCTTTTTCGCAAGATTGTATGGAAATAATTTTAGTGAATATAACAAGCTTTCTGAATCTAAACAACTAGTGAAATATTGTTCAGAAAAGCAAGAAGTATTCTTTGGACAGAAGAGAAGATAGAAAAGTTATTGTTCTTTGGAAAGAAAAAACAATTGAACAAGCTGAACAATTTTTATGTTTATAGTGTAATCTTTTTCTCTCTCTCTTTACGTCTCAAAATTTTATTGCATTTTTGTTCTACGAGAGCCGATTCGACCAAATCTGAAATACATTAGATGTATATAGATTTGTCATTTTCAAAAATAATGTTTAGAGATTTGGAAACTAACTACACGATCTGTGAGATGAAACTTTTTTCCCTTTAACAAAATAATAGTGAAATATAGCACAATTCACTCATGAAAACAATAAGGTGACAAAAGAATTTCCACAGAAAAAGTGTACATAATTGCTCTATGATTTTACTTTTTAACCAAATCCAGTGAAAGGAGATATTTACAATTTGAATAAAAAACAAATGCAGCTAGCAGGTGTAAAGTTTTGTTGTTTAGAAGCTAAGGGAGGTGATATACATGTTCTTGATTACTTGTATTGTCTAAGACCTCAAGAATGGCGCATTACCACGAAGAGGTGGATTCAAAATTTATATTTGATGGATTCAATTTTTAATTTTTTTTTATCATAACTACAAAGTTCAATGTTGTCTTCTGAGTAAACCATTTCCTATATATAGATTGTTCAAGTCATAAGAATTTGGTAGAAGAAAGTTGAAGGGGCATGTTACTTAAATAGAGAATGTAAACGGATGGAGGTTTTTTTGTAACTCACGAGATATAATTGAATATAATAAATATAATAATTTTTTTATTTATTAAAAAAATTGATCAATGCAAAAAATGGTGAAAAAAATTCAAAAAAAGGAGAAAAAAGATGAATAGGAATGGTGACCATAGAGATGTGTTATATCATCCTTGTCTTGTTTCTCCTTTATAGATATATATTGATATATTGATTATGAAGGAAATTAAGAGGTTTTTAGATTTTTAATATTTAATTTAATATAAGATAAATTAATAGGTTGGAATAGGAAAAAAATGCAAAAAAGGGAGAAAAATGTAAAATAAAAATGGATGAAAAACAATTAAATAAAAATGGATAAGATGAAAGGACTTATGTAAATTCTCTAATTAATAGCAGATGAGAGGACTTATGTAACACAAAAAAATCTTTGATTATGTATAACGTTTACTTATTACTACAGTAACTATAAATATTCTTATTTACATAATCAACACATTATGTATAAAACAACAAATAAATAAGATTAGTTAAGACAAACTCGAATTAAGTCTATGATTTACCTCCAATTATGATTTTTAATAATATTATCATTTATAATACTTGAGTAATTTTATGAAAAAATATTTAAGCATGAATGAAAAGTTGGAGTTCTTACATGTTAAGTATCTTTCTTCTCAATAATTTATCTTCATTCGATAAAATAGCTCATCAAAATTTTATTATGATAAAAAAATTTATATAAATTCAACGTCTTACACATCGCGCAAAGCGCGAACCTATTCACTAGTAAATAAATAAAAGAGAAGTGGACAAGGATTCTCCCATATTATGAAGCTAATTTGAAATTGGCATTAGCAAATGCAATTTATGAAGAAAATACTATAAATGTTGTTGCGGAGTTTGGCTTGTCGTTATGTTTTATTATTAAAATTAAAGGAAAAATTACAGAATGTAGCATATTTAATCTTATAATTATAATAAATAGCTGTTATAAATGTATTTACATTATAGTGAATGTCTATCAAGATCTATTAAGATCTACTTTGATATCTATTAGGATTTGAAGCATCCTTCTTTTACTCAGACTATGAGTAAATTTCCCCTATAAATAGAGGGATTTTGTTCATTGTATTTACAATCTTATGATCTCTCATCCCTCAAGAGAAGAAATAAGAATCACTCTCTCTATTCTCTCTACTCTTTTTTTTATTCTTTCTTGTTTTATAACACGTTATCAGCACGAGACTCTGCCAAAAAAGGTGAGATTATAAATCTGAAGGATTTCAAGGTTAGTAATTCTTTATTTATCTTTTTTTTTGCTACTACTAATATAATTATTATTGGATTTGAGAAAAAATAATTGGTTTGGAACCATTTATATTTTAAATTTATTCCTCAAGAACAGTATTATCAAAAAGGATGATAATATGTTGGGTTCAAGTCCCATCGATTCATGCCTAAGACGCCTTTATATGGATCAAATATTGAGTTTGAATCTCAATACACCATATTGATGATATTGTGATGGCTAAGACAAAATAATGGATGTTTGATGAAAAGTCATGAAATTCGACCCATTGAATATGCTCCATTCCATGAAGTGAATGTGGTAGCAATATATAATAAGTCTGAAATATGACAACTTACTTCATTCTTGAGGTGTATGTGGTAGCAGTGCATAATATGTCTGAAAGAAGACAAGTGATTGAATGCACGAATATACGCGTGGAGGGACAATATGATAATGATCATCAAAAGTGATGATATTTTCACACACTTATATGATTATAATATATGCTAGAGAAAAATTCTCTACATCATATGTATGCCTCGATTTGCTTCTGAAGTAGCAAAATCTTGAAAGAGGTTATAAGCTATCATAATTTGATAGGCTTAAGGCACGATTATATTCCATTTTTGGGGAACGAGAAACTTATTAATGCAAACGTGCACTTGATTGTGATAGTATCACAACTCACCTCCGAAAGAGGTTGAATAATTTTGAAATCTACTTCTAAAGTAGTAAATCTGAAATTTATTCATGTAATAGTAAATCTGAAATTTACTAAAGAAAAAGTACATGTCATGGTAAACTTGGAGTTTACTAGAATAAAAGTTCATAAATTGATATGAACGATTGTGACATCTCGAAGATGTGCATGTATTGAAGAACTAGAAGATTCTTCAAGAATTGTTTATGTCGTTTGTTCTCATGACAAGTTGGTTGGACCAACTAATATTGGGATTGGATCCCTTCAAATCTGAAAATTATAAAAGGTGAATAAGGGCCCGTTCACCTATCATGTGATATGTTGAAAAGATGCATCAATAAGATGATCACATGTACATTCATGGTCAACCTACGTTTGACATTCATAAAGTTACTTGTTCAATATAAATTGAGCATAATTATCAGATTGTGTAATCAAGATAATTCATCTTGATGATGATGGTTTAGCATTGAATGTCTTCGATAAATATCTAAACCATTGTTAATGAGAACAAAACTTAATGTATTGGTTTGAAATATGATATATTGCAATAGCATTTGTATGCATTAGACCAATAAATTATAATTATTTCTTCCCCCTCAATTGGTTCAAGGTCGGAAACTAATTATTCCTCTAATAATTTTGATGTACGGTATACGATTAATGAATATACCATAATACATAACGATGGATTCCTCAAAGAAGTAGAGGATGTATGTTAGTTTTCCTAATATAAAGGGGAGATTATAAGCTCTATGAAATATGTTAGGAGTTATCACCATATCCTCATCCAAAAGATAATTCAAGTCAAATGCTGAAAGCATCTCATATTAAGCGCAAGTGCTCTTATTTTGTGTTCCTAAAGGACAAAATCTATACATGCGTGAAGCGTGGTAGACTGATCGGTTTTAAATAAAATAGTCCCTGAAAAATAAGGAGCAAATAATCATAATAAGAAGGCAATGAGCTCTTGAAGAGCCTACGGCATAACACTTCATGAAACCTTATGAGAGGTTCATGTACCTGAAAATAATGAAGTGATGAAATCTCAAATGTTATGTTGCATTGTGAACCGATACAAAATGATATATCATCAATATCTTTGACACAATATTGGCGCAATATTGTGAAAGATTACGAGGATCTGAATTCTACGTTTATTTAAGCATGCTGACGTAGAAACATTTATCAAGTGACATGAAAGGATGCATTTTGGTAAGCGTAAAACTTATTTGATTTGCAGTCCAGACACTTGAAGATGTCACTCATGAAATGTTGAATATTGTCACTTGGCAAAACTTATGTGAAAACTTTTAAGGATTCAAACTGCTTGAAGCATATAAAAGTTTCTGGGAAACTTATTTATAATCCTTATATTGTATAAGCTTATTGCTTGAACATCATTGGAACTCTTGGAGAGTTTTCAAAGCAATAGATTATTTGCTGAAATTCGAAATATATCGAATTGGATTGTTTATGAAGTACCATATCTTAGTGCAATTGATGCACTCATGTACCTTGCAAATACTACAAAGCCTATAGCCTTTTCAGTCAATTTGTTAGCAAGGTATATTTCTGCTCCTACTATGAAACATCAAAATGGGATAAAACACATGAGCTTGTTTTATTTTAAAGATTACAGTTCCGATCTTATTGGTCATGCTGATGTTGGGTACTTATCTAACCCGTATAAAGCTCTGTCTCAAATAAGCTATGTGTTCATATGTGGTGGTACTGCCATATCTTGGAGATATACAAAGCAGTCTATTGTAGCCACTTTATCGAATCATGCTGAGATAATAGCTATTCATGAAGCAAGTCAAGAATGTGTATGGTTGAGGTCCATAATACATCTCATTCGAGAAAAATGTGGTGTGAAATATGACAATCTACCCACAATTTTATACAGAGATAATTCAGCATACATAGCACATCTTAAGGGAGGATTCATAAATGGAGATAGAACGAAGCACATTTTGCCAAAGCTTTTCTACATACATGAGCTACAAAGGAATGATGATATTAACGTGCAACAGATTCATTCAATTGACAATGTGATTGATTTATTCACCAAATCTTCTCCAATTGCAACTTTCAAGAAGATGTTGCACAAGATCGAGATGCAAAGGTCAAGGATGTTCTCATTAGGGAGAGTTAATACGCGTTGTACTCTTTTTCCCTTACGAGGTTTTGTCCCACTGGGTTTCCCTTGTAAGGTTTTTAATGAGGCAACCGAAATGCGTATTATTAGAGATGTGTACTCTTTTTCCTTCACTAGATTTTTTTCCTACTGGGTTTTTTCTAGTAAGGTTTTAACGAGACACATTATCTACCAATTAGACATTCAAGGGGGAGTGTTATAAATGTATTTACATTATAGTGAATGTCTATCAAGATCTACTTTGATATCTATTAGGATTTGAAGCATCCGTCTTTTACTCAGACTAGGAGTAAATTTCTCCTTTAAATAGAGGGGTTTTGTTCATTGTATTTACAATCTTATGATCTCTCAACCCTTAAGAGAAGAAATAAGAATCACTCTCTCTATTCTCTCTACTCTTCTTCTTTATTCTTTCTTGTTTTATAACAATAGCAATATTTTTGTAAAATGACAGTTTATAACAAGAGTAACATTATTTTACTCATTAACTAGACAAGTGCATGTTTTACTCTCATTACTTTACATTTTTCTATTTTCACTCCACTATTTCACCTCCCTCAAATATAACCATATCTTTTACCTTATTTTTTCATCTTTTTTTTTTATCTTTTTTATTTTATTTTATTTTCATTGTTTTACTTTCACTTTATTTCCTCTCTTCTATTTCTCTTCTTTTTTTTCCTTTTTTTTCTTTTTTCTTTTTCATATTTGAAGATAATTATCTTCATGATCTTCAAGATTTCAAAATAAAACATCATTACTGTCTTTCACTCTCTTATATCTCTACCTTTTTTTCTTGTTAGTTTTTTTTATCTTACTTTTTTATCGTTTTATTTTTTTATTTTGATTTCTTTTTCTTTTTCATTTTTTCTTTCCACTTTATTTTCTCTCTTCTATTTTTTTTTCCTTTCTCATATCTTTTTTTTCTTTTTCTATTTTCATTTTCTTCTTCTTTTTTTCTATTTTATTTTGTTTCTTTTATTTTTACATTTCTATTTCTCTTTCTTCCTTTTTTTTTCTTTTTCACTTCTCTTTTTTTATTTTTTTTATTTTTTTATTTTTATTTTTTACCTCTTCTGTCTCTAACTTTTATTTTGAAAAGACAAATGTATATCACATACACATATTCAAAAAACATACAAAATACATAGCCATACAGATTTGGATACATATTTACAGTACAAAACATACATATGTATCTGCATATGCATTTATAGAAATACATATCTCACTCATATGTATATATAAACGTATAAGACACAAAATCTCTATAACACAAAGGACAACTATATACATATACATATAAGTAATAAGAAAATACATGATACATATCTTAAACAGTAAAAAATACAAATAACTACATATGTTTCCATCTAGAATGACATAGAACAGTTCAAAGACAAATCCAACACCGTACAAAAATACATATAGATATGCATTTATATATACAAAATACAAATACATGCACATACCCCCCAAAAAATTATAATACATTTGTGACATAATAAATTTGTCTAATTGCGCTTGAATTACACATTTCTTCTTGTTCATGTAGACGCCACAAATATTCTTATGACCAAAAATCATGTACTGCTCCTTTGATGACACCGCTTTAATACGTTCTTTAATATCACTGACTGTGTGACATTTTATATGTGGTACAAACCTTGGAAGTACTCTTGCCATGAATATATGATCACACAATATCTATAGAACAAAATAATGACATAAATTTATATTACATGTACTTTTCACAAAAATATAATACAACATACATAGTATGAATATGTTTTCTTTTACATAATATATATTACATTACAAAAAATACATATAACTCTGCATATGTATTTACAGAATACATGCCTGATCCATATGTATATTACTATATAAAAAATACAAATATGACTCTGATATATATTTACGAAATACATATCATATTCATATTAAACAATAACAAACATAACTATGTTATATATCTTCACATGTATTTACGAAATACAAAGGTGACTCATATATAATAAGAATATACATATGGATATTCTGTAAATACACGTGCAGAGCTATATGTATTTTATACAGTGTTGGATTTGTCTTTGAACTGTATATACTATGTCATTTTAGAGGGTAACATATGTACTTATTTGTTTTCTTTTACTGTTTAAGATATGTATCATGTATTTTTTTATTACCTATATGCATATGTACATAATTATTATTTTTGTTATAGAGATTTTGTGTCCTATATGTTTATATATATATACATGTGAGTCAGATATGCATTTCTGTAAATACATATGCAGATATATATGTATGTTTTCTACCGTAAATATATATGTAGATTTGTATGTCTATTTATTTTGTATATTTTTTGAATATGTATATATGATATAGATATTTATCTTTTTAAAATAAAAGATAGAGATAGAAGAGTAAAAAAAAAATAGAAAAAATAAAACAAAAAATAAAAATTCAAAAAAAAAGAAGAAGTCAACAAGGAAAAAAAAGAAGAAAGAGAAACTAGAAATAGAAGTGTAAAAACAAAAGCGAATTTTTTTAAGAAGAAGAAGAAGAAGAAGAAGAAGAAGAAGAAGAAAATGAAAAAAAATGAGAAAGAAAAAAAAAGAAAAAAAAAAAGTAGAGGAGAGAAAATAAAGTGATAAGAAAAAAAAATGAAAAAAAAAAATAAAATTAAAAAAAAAAGATAAAAAAATAAAAAAACTAACAAGAAAAAATAGTTAGAGATATAAGAAAATGATATTTTGAAATTTTGAAGACCATGAAAATAATAATTCATATTTGAGTTTGATTTGGAAAAGGAATCTATTAATTTAAATAAGAGTAGTTTATGAAAATTTAATTAGATGGGTTAATTATTCCTTATTTAACTCAACTAATTTGAGTAAAACAAGGGCAGTAAATCTTGTTGTATATGTATTTGTATAGCAACAGTTTACTTAAATACAAAATATAATTTATTATTTTTTGTAATTATAAAACTATGCTGTAAAAATTACAATTAAAGATTTATAGTTGCTATTTCTGAAATTTCCCTTTTATTAAACGACACATCAAATAACAAATCAATTTCGTTCACAAGAAAGTTATTTTTATTGAGACTAGTGTATGTGTTTTCCGTTAATAATAAACTCTATGTCCATTAAAAAATAAAAATAAATTTGTATCTCAAGTATGTTATTGACTTTATTCCTCTTTCTTTATATTTTTATTTTTAATTTTTTTATTTATTTTATTTACCATTATTCAAGTAAGATTATATGAGGCAAAACTTTTAATGATATTGAAGTTTTAAATATTGGTACTTCATAGTTCAAATAAATGAAAGATGCAAATGTAGGAGTTGATTTAAAACTTCTAAATATTAGAAAAATAATTGAATGACTATTTATGTAGTGGAGGAATATAATTCTAAGGGTAAAAAAGATAAATAATGTGTAAAAGGACTCCAGGCGTTGAGAAAAATGAATGTGTATGAGTATATAATAATATAACGAACTGTTTGTAACGAATTAATTTTAAAGGATTGATATAAATCAATTTCATATACACAAAGTTTGTCCGTTTTGACTCATAAAGAAATAAATTACTATACAGATATATATAAAGTATTAGATACATTTACGATCCTAAATCAAAGTACAATGAATTTTGTATTAGGGATAAGTGGAATAGAATATCAAGTTTACTATCATTATGAATAATTTTAAGATACGACTGCACAAATTCAATTTTACTTGAGTAAGAAATTTTCGAAAACAACCTCTTTATTTTTTTGAAGTAAGGATATGATCTGCATGCACTTTGCTCTCTCTTTGAATAAAATACTAAGTTTTATATTATTATAGATAATTTTAAGATACAATTATGCAAACTCAACTTTATCTAGTCGGAATCTTTCAAAAACGATATCTTTATCTCCATGAGGTATGGAAAGATCTATGTACGCTTTGCTCTTTCATTGTCCCATGATAATTTCAATAGTGTGAAATTTTAAAAATACTATCTCAACTTCATGCACAAAATTATTGAAAAAGAAATAATGAGAGATACATATTCTAATTTTTTTTCAAAATAACACTTTTTATATGTACAAAACTTAAATCGTAGACTATATTATGTGATAAAAATTTTCTATCAACATAGTGAATTTTTTTACCATGTCATGTTGTCATAGACTCTTACAAAACCAATCTTTGGAACAAAATAAATAAATAAATAAATAAAAGAGTTGAACACGTATTTTTGTTTAAAAATAAATCAGATGAACTTTGAAACTTTTAATTCCTTCTCATGGAGTTTCATTCATGCCCCCGAAACCATGGAGTTTCGATCGTGCATCATTGGATATTGGTCATTAGTGATTAATTTTTTTTTTCTTCTACAAACATAGTTTAGTGATTATTTCAATTCTAATAAGGATTAAGGGGGTCATTTGGTTGGAAAATAAGTTATCCCAGAATTACTAATCTCGGAATCAGCTATCCTATCCTCAAAGAGGGATAAGAAAAATACTATAATTTAGGGATAATCATTCTCAAAATGAGTTATTCCATGCATTTTGTTTGAACCAAACATGAGATAAGCTCCTCTTCTAAATTAATTTCGAAATTAGTTATCTTTATTCCTCCTACCAAATAACCCCTAAGAGTGTAACTTACATAATTTCACTTCCATGGAGAAGGGAATAAAATATTGAACATTTAGTTGGGAAGTGTCTCCTTATGAGAAATTGGAGACTTCTTTACCGGAGGTATTTGATACATATAGTCATGATGATCGTGAAGTTATTGGGTTAGGCAACTAAATCTAGACATACTATAAAACAAAGTTATTCTTATCATATATTTTAGAACTTTTAATTTTGTCTTATCATATATATGTGAAAGTTCTGATCCCATATATTATAGGAGACAACATCATAGATATATATAATTAAGTAATAATTTGAGAAAAATAGTAAAAAGATAATTTTATTTATTGCGGATTATTTTAGTGAAGAACAAAAAGTTTGTATCATTATTTTAAAGATCTTCACATTTTTAGTATAACTAGTTTCTCGAAACGTGCGTTGCACGTTATATTCTATGTTAATTATATTAAATTTGTATGCAAAATTTATTTCTCTAAGGATGTGTGACACATGAGATATATAACATCAAATAACATTAACAAAATGTGTTAAGAGTAAAATTTAGGCAGTTCGCCCAAAGTGTGACAAACTACCAAAAAATAAAGATTTAAAAGGGATTCACCCAAAGGCTTGCGAACTTCTTAATTTTTTTTATAATACAATTATCAAATAAAGGAACAAATGGGGGACATTAACAAAATATGAGGTTAGATCGAAGATAGATGAAGTACTCCTTTTGGTATGTGTTCTTTGGGACATGTCCTTCTTGTATATGGTGCTGAAAAAATGCCTCTTTGATGTCAAATTCAGATGATAGGAATAATTTTCTTGAAGTTCTGTTGAGCTTATCCCAAAGCATCCAATATATCCTTCGTTGAAGTACCGTTTTTAGAGATAGTTGATGATCTATTCTTGTTATCATTATCTTCATTAGCAAAATAGTGAGTGCAACAATTTCTTCGAGAAGTAGTTGAAGATATGTTCCTGTTATCATTATCTTCATTCACAGAATTGTGAGCGAAATAATTCTTCTGTAAGCCAATATCAAAATCAAATATTATTGAAAAGACTACACAGAAGTCAACATCTAATGCCAATAATACCTAAGTTTAATGCTTATAGCCAACATCACTTGTTGTACCTGTTTCTGTCAATGTACGAACAACATTAACAAGACGAACAACTTCATTTAATGCTACATATCGTAATGAAAGAAAAACTTAAAAACTACAGGCTACTGGTTTAAACCAGTAACACTAATCCTTGCCAAATAGAAATTTTATGAAAATATAACAGTCAACTTTTAACATTATTTGACAACATTTTCTAGCTCGATAGTAAGTAGAAGAATACTCTACTTGCATAAGCCTGAATTGGAAGTTCAATAGTTTGATCAACGAAGATCTGATAAATTTAAGAATTTGATTAGTGAAGATTCAATAATTGTGACAAAAAGTTGCAGCGCAATAACTTTTTGCACCAAAAGGAAAAAAAATTATTTTCTTAGATAACAGATTATACAGAAAGTATAACATGTACATGCTATATAGAAAATGTAACTTTAAGATTATGTGTTCTTAATTATCATGTAAACCGAAAAGAAGAAAAAGAGCCAAAAATATGATATTCAAGTTTGGAAGTGATGTCGTCTTCCAAGCTAATTAGAAGTAAATTATGATGAGGACTTGATCTAAACTGCTATAGTTTCAAGCGATGCAATATCCCACATCACCAAAAAATGTTCAACTTACGCATGAGAGTAAATAATCTTTAGGGTTAACTAAATTTATAGTAATACAATTTAGAAACTAACATCCAAATGTACAAGTATTTATATTTTACCACACAGTTAAACTTATATCCTGCGAAGTCACTACATCTATCAAAGTAATAATAGGTGAGAGGATATGAAGATAACATTAAATCATATTCAACGCTCTCCTATTTCAAAGCCCTCTTTGTTTCTTTTTCACCATGAATTTAGGCTTTGAAAGCACGCATACTAAATTGTAGCTTGATTCTTTCATAGAGTGATTTATTTAGACATCTTTAGAACTTTTATTCAGTTTAAAACATAAGTCTAAGCAGACCCCCGTTCTAGTCACAGTTGACTCTAGGTCTGGTCACAGTTGTGATTATCCTTTTTTTATTTTTTATTTTTATTTTTTGAGTTTGCTTGAAGTTCATCTAACTTTCCACTATAATGGAGAAAGTGATAATGTGCTTGCACAGTAGAAGTTACCTTGCAAGAATGATTCATAAGCTATTGCAAGTTAACCTAAAAGGTAAAGCATAGATCAAGATACGTCACGAAGAATTGAAAGAGAGGAGTCTATCACAACCAACATATGTGCATGCCACTAATCCTAATGACTTGATAAGGAAGCATGATAAAGTCATGGCACATATACAATCATCCTTTATTTGGCTGTATATATATAAAACCTAATGATCACATAACTAAAAAAAATATGCAAGTGCGTCAGGAAAGACAAAACACGCAACTTGTAGAATGAAGCATCAAAAAAGGCTAAGAGGAGACAATCAATGAATGTTTTAGATAGCACACTGCAGCCCTTCAGTTCAAGTAAAGCCGTTTGTGGAATTTTGGTATGGAACACATTTGTTTTGGGGTATATATAGAGATGAAGAGACCTAAGACCAACCTGCAATAAGAAAACACAGTCATCAATAATTTGGATAAAGAATTAAAACGCATAGTCAGAATCATAAAATCAGTAAGTAATCATACAACTTCAGTCTCAAACCCAATGAGTATGTAAAGTAAAGAGCACATGATATTACTTGTGGCTAAAAAGGAGTCGTCCTATCATCATTTTTTTCAAAAAATGATGCTTTTTTAATGTGATCATAACCATCTAAAGAGATTTGCTCAAAATATGGCACCTGAATTTCAGAGAAAGTAAAGCACGACAATGAACAAGTGAAAGAGAAGCCAAAAAAGTGATGTAGAAAGTCAAAATAGTCAACCGCTTATCAAAGAAGAAAATATAATTAGATTCAGACCATAATAATACACACAAACACAACAGGATTCAATTCAAGATGGACAAGCCAAAATGTATCATCATTCTTTTTCAATATATGAAATAACATTTTTCATTTCAAAATAAAAAAAAAATATCTGGTAGAAAAAAAACATCAGAAGGTGAATGCTTATCAAAACTTATTCTAAAATCGTTGAAAATGATTTTTTTCACTCTTATCCCCCTTATTGTTCTTTGGAGGGGGAAACCAAATATATTATTTGATTTGTTTTTTTTTTCCTTCTAATGGTTCATTGAACGTTTCAAAAAAAAGTTCTTCTAATGGTTCAGATTACAAAGGATGCTTGGCTAATATTCATGAGTAAAATAACATGAAGGTCAATTATTGAAAAATAGAAATACAAGGAAAGACACAAAAATTTATTGAAGGAGTAAGAAATTTCACTGGAATCCTCATCTATTTTTTTAAAAAAATAAATTTAAATCCATAATAGACAATTCTTGCAATAACATTGATTTCAAAAGAAAGCAGATATAAAAAGTTTTTCTTCCTTCAAATTACAGGAGAAAGAAGGCAAACTGAACATTATATTCTTGTCGTGTAATTTAAAAATGAAAACAATCAAGCAAATGAAAGAATGTCCGAAGCAACTTATTTCAAGGATGGAATTGATTCCAGAAGATGCAAGAAGATGTAGGTACTTTCTACTCTTTGGAAAACTTTCTAAGGACCAGGGTAACATCTAATTAATAGGACTCATCCATTTCGTCCTTTAAAATTATGAATATAATATACCATCTCCATCTCAGAAAAAAGAGTATTGAAAAGTGCAACTAGCTTTGGATAGATGAATAGCGGATAATAACCAGAACATATTCGATCAAGCTCTCAGTTGAATATAATCAGTTTACTGGAAGTGTTTGACACTGCTGCTATGTATAGCTCTCCCACGAAAAGCATCACATTGCTATATCACTCTCTTTTAAAAGGAACAATATTCAAAATAAATTAATATTTTTTTTGTCCTAGTTCGTGTGTCTTACTTTTATTTTTGGTTCACTTTTTTAAAAAAATTATCCGATTTTGAAAACTCTTTAAATCTAACTATCCAAAGAATATGCTTAAATGATATTTAGGTACATTAGCTCTTCAATGTTTGCCAACAATCATTATTTGGTGAATATGGAAGTCCAGGTGCGAGAATAGATATGAAAATATTTTCATGGATTCCAACAAAATCATTCATCTAACTCACCAACAACTTATTTTGATTTCTCAAAACGTTTTAGAAAATTAATGAAACATGCTAAATATCAGTCAGTTTCTACCGTAGTTAAATGAAACTGTCGAGGGTTGGGTTTGTGAAACTTAGTCCTGATAGATGTTCCAAAGTTAATTCAAGCCCTTGTGGTGGAGAAAAGATTATCAAGGATAAAACGGACACTTAGTCAATGTGTACCCTATATATAGCAATGGGGTATAACGGTAATAACATTAGAGTTGAATGGAGCATTCAACAAAGGATCACGAAACTTGAAATTGAATGTTACTCCAAATTAGTGATGGACTGGATCAAGAATAAAGCAAACCAGCCTTAGACCTTATGGGACATCATAGACAACATTCAAGAAAACCTCAAAAATCTAGAAGTTTAGAAAATTAACCATTCTTTCATAGAAAGTAGAGGTGTCAAAATGAACCCAAATTGAGCTAACCCGTCCAACCCGTCCATATTTAATGAGTTGGATTCAAGATAATTTACTATTGGGTAAATTTCAACCTATTAAGACTCAACCTATTTTAAATTGGGTTCAAATGAGCCCAATCAATCTCCACTTTAACTCGTTTAATAGAAAAATAATTTTCTTAATGAAAGTAAGAAAAATAAACGATAATGTGTCCTCCCACTCTCATAATAATCCACCTCACTTCACCCCACCTCACCTCACCCCAACCCCACTACACCCGTAGCTTACCCCACCCCACCCTGTTTCCATTAAATATATTATTTTTATTTCTTAAAAAGCTTTTTACAATTTTTTTTTGCCCCCACTCCACTCCATCTCATCCCCATCCCCTCCCTACCCCGAACCCTCACCTCCACCCCAAAAAATTAATTCTTTTAATTGTATTTTAAAAAAAAATTGAAAATCTTTTCTTACTTCACGATTAAAATCCT
The DNA here is from genome assembly GCA_030864215.1 of Capsicum pubescens. NCBI lineage: Eukaryota > Viridiplantae > Streptophyta > Magnoliopsida > Solanales > Solanaceae > Capsicum > Capsicum pubescens. The sequence goes on along the minus strand of CM061540.1, from coordinate 109,527,841 downwards.
ACCCTCTCCCCTTCTCTGAATTCCCTACCCCCTTAAAAAGATATTTTTAAAAAAAATATTTTTAAAAAATAATAAATAATTTTTTTATAAAAAAAAATTTACTCCACCCCCTGCACCCCCCTCATACAACAATATCCTATCCCCCCAAAAATATAGATTTTTTTAAAAAAGTTAATTTAAAAAAAAAAAAAAATTTAACCTCAGCCCCCATCCCTTTCCTACCCCCCACACCCAACACCGCGCCAATTTTTTTTTTAAGAAGTTATATTTATTTTTTAAAAATTTTGTTTTTTTTTTAAATTCTTATCCCACCCCCATCACCCCCTAACCTCCCCCATCCCATCCCCATGACAAACCCTTTCTCAAAAAGTTATTTTTACAAAAAAATTAATTGCTTATTTTAAAAAATTCTTACCTCTCCCCCATCCTAACCCCCTACCCCACACCCCTCCCCAAAAAATAAATTTTTTATTTTTTTTTAAAATAAATTCTTACTCCACCCACCAACTTTTCAACCCCATTCAAATTTATTTTCTTGAGTTGTGTTTACAAGGGGTAAATATCAGTATGTTAATATTTTTTAGATTAAGCGAATCAAATTGGGCGGGTGAAGATTCAATCTAATTTTTATCCATTTCAACCCAACCCATTTTAACCCAAAATAAATTTGTGTGGGTCATGACCCAACCCGATATCCAATTCAAACCAGTTAATATTTTCAATCTCAACTCAACCCGCTCATTTGACACCCCTAATAAAAAGTAATGGTATTGCATACAAGCTTGCTAACTGGGAACTTCAAGGCAATAGTACAATTCACTATTTCAGATTTCAAGATTCCTGAGGGCATTAGAGGATGCATAAATATGGACATATTCCAAGTTCCCTCATTTAGGATAAGCAATCACAAAGGATCGTTCTTTTTTGGACAGGAACCTATATAGAATTTATGATTTAGATGTACCTTGACTGAATATGCTTCGGCATAGAAGAGGGGTGCATTAGCACCTCTCAATTTCATTCTTTTTTTTCGAGCGTACTTGAAAATCCTACTACCTAATATGAATGATGCATGTTCCATTCTTAGTACGACCTGGGTGTTTTTTTTTCTCTATTTCAGGTTATAATACAGGCCCATCCATATCTTTGAGATGGATAATTGAAAAAAAAATATTTAAAAATATTTTTAACTTTTGTAAACTTCATGTCAAATAAAAATAAGACAAACAAATTAAAATGAATGGAGTGATTAAAATTAGGGTATCTCATAATGCAATGTTACAAAAAATATTGTTCTGCAATGAATTGTTATTAGAATTCAGAGACTAAAAATGAACATTCCAACAATATATTATTAAAGAAATAAAATTTATATTAGATACACATTCAAAAAGCACCATCTAAAGGATGTATATCATGCAATCAACAACAAATTTAACTTTAACAAAATGCTAGAAATTTTAAATTTGGACTTGAAAGGCAACTTGGTAGGATTAATCCGAAACTTTACACCCCATCCGAGGTTACTGTTAAAGAGTTTATTACTAATGAAGTTTTGGATGAAATCAAGCTTAAGAGAGTACTTCCTAATGACATGATTCAGCACACAATAAACATTCCGATGGGAATTAAAAACAACAACGATTATGCTATTTGGACAAGAATTTAGAATGAAAAATACCACAACAAAAATCCTTGGGATCTCATTAGAGTTCACAGGGATTATAACAATATTTTCAGTAACGTACGAAACTCTTTTTTGTTCTTTAAAGTTAATTTTTTGTCTCGACAGTTAATCAAAGAAGGTTCTTTTGGTTTCATGCCACTTCTCTTTCTCTTTTCTTTTATTGTTTGAAATCTCTTAGATTCCTCTTTCAATTTTTTTTGTTCCCTATAAATTACTCTTATTTAAATTAGTAGATTCCTTTTCCAAATCATACTCAATTATGAAGATTATTATCTTCATGATATTCAAAATTTGAAAACATCACTCTCTTATATCTCTAACTTTTTTTCTTGCTAGTTTTTTTTTTCATTTTTTTATCGTTTTTTTTTCTTTCCACTTTATTTTCTCTCTTATACTTCTCTTTTTTTTTTTTCCTTTTTCCTTCTTTTCTTTTTTCGTTTTCGTATTTTTTTCCTTTCTCATATTTTTTTCGTTTTCTTCTTCTTTTTTTATTTTTTTTCGCTTTTGTTTTTACACTTCTATTTCTCTTTCTTTTTTTTTCTTCCTTTTTCACTTGTTTTTTTTTTGGATTTTTACTTTTTGCTTTTGTCTTTTTTTTTTTTTTTCATTTTCAAATTTTTCTATCTCTATCTTTTATTTTTAGAAGACAAATATCTATATCACATATACATATTCAAAAAATATACAAAATAAATAGACCTACAGATCTACATATGTATTTACGGTATAAAACATACATATATATATATATATCTGCATATGTATTTACAGAAATACATATCTGTCTCACATGTATATATAAACATATAGAATATGTATCATGTATTTTTTGACAATCTATATGTATATGTATATAGTTGCCCTTTTTTTAATAGAGATTTTGTGTCTTATATGTTTATATATACATATGAGTGAGATATGTATTTTTGTACATACATATGCAGATACATATGTATGTTTTGTACTGTAAATACATATCCAGATCTGTTTGACTATGTATTTTGTATATTTTTTGAATGTGTATGTGATATACATATTTGTCTTTTCAAAATAAAAGTTAGAGATAAAAACGTTAAAGAACGAAGAAAAAAACAAAAATAGAAAAACAAAAAAAACAAAAAAAGAGAAGTGAAAAAGAAAAAAATTAAGTTTGAGCAGCTCGAAAAATTGATTTTAATCACTATATTGTTCGATCAGTTCAATTTACCGTTGCATTACTTTTTTTTTTGAAATTCGTTTACAAAATATTCAAAAATAATTTAACTAAATAAATTATTAAATTGTACAACGTAACGGAAAATTGATTTTGATCACTCTAATGAAAAATCATTAATGGCTCAAAATATTCAAAAATAATTTAATGAAAATCAATTTTGATCACTATATTTGAACGAAACATCAGTAATGTCTCAAAAAAAATTGAATGAAATAACAATAATGGTTCAAAAAAAATCCAGAAAGAATTTTTTTTATCGATTTCAAACAATTGATGAAATTCATATAAGAAAACAATATTACGATTAAATACCTTCAACAACAGTAATGATTTAATTTGAATTTTCGAAGATATTGAATAGAAGAAGTTTCAGTTGAATTTTATTTTGATTTTTTTTAGGATGAAAACGATAATGTGAAACTGAAATTTGAATTTTGATTTCAGTTGGTAACAAATAACAAAAAACATGTTAATTAAGAGATTTTAAAAAGGAATCTCCACATTTAATTCATGGCTAAGTATACCATATTTAACTCAACTAATTTGAGTTAAATATGAATAGTAAAACGATTTGTATATGTATTTTTATAGCAACAGTTTGTTCAAATACAAAATACAAGTTGCTAGTTTAAGTAATTTTGAAAGTGTTGCTATGAATCTCATAATTATGATCTTAAATATGCTATTTATGAATTTTACCCTTTTAAACACCTCTAGGTATATGTGTTCCTTAATCGTGATGATGTGGATGGACAAAAACAAAGGCTGTCTTTACGAGCCAAGCCCAATGCGAGATAGCGGACCTCGTGGTGCCAAGGCTATAGTGAAGGGGGTTCTAATTTTGACTTCATTTGATGTTTTGTCCCTCCATACAGAGGCGGATTCAGAATTTGCAGTTTCTGGGTGCCATAATGTCCAAATAGAATAATCGGGTCGGTTTCATCAATTTTGGAATACGATTCATTTTCTTAAAACTTTTTATGGATAAATCGATCAAATATGCATGTTTAGTAATATTATCTTTTAAATGTTCAGAGATTTAAAATACATAAGCAATTATTTTTTGGGTAGGAATAAGAGACCTTATTCGCTAAAACTTTGAGAAAGAAAAAGATTTCATATTAAAAATTTGAATTTGTATATGTTGACACCTAATTTTTGCCCTCCATAACTAAGTTTAATTCGGAGTTTCTTCGATTTTCAAATAAAATTACAACATTTATTTTATCTGAATAAAGGATTTTCAAAGTATTTATTTGGGTAAATTGCTCATTTTAAGTAGCGATTATATATTGTCGTAGTAAATTATACGAGGTATTATAATTTTGTTACTTAAATATTTATTTTATAAAATATCGAATTTTAATCAAGGCTTATATTGAAAATAAATTATAATGATTAAAATCTTGATTTAAATATAATTTATTCTCAAAGATAATTTATTTGGATAAATATGTATTTGATTTTGTCAAATCAAGAAGCTCGGGATTAAATGACGAATTAATTTGTATCGAACTTCAATTTAATTTAACTAATCTATTAAATTCGATCATAAGTGAAACTAAATTACAATTGCAATGCAATTGGCTGATTGACTTTCAATTTGGTCAAAATTTAAATAGAATAGGCTAAATTAGAATTGAAGTTATTTTCTAAATAAACACCCAAAAATTTCCTAAATCCCTAGTCTACCAAAAAATAACCCAACAATAAAACAACTTCATCATCCCAACAACAATTATCAACTCCCCAACCCATTTAATTAAACTAACTCCTCCATCAGCCCAATTTTCCCTCAGCAACACCAACAGGCCCAAAATCCTTCCTACCCAGCCCACCTCCTCACCTTCTTCAACACCAATTGTTAACAACAACTTCCAACAACCATTTAACATAGACGACAACAACAAACCAGCTCCCAAAATGACAAAACCACTAATGCCAAACCCGAATCAGGGACTCAATTCCAAATCAACCTATTTTCAATTTCTTCACGCGTCCCACGCGAGTTCGTACGAGAAAACCCCCGAATCTTCTAGAAATGAGGCTAGGTTTCCTTTACAACGTCCAACTCCATGAATCTCGGGATAACCATACAAGTTTTGTACATATTTGGACCATTTTTATTGGTTTTGAAGGATTATTCCATTTCTCCCATTTTTTATCCGCTTTTCTTCAAAAATATGTAGGGGATAATCCAAAAAAGGGGTACGTTTGTAGATGAAAAGGAGATTTGAATTTCAATTTCAAAAAAATATCCTATGCTCAAATCCCTAAAATACCCCTAATTCGGTCTTCTATATAAGAACCCATTGGTTCACTGTTTAGGGGGTTAAAACATTTTTTTGAGAAAATTCTCTAAAAAGCTAGGTTGTGAAAAAATCGTTGAGAATTGGAAGAGGTTGGAGTTTTTGGTTTCAGAAAAACTGAGGGAGAAAAGAAAAGAAAGAAAACTCTTAGAGAAAATTCAGTCGTTTAGTAGGAATTCTGTTTTGTTTTCCGAATGTTCGCAAACTAAATTAGAGATTTGAGGTGACGACGACAGTGTTCTTCGGTGGTGGTGACTCCGACAGAAACCCAACATCCTGTTTTGTTGCTCTGAAACAGGTAATGCTTCATCCTTTAGTTTTCGTTTTTCTTCTTCTTCCTTTTCATCATTCTATAGTCGTAGTAGCTTTTGCGGTAGTCTTGTTTGCTGGGAATTAGTTGTTGTAGAAGGCCTCGATGCCATAGGATTTATATGAAATTTCATAATAGTTATACAATTGTTTGTCACTGCTCTGAATTCATGCCTTTGTCACACGATCGCGAAAATGTTTAAAAATGGCATCTTATGTGTTTCGGAGCATAACAATGTTTAAGGATAAAAGTTGACTTATTATCGACATTATGTTATCACTTGACTCTTCGAAGTCCTTATAAACTTAAAATTGAGTAGATTCTTTGCGTTAAGGAATCTTTGGGGACTATTCGAATAGATTAAGAGAAATTGAACCTTTTTTTTAGGGGGGGTTTCCTTTCGAAACAACATATTACTTGATGTCCAGTTGTTTACCTTTGTATTTACTTTAAAATTTTTCAACTTTGACACTTCCTCAGCGCGAATGATTGTTTAAGCATAAGCATGGCGTTATTTCGCTTCTGAATACGATTGAAACATATAAAATGAATATGACTCTTCTTTAGCACTTATTCTTGTTTCGATCTGAGATCCAACTTTGGCCTAATGTTCTGCCTGGCGTGATTTAAAGTCTTGATTTAAAATTCTCATTACGTGGTCATAGTAGTTATTTTCTAAATAGCTGGTGTGTTTCTTATAGCCCTCTATTGCTTTATGGTTTGAGTATGTAATTTATTTGGCTATGGATATGAAAGGATGGGGACTGGTAGTGCTCAAGGAGAAACTTTTGAACAAATCAGTTCAAGATTCCCTTGGGTGCTCCTTGATCCCAGATTGTCAACCTGTCTATCTCTCATGCAATGAAATATTTTAGAAATGTGAGTTTGCTTGATCCTATGACTGCATTTATTTCCCTTGTTGCATCACATGTGAAAGGTTCTGAAAATTGTAGCCTTTATTAGTTATCTGCTTCAAATTGTTGTCTTGAAGGTGATTGTTCTAGTATGTCTTCCTTGATCAAATAATCTGGGTAATCATTTTATTATTAATCTACTCCATTTACATTTAGCTTGGTATGGCATTTTGTTCGGTCCATTGATTCGCTTGTCTTCTTCCTTTAAGTTTTTTTTAAAAAAAAAAGGCAAAATGACCTTCTGGACCCCTATACTATGTCAGTTTTGTAAGTTGGACACTTCTACTTACATGTTTGTCATTTGGACCCTTGAACCCATCAAAAAACAATATTTTGCACCCTTTGACCATTGACCTTGCCTATGTGGCAAAGTCATGGCGACTAGGACAAAGAGAGTGTAGCCACTCGCCTGGGGGTGCGAGTGAAGATCAATTTTTGGCCAATTTTACATTAAAATAATTTTAAAAAATAAAAAATATTAAAATTTAAAAATAAAATAAAAAAGGTTCCTTTTTTTTTTTCCTCAATCTTTTTAAATTTAAAAATAATTTTAAAAATTTAAAATTTTAAAAATAATTTAAAAATATTTTTAAAAATTTAAAAAAAATAAAAAAAGGGTCTTTTTTCCCCTCCATCTTTTTTAATTTAAAAATATTTTTGAAAATTTAAAAATATTTTTTTAAAATTTTAAAAAAATAAAAATATATTTTTCCCTCCCCATCCCAGCCCCTATACCCCTCCAAGCCTTGTCCCACCCCACCCCCAGCCTCTCCACCCCACCCCAACACCCGTCCAGTCCTTCCCCACCCCCACCCCAGACCGTCCCCACCCCTCACACCCTACCCAGCACCATCCCACCCCACCCCTAGCCTCTCCACCCCACCCAGCCCCATCCCCACCCCCTCACACCTCACCAGCCCCGTCCAGCCCCTCCCTACCCCATCCCCATCCCCCATACCCCCTCCCAACCCCGTCCCCACCCCACCACAACCCCTTCCAGTCCACACACCCCACCCCAACACTTTTCCAGCCCCCCTCCCCCCCACACATGTTCACTTTTTATTTTTTATTTTAATTTTCCCTCTCAATTCAATTCTTTTCATTATTTTAATTAAAATTTAAATTTGAAATCTTTTTATTTTTTTGAGAATTAAAATTTAAATTTAAATTGAAAGGGAGTGATAGTGAATATTGAAAAAAATAGTAGATTTCGCTTGAAAAAAATTAAACTTTTTGTGAATTTTTTAAAAATATTCAAATTTAAAAATAAAAAATTTATTATGTTTGTATATATGAATTTGTAGTTAAAAATTTAAATTAGTTGGAGAAGAATTTTAATTATTTGGAATGGTTTTGATGTTTAATTTGTGAGAAAAAACAAAAACATGATTATTCAAATTTTTCTACAATTTATAAATTTTTCATATTTAATTAAATTAATTTTAATATTTAATTTGTTATGTAGCATTTTAAAAATGACTTGGAATTTAAAGTAATATTTTTTTTTAAAATGACGTGGCAGGCGTGGCAGCTGACGTGGGGGAGAGTGTGTTACACTCACCAAAAAAGGGTTCAAAATGTTGTTTTTTAGTGGGTTCAGGGGTCCAGATGACAAACATGTTAGTAGAAGTGTCCAACTTATAAAACCGACATAGTACAGGGGTCCAGAAGATCATTTTGCCAAAAAACAATGATGATTAATACTTATTATTTTCTTTGGTGCATGTGAAACGGATTCGGAATATTGTGTTTGAGTCCTACATGGATTCTTCCCATGCATTTCATAATGGGCCAACATGGCCACTTTCTTGAGTCAGGCCCCAAAAGACAATCACATTATATACGGATGCAAAAAGTCAAGAGAGGAATAATGGGTTAAAATCCCATCTTTGAAGAGGCCAAGGGATTAGAAAGTCTCTTTTCTTTTATTTATTTATATATTTATTGTCTTTTATTTATTTATTTGTTTATTCCTTTTTTCATTCATTTAACCCTCGAAGCCAAAGTTGTAAATTTAATACAGGTGGAACAAACTCGAGCCAAGGGCTCGAAAACTAGATTAGGACAGGTGAAATGGGTCAAAGGCCCAATTAGATTAGGACAGGTTTTGTTGGTTTGGGCTCAATGGCCTAAATCATTTACTTTCTCCTCCCTTTCCCTGTTTATGTGTTTACTTGCTTATGTCATTTGTGTAGACTTAGTTAAAATCCCTATTAAGTCGTCTAAAATTGTTTTACACAAATCCTTTCTAAAAATCAATCACTTTTCAATAAATTAATCTTTTAGAAGTTAATCAAAGACGTTTTCAAATAGTCCGGATAACCGCAAGTTAGCGGACGTTTTAGGTGCCTAACACCTTCCTAAAACATTAATAGGAACCATTTATCTAGAATCTCTAACTTAAAAACGATTTTCTTGTTTTGAATCATTTGAAGTAACTCTCTAAAGGTTTCTTAATTCCTTTTCAAAATTAAGTGGCGACTCTCAAAACACCAGAAATTTCATCAAAACAGAAATGGCGACTCTGCTGGGGATTTTTAACTTGGTTCTGACCAAATGTTTGATTTCGTCTTTTGATTAACTGTTTATGTGCTGATATGTTTTGATTCTATAAAGTTTAACTATCGCATCTCATAGCATATTCCTGAATTATTTAAATTGTTTTGGGGTTTCGTGGATGTCCCGACCCCTGTTGTTCAATTCCAAAATATGTTGGAAATACTAACGGCTTATTAGCACGTGAGTCGTCTGATGGCTGTTCGTATTTTCAATCTCAAGTTGTCCGCTTGAGAACAATTTTCAAACCCACTCTAGACACCTAAGATAGAACGAAACCATAACCCTATTTTAGGCATGGGCCTAGGACGACCCAATACCCGAGCGGGGTATTGGGCCCATTAAAAAATCTGGCCCACATCTATTGACCCCGAGTCAATTACAGAAGAATCATATTTATGTGTTGAAAAAAATAAATGCTTGTCTAATTCAATCCATGACCCTTTGGGGATGGGAGAATGCTTATTTTTGTCTGCTTTCGTGTGGGATGTGGCTCAACTGCACTCCCCTGAAAAGTTCAAGATGGTTACTAAACCCAACGATTTCCTAAAACTATGGTGGGATTACATGAGCGCAGAAGAGAGAAAGATTTTTAGAACACACATCGGGCATCTACCTTCTTTGATCGAGAGAAACGCTTGGCCCGAAATGATCTATGTACTAACAACTTTTTGGGATGATCAGAATATGGTATTTCGCTTCTGGGATGTTGAGTTGAATCCTACCATTAAAGAGGTATTGATTTGTTACGAGAGTACTGAAATGTGTTTCAAGAGAAAGGAAATGCCTGATAAGAATATTTTAGTCCCAGTTGTGTGGGATTGTCAAAAGATCAAGAAGGTATTTTTAACTGATGATGACACCTGGCTAGGGGAACGTGATGGAGCAAATATCACTTTTCATGAGTTGTATCGTCGGTTAGGAAGATTCAATACTTTTCACAAATTTGGACATAAATTTGAGTCAGAAGCAAAATGGAAGGAGATGAGGGCCTTTGCATTTGCGGTAGGCCTACTTGGAACCTTGGTGTTCCCACAAGGGGAAAATGGAACAATTCATCCAAGGGTTGTCTCAGTGACCCATGCAATCTTCTTTGGAATGGAGTACAATTCTAAAAAAGAATTCCACAACTTATCTCCCATGATTATCGCCGACATATATCGAGCTTTGGGAAGATGTCAAATCGAGAATCATTTCTTTCAAGGTTGCAACCTTATATTGCAATGGTGAATGATGATGCATTTGGTGAAAAATCCTAGAACGGTACAACCTGATAATAAAACAAGAAGGAATCTGCTAGCATCGTACGTCATGTGGTTGTTTCTACACAAGTTCAAAAGGGAAGCATCTCATGAATTTTGGTTTAAGACTCTTGGGGAATTAAGAGATGACGATGTGCAATGGTCTATTAACTATCTTCGTTCAGGGAAATACACCATTCGAGGGGGCGAGTGGCCTTTTCTAGTGCTTCCGGGTCTCAGAGGGACCCGTCCCTACAATCCTGGCAGAGTTCTTAGGCAATTCGAGATCAAGCAGGAGACACCTCAAATCGATTCTATGCTCAGATTCTTCACCGAATATGATGAAAGCGAGCCCCCGCTCAAAGACTACATGATAAACAGATGGAGACGAAGAAGGTGGACGGAAGTCTTTTTCCATATAGAGTATGAACCTGAAGTCAGCGACACTAACAAGGAGTGGTTTAAAAAGAGTCTCGTCGGAGCATTGATTCCGGGGCCGAACATGCCTACTTGGCTCGTGGATGTAGAATCCGAGTATTAGATCCGACTCTACAGGCTTTAAGATGAGTTTCAGAAGAGTGAAATCGCTCACCGACATATGCATGTGGAAGATGTTTTAACAATATGTATGTTGAGGGAAGAGTTGAAAAGAGCTAGGCAAGAGGCTGATGATGCTAGGCAGTGTCTAATCGATTTGGATGATAGCATGGCCTCCCAACTCGATAGTATAGGAAAAATGACTTACGACAGCAAGACACAGTTATGCGGAAGTTATCTGATCATCAATAGGTATCAAATATCGCAGGAGGTGAACAAAACTAAGAAGGCAAAGGCAAACGAAGGAGCATCCAGTAGCTAGTTTTTTTTTATTCTCCTGCGTAGGAAGTTATTTTCTTTCATGTTATTTCCCTTTCCCTAAAGATTGTATCCCTCTTTTATTACCTTTTGTATCTTTTGTAGGCATTTATTCCATTTTAGTGTCTATAAAAGTTGGGGGATAATGGATTGACCTTAAGCAAACATATATTTTTCTTCAAAAATTGGTAGGCCCAAACCCTTGGCTCAAAAGGGTCACCCCAGTTAGGATACGCATTATTATAATGTTTTTATGTGATACAACTGTCTTATTTGTTTTTGTGCGTTTGTTTGGATCGAAGGCAAGTTTATCTGCTATGCTCCTATGGATGAATTTGGCTATGACACAGACAACTCTACGTGGCTATTTTTTTCAAGTATTTTGCATTGCTTATCACATGTGGAAACTAACACATTTGCCTTTGAGTTGTTTTACTTTATAGATAATAAAAAACTACTCCGTGTTGAAATAACTTGGCAGAACATCCCTACTTCACCCAGTCAAAAGCACATAAAATTCCATCCTCCGACCATCATTCAAAAATGACTGAAAATGACAAAGAAAACGCATTGACCATCAGGGACAATGTAATAGCGGAACAGAGTGAGATGATTGCGGAACTCGCAAGAAAGTTAGAAATGCTTTAGGATGAAATAAATCATACTCGAGATTTGGATAACCTGGACATCACTGTCAATGCTCCCGCTTCAGGAGGACATGGGACTCCACTCCAAATTCCTCCCCCCAGTATGCCTATCCTCAGGAATCAACCAACTAACGTATCATCCATCTTCGCTCCTCAAATTGTCCAAAACACCAATTGTGAAAATAAACCAGATGTCTACCTTCCACAAAATCCACCTCTAACCCTGCAAAACCCATCTCCAAATCCATTCCCAAATCCCCATAATTCATTTGCAAATCAACAAAATTCGTTCCCAAATCCATAAGATTCACTCCCAAATCCACAAAATCCATCCCCAAATCTTCCATTGAATCTATCCCCGAATCCACCAAATTCGTTTCCAAATTTGCAAAATCCTTCTCAGATGCTACCAAACTACTTTCAAATTCCACAAAACCTTTCTAATTTTCAAAGCGTCCTCCCCACCTACCAACCAACTTTCTTTCATCCGCAAAATCAAGTCTCCCTTCTAAATCCTCCTCATGCCATCATATCCCCTGACATCTATAATCCCCTTCCTAATCCCGAGATAGACCATTACGAGGAGAAGAAGAAAGAGTGGAGGACCGAGCATGAAATACAGTTGCTAGCTATGAATGAAGAGATTATGAGGATCAAAAAATCTCATGGAGCGAGGGACCACGACGGTTTAGGGTACGATGATTTATGTGTTCACCCTAGAGTAGATCTACCAGAAGGGTATAAGGTCCCTGAATTTGAAGTGTTTGATGGAACCAAAAATCTAATGGCCCATCTGAGAAGGTATTGTGATCAAATAGTGGGGGTAGGGAAAAATAAAGCATTATTGATGCGTTTGTTCAGCAGGAGTTTAAGTAGAGAAGCCTTAAAATGGTTCATGTCACAGGAACTGAAAAGATAGACTGGTTAGAGAGAATTGGCCAAGGGTTTCCTTGACGGGTTCACATTTAACATTGAGATAGTCCCTGACCGATACTCACTAGATCAGATCAAACAGAAGAATAATGAGTGTTTTTGAGACTACGCCTTTCGTTGGAGAAAAGAAGCTGCTAAAGTACAACCCCTCATGTTTGAGGAGGAGATGGTGTCTGTGTTCTCTCGCGCTCAAGAGGGAGAATATTATACCAGGATGGTGTCCGCTATCAGGGCGACTTTTGCAGATTTGGTAAAAATTAGAGAATCACTAGAAGAAGGTATTCGGACAGGAAAAATTGCCAAGACCCCAACACGTCCAGGACTGCTATGTTCTCTAAAAAGAAAAAAAGGAGGATGTAGGTGTGGTCTATGCTGATTCTATTGAAAAAACGAAAAAGAGGTTCGACCCTAGGAATATTTTCTCCTCTCCGCCGTCACCAATCTCTCAGCACGTATTCTACACCCAACCCCAATATCAAGCTCCACTCCCAAATGTCCAACCTCAGTACCAAGCTCTACTCCCAAATATCCAATCCCAATACCAAGCACCACAACCGAATATTTTTTCTTAATACCAAGTTCCACCACCGAATTATCCGCCTCATGCTAAATCCACTCTTCTAAATAATCAAACAAACGTCCAAGGACCTCCAAATTATCATCAAGTATCTCCTCTTGTAAATCAGAACCATTATAACCCTCCACGTCCAAACTTCAAAAAGAAACCTCCCCGAAACTTCACGCCGCTAGCTGAAAGTTGCACCCAACGGTTTGAAAGATTGAAGAATGCCGATCATTTGCAACCGATTCAGCCAAAACCTATCAATCCCAACTCCCAGTTTTATCATGCCTATCAAAATTGTGCCTATCATTCAGGATCAGTGGGGCATAGTACCGAGGATTGTATTAACTTAAAACATAAGATCCAAGATTTGATCGATCAGAAGGTCATCACGCTCCAGTCGCCTACACCAAATGTTAACAGTAATCCATTGCCTAATCACGAGGGACCTACAGTTAACATGATTGAAATAGAGAGTGAACGAGTGTCTAGCAAGGCCATCACTAAGATAAATTCAGAAAGGCTCAAAAGAATAGAAGAGGTAGAGAAGATAGAGAGAGCCGTGGCTGCATTAAATTTCAATGAGAAGCCTTCATTTATAGTGATGACGGCCCCGACTCAAGTATACACTCCCTCGCTAAGGAAGAAATTTATTGCATAGACCACTGCTGCCCAAAGGATGACGCGATCTGGACGATGCTACATTCCTAAAGAACTCACCAATAGAAAGGGTTCACAGTAAAGGCCAATCACTGAAGGGGAGGCTGAGAAATTTTGGAGGCGTATGCAACCAAAATACTATTCAATTGTCAAATATTTAGAGAAGACTCTGGCCCAAATTTCTATTTTGGCACTATTAATGAGTTCACAATACCACCAACATGCTTTATCAAAGGTCTTGGATGAAGCGTATGTTCCCACAGGACCGAGTGTTGAGAACCTGGCTGTGATGATAGGAAATATTGTGGGAAGTCATCGCACATCATTCAGTGATGAAGAGTTGCCGTTTGAGTGAGCAATGCATAACAAAGCCTTACACGACACTGTCACTTGTCGAGACTATGTGATTAATCAGGTATTGATAGATGATGGATCTGGTGTGAATATTTGTCCTCTCTCCACGTTGGTTCAAATGGGCTATGATTTGGGGAAAATTTGCCAAAGCCACGTAAATGTGAGAGCATTTGATAGAGGACAGAGAGATACCATAGGTGAAATTAATTTGTACATCCAAATGGGACCTGCTGAATTCAAGACTAAGTTTTATGTTATGGATATTCATCCTAGTTATAACCTGCTCTTGGGAAGACCATGGATACATGGTGCAAAGGCAGTTTTATCACCCCTTCATCAGTTATTGAAGTTTATTTGGGAGGATCATGAAATAGTCATCCAAGGGGAAAGAAGCCGAGCGAATCATCCCAATGGTTATGTTTCGGTGATTGAAGACATTCCAAAGGGTAGTAGTTTTTATACAGTGGAAATTGTAAATGCTGTGGAAAAGGATCTGATGCCTAGAGCTCTAATGCCTTCTGTCTATAAAATGATTGCGACTGTGATATTAAGAAATTGGTTCGATCCTGGTCGAGGTTTGGGTAAGAATCTGCAAGGAATTATTGAGCCCGTTATGATCCTAGAGAAAGCCTCTAAGTATGGGTTAGGATATCGGCCTACCGAGGAGGATGAGATTGAGAATAATTCAGAGGCGAGTCTGTTTAGGCCCTTATCGCTCCTGTACCAGTCATTTCCCGTGTGTGAGATGTTAAAAGATGATGGTCTTGGGGATGGGATAGGAAATCTGTTTGAGGAATGCAATGCTTTACCAGAAGATTTACCAAAGTCCAGTAGGGTGAAGAAGATTGCACCAGAGGATTGCACCAGGAGAGGCCTTGCAAAACTGGACCTCCACTCCACTCATAACCCATCACCCATCATGGTAGATAAAAGGGCAATTACTAATAGTTTTTAAAATCGGTGATGATCCGGAGGAGGCCCCGCGATCCACCCTTTACATCTCAAACTTCCTTTTCATATTTTTACTGCTTTAAAAAATAGCATGGGCTTGTATTTGCGCGGGTCATGATCCATAGTTTGTAATTATCTCTCAAATTTTAATGAAAAGGCCTTCCTTTATTTTAAAAATTATTTTTTAAAACACCACTATTCATATATTTTATTATTATCTTATTATTATCTAAGATGGTTCGTTTGTTTATTACAGTAACTTAAAACTTGCCAATATCATGTCATGTCAAAGCTTAGATGAAAAAAAATGAGGGGAATGATGATAATTGGAAGGATGGTAATGAGGAACGATTAGTTGAGGATATAAAGAAGTTTGAGAACCGGGAGAAGCCCAACCTAGAGGAAACTGAAACAGTCAACCTGGGTGATCATGATGAAATCAAAGAAACAAGTGTCAGTGTCCACCTAGCGGAAGCACAAAAGAGAGAGCTTATTCACCTGTTGCGGGAATACATTGACGTGTTTGCTTGGTCCTATAATGATATGCCGGGATTGAGCACCAGCATCGTGTCGCATAAGTTGCCAATAAATCCTGAGTTTGATCCAGTCAAGCAAAAAATGTGCAAATTCAATCCAGATTTAAGTCTAAAGATCAAGGAAGAAGTGACAAAACAAATCCACTCTAAGGTTGTGGAGGTCACAGAATATCCGACATGGTTAGCCAATATTGTCCCAGTGCCGAAGAAGGACGGCAAGATTCGAATTTGTATTGACTATAGAGACTTGAATAGAGCAAGTCCTAAAGATAACTTTTCGCTGCCCAACATCCACATCCTCATTGATAATTGTGCAAAGCATGAAATGCAGTCTTTCATGGATTGTTTCGCCGAGTATCATCAGATATTGATGGATGAGGAAGATGCAGAAAAGACAACTTTTATTATTCCCTAGGGTGTTTATCATTACAGGTTAATACCGTTTGGTCTTAAGAATGCGGGTGCAACATATATGAGGGTTATGACGACGGTTTTCCATTATATGATTCATAAAGAGATTGAGGTGTACGTGGATGATGTAATTATCAAATCTCGCGAGAGTTCGGATCATTTGACCCCTCTGGAGAAATTCTTCAACAGATTAAGAAAGTACAATTTGAAGTTAAATCCTGCTAAGTATGCTTTTGGTGTGCCAGCAGGGAAGTTATTGGGATTCATAGTCAACAGAAGAGGCATCGAGCTAGAACCATCCAAAATCAAGACGATTCAGGATTTACCATCACCGAGGACCAAGAAGGAGTTTATGAGTTTCCTGGATCGTTTGAATTGCATTAGCAGGTTCATTGCTTAGTCAACAGTCATATGCGAGTGAATTCTCAAGATGTTGAAGAAAAATGCATTGAATAAGTGGACAGAAGAATGTCAGAGAGCTTTTAATCGCATCAAGGAATATTTGTCTGCACCGCTGGTTTTGGTTCCGCCAAGAGAAGGAATTCCATTGCTGATTTACCTATCAGTCTCAGAAAGTGCTTTCGAATGTGTCCTCGGGCAGCATGATGAGACCGGTAGGAAAGACAAATCCATCTACTACTTGAGTAAAAAGTTTACACCATATGAAGCCCATTACACTCTTGTAGAAAAGACATGTTGTGCTTTGACTTGGATCGCAAAAAAGTTTAGGCATTATCTGTCATCATACACAACATACCTCATCTCAAGAATGGATCCATTAAAGTATATATTACAGAAAACCGTGCCTACGGGAAAGCTCGCCAATTGGCAAATTTGTTTGAGCGAGTTTGACATTATGTATGTAACTCAAAAGGCAATCAAGGGGTAAGCCTTAGCAGATCATTTGGCAGAGAATCCAGTTGATGATGAATATGAGCCACTTCAAACTTATTTCCCAGATGAGGAAATTTTATTTGTAGGAGAAAACATTACAGAAATTTACCCCGGATGGAGACTATTCTTTGATGGGGCGATCAACTTTAAAGGTTTAGCAATCGGAGAAGTTTTGGTGTCAGAAACGGGTCAATACTATCCGGTAACTGCTAAGTTGCATTTCCCATGCACTAATAACATGGCCAAATATGAGGCTTGCATCCTAGGTCTCAAATTGGCACTTGATATGGGTGTTCATGAATTGCTAGTCATCGGAGATTCAGATTTGCTGATTTACCAGGTACGGGGAGAATGGGCGGTAAAAAACTCCAAGATTACTCCTTATGTGGAGCTGGTGCAGGAATCATTTTGAAAGTTCAAAGAAGTTAATTTCAGACATATCCCAAGGATACAAAATGAGTTTGCTGATGCTTTGGCCACTATATCCTCCACGATTCAGCACCCAGATCAGAGTTACATTGATCCTTTGGAAATAAGCTTGAAGGAGCAACCTGCGCATTGTGCATACGTTGAAGAGGATCCTGATGGAAAGCCATGGTACTATGACATCAAAAGGTATTTAGAATCTGGAATATATCCTCAAGAGGCCAGTAACAACCAAAAGAAGACAATCTGGGGTTTGGCGAAGAACTATTTTCCAAGTGGGGAAATCCTTTTTAGGAGGACTCTATATTTGGGATTCTTAAGATGCGTCGATGCTGCGGAAGCCAATAAATTGATAAAAGAAGTACACGCTGGAGTTTGCGGCCCCCACATGAATGGGTTTTCCCTTGCTAGAATGATCCTTAGAACCGGTTACTTCTGGATGACTATGGAAAATAATTGTAGCAGGTATGTGAAGAAGTGTCCAAAATGTAAGATACACGGAGATTTGATTCGAATGCCTCCACATGAGCTTCATGAGATGACTTCACCTTAGCCTTTCATAGCTTGGGGCATGGATGTTACTGGACCAATAGAGCCACTAGCATCGAATGGGCATAGATTTATTTTGGTTGCTATTGACTACTTTACTAAGTAGGTCGAAATGGCTTCATATAGAGCCGTCACTAAGAAAGTGGTTGCAGATTTAGTCAGGAATAACTTGATTTGATGATTTGGAGTGCCAGAATTGATCATTACTGATAATGGGGCAAACTTGAACATTCACTTGATGAATGAAATTTGTGATCAATTTAAAATAGTGCATCGCAACTCGACCGCATATCGCCCAGCGATGAATAGAGCTGTGGAAGCTTCCAATAAGAACATCAAGAAGATCTTGAGAAAGATGATCGAAAATGATAGATCATGGCATGAGATGTTGCCTTATGCTTTGCTAGGGTATCGCACAACAGTTCGAACCTCCACTGAGGTGACCCCTTATCTATTGGTTTATGGGAATAAAGTTGTGATACCTGGTGAGGTTGAAATACCTTCCCCGAGGTTTATTCAGGAAGCCAGAATAAGTAACGAAGAATGGGTTCGCGCTTGCTGTGAACAACTCATGTTGATTGATGAAAAAAGAATAGTTGCCGTGTGTCATGGTCAGTTATACCAGCACAGGATGGTTCGTGCCTTTAACAAGAAAGTAAGAGCTCAAACATTCGAAGTTGGGCAATTGGTTCTCAAATGCATATTCTCTCACCAAGAAGAGTACAAGCGCAAGTTCGCTCCAAATTGGCAAGGGCCATACATAGTTTGCAAGGTACTATCTGGAGGGGCTCTGATTTTGTCTGAGATGGATGGCCAAGAGTGGACCAAACCAATCAATTCTGATGAAGTAAAGAGATACTATGTTTGAAAGACGTTCTAGTTTTTATGTTCCCTTAGTTTATTTGTAATCGCCTTTGTAATAATGTTGTTTTCTAGTGTGTAACTACCTAGAATCCCTTTTCTTTTATGTACGAACTATGTTTGACCTGAATTCCCAAAAAGGGATACGTAGGCGGCCTATGTCGGCTTCGGTCAATCCCTTGGGAAAATTTATCCTTTCTTTTTATGTATGAACTATGTGATGACCTGAATTCCCAAAAAGGGATACGTAGGCGGCCTATGTCGGCTTCGATTAACCTATTAGATTTTTCTATATATCCTTAGTGTAGTCCTGAACTACGTTTGACCTGATTCTGCTTCAACAGGATACGTAGGCGCCCCAACGGCTCAGCCATATAACCCCAAGAAATAGAAATTGGGGCAGAATTTTTGAGAAGGAATCTCAAAAATTCATAAGAGAAGATCAACATCCAACAAAGAGAATGAAAATCAGCAAAGATTCAGATCCACTCGAGATGATATTATCTCAGACTACTTTAAACTGAGGCAGAAATTTCGAGTGAGGCCTCAAAATTTCCACAAAATACTGGAATATATTTTAAATTCCTCGGCACCAGAGGTTAAAGCTAAGCTTTTGAAGCCACCAACTGCGACAAAGTGTAGGTTGACTCAATTTCTGGCTATGACAGAATTATTTGAAGAACCCTCCAACAACGATCATGAGTTTTGGAAATCATCCGTCGGATATAATCAAAACTTAGAGGAATACGTTCATTGATCTAGTACATGACATGACTGACAAAGATTTTCTAAAGCTTTTACTGAAACTTTCGAAACTATTTGCTAAAAATAAGACTACTTTTGAAAAATCTTTACAATTTTTTTTTACTTAGTAATTTCCTAGGTGTCTACGGGAGTAGGGAGTCAGGGGTGGAAGTCCCAACATGGCGGAGTACCCAAACTATGGCAAGGAGCAAATCAAGGATTGAAGAAGGTCAACACGGAGTATTTTCCTTCAAACTAATCATTTTTCTGTGGATGCAGGGATCGATACACAAAAATGAGCGATGATTTCAAAGAATCCCTAAGAAAATCGGGAGTCATGCCAGAACATATAATGCTTAAAAATGGTATTTTTGGGTAGCCCAAAAATGGGTTTAAAACCCATTTATCGAGGACCATTTGAATTATCCATCCCATTTCTTGAGATCATGGGAGACAATCAAAGGCGTTTTCTTTTCTTTACGAACATTGTATTTAGAATTTTTCTCAAAAAATAGTCACTAGCAAAAGAGACTTTGTATATAATAATCGTCTACTTCAAGTACAGGTACATGTGGAAAGCAAGACGCAGACAAAAAAACTCAGGTGAAACTTATTCAAATTGCCAAGAGAGCCATTTTATATCATTTCATGTCATTGCCAAGAGGGCCATTTCATATCATCACTGAGAAGGCCATTTCATATCATTGCCGAGAGGGCCATTCATATCGTTGCCAAGAGGGCCACTTCATAGCATTGCCGATAAGGCCATTCATATCATTTGTTGAGAGGGCCATTTCATATCATTTCCAAGAGAACCATTCATATCATTTGCCGAGAGGGTCATTTCATATCTGTTGATACGCAAGACATAAATGCTGGCATCGAGGATATCATCGGTATTTTATATCTGTTGACACACAATACATAAAAGTTGCGTCGAGGATATCATCACATTTCATATCTATTGACACGCAAGATATAATTGCTAGCGTCGAGGATATCATCATCATTTAATATCTGTTGACATGTTAGACACAAATACTGGCGTCGAGGATATCTCATCATTTTATGAATCAACATCTGAATGCATCAAGAGCACACGATTTGAAGGGATGCCTTTAAGTTGGTGTCTAAAGACGGATGATATATGAGATTTTTTAGAAATTGATAATTTGAGGGTCATCTATAAGTCATATTATTTGAAATAGGATAGTGTGCAAGATCACCTATGAGTTGATAGTATATAGGTCATCCATAAGCCACAACAACATCCTAATCGAATAGTGTGTAAGATCGCTCAAAAATTAATAGTCTGGAGGTTATCCATAAGTTGCAACTAAATCCTTATCGGAGAATATGTGAGATTATCAAATGGATACGTCCAAGGGTTCTCTATAAGCCACATCATATCCAAGATTGATTATGTGCAGGATTACCCAAGGACTAGCAATTTGAGTGATATCTATAAGTCATATTGTATCCAAGGTCGGATGATGTGCAAGAACACCTAAAAGCTAGCGATTGGAGGGATATCTATAAGCCATCTCTTATCCAAGGTTGGATAATGTGCAGGATTACCTAAAAACTAGCAATTCCAAGGATATTTGTAAGTCGCCTCGTATCCAACATCAAATAATACACAAGATTATCTAAAGAGTGACAATTTAAGGGAAATTTATAAATCAATCATCGGCTATAACTGGAGAGGTTATCATTCTACATACAAAAAGTGATATAGGTAACCAAAAGGGTTGCCACACCAGCACAAGATTACACGATTGTAAGGATCGTTCTGCATAAAGTATCGCCGGTGTCCAAAAGGGCCACCCCACTTTGAAGACATATTCAACTGACAAATGTCATAATTATACAACATCCAAGAGGGTTGTTTTTTTTGTTGTTGCCAATTATTTCATCCCAAACAGGTACAAGAAAGGATGACTTATTTTTTTAGGCAACAACTCACGTGGAAATATGGTAAAATGCTATACACCTCTTTCGTGAATTGTGTTTATTACTAATAATTTTTATTTGAGATATTGTCAAAAGCATTCGATAGGATGAAAAATCTCAAATCAAAACCACAGGTGCGGACGACTCCAAAAAGGATACAACACAACGTGAAACTCTTTCTTAGAAGCTGAACAGGACATACTCTAGAGAGAGACGTCAAACTCTCTGGATGTGAGATAAAGGATGATCACCACCACCATCTAACCACACCCCTATTAGAAGGCATGTGGGTATTTCCGGGATATTTTGGTTTCTGCTTCACCTTCAAAATATTTCTAAACTCATATCGAGGGTAACCTTCTCTTTCTTTCAAAGTCGGGTGACAACATACTCAGAGTTTGGAAATTATGTCCGGGTAAGTTCTTGTCTATGGGTGTGAAGGATCCCACATTCGTGGTTAAGAGGTTACAAGCCTCTTTTCCGAAACTCCATCAACTTGTCACTCATCCTGAGCCAAAGATCGTTTGAAATAAAAGACTATCTTTTCTACCAATTAAGTCAAACTACAAGAAGTCTGATTCCCTGAGTCTTAGGGCTATGTAGGCTGGGCTCTATATAGAAAACTCAACTTCATTCCATCCTTCCCCCTAATCCCTTTATTCTCCAATTTTTTGATTTTATCAAAGACTCTAAAACCGTGATAGTTGGTGAATTTTCTTGAAAATCGTGCTTAAAATCAAGCTTTATGAACTACAAGTGGCCTGAATTCTCATGAAACTTGAGATATGTAGGAAACCTGATACCGAGGTTTGGCCATAACTCCATGAAACTCGTGCGGAAAACCAATCTCTTTTAGATACGAATTGTGGTCGGACAAAAATTAGGAACGTCAACCTTCCTTTACCGAGGGTTACTTGCATCCACCCTACCCAAAGGGAGGGAGCAGTTGTTGACTCCTAATTTTTTCCCTCCATAACTAAGTTTAATTCAGAGTTTCTTCAATTTTCAAGTAAAATTACAACATTTATTTTATCTGAATAAAGGATTTTTCAAAGTATTTATTAGGGTAAATTGCTCATTTTAAGTAGCGATTATATATTGTCGTAGTCAATTATACGAGATATTATAATTTTATTACTTAAATATTTATTTAACAAAATATCAAATTTTAATCAAGGTTTATGTTGAAAATAAATTATAATGATTAAAATCTTGATTAAATATAATTTATTCTCAAAGATAACTTATTTGGATAGATATGTATTTGATTTTGTCAAATAAAGAAGCTCGGGATTAAACGAGGAATTAATTTGTATCGAGCTTCAATTTAATTTAACTAATCTATTAAATTCGATCATAATTGAAACTAAATTACAATTGCAATGCAATTGGCCGATTGACTTTTAATTTGGTCAAAATTTAAATAGAATAGGCTAAATAGAATTGAAGTTATTTTCTAAATAAACACCCAAAATTTTCCTAAATCCCTAGTCTACCAAAAAATAACCCAACAATAAAACAACTTCACCAGCCCAACAACAATTATCAACTCCCCAACCCATTTAATTAAACCAACTCCTCCATCAGCCCAGTTTTCCCTCAGCAACACCAACAGGCCCAAAATCCCTCCGACTCGACCCACCCCCTCACCTTCTTCAACACCAATTTTTAACAACAACTTCTAACAACTATTCAATAGCAACGACAATAACAAACCAGCTCCCAAAATGAAAAAACCACCAACGCCAAACCCAAATCAGCGACTCAATTCCAAATCACCCCGTTTTAAATTTCTTCACGCGTCCCACGCGAGTTCGTATGAGAAAACCCTCAAATCTTCTAGAAATGAGGCTAGGCTTCCTTTACAACGTCCAAATCCATGAATCTCGGGATAACGATACAAATTTTGTACATATTTGGACCATTTTTATTGGTTTTGAAGGATTATTCCATTTCTCACATTTTTTATCCGCTTTTCTTAAAAAATATGTAGGGGATAATCCAAAAAAAGGGTACGTTCGTAGATGAAAGGGAGATTTGAAGTTCAATTTCAAAAAAATATCCTATGCTCAAATCCCTAAAATACCCCTAATTTAGTCTTCTATATAAGAACCTATTGGTTCACTGTTTAAGGGGTTAAAATATTTTTCTGAGAAAATTCTCTAAAAATCTAGGTTGAGAAAAAATTGCTGAGAATTGGAGGGGGTTGGAGTTTTTGGTTTCAGAAAAACTGAGGGAGAAAAGAAAAGAAAGAAAACTCTTTGAGAAAATTCAGTCGTTTAGTAGGAATTTTGTATTGCTTTCCGAATGTTGGCAAACTAAATTAGAGCTTTGAGGTGAGGACGACAGTGTTCTCCGGTGGTGGTGACTCCGACAAAAGCCCAACATCCCATTTTGCTGCTCCGAAATAGGTAATGCTTCATCCTTTAGTTTCCATTTTCCTTCTTCCTTTTCATCATTCTATAGTTGTAGTAGCTTTTGCGGTAGTCTTGTTTGCTGGGAATTAGTTGCTGTAGAAGGCCTCGATGCCATAGGATTTATATGGAATTTCATAATAGTTATACAATTGTTTGTCACTGATCTGAATTCATGCCTTTGTCACACGATCGCGAAAATGTTTAAAAATGGCATCTTATGTGTTTCGGAGCATAACCGTGTTTAAGGATAAGCATTGACCTATTATCGACATTATGTTGTCACTTTACTCTTCGAAGTCCTTATAAACCTAAAATTGAGTAGATTTTTTGCGTTAAGGATTCTTCGGGGACTATTTGATAGATTAAGAGAAATTGAACCTTTTTTTGTGGGGCGGGGGAGGGGGGGGGGTTCCTTTCAAAACAGCATATTACTTGATGTCTAGTTGTTTACCTTTGTATTTACTTTAAAAGTTTTCAACTTTGACACTTCCTCGGCACGAATGATTGTTTAAGAATAAGCATGGCGTTATTTCGCATCTGAATACAATTGAAACATATAAAATGAATATGACTCTTCTTTAGCACTTATTCGTGTTTCGATCTGAGATCCAACTTTGGCCTAATGTTCTGCCTGGCGTGATTTGAAGTCTTGATTTAAAATTCTCATTACGTGATCATAGTAGTCATTTTCTAAATAGCTTGTGTGTTTCTTATAGCCCTCTGTTGCTTTATGGTTTGAGTATGTAATTTTATTTGGATATGGATATGAAAGGATGGCTACTAGTAATGATCAAAGAGAAACTTTTGAACAAATCAGTTCAAGATTCCCTTGGGTGCTCCCATATCCCAGATTGTCAACCTGCCTTTCTCCCATGCATTGAAATATTTTTGAAATGTGAGTTTGCTTGATCCTATGACTGCATTTATTGCCCTTGTTGCATCACATGTGAAAGGTTCTAAAAATTGTAGCCTTTATTAGTTATCTGCTTCAAATTGTTGTCATGAAGGTGATTGTTTTAGTACGTCTTCCTTGATAAAATAATCTGGGTTATCATTTTATTATTAATCTGCTCCATTTACGTTTAACTTGGTATGGCATTTTGTTCGGTCCATTGATTCGCCTTTCTTCTTTCTTTAAGTTTTTAAAAAAAATAATGATTAATCCTTATTATTTTCTTTGGTGCATGTGAAACGGATTCGGAATATTGTGTTTGAGTCCTACATGAATTCTTCCCATGCATTTCATAATGGGCCAACATGGCCACTTTCTCGAGTCAGGCCCCAAAAGACGATCACATTATATACGAATGCAAAAAGCTGAGAGAGGAATAATGGGTTAAAATCCCACCTTTGAAGAGGCCAAGGGATTAGAAAGTCTCTTCTATTTTATTTGTTTATTTATATATTTATTGTATTTTTTTATTTATTTGTTTATTCCTTTTTTCATTCATTTAAGCTTCGAATCCAAAGTTGTAAATTTAATATAGGTGGAATAAACTCGAGCCAAGGGCTCGAAAACTAGATTAGGACAGGTGAAATGGGTCAAAGGCCCAATTAGATTAGGACATGTTTTGTTGGTTTGGGCTCAATGGCCTAAATCATTTACTTTCTCCTCCCTTTCCCCGTTTATGTGTTTACTTGCTTATTTCATTTGTGTAGACTTAGTTAAAATCCCTATTAAGTCGTCTAAAATTATTTTACACAAATTCTTTCTAAAAACCAATCACTTTTCAACAAATTAATCTTTTAGAAGTTAATCAAAGACGTTTTCAAACAATCCGAATAACCGCAAGTTAGCGGACGTTTTAGGTGCCTAACAACTTCCTAAAACGTTAATAGGAACCGCTTATCTAGAATCTCTAACTTAAAACGATTTTCTTGTTTTGAATCATTTGAAGTAACTCTCTAAAGGTTTCTTAATTCCTTTTTAAAATTAAGTGGCGACTCTCAAAACGCCAAAAATTTCGTCAAAACAGTATAAACCGACTAATATTGTTACCTCAATAATGGATATTCATTTCCTTAATGTGTTGTTCAAGATATATAATTGAGAAGGAATAAAAATGTATAGTTCTAGCCTTCAACTCAGTCATCTTCAGTTAGAACAAACTTTGGTTAATTATTAAAATAACATTTGAATTTTTAAAAGTCTAACAAAATAATATCTATCACTTTAAAACTTAAAAACTTATTTAAAAATTTATCATTTATTATTTAAATATATACTTTATTTCTAATACTTACGTAACATTAGAAATCTAGGATTTATTCATATGGAATACGAAGGCATCCGTAGATTAATACTTAATGAAAGAGGAAGTAAAAAAAATTAAGAATTAATTTAAAGTAAAAAGATTCAATTTGACATGACATATTTATTACACAAAAATGGTGCCACATCAAAGGTGCCACGTTAGCTAAAAAGGTGCCACATCAGTTAAAAAAAATAAAAAAAATACTAAATTTGAGTTCACATGGTTAATAGGATCTCTGTGAAGTTGGAGTGTATCGTAGCAAATTTCATCATAGTTCAGGAGTACTAGATTCCTTACTCATAAAAAAAATATTAAGTAAAGAAGATATAAAGAAAAAGACAAAATGAAAAAAAGAGAGTTGAAACTTTTTTTTTGGTAAGAAAGGAGATTTTATTCATTACTATTTGGAGTTCTGAAAGTTAATACATATAGTAGATAAAAGGCTTCTTGAGGAGGGAGTTTTCCTAACACCACAACTACAAACATGGTTAGTACTATAGTTCCAAGCATCCAACGATGTGGATGGACATTGATCTACAAAAAGAGTTCCAGCCTTGTCTAATTCCAACTGTTTCCGAATAAACAACGGAGGAACTACCCATGCTTCACAAAAATAGTCCTGAACTAACTTATTTCCATCCTTTGCTAGCCTATATGCAGCTGCATCTGCACCCTCATCATACAACATAGATCCGACCCTACTTGCATAAGACATCCCAAGGTGAAGTAAAGACCCTCGTGGTGATATGCCTAGGATGAGATAGTGCCCCTCGCGCCTGAAGTAGTGAACAAAAGGCCAAAATTGATCTGTTTTGGTCATCCATTTTGGTGGTTCCTCTTTGATGTTTTCATGACTTATTATAAAAGGCGCATTTAGACATTTTTATAGGGGGATCGACACATTAGAGCAGAGAAGAGAGGGGATTTAGCTTCTTCTTCTAGAGTTATTTTCCTCTGTTTAATTCTATCATTATTTCTTGCCTAAAACATGTATCTTTGTAAGTGCAATTGAATTATGAGTGACTAATTGCTCTAGTTCTAAGATTGTGGCCAAAGTAAGTACATTGCAGCGTAATCTAGTTATTCTTGCATTTCTACATATGAATTGTTCTTTTAATTTAGTATTACTTTTATTGGTGCACGAACAATAGGATAAATGGATAATCTTTAATGAAACTTGATAGAGGAAAGTTAGGGATATAACATGGGTTAAACAAAGTAGCATGTGTTCTTCAAAATAGATTTGCGGGTAGGATGAAAATTTGTAAAAGTCCTCATAATTATATTTTTTATATTTATGCATTTTGACTGTTTTCTCCTTAATCTAGTATGGTAATGGTGTTTGGGGTATGTGGGTGACACAATTTTTTAGGAGATTGGATGAAAATTACGTATATTTTTTATTTCGAAACGTTTGAGAATTGGTATAGCGGACCAACTCAACATTTGACAATAACGAATTCAACATGAAATTTTGACAACTTCGTTAGTTTTGAAGTGTGATTTTTGATTAGGTTTGGATCCCAAGGAATTTCCTTGGAGGTTTAATAGTTGGTTGGAAGTTAAATAAAAAGTATTGACGTTGGCAAACATTTAATCAAGATGATCTCGGTTAGTGTTTTATTGATTTTACTGAGTTTGGAATATCATTTTTCAATCTAGTATTATATATGATATGCTATATAATAGTGTGATAAGATTCATCTGCATTGGTGAAGCCGTAGCTACGAGTTTTCTCATGCTTGTGGGATGTTGCCGCATCTACAATGGCCGGTGTGGAAAGTCATCTCTGCTATTGCAAAGGATTTCCCATGTGTGCAACCAGATTTCTGCTCCTACGAAGATCACTATAGCTAA
Source organism: Capsicum pubescens (assembly GCA_030864215.1). Lineage (NCBI taxonomy): Eukaryota > Viridiplantae > Streptophyta > Magnoliopsida > Solanales > Solanaceae > Capsicum > Capsicum pubescens. Next base: position 109,499,743 of record CM061540.1, on the reverse strand, counting down.
AATGTGTTTTATCCTAAAATTCAATCTCATTATTCAAATCACAATTTTTAAAGCTTGATTGTTTTTTGGAGATTCAAAAGTTAGTTTCAAGATTTCTTCCTTGGGTATGATTATTAACTTATATTTACACTTTCCCTAATGATTTAAGAATGATTTCATCTTCAAATTTAATTTTTTTTAAAAGATTGAAAATTTCAAGGTAAAGTTATGAAATTGTACTTCGATATTTGAAGGTCAATTTAAGATCAATTTTGATGAAATTTTGTATTTGAGTTTCTTACTATATAGATAGAATGATTTTTCAAAAATAAAATAAAAATTAGTTTTATCCTTTTGGACCGTATATTGACTTTAGGATCGAAAATAAAAAATATAGTGATATGGGTGTCTATAATTTTTTTTTCTTATGTAAAAAATATATTTTATTAGATTGGACTTGTTTATAAGTTTTAGGTAAGGCAAATGTTTTGATTTGACCTTTCGGACTTCGTTTAAGGCAAGTTAAGACTTTCTTTGACTTTTTTCAAAGTGTTTATAGGCTAATTATTTGTGTAAGGAAGTAATGGGGATATGGGGGTTCTGTATAGGTGACACGACAAGAATCCATATGAGTACCAATGTTATATAAAGAAGAATTTTAAATAATAAATGGAATTATTAGACGATTTTCCTTGATCGCTAGCATGATATGTGTAAATGGTAACTTGGAGTAACTTATGAGTATACTAGTTGATGATTTTACTCTCCTTCAAGGATTTCAGTTAGATAATAGATAATGTTTTATAAAAAATTGAGCATGTATTTATCTATGTATCGAAAAAGAGAGTCTATGTTGACTGTGAATTTCATAAAGGGAAAATTTGAACTTATAATTAAATTGAATCATGATATGATATACATTACTTGAAATTTGTAATTGTTATTTCAGATTAGGGTTGCACACCTGCATATTATGTATTGTATTTCTCAATGATCAGAGTGACACATCTGCCCAATGTTATATGTATTAATGTAGCATGTTTATCCTGTATTTTGGAAACAAAGTGTCCCGTCTTTCCGATATATGAACCTCACAAGTTACTTATGAATCCTAGCTATCTATACAAAGCAATGAGTGTTTACACAACGTAAGCATTACATTTATCCACTTATTGCTTTTTTACTAGGGTTGTTTAAGGTGCTACTTGATGAAAATTTGCTTAAATATTGTGAAAAGTAGTTGATGATTATCTACTATGATTGGTAGTTGATTTTGATTTATATTGAATTGTTGTTGATTTGTTCTATATCAATGCTTGAGTGTAGGTGTCACGATTCGAACTAGGGTCTGACCGTGACTGGTATCTTAAGTTTCACGTGGACCGGAGATCACCCCTTTCACCTAACCGAACCAACACAACATCCCTAAACGTCGGATGAATTTCAAACATATAACAAAATAGCGCATAAGAAAACTAATGATAATTCATGCTATGTCTATACCTACTATCGGTAATCAGACAACTGCCCGTTACCAAATAATCAACCAAGCCACCCAAGTCCACAATAATCCTACAAAGCCTTTACAATACTGAAGGTCAATGAAATGTCAGGACAAGCCTCCGATGATAACTAAAACCAATATCCAAAAAAATAGTCAAAACATACAAAGGAAACCACAATATGAACTAGGTTTTTTCGAAGGATGGAAGCTCACCACTTCAATCTGACTCTCTAGCTGATCCCGAATTCAAGTCACTGAGAAGGAGATGTAGAAGTATGACCAGTTCCTGCATAGCGTGGGAATACAACGTCTAAAGATGGTTAGTAATTAGAGTGTTAACATGTAACTCAGGGATAGACGAACAAAATAATTCAATGATAACAGTTCAAAACCAATACAACATTCAATGTATAATATCGTATGAAATACATATACATATATAATATCACATGCTAGGGTAGGGAGCAAGGCTTAACATGAACTTCAAAAATCTTAACTTGGACTATGTAGCATAACCGTCATAAAATAAGGCACCCATGGGCTATTTAGGCCCAGCTCTCCCTAAGTTGGAAGGGCCCTGGTTTGTGTAGCCGCACGAATTAGAGAATATCCCTATCCATATATACCTTTATGGGAGGACTCAAACCTCCCGACATAGTCAAGGTGACTTAAGTACCAATGTATACAATATGGGGGGACTCAAACCTCCCATTTATATATTCAATACGAGGGACTTGAACTTCCGGTCATTTAGATACCTGCACCGATTAGTGCGGTTTTCAGTGTTAGTCCTTCGGACCTCCACATTCACGGCTCGTCTACACACCCCACTCTTACGCCCAATTTAAAATATTTAACATGCACCAATATTTATAAATCCATTATACATATAGGCATCCAGTTGGTATCGTCATATGAACCCCACTTGCAAGCGAATATTATGCCATAACAACAATTTCATCATTTGGGCCTCAAATCCATTGTCCAAACATGGACATCAAGTTAATTTAACATTTGGGACTTGAATCCACTTAGCCAACCAAACTCCAAGGTTACAATTTAAATCAATCTATGACCATCAAGGCCTTTACAAAGTCCTTCATCAATCATTATCATGGTTATGCCAAAGCCTTAGTTCAAAAACACAATTCAACTTGTGACAATATCTTTCTTATTAACAATTTCACATATAGGTTGAGGGCATACCATTATCAAATCCAAAATCATCAAATTTTGGGTCCAACCATAAACCCTTAATTAAATCACCATCCCAATATACCCACATGTGCAAAACCATAATTAAAACATGGATAATCACAATTTAAACCATAGAAAACAATAATCAATGAAATGCATTCAAACCCCTTATCCTTGATTTCAAAACTACCATGAATGATCCATAAACAATGCTCTAAACATATACTCTTAGTAAAATAACAATGAAGGAAGAGTCACATGCCTGAATTATGAAGATCCACAGAGAGAAATTGACTCTTGAACACTTAGATGACCACTTTATAGAAACCCTAGCCAATTTTGCTTGAGAGGATTTTGAGAGCGTAAAGAGGATATTTTGATCTTGTAAAATATAGAATAAATTCCCTAAAGTATTTTAGGGATGTGTGACCTTAAGGGTTTTAAGTGAAAAATATCCAAAGTACCCCCAACTAAAAACTATAAAAAGGTCATCCTTAATTACGAGTCGACCCATCGACTCGTTACCACATCATACGACTTGTAGCCATGAGTCGTATCCTAAATAGTGAGTTCAACACCCATTCAATGTACACCTTACGACTCCAGGATCCCATACATAACCTGACTATATGACTCGTATGGTCTAGTCATATCCAAGACAAAACTAAAAGGGATTAGACATTGGACAACATACGACTCAACCTTACCACTCGTAACATGGTCTTACGACTTGTAGCGAGCCACTTGTACTCAAAGCTGGTTTGTTTATGACTTGGGTCCCAAGACCCTTAACCACACTATATGACTCGTATGATGAGTCGTCAATAGGTTAGTGAGCTCAAAGCGTAGGGAATTTTCAAGGACCAAATTCCGAGGCATTTCAGTTTCCCCCCTTTGGATCATTCAAGATTATTCATCCTCGAATGATGGTACAAGGCATTGACTAGCACGATTAAACCCCAAGCATCTCAACTATTACCTTTAAGACAAAAAACAAAATATCAAGGAAATTTTCAATCTACCTGTAACAAAGACGAAAAATAGAAATGTTAAGAATACACACATACCCCAAGCACGATTTTTTGAAATAGGGAATAGGAATGAATATTTGGACTTCATGTCCTCCAAGCTTCTCGAGAGCTTCCTCAAACTTTTAGTTCCGCCATAGAACCTTTACCGAAGCCATATCTTTCATCCGTAACCGACGAACATGCCGATCCAAGATCTTCATCGAGACCTTCTCATAGGACAAAGAATCCAAAATACGAATATTCTCCAAGGGAACAACCAACGAATGGTCACCCATGCATTTTCGTAACATGGACACACTGAACACCTGGTGGATGCAACTCATGCTAGAGGGCAAATCTAATTCATATGCAACATTACCAACCCTTCTCAAAACCAAGTACGGGCTAACATATCGGAGACTGAGCTTCCCCTTCTTTCCAAACCGCATTACTCCCTTCATGGGAGATACCTTCAAGAACACCCAATCTCCAATCTCAAATTCCAAGTCTCTTCACCTTATGTCCGTATAGGACTTTTGGTGATTTTGGGCGGTTTGAAGCCTATTATAGATTACCTTCACCTTATTCATGGCTTGGTGAACCAAATTCAGGCCAAAAATCTCCGCCTCACCAACTTCAACCACCAGTAAAAGATCTGCACCTCCTACTGTACAATGTCTCAAACAAAGCCATACCAATGCTAGAATGATAACTATTGTTATAGATAAATTCAATAAGAAGCAAGTGGTCAAACCAACTACCACTAAATTCAATTATACAAGATCGCAACATATCTTCCAAAGTTTGAATGGTTCTTTCCGCTTGCCCATACGCCTGTGGGTGAAAGGCGGTGCTAAGGCTCACTTTAGTACCCAAAACACGCTGAAAAGAGCGCCAGAAATGTAATAAGAACTAAGTACCATGATCCAAAATAATTAAGATAGGAGCACTATGAAACTTTACGACCTCCTGAAGGAACAACTTTGCATAGTCCTCGATAGAATAATTAGTCCTTACTGGTAAGAAGTGAGCAGATTTAGTCATCCTATCCACGATGACCCAAATAGAGTCACACTGATTCCATAACTGCGGAAGGCCTGTAATAAAATTCATATTAATTATCTCTCATTTCCACATCGGCAGTTCAATCTCTTGGATTAGCCCACCGGGCCTCATGTACTCTACCTTCACTTGCTGGCATACCATACACTTAGCCATAAAGTTAGCTATATACCTCTTCATGTTATTCCACCAATAAATCTCCTTAAGGTCATGATACATCTTTTTTGAAATGGGATAAACTGCATACCGCAATTCATGATCCTCGGCCAAGATCCTACCTCGTAACCCATCAACATAGGGAATACACAACCTCTATTAGTACCTCAAGATACCATCACTACCAATCTAAAAAAATCACCTTCTGCTTACCTACATCATCCTTGATCTTCATCAAGAGAGGGTTTAATACCTGCTTCTCCTTTATTTCAAAACTAAGAACCACCTATTGCATAGACACACCACCATTCCCAGAGTCCAAGAGATGAACTCCAAGGTTATCCAAGCGGTGAATATCATTTACTAATTCCCGCTTATCCTTATCCACATGCGACAAACTACCCATTGACAACCTGCTAAGCGCATCAACAACCACGTTAGCTTTACTTTGATGGTAGTGAAGGTTCATGTCATAATCCTTGAGCAGCTCAAGCCACCTCTTTTGCCTAAGATTAAGGTATTTCTGAGTGAACATATACTGTAGACTCTTATGATCAGAAAAGATATCAACATAGATCCCATATAAATAATGACTCTAAATTTTCAATGTAAACACCAAAGCTAGCAATTCCAAGTCTTGAGTCAGATAGTTTTTCTCATGAACCTTTAACTGTCTAGAGGCACAAGCAACCACCTTGCTATGCTGTATCAACACACAACCCAGACCAACTCGGGATGCATCACAATAGATGACAAAAGTGCCTTTAGGCAGAGTCAAAATCGGAGCTAAAGTCAACTTATCTTTCATCTACTCAAAGATACTTGCGCAAACATCATACCACAAGAACTTCTCCTTCTTCTGAGTCAACTTGGTTAATAGGGAAGCAATAGAAGAAAAGCTTTGCATGAACCTCCTATAATAATTAGCTAAACCCAAGAAGCTTCAGATATCAGTTGGAATCATGGGTCTAGGCCACTGCTGAACCACCTCAACCTTCTGAGGATCCATCATAATCCCCTCACTAGACACAACATGACCCAGATAAGCCACAACATTCAAAAGAACTCAAATTTAGAGAACTTAGCATACAACTGTTGATCTTTCAAGGTCTGCAACATAAGGATGAGGTGATCTGCATGATCCTTCTTACTTTTAGAGTACACTAAGATATCATCAATGAAGACAATCACGAATGAATTTAAAAACTGGTGGAAGACCCTATTCATCAAATCCATGAATACCGTAGGGGAATTGGTCAAGCCAAACAATATCACCAAGAACTCAAAAAGCCTATATCGGGTGCAAAAAGCTATCTTAGGGATATCCACCTCCATAATCTTTAACTGGTGATACCTGAACCAAAAATCAATCTTGGAGAAAAACTTAGCACCATGAAGCGGATAAAAAAAATCATCTATCCTTGGAAGAGGGTACTTATTCTTTATCATTACCTTATTCAATTATCGGTAATCAATACACATCCGAAGGAAACCATCCTTCTTATGCACGAACAACACCAGTGCTCCCCATGGGGGCACACTAGGACGGATGAAACCCCTGTCTAAGAGATCTTTCAACTGCTTCTTGAGTTCATTCAACTCAGCTGGAGCCATTCTATACAGGGGAATAGTAATTGGACGAGTGTCCAGAATAAGATCAATACCAAAATCTATTTCCATATCGGGAGGGACACCAGACAGATCATCAGGAAAGACTTCAGGAAACTCAATTAGTATAGGAACATAATGTAGGAAAGGGACCTCCGAGTTAGAGTCTTTATCCCAAACCAAATGATATTGATAACCCTTGGAAATTAACTTCTGGGCTTTAAGATATGATATGAACCTTCTCCTAGGCATTAGGGAACTTCTCTCCCATTTAAAAATTAGCTCATTATAGAATTTAAACATGACCTTATGGGTCTAATAGTATAGAGAAACATAACACGAGTGCAACCAATTTATCCTCAATATGACATCGAAATCAACCATTTCTATTTCAAACAGATCCACCAAAGTCTCCCGACCAACCATAGATACCGAACGACCTCTATAGACTCTTCTAGAAACCATATAGTCACCCACTGAGGTAGAAATAGAAAAAAGGTTCAAAATACGCTAGGGACCGAAATCAAAATGCATATCCACAAATAAGGTCACATAAGAGAGAGTGGACCCCGAATCAAGTAAACAATATATATAACAAAAAAGAGTTTCAACATACTAGTAACGAATTTGGAGATGCCTCGAACTCTTGATGAGTAATGAGAGCATAAAGATAATTTTGACTAGTGCCGGGGCTAGAAGTGGAAACCTTTGGTGCAGGAACTGATAAAGAGGCAACAAGAACCTTATTTTCCCAGAAGCTACTCTAAAGGGACAATCTTGTTGTATATATCCGATTTCCTCTCATTCTCGCACTGACCACAGTGGTACTGAACATAGAATTTTCTAGGAGGGTAGAATGGTGCTGATTGGGTCCCACTAGCCTGAGATTGGGTACCCTGTACCCTATAAGCATCACTACCCTAAAAATGTCAGTTATCAGATGGCTTTGGGTTGGGAACACTAGTTGTCGAATAAGAGTTAGGACTCTCCCAGTTCTTCTTCTTAGACCACTTTCCACTCTGCTGCTGGCCTCCACCCTGTTTCAAATATCAGAATTTCTTACTCTACCTCTCGCCAATCTCAGCTTGCTTCTTTTTCTCCGCTTTGATCTTCTGCATATACTCAACCAATCTAGAGATGTCCATGTCCTTGGTCAGCATGGCAGACTTTCATTTAAGAATCAACTCACGGGATAATCTAGAAGAAAACTTACACATTCTAGCCCTCATGCTAGACACCAACTCTGGAATATACTTAGACAACTGATGAAATTTCAAGGCATACTCTTTGACTGTCATTATTCCTTGTTTCAAGATAACAAATTCTTCTTCCTTCGTCTCCCTCAACTCCTGAGGAAAAAAGCAGTACAGAAACACACTAGATAAATCATCCTACATGGCAGAACCAACATCTTTGCCTCTCAACTATTCCCAATATTCATACCATTAGTACGCCACATCCTTCAACATATAGGCAAAAAACTCCACACCTTCAATCTGCGAAGCATGCATAACCTGGAAGATCTTCTTTATCTCATCAATAAAACTTTGATGATCCTGCTCAACCTCAGTACCAATAAACATCAGAGGATGCAACCTTATAAATTGGCCAACCTAGTAGCCTCAGACAAACCCATAACAGCACCAGCAGAACTCGGCTGTCATGACTGAGATATCACCAACTGGGTCAACAGGTTAATGGAGCGATGAAACTCATCATTAGTAACCTCTCCTTAAGGCGAATAGGTATGAGTTTCACCCTCAGGAGTAGAATAAGTGGGGACATGTGGGACTCCACGAGAACAATCAGATGCAGTGACCCTTGATTGGGTCTGGACCCAAAAAATTAGACGAACTACATCTACATTGCCCTTAGACGGGATAGAAAAAGTTCCACGGACATTAAATCTTCTTGGAGGCATGATCTAAAAGATGAACAGATGGAAATACGAGGGATCCAAGACCCTAGACCCTAAAACCCAAAATTAACACTACAAAGAAAAATATTCTTGAATGTCTCATAGCCCTCCCTTATAAGTGTGGCAGGCTACACACTAATAAAAAGAATCTACTTGACACAACTTTATGGACATCCAATCGACCATGAACCTAGGATCTGATACCACTTTTGTCATGATCCAAACCAGGGCCTGGCCATGATGGGTATATCAAGTCCCACGTGGACTGAAGATCACTCCATTCACCTAACCAAACTAATACAACAACCCCAAATGTCGAATGAATTCCAAATATATAACAAGACACAAGATAAGAAAACTAATGATAATTCATGATAAGTATATACCAACCATCGATAATCGATCAACCGTCCATTCCAAATAATCAACCAATCTACCCAAGTACATAGTAATCCAACAAAGCCTATACAATACTGAAGGTCAATAAGATGTAAGAAAAAGCCCCCGATGATAGCCAAAATTAATATCTAAAAAAATATTCAAAACATACAAAGAAAACCCCAGTATGACTGGGTCTTTCGAAGGATAGAAGTGCACCACTTCAATCTGAATTGCTAGCTAATCCCGAATCTAAGTCACTGAGTAGAAGATATGGAAGTATGGCCAGTTCCTGCATCACGTGGGGATACAACGTCAGAAGAAGGTTAGTGGTTGGAGAGCTAGCATGTAACTCAGGGATAGAGGAACAAAATAATTCCCTGATAAAATTTCAAAACCAATATAACATTCAATGCATAATATTATATAAAATATATATACATATGTAATATCACATGTTGGGGTAGGGAGCAAGGCTTAGCATAAAATTTGAAAACCTTAATCTAGGTTGTGTAGCATAACCATCATAAAATAAGGCATCCAAAGTCTATATGGGCCTAGCTCTCCCTTATATGGAAGGGCCACAGTGTGTGTAGCTGAACGAATTAGAGAATATCCATATCTGTAGATACCTTTATGCGGGACTCGAACCTCCCGGCATAGTCAAGGTGACTTAAGCACCAATGTATACAATATGGGTGACTCAAACCTCTCATTTATATATTCAATATAGGGGACTCGAATCTCTCAGTCGTTTAGACACCCGCACCGGCTAATACGCTTTCCAGTGTTAGTCCTTCAGACCTTTACTTTCACGACTCGACTACACACTCTGCTCGTAAGCCTAATTTAAAATACTTAACATGCATCAACATTTATTAACCCATTATACATATAGGCACCTCGTTGGTATCATCATATCAACCCCATTTGCAAGATTACATTATGCCATAACAATAATTTCATTATTTGGGACCAAACCCATTGTCCAAACATGAACATCAAGTTAATTTAACATTTGGGACTCAAACCCACTTAGCCAACCAAAACCCAAGGCTATAATTTAAATCAATCTATGTCCATCAAGGACTTTACAAAGTCCTTTATCAATCATTATCATGGTTATGCCAAAGCCTTAGTTCAAAAACACAATTCAACTTGTGAAATATCATTCTCAGTAATAATTTTACAAACAGGCTTAGGGCATGTCATTATCAAAGACAAAATCATCAAATTTGGGGTTCAACCATGAACCCTTAATTAAATCACCATCCTCATGCACCCACATATGCAAAACCATAATTAAAACATGGATAATCATAATTTAAACCATAGAAAACAATATTCAATGAAATGCATTCAAACCCCTCATCCTTGAATTCAAAACTACCATTAATAATCCATGAACAATGATCTAAACATATAATCATAGTAAAATAACAATGAAGGAAGAGTCACATGCCTAAATTATGAAGATTCACAGAGAGAAATTGACTCTTGAACCCTTAGATGGCCACTTTGGAGAAACCCTAGCCAATTTTTCTTGAGAGGATTTTGAGAGAGTAAAAAGGATGTTTTAATCTTGTAAAGTGTATAATGAATGCCCTAAAGTTTTTTTAGATACATGGGGACTTAAGGATTTTAAGTGAGAAATGTCCAAAGTACCCTCAACTAAAAACTGTAAAAAGGTTGTCCTTGGTTACGAGTCGACCTATCGACTCATCACCACCTCATACGACTCATAGCCATAAGTCATATGATAAATAGTGAGTTGGAAAACCATTCACTGTCTACCTTATGACTCTATGATACCACGCGTAACTTAACCATATGACTCGTATGGTCTAGTCGTATCCAAGATAGAACCCAATGGGATTAGATACTGGACAACACATGACTCAACCCTACCACTCATAACATGGTCTTACGACTCATAGTGAGTTACTCATTATCAGAGAAAAATGTAGCTAATTCCACATTGGTTTGGTTATGACTTAGGTCCCTAGACCCTTAACCATACTATACAACTCATATGATGAGTCATTAACAAGGCAGTGAGCTCAAAACTCAGGGTATTTTCAAGGACCAAAATATGGTGTGTTTCAATAGGTTTAGAAAATATAGGTTCGAACCTCACCATCTCTTTAAATAAAGATCAACCAATGGTGCTTCTCAGCACATATGAATTAGTACTCACACTTGTTATTTCCAAACTATGTTGTGCAGGTTTGGAGTTATGTGCTATTGGCCATTGATTTTTGATTTGTCTAAAGGAGAGTCATCCGGGTCTTGAATATCTGCTTGGATGATTCATATTATACTTGGATCTCCTCTATTTTTCCGAATTTCAATATCTTTTATTGGATTTTAAGGTCTAAATTAAATTCTATAGAGGATTATACTATTATAATATGGTTGTAGCCTAGGTACTATCGAGGAAGCAATAGTAGTCATGACTAAACAATCTATCAAACATCTGATCTAGTAAAGGAAAGGAGTAATGATATTTTAGGATAGCGTATTTAGCTTACGGTAGTCAAAACAAATTCTCAATCCAATAACAATTGTTTGTGGCACTAGTTCATCTCTACCATTCTTCACTACTGTTGTTTAACCTTTTCTTGAGACACATTAAATTTTCTTACCAAGTTATTAGTTAAATTGAGGTAGATAACACATGCATCGAGCCACTTTATGTCTTGTTTTTTTATTTTTTTTCATTATTGGGCTTAACCATTTTTTTTCTTAATACTAGGTTTGACATCCTCCTAATGAAATATCTTATACATGTAGAATGATGTAATACCCAAAAATTTCATAGTATGAGTATAAAGTATCTATGCTATTAAATCTCAAGTGGGTTTATTTGATCTTATCTTGGTTCGAAAAGCATTTGGGATGAGTTTGAGACTTTGATGCAAGTTTTAGATGTAGATTATAACACGTGAGGTTGGGCCCATGCTGCACACCCTGAAAGAGGAATCCATTGGATGACCTCCAAGGTGGCTGGCATAGTGCAACAACAACATAGTATGATGGGGGCACATTGTACCCCCATCTTGCAGACAAAATTCTTCAAATTTTATTTATTTTTAGGGGGGTTTGGCCATTTCTCTTTTATGAAATAGTCCCCTCTTTACCTTAAGTCCTCCCAAACCGATCGTTCACTCAAAGATACACCATAAAACCCTCTCCTATCTCTCACAAATCCCAACTATCAAGATAAATCAATGGCTAGGGTTTTTCTCAAAGGGGTTACTCCTCCAATCTTATCACTAAAGTATATGAGATTATTCTAAGTTAAGAATCTCTTCTATTTTAGTTCTTTATGTTTATTATCCCCTTTGAGATGTTAGGGTTAGAACCATATCCCTTGAATCTCAATAAACTCATAATCCATCTATTGTTCTTAAGTCTCTTTACTTATGTTCTTATTCCATGAAATTTGTAATGTATGTAGAACTACCCTACGTCAATTAAGAGTTCTTCAATTATGTGTTTTCCCATTCAATCTTGGTTTTCTTGAAGTAATTAGGGTTACAAACTTATTCTTTAAAAGTTGAAAAAGTCTTAAACCTTTGGTGTATTTTATACAAAGAAAACCCTTTTTTCTTACGAGATTGAGTGGTGTTGATCTAATAAATTCTTTTTGCGCTGATTCTTGAATTGAGAATATTTATGAACTTATTATTTATGATTCATAGTGGACCCTTTTCGTATTCCTCCATGTTTAAGAAAATTATTGGGTTTGATGTGATTTTAAAAATAAATTTGGTAATGATTTTTCTAAACTTTCTAAATACCCAAACACTATTATTCAAAGAAAGTGTTTGAGTGGTGTGCTGAAGCATGAATCTATTAATTAATAAAATACAAGAACCCTCTCAATCCCATAATGAAGATATGATCTATGAATAGATGACTTGTAATTTTTGGTATGACAATACCAACTTTATATTACCTTTTATGTAAATGGAGGGTTAATGGTATTATAATGAACTTATAAATGAATGATTGACATGATGAATATGAAATAAAATATGACCTTAAAGAGAATAGGTGGTTAACCAATAAGGTGTGAGTTCTCATGGCTCAAACACCCGAAACCTATGTTTTGCAGACACATGAATGGTTTGTTTTGAAATTCAGACAACCTTAGATGTCTTCTCTATGAGGATGATTTATACATGACTATATGATGTTATATCCTAATAAATATGGAAAACATATATTGAGCTCTACCTGTTGGGTCTTGATTGGACCCAATAGCTTGTGGTGTATATATGATATCAATGACACCATTTTGTTCAGAAGTAATAATAATTGATGTTAATTAGTATCTTTCCATTTATTAGTTTATGTCTCTTTATTTAGTTTCGATTACACTCACACACACACACACATATATAAATATTGTGTATTCCTTCCCCATTTTACATACCAATACATCCTAATATATTGACTATCTTGGACACTACATCATTTTATGATGTAGGTTCTGAGGCATCTATTTGTGCATTTGTGCAACACTGGAACTTGATGTGTCAATTATCGATGAGGTATCCATCTTCAAGAAGGTTTATTTCTTTTGATGTCAGACTTATTTTAGTATTATCATATAGTTGAGCCTTTGTCAGGACATAACTATTGTTTCATGGTATCTTAGAGGCTTCATAGACTTATGTTGATGTCAGTCAGATGGTTTTAGTTTTCTGCAATCATTTTAGAGTTTTTCATAATTATATTTTATTAACTTAAATGATTATGAATCGGGGTTTCAATTTCTTTATTTTTAGTTGATTGCTTATGATAAAAGCGAAGTGGATTTCTCAGCCCATTAGTGGTCTTGAATTCTTGGTATGTCCATGGTCTAGGAAAGGACCGTGACATACTAACCATTGATTTCTTGAATAGCTGCTATGCTCCAACCAATGGCCTCAATTCTATCCCTTAGTACCTTAAGCACTCACTTAACCTATACATTAGATAATAATGAAGAGAGGATTTGGGCATGGTTTTATTATTGCCTAAAAAGTGTAACGTAAATGCAATGACAAAGGTTTTAGCTTAAGAATCAAAGCCTCCTCAATAAAGGGTTTGGCTTCTTCCATGTCATAAGTATTTTATCTCCTAATGGGGCACCTTCTCTCATATAAGAACAACTAGCATTAAGGATTTTAAGAAATTCTTCAACCTTTTTATCTTCAATTAGCTCATCGCTGTACATCAATGCTCTTTCCAATGATTTTTTTAAGTCAAGAAATAATCAACCTCCCATCAGTGATATGTAGTTCTACCACAGTGGTAGATTTGACTTCTCATAGTGTGATGAAATATTTATGGCTTTGCACGCATCAAACACGACCTCTTGGAAGTCTATTGTCATGGATATCTTCCTAGACTTGACTATTTGTAACCATCCAAAATATGGTTATGCTGAAATAGAGAATAAAACCTCAACCCAACCTTTTACTAGACTAATTTTGTGAAATTCAAGGCTAGCTTACTGTTAGGAGGATTTTGAATGTGGAGCGTGATAATGTTGATTTTGATGAATGATTTTCTTATAGGAATTTTTTAAATAAAGATTCAAAGTATTCTTGGTTAAAGATCAAAAAGTAAGAAGGTCATATAGTCTAGTATTTAATTCTGCATATCTCTCCTAAGGAATGAAATCATTCTCCTTGTACCAAGAATATTCTGCCGTGCCACTCTTATTAGGTTTTAGTTAGTTTAGATTTTCTTTACTTATTCTTGGAAATAGGATATCTCTTATTATATTTCCAAGAAGAAAATATTTTGGGTTACCTTCGACATTTATCTTCCAATGGCTAGTAGTAGTCCAATCACTACTATTTAAACAATCGAAGACAAAGAAAAAGACATACACTGCCTTAAACCTTCTCTAGCTCTATTCTGTACTATTATTAATCATTGTTTTCTATTTTAGTTTACTATGTACTCAAAAAGAGAGAAAATAAACAAATATTTGGTGAAACTTTTATATCAAATTGAGAAAAGAAAAAGAGTGGGATTTAATGCCAAAAATCATAACTCAAATACCGTAACATTTGATTTTGATAGAGAGCTAGTAGAACCCCTGCAACCTAAAAGAACTGGAGTAAGATCTATTAGAGGTTTCAATCAGTATAAAATACCTGGTGTCATTCCTTTTTTAGTACTTTACTTTCTGCTTTCATATTACTGCTTCAGAAGTTGACTATCTAAAAAAGCAAGTTGACTATCTAATAAAAAAGAGTAATTCACCTCCTCTACTACTTTCAATTTGTATCATAGTCTGGAGTCACATTTATTTACTTAATAGCAAAGTGGAAAAAGATCATGACCTGAAAAGTTGCTGGAGCTATATTCATAGAAGGAACATCTTAAACCAACCTCCTCACTTCAATTAAAAAAACATTTCTCTCATTGGAAAATAAGGATGAGAACCTACATTAAATCCTATGATGTCAAAGTATGGAAGGTGATCAAGCATGGAGATCTTCCACTTGTTTCTGCCAACGAAGATAAGGATGGAAAAAACCAGAAGATTGTCAAGCATCTACTGATAACATTACAACTTTGGAGGACTACATTGATGAACAAATAAAAATTAGTCAAATCAATTCAAAGGCAAAAAATATATTATACAATGCTACCAGTGATGAAGAATATGAAAACATCTCATGCTGTGAAACTACTAAGGGAATGTGGAATAAATTAGAAGTTACTTATGAAGGAACTGAGAAGGTCAACAAATATGTAAGACCTCTTCAAATTTTGATCATTTTATTTTTGACACTTTCGCATGCATAATATTGATTTTTTTACTTGAATTATGTTTAGGGATGTTAAAAGGGTGTTTTGGGAAAGTTTTAAATTTTTAGGACTGAATTGGTGCATGGTATAAATGGATGGAGTGGGGGACATAAGTTTCCCAAAATTGATGGGATTTTGGCATGATAATTGCATTAACCTCAACCCACTTTGTAAACTTGACTTTGAATATCAAAAATTGCATGGTTTAACTTGTTTTTGGACCCAATGTATTGCATTAAAATATAAATAAATGAAAAATAGGTTTGGATAGCCTTGCTTTACAATTTAAAATGGAACTTGGGAGTCTAATTTGGTTATGTAGATTGATTTGGCATAAATATATTAGCTTTCAAGCATATTTGTATGACGATACCAAGCGATAAATGCCTTAATGAATGACTTATGGTTTAATGGATTGATTTTTGTGCAAATTATTTTAATTTAGGCTTACAAGAAATTATGTATCTTACTGTAAAGGTATAAGTCTCGGGGGGGGGGGGGGGGCTAATGCTAGAAACCATATTTTCTGGTGTGGGGGTGTATATGATCGTGTGCTTGGTTCACACATTGTATTTTGGAATAGATGGAGCCTTGTTATCTTTAGCCCTTCCTCCAGATTCCTTGGTCCGTACAACTAACATGCACTAGGGCCCTTTCAGCAGGAGGAGCTGAACTCATATAGACCGTGGGTTCCATTTGGACAGAGAGAGCTAGTATATATGGTTTACACTCTTATGTTCAGGACCCTTTACCCTATATCGACATAGTATATATGTATGTCTGAATTTGTGCATGTTGTTTTGACTGATTTTTGGTATTGAGATTGTTTTATCACTTTCCTTGAGTTACATGCTGTGCTTATCCCACTAACCATCCCTGGATGCTAAATCTTTTCATAATGTAGGGTCTGAAGGGTTTTCTATTGATCCAATGCAACATTAGGTGGTTGAGCATGTCTGTTGAGTTATTGTGAAGTGGTAAGACTCTATCCTTCTGTAGGCCTTGTCATTTCATTATTCTTTCTTTATTGTCATAGTACTTTTGATTCTTTTTGGTCGTAGTCGGGGCCATGTCCCAACTTAGTTGATATTCTGGTTTTAGAGGCTATTTTGGACAAGTGTGGGTTGGATTGTTGGTTTTGACTCTTAGAACTTACAGTTGACTTATTTACCTTTTATTACTATCTTGATTTGGCTTTCGCTTATTTATTATTATTATTATGCTCTTGAGGTTAGTTTAAGGGGGTGATCTTGGGTCTATGGTGGACTTGAGATACCCGTCATATCTAGGCCTTGGTTTAGGTTATGACAAGTTTGGTATCAGAGCTTGGTTTAGGGTCGTTGGGTGTCTACAAAGACGTGTTGAGTACAGTCCATTTTATGGGTGTGTAACATGCCACACTTATAATAGGGATGCTATAAGGCATTTAGAAATGTTTCCCTTTCTTGTGCTCTATTTCAGGCTATAGATTCTAATGTTATGAAACTTCTTTAACTCCTGGCTTTCTCGCATTTCAGATCATGCCTACCCAAAGATCTGATGTTCGTACAAACTCTGCTGGAACCTCTGTTCCACGTGAGGAGTATTTAGAGGGGACACACCTTATTTATGAAGTGCAGACCCGGTCTAGGGTCCCTGCTCCTGATTGTACCACCCTATATGGAGTTACACGGGTCCCTACTAATCCTCCTCGGGCATCACAGGCTGGTTAACTTATTTATCTTTTATTACTATCTTATTTTGGCTTCCGCTTAATTATTATTATTGTGCTCTTGAGGTTAGGTTAAGGGGTGGTCGCCGGTCTATGGTGGGCTTGAGATACCCGTCATGACTAGGCACTGGTTTGGGTTGTGACAAAACACTTGTAAGTTTATTAGTCTATGACATGACCCAAACCAGGGCCTAGTCGTGTCGGGCATCTCAAGTCTAACAAGGACCGAAGACCACCTCCCATACCCAATCCAACCAACTAATATACAACCTGTGTTGAATGAATTCCGAATATATAACAAGATAGAGTATTTAGAATTCAATAACTTTGGGATAAGTCTAAATCTGAGACCAATCCAACGAAGTCATACCGTCCAACCCAAACCAAACAAACCATAATATGCCCAAGTCCACAGTTGTCTATTCAAAGCTTCTAAACAATGCCGAAGAATATCTAGTCAGGACATACCCCCAACCATAGCCAAAAACTAATGGCAAAGGAATAGTAAAGACATAAGATAAACCATAACATGAAATGGGCCTTCCGAAGAATGGATGCTCACTACTTCAGTCTGAATTAAGTTGTCCCCGATTGACCAAGTCACTGAGAAGGAGGAATAGTAGTATGGCCAGTTCCTGCATCGCGTAGGGATATAATGCCCAAAGAAAGTTAGCAGATGAACGCTACCATTTACTCAGGAATAAGGATAAAATAATGCCATTATTTAAAACCAAAGTAAATAACCATATTCAACCATATACATACATATATACCATGTCGGGAAAGGGGACTAGGTTTAGAATGTGTTTAAAACTTTACCCTGGGTTGTGTAGATTTACCGTCATAATCCACCCATGGTCTATATAGGTCCAGTATTACCCCTTAAACAGGCTCCAGTGCGTGTAGCCGCACGAAGTGGAGGTACCATAGAAGGTTGTACATTCCCTTGTACCTATCGCCCTCTATGATACATATGTACGAGTATATACTTGGGGGATTCCCTTGTATCCCATAAGTACGTGCAATCAAAGACCAATCCTCATGTCGGCAAACATGAGTTTCTAGAGTCAACCTTTCGGACTCACACCTTTACGGCTAACTATCACAACCCCTTTTATTGCCCAATGAAAAAATTTACCACATAACCAAACCACCAATTCCAGGAGTCAATTATTAAAGAATTATAATACACTATCATCATACCGACTATAGCTTGCAAGCAGTGTCATTAGAAAATACTTAGGGGATTCCCATGTACCCAAAACTCCATTATTAAAATCACTTGGGGGATTCCGTGTACCCCACAAGGTTTTCATAGATTACTCACTTAGGGGATTCCATCATATCCCATAAGGTTTTCAAAACAATCTTTAACCAAAGCCATGGACGCCAAGGCCTTTCCAAAACATTAAAAATCAACCAACCAATTTAGGTCATTACCAAATTATGCAATGCATAGTTTTCAAAAATAGTCAATCTATGTGACAAAATCATTCTCATAGGCATTTTAACAAACATGTTAAGGGCATAAGATTTCCAAAGCAAAAAACCATGTATCAGTTGACCATTCCCATGCAACCACATGTTCAAACCACAATTATAACATGAAAACCATGAGAAAAATATGGGAAAATATTATCCATCCAAGAACAACCAAAACCCCCAAAAAATATTTCAAAAACCAAACATTACCACAATAATACCATGAAAACATTTAGTTGAACTAATAATGAGGGAGGAGTAACATTCCTGACTTATGAAGATTCATGGAGGGATTTTGATCCTTAAGCTTCTAGATGACCACCTTGAAGAAACCCTAGCCAATCTTCTTGAGAGGTTTTTAGAGAGTATTTAGAGAGTGTTTTTAATCTTCTAAGTGAAGAATAAATGACCAAATAGGGTTATAAGACGTGGGGTCTTAAGGGATTGTGATAGGAAAATTCTAAAATACTCTCAGCTTAAAAGCTGTGGAAGACTTGCAGAAGGGAACGATTGGACCCCTTCACTCATACCCACATGATACGAGTGGTACCTTTCACTCGTACCTTTATCAGAAAGTTGGACATCACAATCTGTCCAACATACAAATCCATAGTCTAACTCTTACCCTAACCATACTGCTAGTAACCTTCAAGTCGTACCCTAAGCAGAAATATCTAGGCTAGACACTGGATAATATACGATTTGGAACTATACTTCTCATATCATGTACACACTACTCGTATGGAGTCTTCTCGTATTAATAATAATACTTGGTCAATGTGATACTGACCAACATACGACTAGGGTCATAGAGACATATCCACATCATACGAGTGGTATGGTATAGGTCGTATGATATACACAGAAGATTCCCAAAATTTTCAAGGGCCAAAACCCAGGGTATTTCAATGACTATGAACTTTTCATGAAGAAATATGGGGAGTTCATTGAAGAAACATTTGCTAGATTTGGAAAAATTGTTGGTGAACTAAAGTTGTAAGAAAAACTTATCTTTTGACAGACCAAATAACCAGAATTATTAGAATCTTACCTCTTCGATGGATTTATAAGGTTGTGGTTATTGAAAGTATGAATTTAAACAAAATAACTTGTGATGAAATTAGAGGATATATCATTGTCTTTGATAAGGATCACTTGAATAAGAAGGATCAACTATAAGATAAAAAATTATGTCTTTTAAGGATATAAATGAATAGGATGATGATGAATGTGCTCTCATTACCACGACAATGCTGACAATTAAAAGAGATACAAAAATCAAAGAAGGTAAAAATCAAATTACTCATAAAGAAAGCAAGATTTTGAATACAACAGGAATAAAGAAAGTGCTATAATCCAAAAGCTAAAAGAGGACCCTCGAAAGGAAGTCAAAAAACTTCCAATTGTTAGGGTAATAAAGAACAATCTAAAAATGAACGGGGAAACATTGGATATTGTTGTTGCATGGGTGTTGGAGAATCTTGTTAGGTGATAACCAAGTTTTTTAGTGAATGCTTTAAATTACAAAATCTATTAGATCTTGCCATAACTGATTTAAATAAAGCTCATGATGAGAGAAGGGCTTTTTTAATGAAGTGAATATACTAGGAAATTAAATTTGAAGTTTGTGACATTGAAAAACATTTTTTACAAGAATAAATTAATGAATAAAAGTCAAATGCAACAGTTTTAAAAAATCTCCCAATCATAGTATTGTCAGATTCATCAGCCGACTAGTTCTTATAAGTCAACTGATAAAAAATCTGATAGTGATTGATCTTCATATGATAATGGATATTATAGCTATGAATGATATAAATGGTTAACTAACCCTAATAAGTCGACCAACAAAAGCGCTCATAGTCATAATACCTATTATTACAGATATTATAGGTGTGAAGGATCTCAAGGGTCAACTAACTCCAGTCAGTCGACTAAAGGAATCAGTCACAATTATAATACCTATTATATCTACTCAACCACTGAAATTTACTCTCAATCTTGTTTCTATCACTGTGGAAAACCTGGTCATTAATATTATAAATGTAGTTTTTGTTTTAGAAATCCTACCAAATGAATTTAGAGGCCTAAAACTAAGTCCATCAATCCAAGTGCTAACCCAAAGTGATCGAAGAATACTTAGGTACTAAGAAATAAGTGATATATCTATTTTTCAAGAACACCAATCAAAGTTAAAGGGAAATGTTATCTTTATAGTGGATATTCGAATTAAAGGACATGGAACAAAAGCCTTTTTAAAATTGTAGTTGATTTTGATGGAGGTTATATAAGTTTTGGTGAAAAATCTAAAGGAAAAGTAATAGGTATTATTATTATATCCTTTAATGAATCATATGATATCACTAATGTTTATTTGGTTAAAAGCTTGAAGTACAATCTACTGAGCAAAAGTCAGCTGTGTAATGCTAGTCTAGAAGTAAGATTCAAAAAGGTTGGGTGTATAATTGAAAGGAATGGAAAGAAACTTCTTACGAAAAATAGACACAAGAATGTGTATCTCCTAGACTCTATCAAAAGGACAGAAGGACATATCTATCTGGCCTCTATTTTTGAAGATCCTTGGGTTTGGTATAGAAAGCTTAGTCACGCAAGCATAAGACAAATTAAAATGCTATCCAAACATACACTTGTTACTGGTTTCCCAAATCTTGATTACAAGAAGACTCATATCTGTGATGCTTTCAACTTGGTAAGCAAACTAGAAATTCCTTTCTTGTTTAAGATATTATCTCTACTACTAAACCATTGCAGCTATTTCATATGGATCTATTTGGTCATACTAGAACTGCTAGCATTGATTGTAAAACGTATGCCTTTATGATTATTGATTATTTTTTTTTATTAATTTGGTTATATTTCTTTCCAACAAAGATAAATACTTTAAAGAATTTTGAAGTTTTATGTGAAAAGGTTCAAAAAGACAAAGGTTGTTATATCTCTTCTATCAGAAGTGATCATGAAGGAGAATTTAAGAACAAGGATAACCTTATATAATAATCAAGGTTACACTCACAACTTTTCTTCTCTAAGATTCCTCAACAAAATAGAGTGGTTGAATGCTAGAATGGAACTCTTCAAGACATAGAGTGAACCGTGATTTGTGAATGCTCAATACCTTATAAATTCTAAACAAAAGCTATAAGTACTACTTGTCATATTTTGAACAGGTGTCTTATCAGACCTATCTTGAATAAAACCCCTTATGAGCTTTGGAATAAGAGAAGACCCAATATTGGGTACTTCCATTCATTTGGATCCAAATGCTTTGTCCATAATAATGGTAAGGATAACATTGGTAAGTTTTATCGTTATAGTGATAAATGTGTGCATGTTCTTTTTGATGACTCTAACCATATCGTTCAGAATATTAGCTACAAAGAAGATGAGGATGGACATTTAAAATCTAGAAAAAAGTACAATATCTGATCTTCTATCTGAGTCGACTACTGCAGAAAACAATCAACCAACTATTGCTAGAAATGATCAGTTAGCTATTAAAACCATTATAAATGAATGAAAAGGTGAACTTGAGTATCCAAAGAAATTCATCATCAAAGATCCCAAAGATGGAATGAAAACAAGATCTTCCAACAAAAAAAGTGCAAATGTTGCTTTTATATTCCAACTTGAACCCGATAAAGTCAATGAAGCCTTAGAACATGAAAGTTGGGTCAAAACAATGGAAGAGGAACTTGAGCAATTTGTTATAAACAAAGTGTGAACTCTTGTTCCCAAACAAAGAATTCTTTAATCATTAGAACAAAATGGGTTTTCAAAAATAAAATTGACGAATCGGGAAAGGTGTTTTGAAATAAAGCTCGTCTAGTCGCACAAGGCAATTCACAACAAGAGGGAGTGAACTATGATGAAACTTTTGCACCAGTAGCAAGGTTAGAATCTATTCGAATCTTACTTGCTTATGCTTCTCACAAAGGTTTTAAACTCTTTTAAATAGATGTCAAAGGTGCTTTTCTAAATGGTTTTATTGTTGAACAAGTCTTAGTAAAACAACCCCATGATTTTGAAAATTCAAAATTTCCTTATCATATTTTTAAACTCTCAGATTCTCTTTATGCTTTAAAATAAGCACCCCGTGCTTGGTATGATAGATTAAGTAATTTCTAATCTGATCGTGCTTTTTCTTTTTGAAAATCGGATATTACCTTATTTATTAAAAGAACTTCCTCTGGAAATCTTATTATTCAAATATATGTTGATGGCATTATTTTGGAAGTTCTATGCTGTCTTATGCAAAGAATTTTTAAACTTAAGTTAGTTTGAAATGAGTATGATGGGAGAGTGAACCTTCTTCTTAGGGTTACAAATCCAGCAATCAACTAAAGGAACTTTCATTTCCCAAAGTAAGTACAGTAAGGAGCTCATTCATAAGTTTGGGATGGATAATGTAAAATCTTTTAGTACACCAATGCGTTCCATATGTGTTCTTAATCAAGCAATGAAAGTATGTCTATTGATGAAATAAATTATGGAGGTATAATTGGCTCTCCTTATATCTCATTGTCAGTCAACCAAACATCCTATTTAGTATTTGCAAATATGCCATATTTCAGTTAGGTTATAAGGAATCTTATTTGACCATAGTCAAATGAGTTATCAGATATATTATTGGCAAAAGTTCTTATGGTTGATGGTATCCAAAATCCAATTGCATTGATCTAAAAGGTTTCTCAGTTGCAGATTAAGTAGGTGATAAAGTTGATAGAAAAAGCAAAAGTGGGACTTATCAATTCATGGGAAAATCTCTTGTCTCATGTAACAATAAGAAACTAAATTGTGTTTCCCTCTCTACTACTGAATCCGAATACATTGCAATTGGGCTATATTGTGCTCAAATTATTTGGATGTTTCATGAACTCAGTGACTAAGAATTTATCTTTCAAACCTATGAAAATTTTCTATGATAATTCCAGTGTTATCCGACTTTCTAAAAATCCTGTGCATTATTCTAGGGCTAAAAATATTGATATAAAGCATCATTTTATTCGATATCATATTTTAAAAGGTGATATTATGTTATCCTTTGTTAGTACTAATTTTCAATTAGCTGATTTCTTACGAAACCATTATTGGAATAAAGATATTGTTTTCTTTGAAAATCTCTTAGCATTATTGCAAAACCCTTTTGAAAAGTATTTACATCTATATCTGATTTAGTGTATTTATGTGCAAAAGTATCTTTAATAAATGTTGATTTGATTGATGTATGTGTCATTTTTTTTTCCTTTTTTGCCACTTGACACAGGGTTCTGTGTATGGTAATTATGATATCTCTCTGTCTTCATTGGAAACTCTTCCTTTTTTTTTTATTTCATCTTCTTTTTCACCTCTATATATTATTCTCCTTATTTGATCTTTATCACTTCTCTCTCTCTCACTACTTAAATGGCGAAGGGCTCAAAAAACTCCTCCTTGGGCAATGAAAAAAGTTCTTGTGTTAAGGGAAAAAGGGAGAGCCTTTTCCCTAGTCTCTCTTGTTTTGGATTTATCTGATCAGAATCTTCCTCAAGATTTCTTTAACTCCTCTCATTCTTTTATAGGCAAGTGTCTCAGTGTTCCTAATGACTTTAAGTGTTCCAAAAAGAAAGTTAAGTTTGATTTCGACAGTTCTCTGAATATCAAAACTAATATATAAAGATCGATGAATGAAACTCTCTTTCACTCTATAAAGGAACCATCACTTGTTCATGGTAGAATTGCTTATTTAAATCTTTTAGAATCTCTGCATTGTCCTATAAAGTTGATTTTTGAATTTCAAGATTGGGCAAATATCTTTGCTTTTACTCTTAAGTGTGCCTATGAGCCCCTTATTTGTCCTTTTCTATACTAATCTTTGTTCTTTCTAATATGGTGAGCTCGAAACCCTTGTTGTGGGAAAATAGATTTTCTATGATTGTGCTATGTTCGTTGCTATTTTTGACATAAATTTATAACGCCTCGAGTCTGTACCCCAGATGCTACACAGTGCTAGCGACCCCGAAGGACCACCAGCTAACCCATGACTGGTACCTGTTGTGAGCATTGTATAATAATAATACTGTAATAGAAACCTGTCTAAAATAAATGCAGAAGTGAGGTTGTAAATGCCATAAGGTTCATAACTAAAAACCTATACTGAATATTGATAACTGCAAACTGAAACACATGTCTGAAATACTCTAGTTTGAAAGCCTCTAACTGTCTGAATTATGGAGTTATTGGGACAAACTCCCAACAAACTTCAACTACTGAAAACTACACTAAAATACTGAAATAATAATCTGTCCTCAAACTATGAGGACTTACCACTATGTCTGCTGCTGATAGGCTGGGCTGCTAAGTACGGTCAGGAGCTCGTGCATATGAACCAATGATATAAGACATCATAGCACAAAAGAAAGGTATGCATCAGTACTTTGAATATACTGGTATGCTAAGTGAGGTAGGCTGAGATGCATTAGTTCACGCGCATGAACAATAACTAACTGAGTAACATGAACAGAACTGAATGAGAGAACATGCATGAATACATAAATTGTAACTGAGATCAGGTTAACAATGGTTACTACGTTTTGAATACTGATTAACTGATATCTGAGTTTACTGATACTACAATACTGATAACTAAGTGACTATTTTTGATACTCCTGATTGATAACTGGGTGACTATTTCTAACAGTCCTAATTTTGTAGAATTGAACTGAGTTCTATACCATGCTGGGTGACTGTATCTTAAAGTCTTGATTCTGTAGAACTGAGCTGAGTTCTATACTGAGACTGGAACTAAAACCAAAGCTGTAACTGTGGGAGGTAATCATCTAACCGACATGCCCCTCTCTAAATGGATTGGGATCCAACCTGTAACCCCAGTTGGAAGGGTGTCAGTACTGTTCCATAGGTAAAGATAAGCTGTGAGTTAACCCTCTCTAACAGGAAGCTCTTTTATCAACCCTCGCTGGCAAGAAAACTCATAAGAGATGTATCAACCCTAGTCTGGAAGGAAGATATCTCAACCTGTGCTATCTACATAGTTCTGTAACACAGGGATTGCTACTAAGGGTCAAACCTTATATGGCAGGAATGCCCCTATCCCTGGGTTCACTCGGTGCTGAATCCTACTCCCAACTGAATAAACACTGAACTGATTTCTAGTCCATACTAGGTTTGACTGAACTGTTATTGATCATACTATCTAACTGAATTGAACTAAGTTCACTAGATTTCGCTAACTGACAGAGTACTACTGAATCTGATTAACTGACTGAGTTCACTGAGTTCTGAACTGAATACTAAACTGAGACTGATTACTGAGTACTACTGTTCCTAACACTACTGAGACTGTTCTGTAACTACTGTAACTCTAGGTAAACAGCTAAATTTTTGGGTATTGAATACCCCCAGGTCTCGATAGAATGAAAAGTAAAGAATAGAGTAAACTTGAAAAGCATAACACTGCGCACTTGTTCGTAACTCATCCATACAGACATTTTATCAAACACTTGTAAGGCATAAGTTTACACCTATACTAGCATGGCATGATTTTTCCCCATTTAATTCACATGAGCATTTTAACAAACATATGGGGAGCACAACTATGCATATGATACTAAAACAACATGTAGGCATCATAACATAAATTCCCAAATTCACAAACTCAATGGCTTCAACATGAATTCACATGATACTACACACACATGATAATCAATTCCACATGAATCTTGTAATAAACCATGTATTAGAAACCCAATTAACATTATAATCATGAATACACTTAAACCTAATTTTGAAAATCATGAAATCAATCTACTTGAAGTTTAAAAGAGTTTCTTGGACTCCAAGGGTGGAAGGAACCCTTGGATGAACACTTCACATACCTTGGTACTTGAATTGACTAAGGTTGATGGTGAGTTCCTAAATCTTGAACCTTGAATTAGAAGCCCTAGGGTTTTGTTCTTGAGTAAATTTTGAGAATAGTGAGTAGATTTTGCCTCTAAAGTGGCTAAATCTCGTGTTTTGGGGGATGATAGATGAGGGAAAATAACCCAAATATCCCTTAGGATGCGGCTTTTTAATGACTAAAAACTGGCCTAGCAACACGCAGACTGATGGCCACCGCAATGGGATCGATGCGATGACGATGCACCACGTCGTTTCACTGGAAATTGCATTAGGAGCTGGGAAAAAATATTAATCAATGTGATAGGCAATGCAGCGCGTCGAGATCACGTCGATACACTGGTTTGGACTCCCAAACGTGCTTTATACGTTGTTTGAAAAATTTGAAACTCGTTTGAGAACACCTACTGACATTACTGATCATAAAGCAACTTAAAGATCGTTATTTAATGGTCGTAAGGGTCGCAAAATAAGATCACCAACTATGAAGGCTAAAATAACTCTAAGTATGAATACTTAGATAAACTTTTCTAATTCTGGGACTCCTTAACAAGATTTAAAGGACTAAATTAAGCTTAGAATTTTACGGGGTCTTACAATATCTTCCCCTTGAGAACATTCATCTTCGAATGAGACTGATTATGCTGAGAAATACTGATGACTTAGTTTGTACACTGAACATGCATATCTATTTCATGGAATAGATGACTGAAAGTACATATAAGTTGAGTTTTCATACTAAATATGCATATCTGATACATGAGTACATGACTAAACTGATCCATGAATATATGACTGAATATGTAACGGTAATGGATACCAAGTTTATAACTGTAATTGAATATAGAACTAAGCCAATCTAAGAAAGACTGTTACTTTAAGCTGAGAATACTGATGAACCTGAGATCATTTACTGAACATGCAAAATTGAAGCATGATTAGATAATTGAAAGTACTGACATACGAAGTTATCATACTGACATGCATGACTGTAGTATGACTGAGTTCTGAAAACATGACCACGACTGAGAAATTTTCTGAAGGTATGCATGATATGAGAATGCTATGCAACTGAATCAATACAGAGTTGTAAAGGTAATCTGAGGATAGAACTGAATGAATTCAAGGAAAATTGTTACCTTGAGCTGAATCTGAGTTTGTGGATAAGAGGTGAGGATACTTGGTCCGCATATCTGCTTCTGCTTCCCAAATAGCTTCCTTAATGGACTAATTCTGCCAAAGAACTTTGATTAGAGAAACCTCTTTGTTCCTCAATGTGTGAATCATAATGATCAAGGATTTCTACTGGGATCTCTTTATGAGAGAGACTATTCTAAACAGCTATACTCCCTACAGGGACTACAACTGCTGGGTCACCTACGCCCTTCTTAAGCAAGGAGACGTGAAACACTGGATGTACTAAATCTAAATCTGAAGGCAACTAAAGCTTGAAAGCTACCTTTTCAAAATAATTGAGAATTCTGTAAGGACCGACATACTGAGGACTGGGATTTTCCCTTTTCGCTGAACCTTTTCACTCCCTTCATGGGAGAGATTTTCAAGAATACAAACTCACCGATCTCAAACTCAAGATCATTTACTGAACACATATGAATGGGAAAATGAAAACATAACTGGGCCTGAAACATGATACATGGACTGAATATCATGAACTGAACTGATTCCTTGGATACATGCCATGACAAGGAAATGGTCATATGGCTAAGATTGGAATGAGAGAGTCAACTTATGAGTACTCGTTACTCCAACTAAATCTTGTTACGTGACGAGAAACAGGAAGGTTTAGCACCTAAAAGCTCGGGGGTTATAGTGCATCTCCCCTTTGGGACATTATGTCCCCCGGAGAATACTTACTTGGCTGAGATACTGAGGAAAAATTGGGATTATGCATAGGGTACCTATGAAATGAATCATGACCAGATATCTGGGATGTGAAACTGAGGCATGACACATGAACTGAACTAAACTTGTAACTACCAGAATGCTCCATTATGGAATGGTCATACTCATAAGACTTCAGATAGGATGACTGGGTGGAAAGATGGGAAACCATACGAACTTGTCCGCCTGACTGCTAAACTAAATTACTGGATTTATGGACTAAATCATACTAAAAACTCATACTCAACTGGATCATTTCTTTGTCACTCTTTCTATAAAATTCTACTAATTTTAGGGAGCAAGGAAATCTTGGCATGGTCTGAATAAGATATCTGAATAAGAAATCACCACGTGGCTACAATTCTATAATATGGAGAAAGTCCTACGAAACATCATCTAAGGTAGAGTTACTAAGCCTTATGCACTGCAACTACTAACTTGCAATCTTATCCATGTTTCTCAACTATCCCCTGAACTGGAATTTCTATTTCAACACTGCATTTCACTTGAGGCTACTGAAATTATTTACATGGGCACTGAGCACGAATGCATAAACATACTAACTTATCTGACTTACTAAATGGATGATAGCTGAATACTGGTCATGTAGGATTGAACTATACTTAGTCTGGACTAAAACTGTAGAGTATTATGCATATGAGGTAAGGACTGACTGAGCATCATCAGATAACTGAGCATGAATTTGTGAAAGCTGTATTATTTAAGAATGCAAGACTAAGCCTATAGAATTATTCTAAAATAGCCTATAAACTGAGGTACTAAAATACTAATAAATGAATAACTGATAACTGTATGTTATGGTCAAGTAAACCTGAAATTAAACTGAGTTACTGATCCGATTACTCGACTAAGACTGTAACTAAGACGGTAACTGAGACTGGAACTGAGACTATAACTAGGACTGTAATTGGGTTCTGATAACTACGTGATGGATACTGACATAAATCAAGGATCTGAATACACACTCACACTCAACATTTTCTCAACTTCTCATCTCATGAAAAATTTTGATTTTCCTTCTTTCAACAACTAAATACAACTTCTTGCTAGCTATTTACTTAGCACACTCACCCGACATTCAGGCCTATTTTCATAACTACATCCTCATGTAAAATAAGAATACAAAAATCTTTCCTTATCATGAAACATTTACTCTCTCCTATCTAAGCAATCACTTATCACTACATCCTTTCATAAGGAGAGTTCAATAATGGTTTAAAATATGAGAACCTAAAGTGTGAATGAATACTATGCCGAATTCGACACTGAACTGAGGCCTGTGGAATAGAATATCAGAATCATAGATTTATCAAGAGATCTAAACTGAGGATATACATAACATAATCTAAATTTAGATACCCGTTAGGAGTGTAGCATGAGTCATGGGAACTGAGCATACTGTAAAGCATGAATACATGAGTCATGATTTGTATGACCTGAGTTTGGAGTTTTTGTATTCATGGAACATGATTCATAACACTAAGTGAACTGGAACTCCTTATACTAGAAACGGTAAGCGTACATGATTTTTGATTATGTGCACGAATATGATCCATAATCATAGAGCTGACATGTAAGGCGTGAATAAATATCATGATAGCTGAAGTACAAAACTTTCCATTGAGGAAAAAATGTGTTAGGCATCATTCCTTCCCATAACTTTTCTACACATACTGACATTACTACTAAAAATCTGGAAGCCTGATTTGGTTGCTTGTTCTACCATCTCCCCCTTAGCTTAAAGCCATTATTCTAATTCTGTGAGCCACTTGATAAACTTTAAATCAAACTGGAACCACTTTACTCTAGAGCCTGATATATAACAATACTCATAAACACTAAACTCATACTGAAGGACTACACCTGATAATGTAAGGTCCAATGCTAGTACTTTCTTTTGATACATGATTCTTAGATTTTTACTTCCCCAACAATCATCATATAGAAACCTCAACACTGACTAACTTAGAATTCTTAACTATTCTTTCTACTAGTTCAACAAAAAAAATTCAAGCTTAAATAGATTGAAACTGAGGTACTACCCCTTAATTCAATGATTGACCCATAAAGATATTAGAAATGGACAATTTTTTTCTACAGTCAATAAAAGCATAGCATGAATGAAGCAAATCCATATTGAGAATGACATCAAAATCTGTCATCTCTAATTCTATTGAGTCTGCTGAAATGACTTTTTGAGATACTATAACTGGACAATTCCTGTACACCTGTCGGGATATGATATGATAAATTTACCCATTGGGGTAGATACTGAGAAAGGTTTTGCTAGAATTTCGGGACTGATTCCAAAGTCAATGGCTATATAAAGAGTTACAAAGGACAAAGAAGCTCCTGGATCTAGCAAATCCTAAATATGTAAATAATAAACTTGTAACGTACCAATGACCATATTAGGAGAACTTTCCTGATCCTATCGGGACTAAAGTGCATAAAGCCTACTTGGGAATTACCCACTGGTGGCATTAGAAGTGGCACCCTGCTAATTTGGGCGACCGAACTGAGCTGAGGGATAGATATGCTGACTCTGTGAACCTAACTGAGGACAATCTTTAATTCTAGGACCTAGCTTTCCATACCCAAAACACAACCCACTACCAGCCCTACACACCCCTTGATGGTTTCTGCCATATTTCTGGCAAGGAGGATTCGTTCGGCCATTCTTTGGCCTTGGTGTTTTGGCCCTCTTATTCTTTCTCCCTCTTTTCCTACATATCTTCTCCTCACTTTGGAGAGATTGAGCCTTAATTCAAGATGTGATAGTAGACAACTAATTGTTCTGGGCTACTACTGAATAAGCTAAGGCAGTGAAAGCAATCCTCAGTACGGAGTAAGATACATGCTCATTCAGGGGATCTTCCTGAATGGGCAGAGATGCCGGCTGATTTTTATTCCTTCTTCCATTAACTTTTCTGGGAGACATGTTCTATAGATGGAAGGAATGGATGAATTAGATTGAGAGTTTAACTTGAGCTTATGCTTACTCGCACGATATGAATACTGAAAGAAGGGAAACTTTTCCTAATACTTTGCATAGCCTCTTGTCTATAAGTGTGGCGCGCTACACACCCATGCACAATACTCTACTAGACATGGTTTTAGACTCCCTAGAACTCGGTTGAACCTTAGGCTCTAATACCAAGTTTTAAATGCCTCAAGTCTATACCCCGAACACTACACAGTGCTAGCAAATACTAATACTAATAAGGTTCATAACTGAAAAC
The DNA here is from genome assembly GCA_030864215.1 of Capsicum pubescens. Lineage (NCBI taxonomy): Eukaryota > Viridiplantae > Streptophyta > Magnoliopsida > Solanales > Solanaceae > Capsicum > Capsicum pubescens. The sequence goes on along the minus strand of CM061540.1, from coordinate 109,467,840 downwards.
CTATACTGAATACTAATAACTGAATATTGAAACACATGTCTGAAATACTCTAGTCTGAAAACCCCTAATAGTCTGAATTATGGAGTTAATGGAACAAGCCCCCAACTAACTCCGACTACTGAAAACTGCACTGAAATACTGAAATAATACTCTGTCCTTGAACTATGAAGACTAACCACTAAGTTTGCTACTGATAGGATGGGCTGCTACGTATGGCCAGGATACCGTACATCTGAACCTATAATATAAGACATCATAGTATAAAAGAAAGGTATGCGTCATTACTTTAAATATACTGGTATGCTAAGTGAGGTAGGATGATATGCATGGGTTCATGTGCATGAACAATAACTGACTGAGTAATATTAACATAACTGAATGAGATAACATAGATGAATACATAAACTATAACTGAGATCATGTTAACACTGGTTACTGAGTGCTGAATACTGATTAACTGATATCTGAGTTTACTGATACTGTAATACTAATAATTGAGTGACTATTTTTGATAGTCCTGATTGATAACTGGATGACTGTTTTTGACAGTCCTAATTTTGTAGAACCGAATTGAGTTCTATATTGAGCTGGGTGACTGTATCTGGCAGTCCTGATTCTGTAGAACTGAACTGAGTTCTATACTGAGACTGAAACTGAAACTGTAACTATGGGAGGTAATCATCTAACCTATATGCCCCTCTCTGAATGGATTGGGGTCCAATATGTAACCCCAGTTAGAAGGGTGTCAGTACCCTGCCACGGGTAAAGACAAGCTGTGAGTTAACCCTCTCTAATAGGAAGCTCTTTCGTCAACCCTCGCTGGTAGGAAAACTCATATGAGATGTATCAACCCTAGTCTGGAAGGAAGATATCTCAACCTATGCTGGCTATGTAGTTCTATAATGCAAGGATTGCTACTAAGGGTCAAACCCTATACTAGCAGAAATATCCCCATCGCTGGGTTCACTCGGTGCTGAATCCTACTCTTAACTGAATAGATACTGAATTAATTTCTAGTCCATACTAGGGTTCACTAAACTGTTACTGATCATACTCTCTAACTGAACTGAACTGAGTTCTCTAGATTTTGCTAACTGACAGAGTACTACTAACCTGGTTAACTGACTGAGTTCACTGAGTTCTGAACTGAGACTGTGATTGATTACTGAGTACTACTGTTTGTAATACTACTGAGACTGTTTTGTAACTACTGTATATCAAGGTAAACAAATAAATTTTTGGGTATTGAATACCCCCAGGACTCGATAGCATGAAAAGTAAAGCATAGGGTAAACTTGAAAAGCATAACACTGTGCACCTGTTCATAACTTATCCATAGGGACATTTTATCAAACACTTGTAAGGCATAAATTTACACTTATACTAGAATGGCATGATTTTTCCCCATTTAGCTCACATGAAAATTTTAACAAACACATGGGGAGCACTACTATGCACATGATACTAAAACAACATGTAGGCATCATAACATAAATTCCCAAATTCACAAACTCAATGGCTTCAACATGAATTTACTTGATACTACACTCATGATAATCAATTCCACATGAATCTTGTAATAAACCATGGATTAGAAACCCAATTAACATTGTAAGCATAAATACACTTTAACCTAATCATGGAAATCATGAGATCAATCTACTTAAAGTTTAAAAGAGTTTCTTGGACTCCAAGGGCGGAAGGAACCCTTGGATGAACACTTCACATATCTTGGTACTTGAATTGACTAAGGTTTATTATGAGTTCTTGAATCTTGAACCTTGAATTAGAATCCTTAGGGTTTTGTTGTTTAGCAATTTTGAGAATAGTGAATGGATTTTGCCTCTAAAGCGGCTAAATCTCATGTTTTAGGGGCTGATAGACGTGGGAAAATGATCCAAATACCCCCGAGGATGCAAATTTTTAATGAATAAAAGATGGCCTAGAGATACACAAACCGACACACCACGTCAATGGGATCAACGTGATGGATGATGCGCCACCTCGCGTCTGCGTCAGTTCATTGGAAATTGCACAGGGAGCTGGGGAAAATATTCACCAACGCGATTGGCAATGCGGCACATCGAGATCACGTCAATACACTAGTTTGGACTCCCAAATGTGCTTCAAACGATGTTCGAAAAATTTAAACCTCATCCGAGAACACCTACTGACATTCTTGATCATGAAGCAACTTAAAGATCGACATTTAATGGTCGTAAGGGTCTCGAAATAAGATCGCCAACTATGAAGGCTAAAATAACTCTAAGTATGAATATTTAGCTAAATTTTTTTAAGTCTAGGACCTCTTAAAAAGCTTTAAAGGACTGAAGTAAGCTTAGAATTTTGCGGGGTCTTACCAAACAACTCAATTTTTACCACTTTATCTAAAATTCCATGTCCCTTTTTCTTTGATGTTTCTATTAAGGAAGTAAAATGTTTGAATACTCTAGAAAAATCTGACTCCCTTCTCTTTGCTCTTGGTCCTAAGCACTTGTGTTTTAAAATTCGTGTGATTTCCTATATTGCGGAAACTACATTTCTTCGTAGGGATGGTTCTCTCTCTAATCTATATCAACGAGAAACCTTGCTCACATTCTTTATTTATACTTAGTATAAGATTAATTTGTACTCTTTTATCCTTAACTACATGATTGAAGCATCCCTTGATCCTACTACTCCTTTATGGGCTCATCGTTACTCGTTTATTAAATCTTGTGAATGTGTTTGTTGGTGTTGTTCCCTTTGTATTTGTAAGGCAATGCTATAATTCTACATCGTTTGGAAGTACAGGTTATATTTTGGTTGATGATGCATGGGTTTGTAAGTCCAAAAATTACTCTGCCGGTATCCCATTCTCTCCTAAATTTTGTTTCTCTCCTCTGTATCCTCATACTCCTGGTTTCTCCTCCTTGGATATTGATCTTCTATTGATTGAAATTGATTCCAAATTTGATAGCTTAAAGGATCTTTTATTGACTACTCAGTTTTAATTTGATAAAATAAAAGATTATCAAAAAGGAAACTAGAATAGATATTGCACGACTTAGGGTCAAATTAGATCAAGTCATTCAGGAGACCACAAAATTTGCTACAAAAATCTAGGCCACAACGTATACTCTCTCCACCATAATTGTCAATCAATTCACCAACCTAAAGAAAGCTGCTGCTCAGACCCTGGAATATTTATTCCATCATTTTGAACAACCACCTTCTCCTTCTGTTGCTCCCTAATTATGCTTCTTGAACAATTTTTTCTTTATCTGTGTTGGTTTGTATATAGGTCTAAGCTCATGACTACTTTATCTTGTTTTGTCGATTGTTAGTCCTCTTGTTACCTTATCTTGCTATTCTTCATTTTTGATTGATGTCAAGTGGGTAGAAGTATGTGTTATTTAGTATGTAAGAAAGGTCGATAAGTCAATGAGATACACTAATTCAAGGGGAGCCAATGCTACCACTGAGGGGGTAATAAGTGGTGAATTTACCACTTATTGATATCTAAATTTGTGAACATTGCTGAGATTTATTTGTGTAAATAGGGATAATCCTCCAATTGAATGCACTAATTCCTATATTTTGCTTGTTTACAGGTAATTGGAGGAAAAAAAGAGAAATAAGCTGAAAAGGGAATCGAAAGAGCAACGTGATTGCAAAAGCTGGAAATAAGAATAGGGATCGACCCTCAGTTACCGCGATCGTAACCTGAGGGTACAAATCACACCCAGTCAAAGCCAGGTTAAATCCTAGCTATTGTAAGGGAATCATCGCGATTGTGAGAGTCACAATTATGATTAGCCAATGGTGATCGCGATTGGGCAGAAATCCACCAAGGGCAGAATGGTCAATCCGCACAGCTGAATCCCAAGACTTAAAAGATCAAAACCTTGCATAACTAGGACATCTTGAAACTAATTTTCAATTTTGAATGTTGAGAAGACATTCCAATATGGGAAAAGGACAATTGTTGCTATATTTTCCAAGAGATTTTTAGTTGTAATTTGATATTGAAGTGTGGCTTACTCTTGCTTTGATTTTCAATGAAAACATTGAATGTTAACTTGGGTCTATCTCTTTTATCCAATCTCATGAGTAGCTAAATATTTATATTGGTATTATGCTTGAATAGGGTGTTAAAGTGTAGGGGTGTTGATTGTTAGTCCATATTATTAGTTATTGATGTTGGGTTTTGCTATTACTCTATGGTTGGATTAAGAGTTATGTTTGAAATCCCCAATTTACTTGGATCCCCCATCATCTTGAAAGAGGGATGTGGGTTATGAGTAATTGTGATCAACAATTTGATACTAGTTATCTCCTTAGTATTATCTTAAAAATAAGTATGGTATGTAATATAGCTAGATTGATGGGCATCATCCTAGAAATAGGGATACTCAGTTGAGGTCTTGGATTGGTATGTTTGGCATACTCATGAGGTATACAAAAAAATCCATGAGTTAAACTTAGTGTTTTATTGAAAAACTAACACTAAAATTTAAAATCTAGCCTACCCAAATCTTTGACTAAGAAGTGGACTAACCCTCAAACACCTATACATGATTGACCTCTAGAATAGTATAATACTAAGGCTTTTCTCTCATTGGATTTTATCCAATAATTTGTTGCTCGCTCTTAGTGTCATAAGTAGATTTTGTATAAGCTAAGTTTTAAATCACACCCCTAAATTTAGTTTATGTTTTGGTTTAAGTTTACATTGCGGGTCAACACCTTGTGACTTTCAACGTACATAGGTCTCAAAAGCTAAATTACACTGCTCGTGGATTTGACCCCAACCAAAGTTGGATTATTATATTGACAATGATCGCCTTGCACCAAAATAATGGTGTAAGCTGAGCGTTATCATAAATAGCGCCGTTGACGGGGAGTGAAACTTAGTTTTTGTTTGTGTGGTGTTGTTAGTAACTTTGGGTTTACCTGTAGTGTTTTTATTTACATTATTTTTTATTTTTGTCTTGTTAGATGATATTCATAGTAATACCAATGCCATGAGTCACAACGGAAGCAATGAGGGCTCATTTGATGGGCACCTCAATGATAAGTACCATCTTCATAATAGGGTGTGCTAGTGCCATCTGCTCTCCCCCTAATAAAGAAATAGAGCATTTCATTTGACGAGTGTGATGCTACATATGTTAAAAATAAAGTGTCTATTCGAGGGTTCAAGCACACGAAGATCCAAATCTACATTTGAAAATTTTTGTTGAGGTATGTACCCCATTTGACATTGCTCATATCACACAAGAGTCCATTAGGTTGAGACTATTCTTATTTTCTTTTTCAAGTGAAGTGGTGTTGTGGTTGAGGTCTTTACCCACTGGGTCCATCACACTTGGGTCGATCTTATGGATGTTTTTTTGGGATCAATATTTCTTTTTTCAAAGATGTTGCAATTGTGAGGCGAAATTACAAATTTTCTTCAACTTAATAGGGAGTCTCTATATAAAGTATGGGAGAGATTTAATGAAAAGATTTTGCAATGCTTCAACCATGAAGTACTGGAGAAGATGCTTCTCCAAATATTCTATAGGGAGTTAGAACAACTAAACAAGATCGTGATAGATAATGCGGCTGGTGGGTCACTTGTGAGGTTGTCATATGGAGTGGATTCAACTTTGCTTTAGAAAATCACGAAGCTGAATATGGGGTGGCACACAAGGGACATTGAAGTAGATGTAGGGTCCCCCACCACCTCGATTATGTACAAAGAGCAAAGAAAGAAATATAAAGAGAGGGATGAAAATATGGCTTAGATGATGACACAATTAGAACTCCTTAAAAAGCATGTGATGAGTACACCCACAAAGCGGTTAATGTCGTGGTCTATAAAGGGTATGGCGAGGACAAAGAAAAGGCCCTGGATGAATAAATAATATACTTATCAAACTATCCATAGGTTGCTCACCTGGACTCTCAAAGTCCCTTGCCTTTGGAATGATCGTAATTAAGACCAAAGTTAGAATGATCGTAATCGAAAAAGGGAACCAAAGTTGGAATGATCGTGATCAAAAAAAGGAACCAAAGTTGAAATAATCGTGATCGAGAAAGGGAATGGCATGATAGAGATAGATATTGTAATTCGAGGGATAACTAAATAGAGTATGATAGATATGTTCCCCCCATATCCGAGTGAAGAGCAAGGAATCAAATCCCATGGATCTCAAAAAGTTTAAAATCAAAGATGTGCTTGCTAGAATCTTGATGAGAGTGGAAGGAACATACAAGATGGTTCAAAAACTAAAAAGGGACTTTTCTAAAATCAACCAAATAGTTATATCACACTCAATCTCAATCAAACTATTAGAGACAAAAATTGGCCAAATCTCAATCGCACTTTATGATAGGCCTAAAGGTGGCCTCCCAAGTGATACAGTGGTAAATCCTAAAAATGATGCTATATCTTAGCAATTGTTGCCTGAAGCAGTAAAGATATTGGTGTACGTGTAGTTGAGGTAAAAGAAAAGTCTCTTAATAATCAAACAAATAAAAAGAGAAATCATATGAGTAAGTCAAATCATGAGACTCCAAATTCTTAAGAAGGGGATAATAAAGAACCAATGAAAATTGAAGAGATGGTTGATAAGGAGGGAACTCCTAAAGTTATTGAGGGTGGTGAGCAAAAAATAAATGAACCGCAATATGACCCCTTGCCTCCAATGAAAATCCTTTCTCCATTCCCACAAAGACTGAAGAAGAAGGAGGAGAATGCCAAACTTAAGAAGGTCCTCGACAAGCTTAACAATATTTCAATCCATATCTCGTTGCTATAATCCATCCAAGAAATTCCAGGATATGATAAGCTAATGAAGACATTGATGTCCAAGAAACCCCTTATAGATGGTGAGACCATTGAAGTTACCCATGGTTGTAGCACTATCATGACTAGTGTTGTGGCGAAAAAAAAAAGACTTGGGGGCATTCACAATCCTTTTGCACCATTGGGATACACAAATTTGAGAAAATATTGTGTGACCTTGGTGCAAGAAAAAATTTGATTCCATATGCAATATATCGAAGACTTGGATTGGGCATCCCTACCCCTATAACAATGAGGTTCTTGATGGCAAATCTCTCTATTAAGAGACCGATTGGAGTCTTGTTTGATATTTTGGTGAAGGTCAATCGCTTTATTCTTCCAGCAAACTTTGTTGTCCTTGATTGTGAAATCAATAAAGTGATACCTATTATTCTTGGGAGAACCTTCCTAGAAATCTGAAGAACAATTGAGATATAGAGTAAGGGGAGATAAAATTTTGGGTGCAAAATGATGAAGTATCTTTTTGGGTGTGCAATACAACAAATCGATCTACAAGTGGTGTCCATTATTGATGTAGTGGACATAGAGATGGGTATTGGATCACTCAAGTATCCAACTTGAAGATTGAAGAACGTCGTTCCGCGATAATAAATTAGGCGCTAGGTGGGAGACAACCCATCAATTCCACAAAAGTGGCTCGTATCCTTTGAATTTTGATTTTTAGAGCAGGATTTATTTTATTTTATGATTAATCCATGAAATTATGGCTCTATAAGGTGTGTTGAAAAGGTTGAGTAAGGGTAAGTATGGTGGAGTAGAATTGTGAAAAAAATAGGGGAATAAAACTAGCCTCAGTTAGAGTGATCGCGATTATTGTGCTATCGCGATCGTGGTGGCCGTGTAATTACGATTGTGATAATCTGACCTCCATTGCAGTCAAGTCAGTCTAAAAGATGAACAATCAACCACGTTTTGCTCTACACTCCCTTTCAAATCACTCTTAATTGCACTTGTTTTTTATTGTTTTAAGTGCATCCCAAAGTGCATAGCATTCCCTCTGCATCTCTTTATCTGGTATGTTATCTAATCCTCTTTATTGAATGCAAATTTATGGGCCTAGAATGCATGTTTAGGGGAAATGGCCTAAAATTGTGATGTTTATGCTAAATCTTGAGTTAAATTATGCTTATTTAGTGTGGTAGCTGTTGTTATTGGTGTGGACATTGATGGGAAGGTCTTGAGTACCCAAAATTGTTCAAAATTGTTCAAAATTGATAGGAATAGCATGTGCACACCAAGTGTTTGGTAAAATGCGCCAATGAATTCTTTGTTAGTTTTTTCATATTTTAAGGGCATAATTGAGTGTTTAGGAATAGTATTTCTTATTCCCATTGTAAATTGTTGGGCATGAACACAAATTGAGGTAGAAAATGGGAGTTTTTGGGACATGATCGATCATGGACAACAACCTTAGGTACCACAATCACTGTCACCTGAGCGCGATCATGGAACTACGATCATAGTCACCTAAGCACAATCGCGGTTGGGTATCTCATGATTGCGGTTACTAAGGGTTGTGGTACAACCAGGTCAAAAAACTCTGAATTCTCTGTTTTAGCCCAAATTTCACCAAGGAACCATTTCTTTAGCTTAATTAAGTCACATAACTTAGTTTTCACATGGTGACATTGATGCTTAATATTGTGGTATTGTTTTTAGGTTTTCAAAGCTAAATATAGTAGACTACGACCAAACTCGCTTCATGTCCCTTGAGTGCCAAACCCAGTACTATGTAGACCTGCTCAAGGCAAAGCTCCTCCTAGAGTGAGGCATTTTTTTGGACAAGGTTCCAGAGAAGTTTCTGGCATGTCATGATAGATTGGTGGTCACCGAGTGGAGATGCTTCACCCTATATCCATGCCGGAAAAAAATTAGCTTTGGGTAAGGGATTTCTATGCTAACGTTAGTGTAGTATCTTTCTCCGACCCAGTCATATGAATTTGAAATAATGTTCACTTTAGGGATGAGAAAATCAATGACATATATGGGCTATCGAATACAGACATGACACAATTTGAGGCAAAGAGGTGTGAACTAGGGAGTTGGCTAGTTGAGAAGTTATGACCTGGAAGAGAGGTCCCGTGGGCTACTATGAATATGGGATATCATTGTATGATTTCACTGCCAAGGCTCAAATCCGGTTAGATATCATCTGTAACCAGGTTTCCCCATGCACTAACATGACATATGTCCTAGATACGCGAGCTTAGATGGTTGCATGCATCCTAGAAAACATTTCTTTGAATGTTGGTCGTATTGTTCTGTCAGACATGATGTATTTTAAGAACAAAGGTGGCTTTCAACTCATGTTTCCTTCCTTGATCATAGAGCTATGCAAGAGAGTTAGGGTTGAGGAATACCCCAAGGACACTTAGGTACACCCAAAGACCTCTATTTACTCTCTTAAGATTCAGGGTGAGAATGCACCTGGATAGAATAAAAGAGGAAAATTGGCTTGGGCAAGTCGATAGATGATGAAATAAATTCTTGCAGGCCATACATAATAGGTCCATTTAATGATATCTCTAGTGAGATAAGAGAAATTAGGGATTTTGTGTCTTGGTTTCCCATACGGCCAGGAGGGCCTTCTACCGCTTGCCACTCTTATGTTACTTAAACTGACTATGAGCAATTTTTGGCAGACTAAAAGGAGAAGGGGGCCATCTTCTTCAGAATTAAGAGGGCCTATTATTCTTTGGTATAGTCATATTAGAAGCTTCGGGAGTCTCATCATAAAAATGAGAAAAAGTGATAAGAAGATAGATAAAATTTTCACTCGAATGTGGAAAGAGGTGAAGGGTTTATGGAAAGTCCTAAAGCCCAGAGATAGACTTCCCTCTTCGAGAGTAGGGCCAGATGATGATATCCCAGCTTCATGGTCTGATGATGAGAAACCAACTGTTGTTGAGGCTAGAGATGATGATGAGGATACGACGAGTGACACCAATATTTTATGCGGTTATATGGAGCCCCTTTACTCTTACTATGCTTTATTGATATGCAGGGAGGTCACTGCAAGGTTTTAGTTGGGGTGTCTGTCTCTGTATTTTATTTGATATTTGATTTGGTCTGTATTATTTTGATATTTTTATGTTAATTTGGATGATGCTATTTTTATTTTGGGTTGTCGTATTGGGCACCCTGATGGTGCCTACATCTGATGGATTAGTCACTTTTTTCATTCTTTGATTTGTGTTCATTGTTAGATTTTTATCTTTTTAATAATGATGCTAGATGAACCTTTCCCTATGGTAGATTGAGTGCTGACATTTTTAAAGAAAAATCATTGTTTTTTTGGATTTTTGAGCTATAGATGTGGGGGAAGTCTGAGTACCCATGGCATTATAGATTTTGGATTGCCCGTACGCCTCTGGTGAAGTCTGAGTATCCATGTGAGATGACGGCTTGATTTGGTGCTAACAATAGCCAATCTTACATGGTGAAAATATGTAACAAGCATCCCCCTTCGTCCCCAATTTTTTGTAAAAAATCAAGCGCATGGACGTGAATGGTTTTGTAACAACACTTTCCTCTTGTGGTGACTCCAAAGTCTTTAGTTGGTAGTGTGTGACAAATAGCTCCTTTGGTATCTAGTAGAAAATTCAATTAAGCCCCCTTGAGTATTTTGCATGAAATTTGTGGTGAGTTTAGTCATTTCATTCTCATGCTTACTTGTGTTATTTAGAACTTGCCCCGTTAGTCTCTCAAAACTAATCATGATTACGCATGGTTGGTGAAATGATTTCAACCTTCTTTTTGAACATGGGAATCCACTTTAGCCTGAAAAGCTAACTCATACATAGATTGTATCACTAGTCACCCACTTTGATCCTTTGAACCTTTCTTTGAGAACCACATTACAAGACATGAGCCATTTGAATTTTATCTATCTTTTGAAGCCTACCCTCCTTGAACTTGAAAGTGCAACTTGAGTCTAAAATCCTAAGTTGGGGGTAGTGAATCTTAGAAGAGGTAACTTTGGGCCACAGGTTTATAAATGAGTGCCTAAGAGCTAAACAATGGGAACAAATGAATAGGAAAAAGAACGGACTCAACAAAGGAAAGAAATGCATGAATTGTATAAAAAAAAGATGAGAAAAAAAAGATTTCAAAATATATTTAAATCAAGGTAGGAAAAGTAGGCACATGTATGAGTTGGAAATAAATGAAGTGGCCCATGTACCAATGTTTAATTGAATAGTGTGTTATGTAGAGTTCAAGAAAGGTGTAGTCACTTCGATCCCAAATATTTATCCTACCCTTTCCTAAGCCTACATTACAAGATTGAAAAAGTCCTTCGAGATGTCCAACCAAGTGTTATTAATTTAGTGCCAATTAAAAATAAGGGCAAGCATATGGCATGATACTTGTTTGCATTAAGATATTCTTTATGATAGTGAGTGCTTGCACTTTAATCCCTTGTTGCATGATAGATACTTTGATGTGTGGGATTTCTTTTCGTGAGGAAGCATGTAGACTAATTGAGATGGGTGAAGTTGTCATCTTCCGAAAGAGAGGCAAAGAAGTATAGTTGAGTCACTATTGATGGAGAGTCATTTCTAGAGAGTTACTAGTTGTTACTTAGTTTTCTTAAAAGTCTTTTGCACCCTTGAGAGTATGAATTAGTTTAAGGAGAGTTGTGCAAATAACTTTTCCCATGTTTGAGGAATAATAGATGGTACTAGTGAGTTTGAAATCATTGTGATCATTTGGTTGTATGAATGGGATTATAATTGAGTAGTCTCAACGAAAGAGAAGTAGTATTACTTGAGGACAAGCAAAACTTTAAGTTGGAGGTGTTGATGAGTGACAAATTTACCACTCATTGACATCCAAATTTGTGCATATTACTATGATTGAATTGTGTAAATTAGGATAATTCTCCAATTAAATGTACTAATTCCCATGGTTTGCTTATTTATAGAAAATTGGAGAAAAAGAAGAAAAGTAAGCTGAAAAGGAAAGCAAAAGAGCAAAGTGATTGCACAAGTTGGAAATAAGAAATTGGGATTGACCCTCAAATACTACAATCACGGTGTGAGGGTGGCGATCGTGCCTAGTCAAAGCTAGGTCATATCTTGGTGATCATGAGGGAATCACCGCAATTGTAGGATTCATGATCCGATCAGCCAAGGGTGATCACGATGGGGCATAAATCCTCCAAGGGCAGAATTGTCAATCCGCATAGATGAATCCCAATACTTAAAAGCTTAAACCTTTTCACAATTAGGGTATCCTAAAACTAATTTTCAATTTTAATCATTGAGAAAACATTAATTTGGGAAAAGGACAATTATTGCTACATTTTCCAAGAGATTTTTAGTTGTAATTTGATATTGAAGTATGGTTTACTTTTTCTTTGATTTTCAATGTAAGAATTGAATGTTAACTTAGGTGTATCTCTTTTTTCCAATCTCATGAGTAGCTAAATATTTGTCTAGGGATTATACGTGAATAGGGTTTTAATGTGTAGGGGTGTTGATTGTTAGTCCATATTATTAGTTATTGATGTTGGGTTTTTCTATTACTCTTTGGTTGAATTAAGAGTTGTGGGTGAAATCCCCAATTCACTTGGATCCCACATCATCTTGAAAGAGGGATGTGGGTGATGAGTAATTGTGAATAATGATTTGATGTTAGTTATCTCCTTTGGATTATCTTAGAAATAATTATGGTATGTTGTATATCTAATTGATGGTCATTATCTTAGAAATAGGGATGCTAAGTTGAGGTCTTGGATTGGTAAGTTTTGCATGCTCATGTGGTCTTCAAAAGAATCCATGAGTTAAGCTTAGTGTTTTGTTGAAAAACTAACACTAAAAGCTAAAATCTAGCTACACAAATCCTTGACTAAGAAGTGGACTAACCCTAAACACCCATACATGATTGACCCCTAGGATAGTATAATCCCGAGGCTTTTCTCTCATTGGATTTTATTCAACAATTTGTTGCTCTTACTTAGTGTCATAAGTAGATTTTGTTTAAGCTAAGTTTTAAACCATACCCCTAAATTTATTTTATGTTTTGCTTTAAGTTTGGATTGTGGGTCAACAGCTTATGACTTTCAACGTACATCGGTCTCGAAATATAAATTACACTACCCGTCTATTCGACCTCAACCAGTGTTGGGGTATTATATTCACAACGATTTCCTTGCACCAAAATAATAGTGTAAGTTGAGCGTCCTCAGGGGGAGCCTGAAAAGAAAGTTAACTACATTTATCTCCTTTATTGTCATGATAAAAAAAGGGAAGATTGGTAATGTTTATTTTGATGAATTATTTTCTTCTAGGATTTTAGAAAAATAATAATCAAAGGATTATTAGCCAAAGATCAAAAATAAAGGAAGTAACAATAAAAAATCACAAAAGGAAGATCGTATAGTCCTTAAGTATTTAATGTTTCATATCTCTCTTAACGAAGGATACAATTCTCCTTGTACCAAGAAGATTTTGTCGTGCCTCACTCATTAGAGTTTAGTTAGTTTAGATTTTCTTTAATTATTCTTGAAAATAGGATATCTCGTATTCTATTTCAAAGAAGAAAATCTTTTGGGTTTCCTTCGACGTTTATCTTCAAATGGCTAGTAGTAGTCCAATCACTAGTATTTAAACAATGGAAAACAAAGGAGGAGACATACACTGCCTTAACCTTCTGTAGCTCTATTCTTTATTTTTATCAAGCATTGTATTCTCCTATAGTTTTCTGTATACTCAAAGAGACAAAAAATAAACACATAGTTGGTGAGACTTTTGTATCAAAAACATAAAAGAAAAAGAGTGTGAGTTAATGCCAAAAAGCTCAACTCAAATATTGTAACCTTTGATTTTGAAAGAAAACTGCTAGAATTCCTTGCAATCCAAGGGGACTAGAGTAAGACCTATTAGAGGTCCCAACCAGTATAAAATATCTGTTGTTATTCCTTTTTCAGTACTTTATGTTCTGCATTTCATATTATTACTTCAAAAGTCGACTATCTAATAGAAAAAGAGCAATTCATCCCCCCTTTTACTAACTTTAGAGAGGTCAAGGAATGTAATGACCCTTCAAGTCATTTTCTTCCTTTCCATGTATTTTCACTATTTAGAGATTTCCTATAGCTCCCCTAAGTCATTTGTGACTTACTGAAGCTGATAGTTCAATAATTAGTCAATTCATTTATTTTTAGAGCCAATTTCCTATTCTGAAGTCTTGGTTGGTAAGGATTGCTTATCGGGTGTAAACTTTAGATTAATGACCTTGTATGATAATTATGACTATTCTATCAGATTTGGAACATCAGATTTAAGGTAGGGGACCTTTGGTAAGGCTTTTGGACCCATTTAGGGCTATTGGTCAAAATTTAATAAAATGGCCCTTAAATGTGGGGCCCACTTTTTGTTGAAACAACCATGGATGGAAATTTTGAATGCACCATTGAGTATGGAATATTGAATTTGATACGTTATCATAGTTCATTTGCATTCATGGGATTCCAATTGAATCTCGAGGGGTCGATGGAAACTTGGAATTTTCTAATTTTTAGTAGGTGCATCCACTAATGTGACACTTAGGTCGCTTGCCAGCCGGCTCGCTAAAGTAAAGCCCAGTCCTCTAAAGCAGAGGCCTCTTAAGCGGATGCTTGTCTGCTTTAGCAGAAGCGTCATACTCCAGTGGGTATTTCTTAAGCAATACTTAGCTGCTTTAGCGGCACCTGAGAGGTCATTAAATGCACTATTACCCGATTTTCTCCTTATTTTTCATAAGTATGAAGAGATAGAAGCCCTAGAGAGTGTGGAAAATTGGGAGGGTGTTTATTATGAGATTTTGGAGAGCTTGTGATCCAATATTAATCATTTTCTCATCGAAATCTTGGTTAGTTTTCGTAAAATTATTGGTTTAATTTTTCTATTTAGACCCAAATTCCTAGATTATTGTTGGGTTGATTTTTATATCATTTGAGTTCAAAATTTACCCTTTCTTGATGGTAATAATCCTTGAGTATAGAAGGATGTGTTGATGGTTCTGAAAGTACGATTTCACAAGCAAGCCCACATAGGGTTTTGGCTTGATTTTGGACCTAAAGCATAATAATATAATATGGGTACCATTTTTCTCGTATTTATCAGTAGTTACCATATTGATAGTGTGGCATTGTATGGAAGCTTCTCGAAAGGAAAAATCATCGATTTAGTGGGTTTCACTATGCTTTCTTTGACGCTCAGGTAGGCTAGGTTTATCTTCCTCCTAGATTGGGTTTAATTATAGTATTTATATGACAATATGCTAGATTTGGGTTGGTAATTAGTACTCAAAGTTATGTTTAGTGTGAATTAAATGATTTATTCATTTTAGAAGCAGTAATTAGGAGTAATTGACTTAGCCACTCATTCTTAGGGTAGAATTTCTATCTTAGGATCCCATGGGACTTATTTAGTATCTTGTAGTGAAATTTGACATCCTAGTCTAGTTTGGATAGAATTTTCCTTAGAATGAATTATCAGAGTTAGAAGTGGGTCCCTCTGACCCATATTAGGCTAAGATTTCTATTAGTTTCTGGTAGTCTCAATAGTTATTGTGCATTACTTTAGTTACTTTCTTTAGTCTGGAGAGGTTTAAATATATCATGATTTATTCTGGATTGGTACTTGGGAGATGGTATTAGTTTTGATTTGAGTTTGGCAATTTATGATATTAAGACCGGTTCGATTCCGACATTGTTCATGATATGAGTTCTAATTCAAGTCCAAAAAATAATGATACGAGTTACGGTTTGCGTCCGATGATTTATGACACTAAAACCAATTTGATTCCAACATTATTGATGATGCCAGTTAAAGTTCAAGTCTGACATATGAGATACTAGTTTTGGTTAAAGTCAGGCATTAAAAGGTTATTTTTTACGACTGTGTTTACAATATGGAAGGAACCATGATTATGATTTTGAGATATGATTAATTCTACATAATTATGGTTATTACTTATCTTAAATGCACCCTTCGGGCTTATTGGGGCATGCGTTGGGTTATTTACTTTGATTTGTACCTTCTATCATATAGGGACCAATTATATAGAGATAGTTATGCTTTCTTTAAATATTATTATCACGATTGTTTACTTTTAGTATCTGGAGCATTATTCTAGGTTTTTCCTTTTCTTTTAACTTAGCTTATTTATCTCACCTTTTTATTATATTCATAGTATGATTTAGCTTAGTCGACTGATGATTTCTACTGAGTAGCCATGGCTTTGATCCTCATACATACTTCTGTACCTTTTTGGTGTAGATCTGAGTACCTGTTACCACCCTTGACGCTGCGATTGTGCTAGTCAGAGTTTGGAAATAGGCTGAGCTCTTGGAGTCGGAGTTGTCCATTCTCCATCTTCTATTTTTGCTTAGTCTTTTTATTTTTGACACTATTATATGTTGACTTAGATATTACTCGTATTCTTTTGATTAGTGGATCTTGTACCTACTATAATAGGTCGTGTGATACATACATTTCTCTTATTCCTCCTTATTTGTGCTATTGTCTTTATGATTTATTTCTTGTAATATTATTACTTACATAATTTCGACATTAATGCCATTTTCCTCCAACTAGCCAATTGCTTATAGCTCCGTTCTATGGTCTGGATTACCTAATGGTGGGATAAAGTAGTTTCCATTATGACTCAATAAATCGAGTTTGAAAAATTAGTATTAGAGCGTTAGGTTCACCACTATTGTTAGTACAAAAGCAAGTGTCTAGTAGAGTCCCGTAGATTGGAATGATGACACCCATTTCTTATCTTAGGAAGGCTATAGGACATTCTTAGGAGATCTACACTTCGTTCAATGATTTTATACTAAGAGTATGAGTTGGTTTTTAATATTTGCTTGGTTTCACCACTTCATAGATGGCTAGGATGTGTTATACTAATAGATAAAATGAGGTCCCCAAGTCCGTGACTAGGGATCCTACAGGGGAATGAGGATGAACTAAAGGTTGAGGACATATGAGAGATGCAGTCCTAGCTAGAGACTAGGATAGGGAGCCTTCATCAGACACTATTCTTTCTCCTATGCTAGATATTCCTTCTACCCAGTTAGTGGTGGTCCAGGGATCAGCCTAGGCTCCACTAGGGTTTATTTTTTCATCATAGGTTAGGGATATATTGGTTTAACTCATGGGATTAGTCAGTGGTGCACCAATCTGATAGTGTCAAGTATACAAATCAGAGTGGTATTGAGGTAGGAGAGTAACTTGTAGTTGCGACTCCCAGAGTTGAGATTCCTCTAACATCGATAGTTGCTCCGTTGGTAGTCTCCTGTAATACCCCATACTTTACCTAGCTTAAAATCTTCCCAAGTATGTGAGAAACTCACTTTGAAAGGTGAATCCACTTTTGTACATGTGATATTTTTATGATTTTCACTTTTTGTCATATGGGAAATTGAATTATCTTTCCAACGATACCAATTTTGTCCAAATCCAGTATAGGAAGAGAAATTTATGGCCAAAATACAGAAGGCCGTCAGAACTGCCCAGGTGCGACGGTGGAGGCCGACGGAACGTTGGCTAGCGATAGACCATCGCCCACACCGTCGTAGCAAGGTAGTGTGACTACTTTCTTCCTAGGAGCGACGGCCCAGACCAACGGACCATCAGACTAGAGATGGACCATCGCTCAGGCTGTCGCAAGGGAGACAATGAGCCTCCTTTCTGCCCAGGTGCGATGGTTAGGATCGACGGACCGTTGACCCAGTGATGGACCATCGTACCCACTATCACACATCCCGTTCAGTTATTTTTAAGTCACTTTTAAAGGGTATTTTGGTCTTTTACCACCCATTTTAATACCTAATAATATCCGACCAAGGCTCCTAAATTCATTATTTTTCTACAACATTAAAATTAGGGTTTTCTCCCTAAGAGCAATCCTTAAGCATCAAAATCCAAATCTTCTTCAAGAAATTAAGAGATTCAAATTCTTCAAGTTCAAGAACTTCAAGAAACTCACTACCAGGTATGCATAGTGCTCATTCATGGACTCTTTTCATCCATGAAGCCCAAGAATCTCTTTTCAACGTTCAAGTGTATGGATTTTTATGAATTTCATGATGGGTTTGCTTTTGTTCATGTTGATAATGACCAATTGAATTCTATTCCATATTTTAGTGATAAATTCTAAGTGGAATTTATTATTATAGGTGTAGCCTCATGTGAATCCATGATTAAACCCTTGAATGGTGAAATTAGAGTTGAAACATGATGTTTACTAGTTGTGTAATGTTGTCTACATATACTATGCTCACCATGCATTTGATTAAATGTCTATGTGAAGGAAAAGTCCCCTACTAGTATGATAATATGAAATCCCCATTTATGTACAAGTTTATGCATATCACATGTTTGATGAAATGCCTCAATAAATGAATTATGGATTATGATGTTAGTCATGTATTCAAAAAAGTCATGCTTTGTCAGTTTCTTTCCATCGAGTCCTGGGGGTAATTGTACCCAACAATTTAGCTATGTGCCTAGAGCCAATGTCATGTTTTCACGATATCCTCAGTCAAGCCATGTTCAGTAGAATTTAGTTAGTCATGTGACTTAGGAAAACTCAGTAAAACTAAGAAATCCTAGTAATCTCAGACAGCTCAATAATATAGAAATCTCAGTACTATTCTATCAGTTCAGTAATCCATGATCAGTGTCTATTCAGATGGGAGTAAAAATTAGCACCGAGTGAACCCAAGGATGGGAACTCACCTGCTAGTAGAGGGTGTGATTCTTAGAAGCAATCCTTGCATTCAAGAACTACGTATCCAGCGTAGGTTGAGACATCATACCTGCTAGTTGAGGTTAGATGAGGTGGCCTAACCTGCTAGTCGAGGGTTTCCACCATTCTCATTAGAGTAACCTTCTAGTTGAGGGTCACTCACATGTTGCCCTTACCAGTGGCGCGGTATTGTCACCCTTCCAATTAGGGCACATATTGGACTCCAATTCAGCTATAATGCATTATTTGGGGCATGTCGGTTGGATGATTACTTCGCACAGTTTCAGTATTAGTCTCAGTAAAAGAACCCAGTTTAGGACTGTCAGATACAGTCAACTCAGCTACAGTACGGAACTCAGCTAGTTCTTTCAGATTTAGGACTGTCAGATATAGTCACTCATGTTATCAGTTATATTAGTTATCAGAACTTAGTTATCAGTCATGTTAGTTATTAGTACATTCATGTTATCACGATCTCATTTATAGTTATTTTGTATTTATGCATGCATTCTCACATTCATGTTATTCAGTCGGTTAGCATAGTGCATGCATGTGAATCCTTTTGAATTCAGCCTACCTCACATGCATACCAGTACCTTCAAAGTACTGACGTATTTGTGCTATGGTGTCTTATACCATAAGTTTAGAAGCACGAGCTCCAGAGCATTAGTAGCATTCCAGTCTCAGCAGTCAGAATTAGTAGTGAGTCCTCATATTTCGAGAACATGATCATTCCTTTATTATCCCATTAATTAATTTATTAGTTGGGGACAGGCAATCATGTTTAGAGGCTTTTCAGACTACAGTATATTCAAACAATTGATTTCAGTTGTTTTGGGTATTTCATACCCCATCTATATATTATGATTTATCATATCTTAAGTTACAATTTTGAACCTTATGGCCTTTCATTTCATGTTTCCATATTTATATAGTATAATATGCAGTGTTCAGGTACAAATAACAGTCATGGGTTATCTTATTATCTTTTGGGGTCATGAGCATCGTGTAGTATTTTAGGTACCAGATTCGGGGAGTTACATATCCCAACCTTCTATGTCTATTGAGGAGTAGAAAATATTGGGTAGATTCTTTATATTGACTCCACCTAGATTTTATAGGGAACTAACGAAGATACAATGAGTTCTTGGTTTCTTGTAGGGATAGGCTCCATAATTTGGGCCTAGTTGAGACTCGTGGTATGGACTACATTCCGTTTTAGTTGTATTTGAAAGCTCAATATTAGTGGCGAGGTTATCTTGATTCCAGGATAGCTGCATCTCCTCGTTAACATGGACTCAGTTCTTTAAGGTTCTCTTGGAGAAATATATGCCTTACAGTCTTAGAGATTGTCTGATGAATCAGTTCTTGATATTGGAGTAGGTTTCCATGACTATTGGAGTATGAGGCTCGATTTCATGAGTTGATTAGGCATGCTACATCTATCTTACCGATCGAGTATGAGCGGATTTTGTGTTTTGTTCAGTGATTGTGACTTTCTCTTTGCATGGCTATTTAGAGTTTGGTTGCTGCTGGTAGGTCTTTTATTGAGGTTTTTTATCATGCTCAAAATATGATGGAGATGTATTGTGAGGCCCAAGGAGGCAGCGATAAAAGGCTGCAATACCAAGACAATTTTAGTGGGGGTCGAAGTGTCTCACAATTTAGAGGCAGTGATTCTCAAGATAGGTAACCTCTAAGCTAGTATTATCAACATCAATGTTAGATTAGTAGGCCCATTTATGCCTCACTTTAGATTACTTATAGAGGTCAACTTAGCTACAGTGATCATGTTAACTAGAGTAATAGTCAGCCTCCAATAAGTCATTTTCTGGGTTTTCTAGATAAGGTGGTTATTCCGGGTCAAATGGATCTTCTGGATATAGTGTAACACCTAGGGCATGTTATGATTATGGGCCCTTCAACTATTTTTCTAGAGAGTGTCCTTAGCATGGGGCGATGGTTACTGCAGTATAGAGTGTTCCGTCGATTAGGGCAGTGCTGGCTTTAGCTATAGTTGGTATGTAGGGTCTTCAGGGTGTTCCCCAAAGTGTTCGTGGAGTTCCTCAGGTAGGTAGACATATGATTGGTCAGGCGCCCAGCCAGGTGTGGCGAGGTCATTTATATGTTGCACTTGGTTGACCGAAGGAAGAGTCTTCAGATTTTGTGATTACAGGTACGATTTCAGTGTGTCATCACACCAACTTTTGCTTTATTTTATACAGGATCCATATATTCGTATGTATCTACTTATTATGCACCGAGGTTAGAGTTATCGTGGTATTCTTTATCTTTTTGATTATGTGTATCTACTCCCATGGGTGATTCTTTAGTAGTGGATCAGGTTTATAAATCATGTATTGTGATTGTTTGAGAGTTTTATTCGTTGATCTTATTATTTTAGATATGGTGGATATTGATGTGATTCTAGGAATGAACTGGTTATCCCCCTATCATGACGCCTTGGAATCTTTAGCCAAGACCATTATTATCCATGCCTTGGGTACCCCCGGTTGTGTCGCAGGGATCTTTTAGACTTGAGATGATGGGTATTATTTCTTATGTTTGGGACATGAGACTTATATTGAGGGATTTTGAGTCTTATCTCACTTATACTTGTGATGTTTGTGTGGAGAGTCCCTCGCTTGACTCTATTCCAGTAGTCCGTTATTTTCCTAATGTTTTTTCTATCAATCTACTTGGTCTTCCTCCGAAGCATAAAATTGAGTTTATTATTGATATTGAGATGGGCAGCTGACCTATTTCTATGACACTTTTCCATATGGATCCTACTTATCTTAAACAACTAAATTCTCAACTTCAAGACCATTATGTAAGGATTTTATTAGACCGAGTGTGTCTCCTTGTAACGATATGAATTTTGATGAAATATGTGAAATATGTGTTTTGTGTGATTTGACTATTTTACACCTCCCCATGGTTGCATTGTGGTATTTGTGGGGTGTGGGGATGATTGGCATGGTTCTCAATTTATTTTGGTGCCATTTATGTGATTTTGTGGTTTTTGACGGCTTTGAGAGCCTCTTTTGATCTGTGCAACGGATGACAAAATAGATTGCGCTAACAGATCTGAAACATCAATTTTAGGGTGGTAACATGGTTGGTGTGGTTTTATGGCGATAGCGACCCTGGATTGCGATCGCGAAGCCTAGGTATATAAATACCTAGTTTTTGCCATTTTTGAGACTTGTAGCTTAGGGTTTCATGGTTTTGATCAACTTTCTTTATTTCTATCCTTGGGTAAGCTCTATTACACTAACTTCTACTAATTTCTTCCATCTTTAACATTACTTTCTTGTTTTAAACACGAATTAAAGTATGCAATTTGGGGATTTTGGCCCGTATGGCCTAAAAATGTTATTCCTCCAATTTAAACCCCAATTGTTTTTTCACTTGAATGGGTTTCTAATCCTATAATTATCAATTTCCCCTCAATTTCATCTTCAAAACAACTTCGATTCTTAATTTTTAAATGGATTTCTAAAATTTTACCTGGTAAAGTTTAAAAATGGTTTTTCTTTGATTTGAACCTCGTTTTTAACTCATTTTCTCTTGGGATTTCTGCTATAGACTCCTAAAAATATGGAAAACATGTTTTGAAACAAAGTTATGATCTACCCATTTTTGGGGTCCGTTTTGACCCCGACTTGAAACTAGGCAATATGGATATCATTAGCTTTCTTTTAATGTGTAGATTCTATATTTTGATGTTTTAGTAAATTTCGGATCCATTCATGAGGAGTAAGATGGTGGATTGAAGGATTTTATTGTGGTCTTTGTCCTTCGAGGTAGGTTATGGCTTAACTTCTTTAAAACTGGGCTGGGTAGTTAATACAGATAAAAATGCATGTTAAGTGTGTGGGAACTAATCATGAAAAATGACTATCTTATTGTGTTATGCCTTTGTGGGAGCCTATATGTGATGGAATTGATGTATTTGGTATATTATGTGCTATGTGTGACCGTATGGGGTCCTATGTGATGTTAATAGCCTGTATACATGAGAATAATTATGTTTTGTTTGATGAAAAGCATATTGTGGTACTAATTGTGTATAGTGATGTATTCATACTCTATTGACATATGAATCATGTTGGATTTCATGAATGGTTTGAAATAATAAGTGAATATTTGACTCACGTGATGGTATATTGGTAGGTTATGGAAATACCCAATGTGGTTTTGTGGAAATATTCATTGTGGTTGGTTTGAGCATTGCATCCTCATACACATTTATGAAACAATGGTCCTACCGTGGAAATACTGAGAAAAACTGACAACACCTTTTTATGATAGAAAATGTAACATCTTATAAAACCCTCTCCAAGGGATATGGTGAGGAGGCGATATGGATGTGGATTGTATATGGGGTTAAGAAACCCCTCATGGGTCCTACGTCGGGAAACTTTAGCTTTGTAGGTATATACGAAGGTTGTACGATAGTCTTAGAGTTTGTATGATTACCTCGTGCATTACATCATCATCATCATTCTTATTATGTTTAATTTATTATGCTTGTGATGTTATTGTATATTCTGTTTGACTTGTTACCTTTCCATTGTTCTAACCTCCCTTACTTGTACTTGATGTTCTCGTATATGTTGTTCCTCTTTCCTTTGCTTATATGTGGTATAAATGTATACATGTATTCTTTTATAGTTCTTTGTTGTATTATATCTGGATATTATAGAACTATTAGTGCAAGCGGTGTGGGATACTATTAGGGATATTTTCTGATTATAGGTGACGTAACTGTTATGACCCAAACCAAGGCCTGTCCGTGATGGGTATCTCAAGTAGAACATGGACCGGAGATCACCCCTTTACTAACTTAACCAGCATAACAACCACAAGTATAGAACGAATTCCGAACATAAAATGAGATAGAGAAAAAATAAGATTAACAATAGCTCAAGAAATGTCTAAACCACTCATCACCATGACACATCTAAGTGCACAGTAATCGACAGAGCCCCTACAATCCGAAGTCAATAAAAATGTCAATACATGCCCCCGACAATAGCCAATACTAAGTCTAACAAATTCTAAGACATAGGATGTAAAGAACATGAAATGAATGCCTTCCAAAGAATGAAAGCTCACCTTTTCAATGTCAACTCACGAACCACTCGAACAACTATCACTGCACAGGAAGAGAAGTAGAAGATTCAGACCTTGTATTGTGTGGGGGTACAACATCCTAAGATGGTTAGCGGTTGGAACGCTAGCATATAACTCAGGGATAGAGGAATAAAGTAATGCCATCATTCAAAACCAAGTCAAATCATCATATGCAATCTCATGTATACGTACATATATAGTGTCGGGAAAGGAGAAAGGGTTAGCATGAACTTTGAAAACAATAAAATGGGTTATGTAGCATAACCATCATATAACAAGGAACCCACGAGCTATATGGGCCCAACTCTTCCCTAGTTGGAAGGACCCTAGTGCGTGTAGCCACATGAACCTGGGAATATCCATAACCGTATATGCTATTATGGAGGGACTCGAACCTACCGACATAATTAAGGTGACTTAAGCACCAATGTATATGATATGGAGGACTCAATCCTCTCATTCATATATTTATTCGGGAGACTTGAACCTCCCAGTCATGTAGACACCCACACCGGCTAGCCTAATTTCCAGTGTTAGTCCTTCGGACTCCATTTTCACGGCCCGACTACATATCCCACTTCAAAGCCCAATTAAAACATTCTTTACACATATACATAACTATTAATCCAATTACTTACTAAAGGCATCTCATTGGTATCATCATACCAACTTGACTTGCAAGCGTACAATATGCCACAATCATTATTAGTAAACTTTGGGACTCGAACCCATTGTTTAAACAAAGACCACAATTCAATTCAACATCTAGGGAATCGAACCCATTTAGCCAATTAAACAAACAAGGTTATGATTCAAATCAATTTATGGTCATCAAGACATTCATAAACCATTTACCAATCATTAACATTCATAGACCAATATCATCAACATTCATAGGCAAATCTCATAGTTTAATATACAATCCATATGTGACAAGAATCTTCTCATTGTCATCTTCACAAACAGGTTGAGGGCATACCATAATCAAACCATTATTCAAGCCAAAAACCAACAAGTTACGGTTAACCATGACCCCTTAGTTTAAATTGCAATTTCCAAGCACACACATGTGCAGAACCATTATTAAAACATTTATAAACTCAAGTTAAATCATGAGAGAACAATACCCAACAATATGCATTCAACCCTCAACAATGGATTTCAAAACCACCATTAATGAACCATGAAAAATGTTTAAAACACATGATTTTTTTATCTAACAATGAAGGAAGAGTCACATGCCTAAGTTACGAAGATTCACGAAGAGATTTTGATCCTTAACCCTCTACCTGACTACCTTGATAAAAACCCTAGCCCAATCTTTTAGAGAGGTTTTTAGATAGTTTTGAGAGTTTTTTTATCTTCTAAAGTGAGGAATTAAAGGCCTAAAAAGTGTTATAAGATATTGGGTCTTAAGGGCTTAGGGTGGGAAATGTCTTAAATACCCTCAGCTTAAAATCTGTAGAAGACTCGTAGGAGGGTACGGTTGGACTTCTCCACTCGTACCAATATCATAAGAGTGGTACCTTTAACTCGTACCTTGATCAGAAAGTTGGACACAATATTCTCTCCCACATACAACTCCCTCACTTAACTCGTACCATCACCATATAACCAGTACCCTATAAGTCATACCCTAAGAAGAAATATCTAGGCTAGACACTGGACATATACGGTCGAGACACTACTTTTTGTAACATGTACATACGAGTCGTATGGAGTTTTATTGTACCAAGACCAAAACTTGGACAATGTGACACTGACCAACATATGACTAGGTTATTAGACCCGTACCCATACCATACGAGTGGTATGGTGTAAGTCATATGATGCACAAAAGGTTCAAGACTTAGGAAATTTTGCAATATCCAAAGTTCAGGTTTTTTATTGCCCTTATTGTGTATTTTTCATGCTTTATTTTCTACTTTTCTCGGTTGGCCTATGATACCTACTTAGTACAAGTAGACCGTACTCATCCCAACTATGCCTTTTTGGTGCAGATTCTGGTGCGGGTGCATTATACGTTGCTTGATTTCGAGCACCTTTAGAGTTGTTCAAGGTAGCAGTTGGACTTTTATGCATCTGGGGTCTACTTCTTTCTGTATTATTTTATGTTCTTACTAGTATTCGGAGATAGATATTGTTCATGTTGGATATTTTGATGTATTTGACTCATGTATTGTATTAGTAGTTCTTACACTATTGGCACTACGTTTTGGGAATTGGTTTAATATCTTTGGCTGTATGTTTCTGCTTTCGTATTATATTATATGGTTCAGCTTCATTCTAGAAGACTTGCCTTGGGTTTATTTCTGTCTTCTTTCCCCTTTTGTATCGGTTTGTGTGATAGGCTTATTTGTTAAGGTTCACTGTGACAAGTGCAATCATGACCCTTATTTTTGGATCGTGATATGCGTTGGGGTTCTCTTATCTTATTTGTGAAGAAGAAAGATGGCTCCTTACGTATGGGGTTCTCGTATTGATGATTTATTTGACCAGATTTTAGGAGCAACGATTTTCTTTAAGATTGAATTGAGGTCCAATTACCATTAGTTAAGAATTTAGGCTGGGGACATCCCAAAGTTAGCCTTCAGGACTCGCTATGGTCATTATGAGTTCTTGATGATTTCTCTTAGGTTAACCAATTCCCAAGTTGCATTTATGGATTTTATGAACTGCGTGTTTAGGACTTATTTAGATTCCTTCATTATTGTGTTCATAGATGACATCCTTGTGTATTCAAGGAGTAGGAAGGAGCATATGCAGCATTTGAGGATTGTGCTCAGACTTTGAGAGATCATAGGATTTTCCCCAAGTTATCAAAGTGCAATTTTTAGCTCAAGTCAGTGACATTTCTAGGACATATGGTGTCTAAGGATAGGATTATGGTGAACCAAACAATGATTGAGTCTATTCAATATTAGACCAGGCCTACATCTCCATTTGAGGTTTGTAGCTTCATTAGTTTTGTTGGTTACTATAGGCGGTTATTGAGGGTTTTGCTACTATTGCATCAATAATGACTAGATTGACCAGGAAGGATGTTCCTTTTTAGTGGTCCGAGGAGTGTGAGTCGAGCTTTCAGAAGCTCAAGGGCTTTCTCACTTCAACTCCTATATTGGCTCTTCTTATTGTGGGTGAGGGATTTACAATAATTATGATGTTTTTGATGTTGGTTTGGGTTGTTTATTGATGCAACAGGGTAGAGTTATTGCTTATGCATCGAGGCAGCCGAAGGTGCACGAGCGCAACAATCCATTCATGATTTAAAGTTGGTGGTGTTGGTTTTTGCACTTAAGATTTAGAGGCATTATCAATGTGGTGTGCACTATGAGATCTACACTGATTATTGTACTCTTCAACATTTTATGACCCAGAGAGAGCTACTAAAAGATTATGACATCTCTATTTTGTATTATCCAGGCAAGGAAAATATGGTAGAATATGCCATGACTCGAAAAGTAGTGAGTGCGGGTATCTTAGCTTCTATCTCAGTTTTTCAAAGGTCGTTGGTATGGGAATCCAGTCCTTAGCCAACTTGATGGTAGACTTGATATTTCTGACCCTAGGAGGATTCTTGCTAGTGTTGAGGTGAGGTCTACATTATTTGAGAAGATTTATAGTCGCTAGTTTAAGGATAGAGAACCTTGTGTCATCCGTGATCAGGTGCTGTGTGGTGAGTCCAAGAGGGCTACCATAGATTCTGAGGTATGATGGCCATATTTTTGTTTTGAGGGTTGGTGACTTGATTTAGTTTTTATTGCGGAAGTCTCATAGCTCCAGATATTCTATTCACCCTGGTACAACTAAGATGTATAGGGATTTGAGGCAACACTATTGGTGGAGTGGTGTGAAGAGAGTAATGAAAGACTTTATAGCTTGTTGCCTATGTTGTCAGCAGGTGAAGGCCGAGCATCAGAGGCATTGTGTCCTTATTCAGAGATTGCCCATTCCCGAATGGACGTGCCCATTCCTGAATAGACGTGGGAGTGGATCACCATGGATTTTGTTAGTAGTTTGCCATGCACCCCCCATGGTTCCAATTTTATTTGGGTCGTTATAGATCGGTTGACTAAATCAACATATTTTATTCCCATTCTGATATCCTTCAGTGTCGAGAGGTTAGCCCTTACCTATGTTTGTGAGATAGCTCGCCTGCATGGAGTGCCTATATCTATTATCTCAGAACAAGGCTCGGTATTTACTTCTATATTTTGGGTAGCTTTTTAAGAGGAGTTGGGTACTCATATCGGGGCTCGGTATTCACTTTTATCTTACGGAGAGCATTTCAAGAGGAGCTAGGTACTCAAGTGGATCTTAGAATTGCTTTCCACCCTCATACTGATGGGCAGTCAGAGCGGACTATTTATGTCAAGACCCCAAAACCATGGGTCATGATGGCACTTGTCGCGACAAACCTTGACAAGTAAGCCTATCACCTAAACTGATATGAAAAGAGAAAATCAATACCCAAACTCAAGGAAAGACTCGTGCAATGGAGACGAACCACATATATATATGGTAAAAGCTGAAATAGATAACCAAAGATACCATATAATATCCCAAAACTAGGTGTCATAGTGTAAGAACTACTAAATATATCTTGAATGTCAAAAGAAACAATCATAGTTCCAAAGGATCAAAATCCATCTCGGAATACGAATAAAACAAGATCTAGATAAGAAGAGGTAGTAGAACAACTACAGAAGCATAGATCATCCGCTAACTCTAGATACCACCTGAATCAGCTACTGTGCGACATACTCATACCTGGACCTGTACCAAAAGAGCGCAGTAGGGGTGAGCATGGTCCACTTGTACTTAGTAGGTATTAGAGGCTGACTGAGCAAAGTAGAAAATAAAACATTTAAAATACACACAATGGGAACGTCACCTGCAATCAAAAAATGTCCCAAACGGTAGACCATACAATCTCCATAAAATTCTACAATATGCATATATACCACACACAAAAATGAGAAAAAAGAATATATAATACACGTAAACCAATTATAAGTATAAAAAAGAAGTACAAATAGATAGACATCACATCACGGCAACAATACAATATAGAATAAGCACAATAAATATGAAATGAAATGAAGATGACGATGGTGATGATGATGAAGTGACGCTTGAGGTTATTGCACAACATCCCTATACACCTACCGAGTTGTGCTTCCAGGTTGGACCCATGGGGGTTCGCAACCCATATACAATCCAATATCCAATATCCAATACCAATAGCTATAACTTCTCTCAAGCTCATCTATTGGTAAAGGGTTTTTAAAGATATCACATTTTATGTTAAAAAAAGCCAATGGTGGTACCAATGTTTCATGAATGTGTATGATATGAGGATGTAATGATCACAACCAACCAAACTGCAAATTTCCAAATCCAACTAATAGTCCAATCGTGCAAGCCAAAATCCACTCAATAATCAAACCATCCATGAACCCAAATGTAATTCATAAGCCAATAAGTAAAATACATAGTAATATGCCATTGATACCATATAAACTCCAATTTAGGCTTTTTCATCGAAAAAGATATAGTCAAATATGCATACACAAAGCCATCAACGTCATAAAGACCCCACATGGTCACACATAGCAAATAATGTCATAAAATCACCAATTCACAATAATATATACCCCCACACGGGCACAACACAAATATATATATATATATATAGCCATTCTCAGATTGGTTCCCACACCCTTAACATGATTTTTTATCCATATTAACTACCCAACCCAGTCTGAAGAAAGTTAAATCATAACCTACCTTGAATACCGAAAATTGATTCAAAAGGACTTTACCAGAAAGCTTTCACCTCACGAACAGACCTAGAATCGACGAAAACATACAAATATGGAATCTGCGCATTAGAAGAAGCCAAAGATACTAATATTATCCATTTTTGGGTTGGGGTCAAAATGGACTCTCGAAGTGGGTTTTCAAAAAAGAAGGGTAAAACTAATATTTTAGTCAAAAAATATATTCCCCCATGATTAGAGGAATTTATAGAAGAAAACCTAAGTGACAACGGATTGGAATTGTGTTTTAAATGAAAGAACTCCCAATTTCGGGCTCTACGGGCCAAAATCCATAAGTTCTATCTTTGAAATTAAGTTTCGAAATGATTTAAATGATAAGAATCAAAAAATAATTGAAATAGGAGTTTTGGAGCTTGCTCAAGCTAAAGATGGAAGAATTCGCCCAAAAACTCAAATCCTCAAGCTCCAAGTCTCGAAAATGGTGAAAAATCATGAAATTGGGGGATTTAACCCACCAAGGCATTGCTTAACCAACCACCAGCTAAGTGATGGGGGAGTCGCTTATGCGATACCCCCTGCTGGCTTCCATTCAGTTAAGCGACTAATAGGTTACCTAAGCGAGTGCACCAACTGGAGACTTGGAGAATTTCATGTCTCTACAGACCCCTCAAGATTCATCTGGAATCCCGAGAGAGCAAACAAACTATGCTGCCTTATCAAATTTGATGCTTTAGACTCTATGGAAATTTATATTTTTGAAAAAACATTGCTTTCACAAAGTTGACCCTCAAAATCTAATTTCACAACTTTCTGAACCGAGGATTAAAATGAGATATAAATGTCGTAAAACCACACAACCATGTTACCAGCCTAAAATCAATGTTTTGGATCTTCTGGCGTAGTCTATTTTGCCATCCGACGAACAAATCAATAAATGTTGATCGAAGGAAACTAATAAATATTTTTTTACCACTAAAAATCACAATTTTGCACAAATCACATCAAAATGCTTTGGGAACCCTGCCAATTATTCCCACACTAAAGAAATACCACAATGCAACCACGAAGAGGGGTAAAATACTCAAAACACACAAAAATGGTAATTTCCATAAATCACTAAAAAATCAGGTAATTACATTATCTACCACTATGAATCTAGTTCGTTCTCGAACTAAATACAAGAGAAATACCCAAATCGGCATAAAGTTGGGGATAACTACCATGTATATCATACTCAACTTCCCAAGTAGACTCATCTATAGTTCGATGTCTCCACTGGACCTTAACCACTAGAATGTCTCTAGAACGCAACTGTCTAACATTCCTAGCTAGAATAGAGATGGACTCCTCAATAAAAGAAAACCTCTTATCTAACTCGACTAAATCCCAATGAATGACATGCGACTCATCCAAAATGTAGCGCCAAAGCATGGAAACATGAAAAAATGGATGAACAACTAATAAATCTAGGGAAATGCAAAATCATAAGTCATATCCCTAATAATAGTTCGAGGAATCTCAAAAGGTCCAATATACCTGAGGCTAAGCTTACCCCTCTTACCAAATTTCATCACGCCCTTCATGGGTGACACCCGAAAAATGCACAGTCACTAACACTAAATCTCAAGGCATGATGTCGATGATCCACATAGCACTTCTGCCTACTTTGAGCTGCTCAAAGTCTATCCTACATGATCCAAACTCTATCCAAAGACTCATGAAACAAGTCTGTACCTCAAGGTATAACCTCAAAAACCTCAAACTAACCAACTAGAGAGCAATAACCCCTACCATAAAAAGCCTCGAAAGGAGCCATCTCAATACTGGAATGGTAGCTATTATTATACACAAACTCTGCCAAACCTAGATGCTGCTCCCACTGACCACCAAAATCCACCACACAAGCGCAGAACATATCCTCCAAAATCTAAATAGTCCGCTCAGACTAACCATTGGTTTGGGGGTGAAAAACTATACTAAGATCAACTCAAGCACCCGAATCCACTTAAAAAGTCTTCCAAAATAAGATGTGAACACTAATCCTCGATCTGAGATGATGGACACTAGCACACCATGAATACACACTATCTCATAAATATAGATATAAGACAACCTCTCAATACTGAAAGAACCTAAACAAAAATGGAATGAGTAGATTTGGCCAATCAATCTATGATGACCCAAGTACTATCAAAACCAAAGAAAGTATGAGGCAATCAAGTCATGAAGTCTATAGTGATTTGTTCCCATTTCCACTCGAGAATGAGTAACCTCTGAAGCTAACCACCAAGCGTTAAATGCTCGGCCTTCACCTACTGGCGACATAGGCAACGAGCTATAAAATCCACTATATCCTCATACCACCCACTAGTAATACCGCCTCAAATCACAATACATCTTAGTCACTCCCAGATTAATGTAATACTTGGAACAATTATCCTCCTGCTAAATTAATCTAATTCAACATAGTTTGAATCAAGTGAGGCTTCTTTAGCCTCACCACTCAACACTTTATCCCAAATCACTCTCAATTCAACATTATTAAACTGATAAGCCCGAATATGCTTCATTAAGGAAGATCTAGCCTCCACAAATACCAAAATATATCCAATATCAAGGCTAACATCTGGCTAGTTAAAGATTGAACCTCAAATTCCAAAGGCCTCTTTTGGGTCAAAAGATGTGCCAAAATTCCCCTGCTAGTCAACTTTTGGCTTAAGATATCCACAAAGACATTAGCCTTGCTTGGATTATAGAGAATAGTCAAGTCATAATCCTTATGAAACTCAAGCCAATGATGATGCCTCATATTAAGATCTTGCTGGGTGAAGAAATATACTAAAGGCTACGATGATATGAGAAAATCTCATAATAAACTTCATACAAGAAGTGCCTCTATAACTTTAAAGAAAAAAAATCACGCATAACTCTAAATCACGGGTAGGGTAATTCCTCTCATGGGCCTTCAACTGATGAGAAGCATATGCAATTACCTTGCCCTCTTACATCAACACAACACCTAACCCAACACCAAAAGCATCGTAAAAGATAGTAAAACCCATTCCCTCCTTAGGCAAAGACAAGATAGGAGCTGAAGTAAACCAGTCCTTGAGATTTTGAAAGCTCGCCTCACAAACATCGAACCACTAAAAGGAAATCTTCTGAGTCAACTTGGTCAATAAAATTGCAATTGATGAAAAACCCTTAATAGAGCACTGATAGTAGCCTACAAAATCTAAAAATATCTGAATCTCGGTAGGAGAAGTATGCTTAGCCCAATCACGACTGCTGCAAACTTGGATAGATGAACTATAATACAATCTTTGGTCACCATATTACCCAAGAAAGAGA
The DNA here is from genome assembly GCA_030864215.1 of Capsicum pubescens. Taxonomy (NCBI): domain Eukaryota; kingdom Viridiplantae; phylum Streptophyta; class Magnoliopsida; order Solanales; family Solanaceae; genus Capsicum; species Capsicum pubescens. Next base: position 109,434,984 of record CM061540.1, on the reverse strand, counting down.
GAATCTAACTAACAATCACACTTGGAGAACTTAGCATACAACTTTTCATCCCTCAATATCTGAAGCACAATTTTTAAATGCTCCTCATAACCGACCTTAATCTTGGAATAAATAAAGATATTGTCTATAAATACAATGACAAATGCGTCAAGATATGGTCAAAATACCCGGTGCATCAACTCCATGAATGCAACTGGGGCATTGGTCAACCCAAAGGACATGACTAAGAACTCATAATAATTGTACCATGTTTGAGAAGTTGTCTTCAGAATATCTGAAGATCTAATCCTCAACTAGTGATAGCCAAGCCTTAAATCAATCTTTGAAAACACCGAAGAACCCTGAAGATGATCAGATAAATCATTAATACAAGGAAGAGGATACTTATTCTTAATTATCACCTTGTTTAATTACTGATAATTAAAACACATATGCATAGACCCATCATTTTTCTTCACAAACAAGACAGGCGCACCCTAAGGAGATAACTAGGTTGGATAAATCCATTATCCAATAAATCCTATAAGTGATTCTTCAATTTCTTTAATTCTGCTAGGGCCATCTGATAAAAAAGAATATAAACAGGCTTGGTACCCAAATCAACAACAATAGTAATGTCAATATTACTATCTAGAGGCATATCTAACAAATTCATTGGGAAAACATACATGAACTCAAAGACAATATGAATAGAATCCAAAGAAGGAGGTGAAATAACACTAGTATAATGAATATGAGACATATAAGATACGTATCTCATCTCAACCAAGCGTCGAGCCTGAAGGAAATATATAACCCTCTTGGGACCCAAATAAAGTACACCCTTCCAAGCCATCCTTGGCAGACCTGGTGATGCTAAGGTCACAGTCTTAGCATAATAATCTAGGACAACAAGATAAGAAGCAAACCAATCCATACCCAGGATGACATCAAAATCTACCATATCTAAGATAATTAGATCTACCTAAGCCTCACGCCCAACAAAAGTCCAACATATGATTGATACACTTGATCCACCACTAAAGAGTATCCTACTGAGGTAGATACACAGATAGGCATGGTAAGAGGTTCACTAGAAAAATCAAAACCCAAAGAAAAATATGTAGACACATAGGAGAAAGTCAATCTCGCATCAAATAACACAAATATAGATCCAAAATAAATAGGGATGATACCTGTGATAACAGTGTCAGAAGGCTCTGCCTCTGGTCTAGCGAGTATATCATGGCACAGTCCATGACTACCACCTGACTGAGTAGCCCCCCACCACTAAGGCCACCACCACCCATTCTCTACACTCTTCTGGTAGAACCTCTACCTCAAAAAACTAATATAGAAGTAGCCCTAAAAACACTGTAGGGATAGTCCTTGGCCAAATGGACAACCTCATCACACACAAAGAAACCGCTATGGCCCGACTCAATAGGAGGAGGTATGGATGAGCTAGAATGATCACTGAAGCTACTGAAATAGATGATCCACTACCTAAAACCTATAAGGCTTCCTGTACTAGTCTACTACAATATCTATTAAAGCTTATAAAGTTTATACTTCAAGTAGCATAACCTCTGAACTCACCTTGACGGTGAGCCCTCTTAGCGCCTCCCTAAGATTCTTGAAGAATAGAATTAGTCATCTTAGCATGATCCAATGTACACTAAAATAATTCCCCTAACACAACTATCTAAACCATAGAAAGCTGATAAAAGCATCCAACCTTTTTAAAAATTTTGAATCTTCTCAAACAGGGTGGTAATACTAGCATATAAATATTGGACAAAGCATGGAAACATGCCTCATACTCTAGAACAGTCATGGAGCCCTTCTCCAGGTAATCAAACTCATCTCTCATTTGATACCTTATACTATAAGACACAAACCTATCTAACAATGCCTCAACAAACTGACCTCAAGTCATCACTGGAGAACCAGGAGGTATGCAACTAAAAAGTGACCTCTACCAATCCCTGGTTGCATCTCTCAACTAGTAAGTAGTATAAGCAACCCTATGCGACTCAAGTAAATCATAGTTATGAAACTTCTCATGATAATTAATTAAGAAATTATAGGTATCCTTACCTATAACACCATTAAACCTAAGTGGACCCAAATAAGTGAACCTCTCTAACCACTTCCGATCCTCAGAAGACATAACTATACTTATAATAATAAGAGGCATGGTGAATCTGGCTGGCTGAGATCCCACATGTGAAGGTAACATAGAATTAGGCTAAACTCCTAATCTCAAAATACCATACTCAAACACTGGCCTAGAAGAAGAAATAACACTCGAAGTCTGTGGAGTACCACAAGCAGATGTTAGTACCACTGAAGGATCAACATTCAGAACCGGATGAATAATATAGGTAGACTCTGGCACAGACAAAGGTACAACACTTAGAGCTAAATCAACACCAGGTGCACTCAAAGGAAGACCCATCAAATAGGTCAACAAGAGTATCAACAGCCCCTTCAAGATTTGGCTAGAAGAACTCTATAGAATTGAGGTAGGTCCCATATCTCTGGTATGCTCAACCCAAGTCTTAGGGAGATCCCCTTAGTGCTACCTCTGGATGGGAAAGATCCTCATGCTCATCTACTACCTCGAGCCTGTCTACAGCTCATAACTTAATTTTTAGATTAAGATCTCTCCTCGGATGATGGCTCTACATATTTAGACTCATAGGATCTAGTCCTTACAATCTATTCAAAATAGAGTGAAATATGAATTAAAATATAAGGTAGAAAGACCCACATGATATAGAGTGAAATAAAAGAAAATTCCTAAAGATATCTTATAGCCTCTTAAAGATAAATACAAACTTCTATGTTCTGATCCATGAAACTTTACTAGATATCCTATTGTTATACTATTTAGACTAATGAACTTGGCTACTCTAATACTGATATATCATGACCCATAAATCAAGGTTCGTGATGGAACTTTTCGTGGAAAACCTTGACAAGTAAGCCTATCACTCAAACTAATATGAAAGATAAAATTAATACACAAACCCAAGGAAAGACTTCTGGAATGCAATCAAAATGCACATATATATTAAAAGTGAAATACATAACCAAAGATACCATATAATATCCCAAAACAAGGTGTTATAGTATAAAAACTACTAAATACATCTCGAATGTCAAAAGATATAATCATTGTCCTAAAGGATCAAAATATATGTCTTACTACAAATAAGACAGGATCTAGATAAGAAGAGGTAGTAGAACAACTCTGAAATCATAGATCATCTGCTACCTTAAATATACTGTAGTTACCACCTGAATCAGCTGTCATGTGGCATATTTATATTTGGATCTGCATCAAAAGAGCATAGTATGGGTGAGTATAGTCCACTTAAACTCAGTAGGTATCATAGGAAGACTGAGTAAAGTAGAAAAAATCATATAAAATACATACTACGGGAATGTCACATGCAATCATAAATGTTCCAAATGGTAGACCACACCATCCCCACTAATAGTTCTACAATATACACATATACCATACATAAATATGAGAAAGAAGCACATATATATGCATGTAAACCAATTATAAGTATAAGAAAGAAGTAAAAATAGATAGACATTACATCAGGGCAATAATACAAAACAAAATAAGCACAATATATAAGAAATGCCATAAAGATGATGATGATGATAATGATGATAATGAAGTGATGCTTGGGGTTATCACACAACCTCTGTATACACCTACCAAGATGTGATTCTAGGTAGGCCCCATGGGGGGTGTTATCAACCCATATACAATCCAATATCCAATATATAACTCCTCTCCAGCACATCCATCGATAGAGGATTTTTAAAGATGTCATATTTTTATCAGAAAAATCTAATGTTTCCAATATTTCCATGGTGGTACCAATGTTTCATGAATGTAAATGATATGAGGATGTAATGATCACAACCGACCAAAATGTGAATTTGCAAATCTAACCAATATACTAACCATGTAAGCCAGAATCTACTCAATAACCCAACCATCCATGAATCCAAATGTAATTCATAAGCCAATAGAGTAAAATAAATAATAATATTCCATTGATACCATATAAACTCTAATTTAGGATTTTTTATCAAAAAAAATATAATCAAATATACATAAATAAAGCCAAAAATGTCGTATAAGACCCCACAAGGTTACACATAGAAAATAATGTCTCAGAACCACCAATTCACAATAATTTAGGCCCCTACACGGGCACAAGACAAATATATATAGCCATTTTCATGATTGGATGCCACAACCTTAACATGATTTTATATCCATATTAACTTCCTAGCATAGTCTGAATAAAGTTAAACCATAACCTACCTTAAATATTGAAAACCAGTCTAAAAAGCCTTTACCACGAAGCTTTCACCTCATGAATGGACCCAAAATCAACTAAAACATACAGATATGGAACTACGCGTTAAAAGAAAGCCAACTATACCTATATTGCCCATTTTTATGTTGGGGTCAAAATGAACCCCTGAAATAGGTTTTAGAAAAAGAAGGGTAAAATTACAATTTTAGTCCAAAATATATTTCCCACGATTAGAGGAACTTATAGAAGAAAAACTAAGTAAAAATATATTAGAATTAGGGTTTAAATTGAATAATTCCCAATTTTGGTCCCTACGGGCCAAATTCCCTAAATTCCATCTTTGAAATTAAGTTTTGAAAGGATTTAAGTGATGAGAATCGAAGAAAAATAATTGAAATAGAAGTTTTGGAGCTTATGTAGGCTAAAAATAAATGAAATCACCCAAAACCTTGAATATCCAAGATCCAAGTCTTCAAAATGGTGAAAAATCACAAATTGAGGGATTTAATCCACTGAGGCATTGCTTAAGCGGCTACTTGGTCACTTAAGTGGCCATCTCTTAAGAAACCAGGCGTCGGTTACTCAATACCCACCTCATCACGTATGCGACTTGTCTATATCATAAGCGATTGTCACTTAAGCAGTGAGGGGAGTCACTTACACAATAGGCCAATTTCGATACCTAGACAAGTGCACCAGTTAAGTGGTGCACCAGATGGAGACTTGGAGAATTCTAAGTCTTTTTGGACCCCTCAAGATTCATTCAAACTCCCAAAAGCGCAAACTAACTCTGCAATCTTATTAAATTTGATACGCTGGACACAATGGCAATATCAGATTCACCAAAATACATTGTTTTCACAAAGTTGATCCTCAAAACCCAACTTCACAAGTTTTTGAACTGAGGTTGAAATAAGAAATAAAATCCACAAAACCACACCATCCATATTACCAATTAAAAATCGACATTCCAAATCTACTAGCATATCAATAAATATTTATTTAATGTTTATTGCAATAAATGTCTACACGGGTACATATCAATAAATGTTTATTAAAATCAACTTATAAGCCTTTTTTACCACCAAAAATCACAATCTCGCACAATTCATATCAAAATGCATAGGGAATTCTGCCAATCATTTCCATACTCCAAAAATACCACAATACAACTATGGGGAGGGGTAAAATAGTTAAAACATACTAAAATTAATAATTCACACAAATTACCAAAAAAAATTAGGTCATTACAATTTTGGTGCTCGAGGATATGCTCTAAGATTATGTTATAGTTTTAGAGGTTAGTGGGAGAAGAACCTAGATTTGACAGAGTTTGCATATAATAATAGATACCATTTATGTATTGAGATGATACCATTTGGGTCATTGTATGGTAGACATTATTGATCTCTGACTGTATGGTTTGAGACCTCTCGGTTAGGCCTTGTGTTACTGACTTTCTTCAGGAATTATTAGATAGAGGCAGGGGTATTCAGGATAAGATGAGGGTATGTTAGAGTAGGAAGAAGTCTTATGAATATCGTAGACTTCATTCCTTAGGATTTGGAGTTGACGACCGGGTATTCCTTTGAAGTTTGGAAGGAAGACAAGCTCAACCCTATATATATTAGAACTTTTGAGATCTTTTACATAGTTAGAGAGGTGGGTTATGAGTTAGCCTTTCCCCTAAAATTTGAAATTATTCAACTAGTTTTACATGTTTCTATGTTGTGGTATTACATTCTCGATAAGTCATATGTGATTTGGTGGGACTCGATTCAACTAGATGAGAGATTGACCTTCGTAGAGGAGCTGATGTTCATATTGCCCAGGGATGTCAGGAGGTTGCACTCTAGAGAGATTCCAGTAGTTAAGGTTCAGTGTAGACACCTCCTATTATAAAAGGCTACTTGGTAGATCGGGAGAGAGATGTGGGCCCAGTATCCTCAGCTGCTCGAGCCTTAAGGTACATCCTAACCCTTTATTTTTTGAATGAAAGTTCTTTTAGTAGTAGATATTGTAATGACCCTCCAGGTCATTTTATGCATTTCTATGCAATTTTACTAGTTAGAGCTTTTCTATAGTTGCCCCGAGTCATTTATGACTTGTTGGTGCTAACAATTTAGTTATGGGGCAGTTTGTTTTATTTTTAGAGCTGATTCCCTGTTTTAAGATTTTTACTGGTAAGGATTGGCTATCAAACATAAAATTCAGCTTAACAACCTCGTATACCAATTTTAACCATTGCATCATCTCCATAATGTCGAATTTAGGCTAGAAGGGCCATTGGTTTGGGCCCTAAGGCTTCATACTCATTTTGAGCTATTTATCAAAATTTAATAAAATGACCCTTAGGTATGGGGCGTACTTTTCATCAAAATAATTTTCGATGGAAATTTCAACTGTGCTATTGAGTCCAAAATATTAAATTTTATAGTGTATAATAGTTCATTTACATTAAAGGGATTTTTGGTGAATCTTGAGGAATCGGTGGAAACTTGGAATTTTCCAAGTTTCAGTTGGTGCATCTGCTAAAGCAACACTTGGGTCACTTAAGGGGAAGCTTTTTAAGTGATCAGGGCTTGCCAAGTAGGTTTCTAAAGAGGATCACAGTCTGCTAAAATAGAGGCCGCTTAATTGGCTACTTATTTGCTTTAACAAAAGGGTCAGACCCCATTGGGTACCACCTAAACGGTACTTAGCTACTTTAGCGGTGACCGCTTAAGCAGCACCTGAGAGGTCATTAAATGGACTCTTACCTAATCTTCTATTTTTTACAAGTCTTAAGATATAGAATACATAGAGAGTGTATAAAATTAGGAGAGTATTCATTAGGAGATTTTGGAGAGTTTGTGCGCTTGGATTATCGTTTCCTCGTTGAAATCTTGGTACGTTTGCATCCAATTGGTTTAGATCTTTGTTTTGAACCCAAATACCTATATCATTGTTGGGTTGATTTTAGTATCATTTGATCTCAGAATTTACCTATTCTTGAGGGTAAATGGTCCTTGAGAATAGAGGGACGCATTGATAATTTTGAAAGTGCAATTTTACAAATGGGTCCCATATGAAATTTTGGATTGATTTTAGACCCAAAGTATAATAGTGAAATATGGGTACCATTGTTCTTGTATTGATGAGTAGATTACCATTTTGATAGAGTGGAATCGTGCAAAAGTTTCTCGAAGGGGAAATCATTAATTTAGTGGAATTTTCCGTTCTTTCTTCGGAACCCTGGTAGGTTAGGCTTATATTTCTCCTAGATTAAGTTTATTTATAGTATATATAATATTTTTCTAGATTTAGGTTAGGAATTGGGATTTGGAGTTATGTTTAGTGTGAATTGGATGATTTAGCCAATTTAGAAGCGTAATTACATTTAATTGACTTAGTCGCTCATTCTTTGGGTAGAATTTCTATCTTAGGACCTAATGAGACTTATTTAGTATCTAGTAGTAAAATTTGACATCAAATTCTAGTTCAGATAGAATTTCCCTTGAGTGGATTATTGGGGTTAAAAGTGGGTCCCATCAGCCTACCTTAGGCTAAGATTGCTATTGGTTCCTAGTAGAGTCAATATGTCTTGTGCATTATTTTAATTGCATTCTGCAGTCTAAGAAGGTTTAAATACATGATGCTTTATTCTATATTGGTTCTTGGGAGATGGTATTAGTTTCGGTTTGAGTTTGGCAATTTATGATATTAGGACCGGTTTGATTCGCATTTTTCATGATATGAGTTTTGGTCTAAGTCTGAAAAATGATGATATGAGTTTTGGTTTGATTTCGGCAATTCATGACACTAAGATCGATTCAATTTTGGCGTTATTGATAATAATAGTTCTGGTTCAATTTCGCATATGAGCTACTAGTTTCGGTTCAAGTTCGATATTGAGATGTTATTTCTTATGGGTGTTTTTACAATATAAAAGTATCCACAATTATGTTTTTGAGATATGGTTAATTTGCATGATTATGATTATTATTTCTCTTGAATGCACTCTCCAGGATTATAAGGGCCCGCATTGGGTTATTTACTTTGGTTGCACCTTCTGGATTATGGGGGCTAGTTATGTAGAGATTGTTATGCCTTTCTTTAATATTATTATCACAATTTTTTATTTTTAGTATTGGAGCATTATTCTAGGTTTGCTCTTTTCTCTTTATATAGATTATTTATCTCACATTTTATTATATTTATACTATGATTTAGCTTAGTCGGCTGATGATGCCTACTGAGTACCTATGACTTTGGAACTCGTACTATACTTCTGTACCTTTTTGGTGTATATCCAAGTACGAGTTTCCACTATTGACGTTGCGATTATGCTAGTCAGAGTTAGGACACAGGGTGAGCTCTTAGAGCTGGAGTTGACCATTTCTCCATCTTCTATGTTTACTTAGTATTTCTATTTTTTAGACTATTGTATGTTGATTTGTATAGTACTTGTTGACACCTAATTTTTTCCCTCCACAACTACGTTTAAACACGAGTTTCTTCGGTCTTCAAATAAAATCACAACAATTATTTTTCCAAATAAATGCATTTTAAAATAGGTATTTGAGCTAATTTTATCATTTAAGTGATAATTATATATTTTCGTATTTGCATATACGAGATTGTATAAATGATGTCATTTAAATAAACGTTTTCATCAAATTGGGCTTTAAATTAAGGATTTTTTGAAAAATAAATAAATAAAGTCTTGATTTAAACAAAATTTATTCTCAAAATAATTTATTTGGATAAATATGTGTTTGATTTATTTTAAATTATGAAGCTCGGGACTAAACAAGTATTTAATTCATATCGAATTTCGTTTTGATTTAATCAATTTATTAAATTCAGTCCCAATTGGAATCAAATTGGCCACAATCGCAATCCAATTGACCAAATCTCCAATTACCTAATCCACCCTATACCCAATTAAATTTTTCGGCCCATTTTTTAGACTACAAGCAACAGCCCATTCCTTTATTTCTCATCACCAGCCGGGCTAAAAATTCCCCTTGACCCGGCCCATTCCCTTATATCTCCCCCTTCAGCATATCAACACCAACCTTTACCACATCGAAAAACAACATATACACGACAACTTCATCAACTTCACGACTCAACCGCTTACAACCCTCAACCCAAATCTAACGAACCCAACCCGACCAGCTCATAATCGCTCGTAATCAACCCGTTCGTGGTCTTCATTGCTTCGTCACGCGCGAGTCCATGTGAGAAAACCTTAGAAGCTTCTAGAAGAGTGATACATCAGCCCCCTCCAACGTTTGAATCGCAAATTTTTCAGGTTGATCGGTACGAATTCGTACCTCTGTTGGGAAATTTCATTGGTTCTTAGGCGGATGGTTTTCTATTGGCTAATATTTTTTGGATTTCTTGAGAAAAACAACAAAGGGGTACGGGCTTTTGGAGGGTAGCTAGATCCAGGTGGAGATTTGAAATCCCCCCCCCCCTTTTTTTTGAAATCCCTAGGGGAAACCCTAATCCGTCTCCTATAAAAAGGGCCCTTGAGGTCACTGTTCGGGTTTTTTTTTTTTGGCTTGAGGGTTCTTTCAAGGGTTGATTTTTTTCTAGAAAATTGGTTCTTTCGATTCTTGGGGTTCAAAAATCAGAGTTTCTTCGGGGAGCTACTATTTTTGGGGATTTCTTTTTGAGGGGGGGATTCTTGGCTCTAGGGTTCTAAGTTTGGGGCTGGAAATTTTGAAGAAGTTTTTTCGTGGGTTCGAATGATTCGAAAATTGGGAGACGGGGGATTCAGAAAAAGCTAAGGGAGAGAAAACTTTCTTTGAGGAAAAACTCAGTAAAAACTTTAATTTTCTAGTAGGCTTTTGAAGTTGTTGATTGATCGGAACTCTAGAGAGGTCGATTTTTAGTGGTGTTGGAATCTGATATTAGCTCGAAAGTCTCGTTTTTCTACCACAAAACAGGTGACGCTCCATTCCTTTTATCTTTCAAATATTTTCTACTTCATCTCCACTTCTGTAGCCGTATGAATGCTTTGTTACGAGTATTGTGTGCTGGGATTGTGTTCTGTAGAGGTCTTGTAAGACCATAGGATATGTTGGATGAATATAATGTTTGTCGTATGATTATGTTTGACGATTAAACTTTTAGTTTAGTCTTTAAAATTTTTGATTTCAGTCTCACTTGCTTGCCTCAATTTTATAATCAGTTATCTGATTTTGACATCGCTAATTAGCTTCTAATTTGCTTCTTTGTATTGTATATTTCTTCTAAGTTTGACTTACTGAGTTCGATAGAGATTCCTATTTCAATTTTTCTCTTCGACGGCTTGCTGAATATTTGTTTTGTTCGAGTAGCCACCCTTCTGTTTAGCTGGTGATATCACTAGCAAGACCACTTTTGCGAGTTTCTTTGGCTTCTCAAATGTCAAAGAGAATGACCAAAATGTGTCCAATAATGAAAGGTCGCCAAGAGATCTTAGAATCTCCTCGACAGCCATTTCGTTTGAGTCTATCAAAATAAGGAGGAGAACAAAAGATACCGTATCTCATTAGCTCCTTTCTTTAGTTTATTGATTGTGTTTCCCTTTTTAGTAAAATTTTGAAGATTGATTCTTTTCTTTGGATTCATTTCAAGCCAATAGTCCTGTTTGTTTGAAGTCCATGAAAGAATAAAATGGCTTTGTTGAAGAATATTATACATGAGAATGGATTTGGTCTTGTCGATGTCCAAAATCATTTCTATGTGTGTATTCTCCCTCAAGGATGGCTCGTATATTTCTTTTAGTTATTAATTTCAAGGTCTAAAACTCTTGAGGTTTTGTAAGACCATAGTTGGAGAATATCCGTATTCGATTCTCAAGCCTGCTATTTTGAATAATGGAAATTTGGGAGACTGCTTTGCACTATCGCGACTTTAAGTAGTTTGAGGTTTATTTGGAGTAAAAGAGGAACTTCTGGGGGTTTTGTTTTTCTTGAATTTTCTATTATCTATTTTGAGGCATTTTTTGTATAATTTAACGTGACTCACAAGGTCTTTTTAATTCAATGATATTAAAAAAGACCTAGGAGTTTTCCATAGAGCTATGATAACAATACAAGGAATCTCTAATAAACCTTGGTTTACATTCCTGCACTATTTGGCAAGGGGAGGAGGATCTGTTCAAGGCTGTTAGCCTAATTGAATGATATTTGGATCAGTGCATGGATTATTTCCTGCTACTTGGCTAGGTTTAAAGGACTTATTCAACTGACCATGATTTTCAGATTGCGTTGCCCCCCTTTCTTTGACTCTATTTGTTTTCCTTTAGAGTGTGTCATTATTTCTGCCTCCATGTTTCATTCTCGTTTTTCCTTGCTTTCTTTTCTGGTTGGGGTTTTCTACAATATGTGTGGAAGTAGGCTTCGGGTAGGGTAAAGTTTCTGCATGGCTTAATGAATCTATGTGAACATAAAAGTTCGATACGACTAATAGAATTATCGCTTGCGTTTGAATTAATCTGAATAATTATACATTACTTGACTGAACAATTATGATGGGTATAGTATGCTATAACTTAGAGTTGAGTAGTTTATGCTTCATGTACAATCCCGCATTTTAAGATTAACCTGTATTCCATCTGTCTATTCGTAACTTCGATGATCATTGATGATATCTCTGAAAAAGGATAGATAGAACACTCTTTAAATTTAAACCCCGAAACCCTTTCCCAGTGTTTTTTCCTGAATGTGATAATGGGTGCTAAATTCTCTTATGTATTCTGTGGGACCACCTTGAGCATGAAGTATAATCTTTCTGATTGCTATTTGTGGTTTATTATGATGAATGATCAGTTACACTAAGTTTAAAGGTCTAATGTAGTGCCTTAACCCTTTTCTCTTTATTTCGATGCATGTGAATTCATTGGAGTCCAAACGGACTCTTTGCATTCCCTAATGGGAAAATAAGGCCCATCCATTGAGTCGAGCTCGGAAGAGAGTATAAGGTAGCATAGCATACGAATACGAGTCGTCGAAGGAAGAAGAAAGTAGATCAGAGTTTCATCTTTGAAGCAGCTATGAGATTCGAAAGTATCATTTATTATTTTGTCCATTTACTTATTGTCGTCATTATTTATTTATTTTCTTATTTACTCATTTGGGCCTCGAAGCCAAAGTTGTACTTAATACAGGTGAAGCAGGACTCTAGTTAAAGGCTCGAAAACATAGAATTAGGATAGGTGAAAATGGGTCGACAACCCAACTAGATTAGGACAGGGTCGACGGTTTGGGCTTAAAAGCCTAAATCACTACTTCCTCATTTTTTCCCTTTTCCTTTCATTTACTTGTTTGCTTGTCTCTTTACGAACCTAGTTAAATACCTAACTAAGTCGCTAAAATGCTGATTTCGCGAAAACCTTTTCCTTAACCAATTACTTTTTCAACAAACCGATCTTCCAAAGTTAGTTAAAAGATGTTTTCAAACAGTCCGGATAACCTCAAGTTAGCGGACGTTTTAGGTGCCTAACACCTTCCTAAAACGTTAATAGGAACCTCTTATCTAGAATCTCTAACTTAAAATGATTTTTCTATTTCGAATCATTTTAAGTAACTCTCTAAAGGTTTCTTAATTCCTTTTCAAAATTAAGTGGCGACTCTCAAAAAGTCAAAATTTCCGCAAAACAGTACTCATATTCTTTTGATTGGTGTCTCTTGTACTGACTATACTTGGTCGCAGGATGACGTGCATTTCACTTATTTCTCCTTATTTATGTTGTTGTCTTTTTATTTATGTCGTATAATATTATTACTTGCATAATTCAAGCATTTATGCTATTTTCCACCAACTAGCCCATTGCTTATAGCTCTAGGCTACGATTTGACTTACCTACTAGTGGGATAAAATAGATGCCATCATGACTCAAGAAATTGGGTCGTGACAAGGAAAATCTATTAGTTATTGGTATGGTGACTAGTGGATTTGAGTTGATAATGTATTACATGATGAGTTTTGAAAATCATAAAAACTTTTGGTTTATAATATGAGTTTGTAGAACTCTGATATTAGCGATTACAGTGAAAAGGGTCTGTTCGTGATGTCAAGATTTAAGAAATATATTGTGAAATGGCTAGAGCTTGGAATGGATCACGAGCTACTACCTACGCATTGGTACATTAATAGATTAATTGTTGCAGTAATATTGCTACACCGACTATAGTGTCACAATAATAATGGGTCCATATAGCCTGAGCATTAATGTAGTAGCAGTTCTAATGAAATGGTGTATCCATTGCTACAATGATGAAAATGATTTAAGTACTAGTTATAGTACAAAAGTTGTATTTTTAATTTGCGTTATTTTTAATTTTCATTCACGTGTTGAGAGGGGATACTTTTACCATACTTGGGGGTTTTCCATCCTTTAGGTAAGGTTGCTTTATCATCCAAACTTTTAATTACACTCCTTGATTCTTAGAATTATTAGGATCATAACCATAGTTGAAAATTGATATTTAGCCTTAGTTCATTTGGTTTTTACAGACAATTCCCTATTTAGAAGTCTTCGTTGGTTACAAATGTCCATTGAGAAAAAACTTTAGTAAAAAAATATCATATGCAAATTCTGACTGCACCAACAGTTTTGAAATATCGATTTTAGGCTAGGTAGACCTTTGGTTTGGATCTGAATGCACCTGAGCTCATTTCGACCTATTGATCGAAAAGTTGGAAAATCTATAATTTGGGTTTGGAACCCAGATTTGGTCTAAACAACCTCAGATGGAAAATCCAACATCTCCAATGTGTCTGAAATGTCGAATTTAGTGTGGTTACATAGTTCATTTGCAAAAATCAGATTTCAAATGAGTCCCGAGGTGTTGTTGGCAACTTGGAAAATTCCAAGTTGCTGGTACTGGTGCATTGCGATCACACAAGGGCTATTGTAATCTCCCTATGGATATTTCACAGGGTGTATGTCGATTTCCATTCAAGGGATGGCAATAGCAACATCTCTTTATCTGTAGGGGTATAAATAGACACCAATGTCACGATTTTGGATATTTTCTCTTCATCCTTGAGACCTAAAAACCCTAAATAGGTATAATGACTTCAACTTGAGTCTTTGGAGTGACTTGAGAACTTGATTGATATCTTTTAATGCATATATCTTTGGATTTAAGGTAAGATTCCTTCAAATACATGCTTGAATTTCTTGGTTTTGACCCAAAACCCCAAATTCACATAGGGCTTGATTTTAGCCCAAAGTTTTCTTGATTTTCACCCATTTTTGAGGGTTTTTATTCCATGATCTTGATATTACATTGGGTTGACCTCAAAAATATGATTTCCATAAGTGGGACCTATATGGAATTTTGGTGTCATTTTTGAATCTGAAGCACAATGGTTCAATATGGGTATCATTATTCTCGTATTGATGAGTAGATTATGATATTGATAGCGTGATGGAATTTTGGGATTATGAAATAAAGATGGACATTTGGTGAATGATGTAAGGTTTGGCAGTTCGGCTTTGAGGTAGGCTTCTGTCTACTCTTCTTTGTAATATGACCTGTGATATATATTCTGTATGAATGTGAATGTTAAGTTTGATTATGAGTAGAATGACTTAATCTTGATTATTGAAGTTTGAGGATTAGATGAGGGTTTTTGACCAGTAAGTTGAAGTGCTTATTGCACTTTTATAATCCTATTTCTTTCTTCCTAGATTGAACTAATTCATAGAATGATTATGATATAATGCTAGGTTTGGAATGTGGTTTAAGCATTGATTAACCCTATTTAGGCTATTGTGGTGATCTTGGAACCTTAATTTGGGTGGAGTTAACTTAAGTGCCCATGTTGCTAGGAGCCTAGTTTGTGGTATAATTTTCCTAAATATGTAAATTGAGGTTTAGAAGTGCGTTCTTCCGGCCTACCTTAGGTCAAGAATTGTGTTAGCCCTTGCAGTCTTATTGGCGAATGTTAGGCCTAGTTGAGACTAATGAGCCTTATTTATGTGATTTGCTTGGTGAATTGATAAATAGTGATGGATTTCCACAGATTATGATATATGGTCTATAGATATGAGATGCCTTATAGATGTGATATGCCTCATGGTTATGAATTAGGCCTTATTGATATTATGCCTCCTAGATGTGAGGTGCCTCCTATATATGAGATGATTATAGATATTATACGACTCTTAAATATGATTATTTATATGAGTTTCGGATATGTATGTGGACAAAGGCAGTGATTGTGATATTATGATTATTCCAAATGTATTATTGGGCCAAAGGCCATGTTATAATATCGGTTGGATATCCAGGAACCATTTTATCCTTATAAAGGATACAGTGGTAGTTTACGTGTTCATTGATGTGTATGATTCCATTGGTTGAATACTGATGATGGCATACATAGATTCGGTACATTCATGATCATTATAATGGTAAATGACATGATTCTAGTTAAAATATGATCTTATGATTGTTCTTCCTAATTAAGGGTTAAATCCAACTTTTCATCTTAAAAACCGATTTTCTTACAATAATATCTACCTGACTTAATGGATAACTTATATAAAAGAGATTAATAATGATGCTTTAAGGATTTGACCGAGACAGATTTCGGTCAATGATTTGACACTACTATTTACTCCGGTTATGAGATATTTTGACCCTTTCTAGGAAATGTATTTCCACAACCAGCAACTAAGAGTATTTCCAAAACCAACCAATATACCATCATGTGAGCCAAATATCCACTCATTATTTCCAACTATTCATGAAATCCAACATGATTCATATGCCAATAAAGTAAGAATAGATCACAATACAGAATTGGCACCACAATATGCTTTTCATCAAACAAAACACAATTATTCTCATGTACATATGCTATCAACATCACATAGGACCCCACATGGTCACACATAGCATATAATATATCAAATCCACCAATTACATCACATATAGGACCCCACACGAGCACACCACAATAAGATAGCCATTTTTCATGATTTGTTCCCGCACCCTTAACATGCATTTGGTATCAACATTAACTACCCAACCTAGTCTGAAAGAAGATTAGCCATAACCTCTCTCGAAGGCCAAAAATCACAACAAAATCCTTCAATCCACAATCTCACTCCTCACGAACGGACTGGGAATCAACTAAAGCATCAAAATATAGAATCTACACGTCAAAAAAAAGCCAATGATACTCATATTGCTT
This sequence comes from Capsicum pubescens, assembly GCA_030864215.1. Classification (NCBI taxonomy): domain Eukaryota; kingdom Viridiplantae; phylum Streptophyta; class Magnoliopsida; order Solanales; family Solanaceae; genus Capsicum; species Capsicum pubescens. The sequence goes on along the minus strand of CM061540.1, from coordinate 109,418,461 downwards.
AGTTTAAAGTCAGGGGCAAAATGGACCCTCCAAATGGGTTTAAAAAAAAGAAGGGCAAAATAATAACTTTGTTTCAAAAAACATGTTCCCCATATTTTTAGGACTCTACAACTGAAAATTCAAGTGAAAACGAGTTTAAACGAGGTTCGAATCCAAGAAAACTATTTTAAACTTTTCTTGATAAAATCTTTGAAATCTATTTAAAAATCAAGAATCAAAGTTGTTTTGAAGATGAAATTGAGGAGGAACTGATAATTATAGGATTAGAAACTCATTCAAGTGAAAAAGGAGTGAAATTGGATTGAAATTGGAGAAATATCATTTATAGGCCTTACGGTCCAAAATCTCCAAATTTCATACTTTTATCCAAGTTTAAAACAAGAATTTGATGTTAAAGATGGAAGAAATTAGTTGAACTGAGTGCAATGGAGCTTTCCCAAGTTTAAGAATGGAGAAAGTTTCTCAAAACCATGAAATCCTAAGCTCTAAGTCTCAAAAATGGTATATATATGCCCAACTATCGCGATCGCGAAAAAGGGACGCGATCGCAGAGCCTCATCTGACAGAGGTTTGCAATCACGACACTCTATCTGCAACCCAATCATGATTGTAGTATAAGGCACGCGATCGCGGGTGCACCAGATAATTGGTGAACCAGCTGGGGACTTGGTAAATTTTCAAGTCTCCGCAAGCCCCTCGAGATTCATCTAGAATCCCGTTAATGCAAACAAACTATGCTACCCTATCAAATTCGATGTTCCTGACTCAATGGAGATATCAATTTTTTTAAGAAAATGTCATTTTCACAAAGTTGACCATCAAAACCCAAAATCACAACTTTCCAAACTGAGGGTCAAAATGAGATTTAAAATCCATAAAACCACACCAACCATGTTACCACGCTAATATCGAAGTTCTAGATCTGTTGGCACAGTTTGTTTTGCCATTTGTCGCACAGATCAAAAGATAAAGTTGAACTCCACTATAAGGCTATTAAAGCTGTCAAAACCATATATCACATAAATGACACCAAAATGAATTGGGAACCATGCCAATTATCCCCACACCCCAGAAATACCAGAACACAAACATGGGGAAGGGTAAAATAGTCAAATCACACAAAAACACATATTTCATCAAAATTTAGGTCGTTACATCGTTCACCACTAGAAATATAGTTCGTAATTTAACTAAAGGCAAAAGAAATACTTGAATCAGAGAAGAGCTGGGGATAAGAACTATGCATATCAGACTCGACCTTCCAAGTAGGCTCATCTACAGTTCGATACCTTTATTGGACCTTAACCACTGGAATAACTCTAGAGTGAAACTGTCTAACATCATTAGACAATATGGAGACCGGCTCCTAAACAAAATACAACCTCTCGTCTAACTGAACCGACTCCCAATGAATGACATGAGACTCATTCGGAATGTAATGGCTAAGCATAAAAACATGAAAATTGGGTGAAAACTTATAAAACTAGGGGCAAAGCTAACTCATAAGCCATATCAACTATAGTCCAAAGAATCTCAAATGGACCAATATACTTGGGGATAAGCTTGCCCCTCTTTTCGAATTTCATCACACCCTTCATAGGTGAAACTTAAAGGAAAATATAATCACAAACACCAAATTTCAAGGCACGGAGTCTATGATCAGCATAACACTTCTGCCTACTCTGAGCCACTCAAAGTCTATCCTAAATGATTTGAACTCTATCCAAAGACTCACGAAAAAAGTCTATACCTTGAGATATAACCTTTGAAACCTCAAACCAACCAACTGAAGAGCGACAATACCTCAAAAGGAGCAATATTGATGCTAGAATGATAGTTTTTATTATAAGCAAACTCTTCCAAGGCTAAATGTTGCTCCCACTGGCCACCAAATTTCATCACACAAGCACGGAACATATCCTTCAAAACCTGGATAGTCCGTTCTGACTGAGCATCATTCTGGAGGTGAAATGTTATGCTAAGGTTAATCCGAGTCCCAGCTCATCTTGAAAAGTCTTCCAAAAGGGTGAAGTGAACTGAAAACCCCAATTTGAAATGATAGACACCGACATCTCATTAGTTGCACAATCTCCTAAATATAGATACGAGCTAGCCTCTCAGCACTGAAAAAGACTTGCACAGGAATGAAATGTTCAGACTTGGTCAGTCAATCTAGGATGAACGAAACACTATTAGATCCATGAAAAGTATGATGCAACCCAATCATGAAGTCTATAGTGATCCATTCCCACTTTCACTTGAGAATTGGTAATCTCTGAAGTAATCTACCAAGTCTAAAATACTCGACCTTTACTTGCTATAAACAAAGGCAACGGGCTACAAAATCTTCTACATCCTTCCTCATACCACCCCACCAGTAATATTGTCTCAAGTCATAATACATCTTAGTCACTTTCGGATGGATGGAATACCTGGAACAATGGGCCTCCTCCAAAATCAATCTAATCAAATCACCACTCTCGACACATAAACTCGTCCCCCAATCCTTTAAACACTATCAGAATCAAGTGAGTATTCCTTAACTCGTCACTCAATACCTTATATTGAATCAACCTGTAATACCCCGAGAGTACACCCTGGGCACCACACGGTGGTTACAGTCCCGAGGGACCACAAGCTAACCTATGAGTACTAGAATTGAACATACTATAAAGAATGAATACATGAGTCATGAGATCCATGACCTGAGTTTAGAGTTTCTAAATTCATGGAATATGATTCGAACTGCTAGATGAACTGGATTTGCTTATACTGGGAACTAGATGCGTACATGATTCTTTATGATGTCCATGAGCATGAACTATGATTATGGAACCGACATTTAAGGCATGAGTAGATATTGTGATGACTGAGAAACCATGCACTGCTATAAGAATGAGTTGGGCATCATCCTCTCCTATCATTTTTCTACACATACTAGCATAACTACTAGGATCTGAGAGTCTGACTTGGTAACTTACTCAATCATCTCCCCCTTAAATTAAAGTCATCATTCTAAGTCTATGAACCACTTAATCAACAACTCTAAAATGAACTGTCACCACAAGAGGAGCATACCTAGATAACTGAGTAAACTTAAGGGAATACTCTTTCACGCTTATGTTGTCCTGCTTCAGATTAATAAAAATTAACACTTTAGCCTCTCTCAACTCCAAGGGAAAGAACCTATCTAAAAAGGTTTTATCAAACTCCTCCCAATCTACAAACCTTACATTAGCTTCTATATAACCTTTCCACTGCTTAAACTAGGTATGGGATATATCCTACTGCTGGTAAGCAGCCGATTTAGCACTCTCACTAGAAGTCACCCTCATAATGTTGGTTACCTTCTGGACCATGTATAAAAATTCCTACGGATCCTCTTCAGATTTGGATCCCAAAATAGTGGAGGATTAATTCGAGTAAAGTCTCAAATCCTGACTTCAGTAGTATTGGCCACTGGATTGGCTGGAAAAGTAATTGGCCACTCATTTTGGGATGCTATGGAGTGAGGTAGAGTAGTGAATACATCTCTAAACTCTTCATGAGAAACATGCTCATTTAGGGGATCTTCCTGAATGGGCGGAGGTGATGAATGGTTTACATTTATCCTTCTGTCTGTCTTTCTGGAAGGCATATTCTATAAGCGGAAGAAAGAATAGATTAGACAGAGAGTTTAAAATGAGATCATGCTCTTTCTCAAGAGATGAATACTGAAAGAAGGGTAAACTTTTCCTAAAATGTCTTGTAGCCTCTTTTCCATAAGTGTGTCATGCTTCACACCCATGCACAAGACTCTACTTGACGCGACTTTCAGACTACCTGGGACACTTTAAAACCTTAGGTTTTGATACCAAGTTTGTAATGTCCCAAGAGTACACCCTGGGAGCAACACTGAGTTTATAGTCCCGAGGGACCACAAGCTAACTCATGAGCTGGTACCTGCTGTGAGCACTGAGTAAAAATGATATCAAAAGATCATATGCAAAAATAAACTGAGGAATGCCATAAGGTTTTAAGTAATAAATCTGATAAGTCTATAAGAGAAAACTAATAATGCTGATAATGACAACTAAAATCTAAAAACTGACTAACTATCTGTACTAGTCTGAAAAGCCTTTACTTACTGAATAAGAGTGATGGGATAGGCCCCAACAAACTCCAACTGACTACTAAACAAAAATCATGAAAATAAATATAGTTTGTCCTCGAAATATGAGGACTCACCACTGCTACGACTGATAATCTGGAAAGTCTATGCACTATCCGAGAACTGAGCATCCGAACCTATGATATGATATATCATAGAGCAAGAAAAGGTATGTGATCGGTACTTTGAATGCACCGGTATACTAAATGAGGTAGACTGATATGCATGGTTTCATGTTCATGAATAATAACTGACTGAATAACAGAAAGTACTAAATAGAAATGCATAGAATATGTAAGTACTGAGTGTGCATAAAATCTGTAAATACTGAGTGTGCATGAAATCTATAAATACTGAGTGTGCGTGAAATCTATAAATATTGAGTATGCATGAAATCTGTATATACTAAGTGTGCATGAAATCTGTAAATGTAGAGTGTGCATTACCAGGCATAAAACATATTCTGAATATAATCTATAAACTGAATTACTGAAATTTGATGAATGAATATCTGATATCTGTATGCTATGGTCAAAAAACACTAAAGCTGAATTACTAAGCTGATTATTGGAGTGAGACTGTGGGAGCTATCATCAAACCGACATTCCTCAATAAGTAAATTTAGGGTTCAACTTGTAACCCAGTTGGAAGGTGTCAATACTGTGCCACGGGTACTAACACTGTATGTGTGGATCCACTATAGTGTTTTCCGGAAGGACTAAGGATCACCCTCAACTTGCAGGGCCCTAATAAGATTAACCCTCAATTGACAGGTTAACATCTCAACCTACGCTGGCTACGTAGTTCTGGAATGCAGGGACTACTACTAAAGGTCACACCCTCGACTGGCAGGTGATCCCATATCCTTAGGCTCGCTCGGTGCTAAATCCTACTCCTAACTGAACTGACTCGGAATACTAAATTATTTTGAGTTAAACTGATTATGATTTCTGACTGAACTGATAATGCACATAATATATTCTGAAATTATTCTGAAGAAAATGAGACTAAGTAAATTGCTAAGTTTTCGTGTATTCATAACCCCCCAGGACTCGATAGCAATAATAGTAAAATAGTACTAAAGTTGGGGGGACATAATATGAAAGCACTTTTAGAAAATTCATTTTTGTAGGCATTTCATCAAACACTTGATATGCAAAGTTCAAGCTAAGTATGGCAATAGTTTAGATCTTGTAGTAATAGTATGAATTCAACCTCAATAACACTAATATGATTTAAATCAGTGAATAACAACATTAAAACATGTGGGGTTTGATAACAACAATAATTTCATGTAAACATGGCATAGAATTACAATTCATGGGAGTTATTGGTTAAATCACAATTAAAAACACAATAGCTTGTAAAAATCACAACTTTGAATTTGAAATTATAATCTTGGACTCCATGGGTGAAAGGGCCCATGGATGAACATTTAATATACCTGGGTTGATGAATTTGTGAGAGTTGATGGTGAATTATTGAGATTTGTTCTTGAATTGTGGAGGCCAGGATTCTTGTTCTTAAAAGTGGGCTACTTTAATTTGAGTAATTTATGAAAAAAATGAGCAAATAATTCTCTATTGGGACTTAAATCCCGTGTTTGGGTAGATTTGGGGCTACGAGAAAAGACCAAACGGTCCCTGGGTATTAAAAATCTCAATTTCAAGGCTTACCGCTGAACGGTATTGGTCCCACTGCTATAGCACCACTGAGAGGGATAATAGTGGTGACCTACTACCTTAGGACGATTCTGATTTGAAGGTTTACCGCTGAGTGGTATTGGATTCTCCGCTATTGTACTGCTGAGCGGTGTAATCACGGTAGCCCATTGCCTCGAATTTAGGTGAAATTAGTATTGTTGAATTATCTATATGTTGGTGGGTTATGAGAGAAAAAAAATTTAGTAAAACGAAAGATATTCTTGTTTGAATTTGACTATAGAAATATCCTTCTAAAAAACTTAATCGATAAGGGATATTTTGATTCGTCTAGTAGCTAGGACGTATTTGAGGCCTTACTATACATCAAACTCGATCATAAAACTACCAAAGAACAATAATTTATTTCTCATGGGCTTGAAGCATGGTTCTAATATTGGTTGGGATTCTCGGGGTATTACAATATCTTCCCCTTGGAAATATTCATCCTCGAATAAGGTTGGTTAAGCGAAGAACACTAAGGAATCAAGGTTACATACTGAATATACATGCTGAAAATGTGATTACGTGACTAGGTCTAAAATATGACATATGACTGAACTTGTTTCGTGAATGCATGAATGACATGAGAATGGTTATAAAGCTGAGATAGAAATGGGAGAGTCAACTTATGTGTACCCATTACTCAAGCTGGATCTTATTGCATAAAGAGAAGATGGAAGGTTTTAGGACATGAAAGCTCGGTCATTACAATACATCTCCCCCTTGGGATAGTTTCCCCCCAAATGATACTAACTTGGCTGATATACTAGGAAAATACTGACATGATATGTAAAACACTTATGAACTGAATCATGACTGAACATCTGGAGTACGAAATTGAGATCTGAGGAATAGAGGGTTAATGACATAAATTCATCAAAGAGGTTTGAACTGAGGACATGCATGGCATGAATCTGAGTTTCTGTAATCATTAAGAGTGTAGAATAAGTACTCGAATTGAACATACTATAAAGCACGAATACATGAGTCATGAGCTATATGAACTGAGTTTAGAGTTTCTAAATTCATGGAACATGATTGAAACTACTGGGTGAACTGAAACTGCTTATACTTGGAACTGGATGCATACATGTTTCTTTATGATGTGCATGAGCATGAACTATGATTATGGAACCGACATGCAAGGCATGAGTAGATATCATGATGATTGAGAAACCTTGCACTGATATAAGAATGGGTTGGGCATCATCCTCTCCTACTTCTTTCCTACACATACTGGCATCACTACTAGGATCTGAGAGCCTGACTTAGTTACTTACTCGATCATCTCCCCTTTAGCTTAAAGCCATCATTCTAAGTCTGTGAACTACTTAATCAACAACTCTAAACTGAACCGTCACCACATGAGGAACATACTTAGCAAACTGAGTAAACTTAAGGGAATACTCTTTCACACTCATGTTGTCCTACTTCAAATTAATAAACTCTAACACTTTAGCCTCTCTAAAATCCAACGGAAAGAACCTATCTAAGAAGGCTATATAAAACTTCTTCCACTCTACAGGACCTGTATCTGTGCCTCTATCACCTTTCCACTACTTAAACCAAGTATGGGCTACATCCTGCAGATGGTAAGCAGCCAATTCAACACTCTCAGTAGAAGTCATCCCCATAATGTCAGCTACCTTCTGAACTATGTCTATGAATTTCTACGGATCCTCTTCAGATTTGGATCTCAAAAACAAAGGATTTTTCTCCTGAGAGCAGCCAATACGGAATGAGCTAGAGTAGTGAATGCGTCTCTGAACTCTGCATGAGAAACATGCTCGTTCAGGGGATCTTCCTAAATGGGCGGAGGTGCTGGCTGGTTTACATTTCTCCTTCTGTCTGTCTTTCTGGGAGGCATGTTGTATAAATGGAAGGAAGAATAGATTAGACAGAGAGCTTAACACGAGCTCATGCTCTTTTCCAAGACATGAATACTGAAAGAAGGGGAAACTTTTTCTAAGACGTCTTATAGTCTCTTGTCCATAAGTGTGCCGTACTTCACACCCATGCACAAGACTCTACTTGACGTGGCTTTCAGACTCACTGGGACACTTTAAAACCTTAGGTTCTTATACCAAGTTTGTAATACCGCGAGAGTAAACCCTGGGTGCCACACGGTGCTTACAGTCCCGAGGGACCACAAGCTAACCCATAAGCTGGTACTTGTTGTGAGCACTGAGTAAAACTTATATCAAAAAATCTTATGCAGAAATAAACTGAGGAATGTCATAAGGTTTTAAGTCATAAATTTGATAATTTTGTAAGACAAAATAAATAATACTAATAATGACAACTAAAATCTGAAAACTGACTAATCATCTATACTAGTCTAAAAAGCCTATACTGACTGAATAAGAGTAGATGAGACAGGCTCCAACTAACTCCAACTGACTACTGAACTGAAATCATGAAAATAAATATAGTCTCTCCTCAAAATATAAGGACTCACCGCTGTTACAGCTGATAATCTGGAAAGTCTATACGTTATCTGGGAACTGAGCATCCAAACCTATGATATGATACATCATAGCGCAAGAAAAGAGTATGTAATCGTTACTTTGAATGTACCGGTATGCTAAATAAGGTAGGCTGATATACATGGTTTCATATGCATGAATAATAACTGATTGAATAGCAGGAAGTACTAAATAGAAATGCATGAAATATGTAAGTACTGAGTGTGCATGAAATCTGTAAATACTGAATGTGGATGAAATCTATAAATACTGAGTATGCATGAAATCTATAAATACTAAGTATGCATGAAACTGTAAATACAGAGTGTACATGACTAGGCATAAAATATGTTCTGACTATAATCTGTAAACTGAGTTACTAAAATATGATGACTGAATATTTGATATTTATATGCTATGGTCAAACAACACTGAAGCTGAATTACTGGACTGATTATTGGACTGAGACTGTGGGAGCTATCATCTAACCGACATGCCTCAATGAGAAAATTTTTGGTCCAACTTGTGACCCCAGTTGGAAGGGTTCCAATACCGTTCCACGGGTACTAACACTGGCTGTGTGGATCCACTATAGTGTTTTCCCGAAGGACTAAGGGTCACCCTCAACTGGAAGGGCCCTAATGAGATCAACCCTCAATTGGCAGGTTAGCATCTCAACCTACGTTGGCTACGTAGTTTTGGGATGCAGGGACTGCTACTAAAGGTCACACCCTCAATTGACAGGTGAGCCCTTATCCTTAGGCTCGCTCGGTGCTAATTCCTACTCCTAACTGAACTGACTCAGAATACTAAACTGTTCTGAGTTAAATTGATTATGATTGCTGACTAAACTGATAATGCACATAATATTTCTGAAACTATTCTGAAGATACTGAGACTAAGTAAACAACTAAGTTTTCGGATATTCATAACCCCAGGACTCGATAGTAATAATAGTAAAATATTACTAAACTTGGGGGACAGAATATGAAAGCAATTATCCAAAATTAATTCTTGTAGGCATTTCATCAAACACTTGATATACATAGTCCAAGCTAAGCATGGGAATAGTTTAAAGCTTGTAGTAATAGCATGAATTCAACCTCAACAACACTAATTATGATTTAAATTAGTGAATAACAACACTAAAACATGTGGGGTTTGATAACAACAACAATTTCATGTAAACATGGCATATAATTATAATTCATGGGAGTTCATGGTTAAAATCACGATTGAAAAAACAATAGCTTGTAAAAATCAAAACTTTGAATTTGAAATTAGATTCTTGGACTCCATGGGTGGAAGGGACCCATGGATGAACATTTAACATACCTGGGTTGATGAATTCATAAGAGTTGATCGTGAATTCTTGAGATTTGTTTTTGAATTATAAAGTCTAGGGTTCTTGTTCTTGAAAGATGGATACTTTAATTTGAGTAATTTGTGAAAAAATGAGGAAATAATGCTCAATTGGGACTTAAATCCCATGTTTTGGCGGATTTAGGGATATGGGAAAAGATCAAATGGTTCCTAGGCATTAAAAATCCCGATTTTGAGGCTTAACGCTGAGCGGTATTGGTCCCAGCGATATAGCACCGCTGAGAGGGCTAATAGCGGTGACCTACTGCCTTAGGACAACTCCAATTTGAAAGTTTACCGTTGAGCGGTATTGGCTTTACCGCTATTGCACCATCGAGCGGTGTAATCACGATAGCCCACTACCTCACATGAGAAATGTTATAACTTTTCATTTTGTTAACAGATTAGGTGAAATTGGTATCGTTGGAAACCTAATTCAATTATCTATCTTTTGTTGGGTCATGTGCTCAAAAAAATTTAGTAAAACAAAAGATATGCTCATTTGAAGTTGACTATAGCAATATCCTTCTCAAGAACTCAATCGGTACGGGATATTTTGATTTGTCTAATAGCTAGGACGTATTTGAGGCCATACTACACATCAAACTCGATCATAAAATTTCCAAAGCACAATAATTTATTTCTCATGGGCTTGAAGCATGGTTCTAATATTGGTTGGGATTCTCGGGGTATTACACAACCTCAACCTCACATCATCAAACTAATGTTCTTGAATCTACTCCATTAAAAACAACCTAGCCTCCGCAAATGCCAAAAAACACCCAGGTGTTGAAATATCAAGCCTAGCTATCTGGTTAGCCAAATACTTATCCTCTAAGTCCAAAGGCCTCTCCTGAGACAAAAGATGCTCCAAGCTACCCATGCTAGTCGACTTCCGGCTCAAGGCATCCACAACTATATTAGTCTTGCCAAGATGATAAAGAATAGTCAAGTCATAATCCTTAAGCAACTCAAGCCAATGACACTGCCTCATATTAAGATCCCGCTGGTGAAGAAGTACTAAAGGCTATGATGATCCGAGCAAATCTCACAACAGACTCCCTACAAGTAGTGCCTTCATAACTTCAAATCAAAAATAATTATGCACAACTCCAAATCATGGGTAGGGTAATTCTTCTCATAGGGCTTCAACTGACGAGAAGCATAAGCAATCACCTTACCCTCCAGCATCAGCATTGCACCTAACCCAACACCTGAAGCATCACAAAAGACGGTAAAACCCACACTCTCTGTCATGACCCAAACCAGGGCCTGGTCATGACGGGTATCTCAAGTCCTACGTGGACCAAAGATCACCCCCTTCACCTAACCTAGCCAACACAACTTCAAGTGTCGGATGAATTACAAGCATATAAGAAGATAACATAGAATAAAACTAATAATGATTAATCATATGTCTAAGCTATCCATTGGTAACTGGACAACCGTCCATCACCAAAACAATCAACCAAACCACCCAAGACACCTGAATCGGCTAGCGCAGTTTCCAGTGTTAGTCCTTTGGACTCTACCTTCACTGCCTGACTACACATCCCGCTTTAAAGCCCAATTAAAATATTCATTACACATACCTAACCATTAATCCATTAACTTACCAAAGGTATCTCGTTGGTATCGTCACACCAACCCTACTTGCAAGGTACAACATGCCATAACCATTATTAATCAACTTGGGACTGGAACCCATTGTCTAAACAAAGACATCAATTCAATTCTACGTTAAGGTAATGTTAAGGGACTCGAACCCCTTTAGTATTTCAAATCAATTTATGGCCAACAAGGCCTTCATAAAACCATTTACAAATCATCAACATTCTTAGGCCAATGTCTTAATTCAAAGACAATTCAACATGTGACAAGATCATTCTCCTTGACAATTTCACAAACAGGTTGAGGCTATACAATTATCAAAACCAAAAACCATCAAATTAAGGGTTAAATTAGTTAAACCATAATTCCCATGCACCCACATGTGTAAAATCATTATTAAAACATGCATAATCATAAATTGAATCATGAGAAGCAATACCCACCAATATTTATTCAAACCCTTAACCTTGGTTTTCAAAACCACCATTCATGACTTATGAACATTGTTTTAAATATATGATTGTAATGAACTAACAATGAAGGAAGAGCCACATTCCTAAGCTACAAAGATTTCCAAAGAGAATTTGATCCTAAATCCCTTAAATGGGCACTTTGAAGAAACCCTAGCCCAATCTTGCTTGAGAGGTTTTAGGGATAATTCAGAGAGTGTTTGATCTTGTCAAGTGTATAATGGATGCCCTAAAAGTGTTATAATAACGTGGGGTCTTAAGGGATTGGAGTGGGAAATGTCCAAAGTACCCTCATCTTAAAGCTATAGAATCCCGTCCTTGGGTTACGAGTTAAGCCTTTGACTCGTCACCATAACATATGACTCTTACCATTAAGTCATCACCAAGACAGAGAATAGGACACCACACACTATCCAACTTATGATTTCCTAGTCCCACTCGTCACTAGACCATATGACTGGTATGGTCTAGTCATGACCAACACAGAACATCAAGGGCTTGGACACTGGACAACATACGACTAGGACCATATCGAGTCTGAAAATCCATCTTCGAAATACCCAAATCTCTAATCCTCAACAGGTGATACTCGAACCTCAAATCAATCTTTAAAAACACTATGGTACCTTGAAGCTAGTCGAACAAATCATCAATACAAGAAAGAGAATACTTATTCTTAACCGTCATCTTATTTAACTATCGATAATCAATACTCATACGTATAGACCAATCCTTCTTTGTCACAAACAAGACAGGCGTACCCTAAAGTGATTCACTAGGTCAGATAAATCCCTTATCCAATAATTCCTATAACAGATCCTTTAATTCCTTCAACTCAACTGGGGCCATCCTAGAAAGAGGAATAGAAATGGGCTTGGTGCTTGGCTTAATATTAATAGAAAAATCAATATCATTATTAGGAGGCATACCAGGCAATTCCATAGGGAACACATCCATGAACTCACAAACAACATGAATAGAATCCAAAGAAGGAGGTGAAGCAACACTAGTATCATGAATATGACCCAAGTAAGATAAACATTCCCTCTCAACCAATTGACGAGCCTGAACATAAGATATAACCTTTTTCAGACCTGAGTGAAGCATACCCTTCCAAGCTATTCTCAACATACCCAACAAAGATAAAGTCACGATCATAGTATAACAATCTAGAACCACATGGTAAGGAGCCAACCAATCCATACCTAAAATGACATTGAAATCAACCATCTAACACTAGCAAATCTACCCAAGTCTCATGCCCAAAAAAATTCACAATACAAGATCGGTGCACCCGATCTACAACTAATGAATCTCCCACTGGGGTATATATACGTATAGGCATGGCAAGATGCTCACTAACAAAACTAAAAATCAAAGCAAAATATGCAAATACATAAGAGAAAGTCAATTCAGGATCAAATAACATAGATCCAGATCTAAAACAAATGGGAATGTCACCTACGATCATTGCATCAGAAGTCTCTGTCTCTGGTCTGGAGGGTATAGGATAGCACTGTCCATGACCACCAACTGGTTGAATATTCCCACGACCACCGCCACGAGCTCTACTAACTCTGCCCCTCGCACCTTTGGTAGAACCTCTACCTCTCATAGATATAATAGGTGTATCTCTAATCATACGGCGGGGATAATCCTTAGCTAAATAACCAGTCTCATCACACACAAAGCAACCTCTACGGCCTGACTCACTGGACCAGAAGACCCACTACCCAAACTCTACAAGGCTTTCTGCACCCGTCTACCATGATACCCATGAGAACCTTCTAAATTTCTTCCTCGATAGGTGTGACCTCTTAACTCACCAAAATGGTGTACCTTCTTGGTGCCTCCCTGAGTTGTACATAGAATACCCTCAGTCATCTTAGCATGATCCACTATACTCCAAAAGAAGACTCTAAATACAACCATCTAAGACATATCCAATTAAAGATAGACATCCAAACCCTTCACTAACTTCTGAATCTTCTCAGACCCGATAGAAATACTGGCATAAACAAATTTGGACAAGGCATAGAAGCATGCCTCATACTCTACAACAGTCATAGAGCCCTGCTCCAGGAAATCAAACCCAACTCTCATCCGATCCCTCAGATTATAAGGCATAAATCTCTCCATAAAGGCATCGGTAAACTGATCCCACATTATCTTAGAAGAATTAAGAGGTCTACAACTAATAAGAGACCACCACTAATTACTAGCAACATCTCTCAATTGATAAGTAGTATAAGTAACCACATGCGACTCAAGCGAACCTAAATTATGCAACTTCTCTCAACAATCAATTAGGAACTCATAGGAATCCTCATCCACTGCACCACTAAATTTAGGAGGATTTAAATGAGTAAATCTCTCAAACCACTTATGATCCGTAAAAGACATAACTGTAGTTGTAACAAGAGGAGGTATGGTGAATTTAGTAGGCTGAGATCCTATTTGGGAAAGTAACATAGATGAAGGCTGAACTCCCGGCCTAAGAATACCATACTAAAATACCGATGTTGAAATTAGAACAATAATTAGGGTCCGAGGAGTGCCCAAAATAGAAGTAGGTGCAACTGGAGGATCCACACTCAGAACTGGAGGAACACCCAGCATAACCAAAGGAGAACCCTCTAAGGGATTCAGCAAATACACCAATAACCCTTCAAGACTGGGGTAGAAGAACTCAGTGGAAATGAAGTAGGATCCATACCTCTAATATGCTCAACACGAGGCTCAAGGGAAATTTCCTTGCATTTCTCCTGGACAAGGCAGATCTACGTGTCCGTCTATGAATCGAGGCATGCTCTCTGGATGAAGTCTCTACATCTCTAACCACGTGAGACCTAGTCAACACTATTTGCATAAAAAGAGTGAAACATAACTAAGCACAGACGTCTATATGCCTATCCACGAGACTCTATTAGTCATCTTACTCTTAAACCGCTGAGTCCAATGAACCTGGTTGCTCTAATACTAATTCATCACGACCCAAAACCTGGTGTCAATAGTGTAAGAACTACCAATACAATCCATGAGTCAAATGCATCAGAATATCTAGTAGGAACAACATCTATCTCTGAATACTAGTAAAGACATAAACTAATATACAAAGGTAGAAATGGACCCCAGACACATAAAATTCCAACCGCTACCTTAAACCATTCTAAAGGTGCCTAAAATAAAGTCACGTAAGATGCACTCGTACTAAAATTTGTACTAAAAGAGCATGGTAGAGATGAGTACGGTCCACTTTTACTCAGTAGGTATCATAGGCCGACCAAGCAAAGTAGAAAATAAAGCATACAAAATACACACTAGAGCACGTCACCTGCAATCAGAAAATATCGCATAATACTATCTCGCATTGCTTGCACTAACAGTTCTATGATATCTATATATACTACAACAAAGCACCAAAAAAGAATACAAGTATACATTTATACCACATATAAGCAAAGGAAAGGGGAACAACATATACAAGAATATCAGGTACAGGTAAGGAAAGTCAGAACAAAGGAAAGGTAACAAGTCAAACAGAATATACGATTACATCACAAGCATAATAAATTAAACACAATAAGAATGTTGATGATGATGATGTAATGCACGATGTCGTCGCACAACCTTTGTATACACCTATAGAGCTAAAGCTTTCCGATGTAGGACCCATAGGGTTTCGTCAACCCATATATAATCCATATAACTTTATCTCCTCCCAACACATCCTTAGGGGAGGGTTTTATATGATGTTACATTATTTGTCATAAAAAGGTGTTGCCAGTGTTTCTCAGTATTTACACAGTGGTATCATTGTTTCATGAATGAGTATGATGATGCAATACTCATAACCAACCACAATGAGTATTTCCACACCCAACTATAATGAGTATTTCCACAACCAACCAATATACCCTCACGTGAGCTAAATATCCACTCATTATTTCCAATCATTCATCAAAACCAACATGATTCATAAGCCAATAGAGTATAAATACATTACAATACACAATTGGCACCACGATATGCTTTTTATCAAACAAATACAATTATTCTCAAGTAGACAGGCTATCAACATCATATAGGACCCCACACGGTCACACATAGCAAATAATATACTAAATCCACCAATTACATCACATATAGGCTCCCATATGGGCACAACACAATAAGATAGTCATTTTTCATGATTAGTTCCCACACCCTTAACATGCATTTTGTATCAACATTAACTACCCAGCCCAGTCTAAAATAAGTTAATCCATAACCTACCTAGAAGGCCAAAAACCACAATAAAAGCCTTTAATTCACAATCTCACTCCTCATGAAAAGACCCAAAATCAACTAAAACATCAAAACTTAGAACCTACGTGTTAAAAGAAAGCCAATGATACTAATATTTCTTAGTTTCAAGTCGGGATCAAAATGATCCCTCGAAATAGATTTTTAGAAAAGAAGGGCAAAATCATAACTTTTTTTCAAAAACATGTTCCCCATATTTGTAGGAGTCTACAACTGTAACCCCAAGAAAAAATGAGTTAAAAATGAGGTCCAAATCTAAGAAAAAATATTTTTAAACTTTACCAGATAAAATCTTCAAAATTCATTTAAAAATGAAGAATCGAAGTTATTTTAAAGATGAAATTGAGGGGAAACTGGTAATTATAGGATTAGAAACTCATTCAAGTGAAAAAAGAGTGAAATTGGGGTTTAAATTGGAGATATACCATTTTTAGGTCTTACGAGCCAAAATCCCCAAATTCTATACTTTGATCCAAGTTTCAAACATGAATTTGATGTTAAAGATGGAAGAAATTTGTTGAAATGAGTGTAATGGAGCTTACCCAAGCTTTGAAATGGAGAAAGTTGATCAAAACCACGTAACTTTTATCTCCAAGTCTAAAAAATGGTGAAAATGACGAAAACTAGGCATTTATATACTCAGGCTTCGCAATCGTGATCCAGGTCGCAATTGCGGAACCTTGCTTGACAAAGGTGTTGCAGTTATGGAAGGGGTATCGTGACCGCTACACACTGTCTGCTGCCCAATCGCGATGGTGACATAAGGCACGCGATCACGGGTGCACCAGCTAGGGACTTGGTAAATTTTCAAGTCTCCACAGGCCCCTCGGAATTCATCCAGAATCCAGTGAACGAAAGTGAACTATACTAACCTATCAAATTCAATACTCTGGACTCAATAGCGATATCACATTTTTGAATAAACATACTTTTCACAAAGTTGACCCCCGAAATCCAAAATCATAACTTTCCAAACTGAGGGTTGTAATGAGATTTAAAAGCTATAAAACCACACCAACCATGTTACCACCCTAAAATCGATGTTTCAGATTTATTGGCACAGTTTGTTTTTCCATCTGTCACTCGGATCAAAAAATAACAACTGAACATCACTATAAGGATCTCAAAGCTGTCAAAAAACACAATATCGCATAAATAGCATCAAAATATATTAGAAACCATGCCAATCATCTTCACACCCCAAAAATATCACAACACAGCCATAGGGAAGGATAAAATAGTCAAATCACATAAACATACATATTTCATCAAAATTCATGTCGTTAAGCATTTCCTTTTGGATTAGTTGTACAGTAATTCGATCTTGCTGTCTCTTGTGCACTTTAAAAGTTTTAATACTTAAAAGAAAAGGGGAAGGCAAAATAGTGGAAATTGGGGTAGAAGTAGAAGAAAGAAAGTTTATTGGTTTCTATGCTTGAATTAAAGTGTGTTGTTAGCAAGGAGTAGAAAAATAAAAAGTAAGAATAAAAAGATTTAAAATTTTAAAAGGTAAAGACGAAGATAAATTTCTCATTAATTGTATGTGTGAAAAATAGAAGTGACTAAAGAAAAAAGGACATATAAGGGGGAAGCATGAGAAGAATTGAAAATTTGGAGACATAAAGGAAAAATCTTAATGTGTATAAAGTGGAGTGTATTAAAGTGATTAAGAAAAGTTGTCATGACCCAAAAACTAAGGGTCATGATGGAACTTGTCGCGACAAGCCTTGAAAGGGAAGTCAATCACCCAAACTGATATGAAATGAGAAAAAAACACCAAAAACCCAAGGTAAGGATCATAGAACCACATATATACAATAATAGCAAAAAAAATACATAACAAGGATACCATAAATCACCCTAAAATTCGGTGTCACGGTGTAAGAACCAACTAAGTACATTTCAAAGTTAAAATATACAACTGATAGCCCAAAAAGAACATAATATATCTTTGAATATGAAAACAAGAGAAAACTAAATAAGAAGAGGTAATAAGTCAACTCTAGAAGCATAGGCCGACCGCTACCTCAAAAATACTCCAAGAACTACCTGAAATCAGCTACTGGACAGTCTACTCGTACTTGGATCTGCAATGAAAGGGTGCAGTAGGGGTGAGCATGGTCCACTTGTACTTAGTAGCTATCATAGGCTGATGAGAAAAGTAGAAAATAAATTATATAAAATACACACTATGGGTACATCATCTGCAATTAGAAAGTCTCAAACAGTAACCCACATCGTCTCCTCTAACAATTCTAAAATATACACATAAATCAAATACAAGTATGAAAAAGAAGCACAAATAGATAGACATAAAATCAAACATTCAAAAACAACACAAAATGTACACAATGTACGAAATACAATAAAGATGATGATGACGATATGATATGTTTGAGGTTGTTGCACAACCTCCGTATACATCTACTGAGCTCAACTCCAAGGTAGGACTTATTGAGAGGTATCAATCCATATACAATATAATAACCAATACCAATATCCATCCAATATTCGTAGCTCCTCTTTGGCATATATTCTTTGGCAGAGGGTTTTTGAAGATTCACATTTTCTGTTAGAAAAACTAGTATTTCCACGATGGTACCAATGCCTCATAAATGTATATGATATGACGATTTAATGCTCACAAACAACCAGAATGAGAATTTCAAAATCCAACCAACATACCAAGCACGTGAGCCAAATATCCACTCAATAACCAACCATCCACGATCCAACATAATTCATGTACCACTAGAGTGAGATAGATAATAATAATATGTCATTGATACCACATAAATCCCAACTTAGACAATTTCCACCAAGAAAAAAATAACCAATTTCATAAATACCAGGCCAACAACACCATATAAGACCCCACACGATTACACATAGTAAATAATGTCACAAAACTACCAAATAACAACACATAGGTCCCCACATGGGCACAAAAAATAAATAAAGCCACTTCTATGATTAGTTATGATACCCATAATATGTTTTTCTATCTATATTACCTACCCAACCCAGTCTAAAGAAAGTTAAGCCATAACTTATCTCAAACATAGAAAATTCAGTCCAAAAGCCTTCAAAACAAAGCCTTTCTCTCATGAATGAACTCAAAGTCAACTAAAACATACAAATATAGAATCTATATATCCAAAGATAGTCAACGATACACATATTGCCCATTTCTGAGCCGGGATCAAGATGGACCCCAAAAATGAGTTTTCAAAAAAAAGGGTAAAATAAGAATTTTAGTTCATAAATACGTTACTCATGATTCAAGGAATCCAAAAAAAGAAAACTAGAGTGAAAATGGTTTGAAATCGAGGTTTAAATCAAAAAAATACTATTTAGGCCTTATGAGCTAAAATCTCCAAATTTCACTTTTAAAGTTGAGTTTTAACAAGCTTTAGATGATGAGAATCAAAGAAAAATAATTGAAATATGAATTTGGAGCTTACCCAAGCTTGAAAACAAAAGAATATGCCTAAAGACTCTAAAACCTGAAGCTCCAAGTCTTAAAATGGTGAAAAAAATTGAGAATACATATATATAGGTACCGGGAGGCACTAAAGCGGGCCATGGGATGCTTTAGCGGTCAACACTAAAGAATCCAGGTGACCACTAAAGCAATACCCTTGCTTAGGTGGCAGGCCGCTAAAGCGGGTAAGCCGATGCTAAAGCGGTTTGCACTTTGGAAGACCACTTATTACTAAAGCGACACATGCCAAGATAGTAGGGTCACCAAAGTACCATATGGCTGCTAAAGCGCCCAAAGGGTCGCTTTTGTCACAACCCAATTTCTCTAGTCATGATGGTACATACCTTATCCTACCAGTAGGCAAGCCAAGCCATAGCCCAAAATGATAGGTAACGGGCTAACAGGTAGAAACCAGAAAAAACCATATATAATAATAGTAGTAATAATAATAAGTGAAAAATAGAAGGAAAACATATAAAGTATATGATACGAGAGAAGAAAAAATACCAAAATATACAAAGAATCCTTCCCAAGACCTGGTAAGGTCGGTTCTAGAGCCACTACAAAATGATACCTCGAATACTAGACAGAATCCAAAATATACACAATATATATAAGCAATCTCGAGTACAAAAGACTAAACTGGAATAGATAGAGTTGGATCGGCCTTGGACGACAACAAGCTCACCCTACTCCGAATCAGTGTCGGAAAATAAGAATCACATCAATGTTGATTGCTAGTAGCTGGATTTGCACAAAGGTAAAAATGCAGAAGCGTAGTATAAGTACCAAAGCAATGGGTACTCAGTATGCATCATCAGCAGACTAAGCTCAATATAGGAAAAGTATAACTAAAATGTGAGGGTGTAGTCTAAGTCAACAGTAAATAGGGATAAAAAGGTAAACAACTATAGAGCTAAGCAGATGAGATAAAGGAATAAGTAAAACCGATGTAGAAAGATATATAACACAGAAAAAAAATAAACCAAATATAACCTAATTGGGCCCCCAAATGCCTGTCAAGAACACTAAAGAAGATCTGTGCCTCGATAAGCCAATGGGACACATAAGAAGTATTTACAAAAAATAAACATAAATAATCCATAACTGAACCAATCCCAAGAAACCATAGTAGTCGTTCAAATATGTACCGAGCTTGAATCTGCACTAATGGGTAGTAACAAGAGGTCGGGCGTCGGGTTCGAACCGATAGTGGTACACAATAACAAGAGGCCATATGCAAGGTTCAAATAAAAAATAGTGGGTAATAACAAGAGGAAACATACATGATATACAATAGAACGCACAATCAGATATTGGACTCAAACCAAAATTCAGAGGAACCACAACTCCCAGAATAACAATAATCAGTTCTAGAACTCCAAACTTATCATAGCCAGATACCGGACTCGAGCCAGAACTAATAGTAATCATACCCAACTATAAAATTAAAACCCAAACTGTATTGTAATAGATGCCACTATGGTGCCATATTTCACAATAAATGATTGAAATAAAGTATATATTGATGCTAAATAGTAGTTAAAATACATTTAAATAACCATTCATGTAACTTAATTAAAAAGAGATGAATCCAAGGTTTCAAAACTTAAATACCACATCCTAAGCTCATAAATACTGCATCATACTAAAAGAAAATAAAACTGAAATTTACTAGAATCGAGTCTCAACTGGATAAATAAGGCATGTTATCTATATCAAATGATACGCAAACTATAACTACATGTCCAAAACTAGCATAATAGCACACAATTACTATAAATAATATCAATCTAAAAATAGGTAAGCCTAGCCTACCTGGACACCAGATAGTGCGATCAACTCTCCTACAACGCGTATACCATTATATGTATACTTGTCTTTTAGATGTAGTAATTATGAATTGAATTTTATAATGAATTTGAAAAAAAATAGTGGATAACATATGGGAGATTCCTATATTTTTTCACCATTAATAATGAACGAAATTTATGTACTAATCTTACATATTTATATAACATCACCAATGCTCAGCCATATCTAAAACAAATGACACCTACTAACTTATATTAATTTACTTGTGGAAAATATATAATCATGATAAGTCGCATCTTATAATGAAGTATTTTGATCATTCTCTCCACCACATCCACGTGGAAGTGATGTGGCAACACAAGCTCTTCCTCTCTGTTAATAAATATAATATTTTGAATATACCATAATTAATAGAAAACTATTTGTAATAAAACCTCTATTATATAATAATATTTTAATATATCTAAATTCATTATCTCCGCTTAATATATTAATAAGTTATAAAACTACTTATAAAGTAATGTAGATATATTATAACTAAAGAATCTTATACAAATTAAAAATATTTTAGAAGGATAATAAATTATATTTCTACCAAATGCTAATTTAAATTAAACATTCCACAATATATTTGGTATCACTAAAATTCTCAAACAGACCGCTTGGAAACCGAACTGTCAGTCTTAGAAAGTCATAAATAACTTGGGGAAGTTATAGAAAAGCTCTAGTCACCAAAAATGTATGAAAATAAGGAAAATAACTGTGGGCATCATTACAACACTCACCACTAGAAGGTCTTTCATCCACGTAAGTGAAGGATAAGAAAGTACCTGAAGGCTGAAATAGGTAGGGATATTGTGCACGCATATCACGCTCGATCTCCCAAGCAGGCTCCTTAACTGGAAGGTGACACCACTAAACATTAACTACTGGATGGTCTTTGAAATGCAACCGGCTGACATCTTTGGCCAAAATAGACATGGGCTCCTCTACAAATGCCAAACCCCGGTTCAATTAAACCGAGTCTCACCAAAGCATCTAGAATGTACTGCCACAATATATACATGAAATACTGGGTGGATGGATAAGAAGGCAGGAAGCAATGTTAATACGTATGCTACCTCCCCAACTGTCTGTAGAATCTTAAAGGGTCCAATATATTTGGGGCTAAGCTTGCCCCTCCTCCCGAACCTTATCACGCCCTTCTAAGGCGATACTCGTAGAAAGGCCTTATCACCAACTCTAAAACTCAATGGATGATGTTTGCATTTAGTATAACTTCTCTGTTTACTCTAAACTACTCATAGCCTGTGCTGAATTACCCAAACTTGATCTAATGATTCACAAAGAAAATATGTGTTACGAGGTGTATCCTCAATAGTCTTAAACCAACCCATAAGAGATCGACATCGCCTACCATACAATGCCTCAAATGGGGCCATCCGAATACTCGAATGATAGTTGTTATTATATGCAAAATCTGCCAAAGGTAGAAACTAATCCCTCTGACCCTAAAAATTCAACACATAAGCCCGAAGCATATTCTCCAAGACCTGAATATTCCGCTCTGACTTTCCCTTAACCTGGGGGTGAAATACAATACTAAGGTCAACCTAGGTACCCAACAACTCCTGAAATGTTCTCTAGAATCTAGAAGTGAATTGAGAGGCTCGATCTAAAATAATGGACATATGTACCCCATATAAATAAACTACCTCCTGAATATAAAGATGGACTAACTTCTCGACACTGTAGGAGACTTAAATAGGGATAGAAATATACAGACTTGGTCAATCGACCCGCGATAACCCAAATTCTATCAAAACCATGGGAAGTACAAGGCAATCTTTCTACAAAATCCATAGTAACTCGCTCCCATTTCTACTTGAGAATGGGTAGCTGCTGAAGTAATCCACTAAGACTTTGGTGGTTGAACTTTACTTGCTGAAAACAAAGGTATCAAGCCACAAACCCTGCAATATCTCTTTGCATACCACTCTACTAGGAATGTTTCCTCAAATCTCTATACATCTTAGTTGTCCCATGGTGAATAAAGTATATGGCGATATGAGCCTCACAAAGAATCAACAAAATTAAATCTCCAACCCTCAAAACACAAATATGGTTATCAAAGCTCAGGAAACCCTTATAATCTAAGGTATCCCTCTTATACTCACCTTTCTAGACCTACTATCGTATGCTACAAAGCCTTATATCCTCAAACTGCCAACCCCAAATTTGCTCCAACAGAGTAGATCTGGCCTCAACACTAGTAATGATCCTCTAAGGTTCCAAAAAATATAAACGAATAATCAAGTTAGCTAAGGACTAGATGTCAAAAGCCAATAGTTGATAAGAAACTAAAATAAAGGCTAAGCTAACCATACTCACTGACTTCTAACTCAAGGCATCTATTACCATATTTTCCTTGCCCAAATGATAGAGAATAGAGATTTTATAGTCTTTTAGCAACTAAATCCATCTACGCTGCCTCAAATTAAGCTTATTTTAGGTCATAATATACTAAATACTATAGTGATCAGTAAAGATCTCACAACAAACCCTATACAAATAATTTCTCTGAATCCTAAGCGCAAGTACTATCGCTGCTCACTCCAAGTCATACGTGGGATAGTTGCGATCATGCACCTTCAGCTTCCTTAGTGCATATGTAATAACACATCCCCACTACATAAAAACACACCCTTGATCAACACTAGATGCATCACAGTAGATAGTAAAACCTTCGCCCTCAACTGGAAGAGTCAAAACATAAGCTGACGTAAGAAAATCCTTGAGCTTTAAAAAGCTCGCTTCATAAATTATAGACTAATGAAACAAAACCTCTTTCTTAGTCAATCTATTCATAGGGGTTATAGTAGAAGAAAAAACATCAAAAAATTGCCTAGAGTAACCTGCCAACCAAATAAAACTACGAACCTTACTATGTGACGTAAGCTTAGCCCAACTACAAATAGCCTCAATCTTTGTTGGGTCCACCATAATACCATCCTTGGATAATAAATAACCCAAGAAAACTACAAACTCAATCAAGAACTTGTACTTTGAGAACTTGGTATAAAGCTGATAATCTCTTAAAGTGTAGAGCATTGTCCTCAAATATTGCTCATAATCATTCCTTGTAACACCCATATTTTTGCCTCTAAAAGTTTCTTGAGTTTTGAGCTTATTGACCAAGCTAAACCTTACCTAACAAGTAGTAATACATCATTACAAGTAATAGGGCTTGAGCCATAGGGTGACCAGTAAGGTTGCCAAAGTTTTTGTCCTGCTCATGATTAGTACCTAGTGAGTCATAAGGAGTAGTCATGAGTCGTAGTGTGTGACTTATGACCAAACCAGTGTAGGTTCCCAAGTCACTATTGTGGTTACGACTAGGACCCTACAAGTCGTACATTCCGTGTATGAGTCGTATAGTATGACTCATAGGGTTAGCAATGAGGAGGCCTCATTTCTCTTTCCAGACTATGAGTTGTGGCTATGACTCATAACTAGAAATCATGAGTATGACATGACTCATAACCACTGGCAACAATTTTTCCTATGTATTAATTAGGGGAACAATGGTCATTTCCCTCTTTGATGATTTTGATTTTGGAATTGGTTTTGGAAAATTGTGTAACCTCAACCCACTTGCATAATTAGATTTGAAATATGGTTAATCATATGATTTGGATTATTTCTCTAAACTATTGCATTGCATAAATGGTTAATCGAATAAAAATGGCTTTAGAAGGACTTATTGGAATTGTGTTGAACTAATTATACACTACAGGAGTCGAGGCATTCCCCCAAGTTGATTTTTATAAACTATGGGGGTGAGGCATTCCCTTAAATATGACCTGATAAATCACAGTGTCCGTGGCATTTCCCCAAGGTGATAAATAATTGAATGGCATAGTAAATATTAGCTTTCAAGCATAATTAGTATGATGATACTAATGGTATATGTCATAATGGAGATTCTTGGTTAACAAAAGGTAATATGTAAACTATTTTATTTGGGATTAAAGGGTGTTGTGTAGCTAGCTGTAAAGATGGAGGTCCCATAGGACTAATACTGGAAAGCTGCATTTGCCAGTGTAGGGGTTGGTCTTAATAACTGTGTTCATGTACCATACTTATTACATATATTTGTATTCAGGATTGATATAGGGGAAGGGCATTCCCGGGTATTCCTTGATACCTCTTGTTTGTTTAGATAACATGCATTTAGGACCTTTCGGTGGGGGGAGCCAAACCTATATAGCCCATGGGTGCCTTTTTTTATGAATAATGCTACACAGTCCAGGATAATGTTTTAACTCTCATGATAAACCTTGTTCCTTATCTTGATATTATATATATATATGTATATGATTGTGTGCATTGGTTTTGAATAGTCTGGGATTGATTTAATTATGGCATTACTTTATCCCTTCCCTGAGTTACCTGTCAGTGCTCGCCCTACTAACCATCCTTGAACATTGTATCCCCATGAGATGCAATGTTAAAAGATACTTTTTCTTTTCCTACATAGTGATAGGTGATTTCTAGATCTAAGAGTCAGGTTAAATTATTGAGCTTCCATTCTACGAAAGATCCTCATTTCATGGTCTTGTTTCATTTATATTTTAGACTATTCCTTTTGGACTTATTTTGTCTATGGTAGGAGAAATGTCCTGACTTAGTTTATTTTTGGATATTAGAGGATTTGATGATTATTGTGGATTGGGGTGGTTTTTGAAGTTCTTAGACTCTTTTCTGAGTTAGTTGAGTTACCTATCTTGTTATATATTTGAAAAACTCAGTCCAATCTTGTTATATATTTAAAACTCAGTTCTATTTTTGTTATATATTCGAAATTCATTTGTTTCTAGTTGTATTGTATTCTGATTACTAGGGTAAAGGGGTTAGTCTCCATTCCTCGACGGACTTGAGATACCCATCATGGCTAGGTATTGGTTTGGGTCGCGACAAGCTTGGTATTAGAGGATAGGTTCATTGTCATTGGGTGTCCACCAAGCTGTGTCAGGAGTCTCTTTTATGGGTGCGTAGGGTGCCACGCTTAAAAGAGAGAGGCTATGAGGTATTTAGGAATGTTTTCCTTTCTTGTGACTATTTTTTAGGATATAGAGTTTGAGGTCTTGAAATCTCCTCTAATTCTATTTGTTCATATTTTAGATCATGCTTCCCAAAGATCTAATGCTCATGGAAACTCATCTTTCCTACTTGAGGACAATATGGATAGAGCTCATTCTACTTATAGAATAAAGACCCGATCTAGGGTCCCTGCTCCTGAATGCTCATATAAAGTTCCATCGGTCCCTGCCAGTCCTCTTCGGGATTTTCAAGCTGATAATGTTCATGCCCCACCACCCCAAGGAGATATTTTTAATGCCAAATTCTATTGATTTATTCATCTACTGAATCAGTTGGTTACTCCTCAGTCTCATCAGTCTGACCGTGTTGATTCTATTTCCCCATCTTCTGAGGTTACTAGAGTTTGCCAGTTTATGAGGTTGAATCCCTCAACCTTTACTGGCTCTAAGGTTGAGGAGGCTCCTCAAGGGTTTTTTGATGAAATGGAGAAGATATTTAGGGTGATGCTTGCTACTGATATGAAGGTAGTGGAGCTTGTCGTATATCAATTAAAAGATATGACATATCATTGATAGAAGGTGTGGGAGAAGTCGAGGGGAGAAGATGCTGAGCAGGATATATGGGAGGAATATTTTGGTACTTTCCTTGATCGTTTATTTCCTCAAGAGTTAAGAAAGGCTAAAGTTGAGGAGTTTGTGAACTTGAAGTAGGGAAAGATGACTGTGAAGGAATATACTTTAAAGTTCCATCAGTTGTCCT
Source organism: Capsicum pubescens (assembly GCA_030864215.1). NCBI lineage: Eukaryota > Viridiplantae > Streptophyta > Magnoliopsida > Solanales > Solanaceae > Capsicum > Capsicum pubescens. The sequence continues at coordinate 109,391,234 of CM061540.1, read as the reverse complement.
ATTATGTTTTAAAGTTGGTGTCTAGCATAAAGTCTAGGATGAGGAAATTTGCTTCAGGTTTGTCTTACTACTAAAAAAGCTGTAAAAAGAGACTTAAAAAGGAGACCTCATGAGGTCTCTTTCCCTCAAAAAGAGACTTCAAAAGCGACCTCAATTGACGATCTCTAAAACATAGGTTGCTTTTTCTAAGAGACCTCATGAGGTCGCTTAAAAGCAACCTCATGAGGTCACTAGGTTATTTCTTGATTTTTACAAAAAAGAGACCTCGCAAGGTCTCTAAATTATTTTTTATAATTATTATTATTTTATTAAAAAGAGACCTCATGAGGTCTCTATTTGATTTTTTTTATTTTTTTTTTAATTAAAAGACACCTCATGGGGTGACTATTATTTTCTAATTTTTTATTCTAAATAATTTATTTAAAACATAAGCGACCTCTTGCAGTCTCTTATTTGAGCATGTAGAAAATGAAATCATGAAAAAGAGACCTCATTAAGTCGCTTTTGTGCATTTGTGAAAAAAAATGTGAAATAGCAACCTCATGAGGTCTCTTTTTGCAAGAAAATAGCTTTTACAAATAGCTGTCATTTTAATTCAATAATATAATATAATCAATTAAATCAAGCTCCAAGAACTCCCACCAATCAATCAAACTACAACAAACACAAGTAAATATAATCTAATAACCACAAAATGAAAATAAAATATAAATACCTTGAAATTGAACGAACAAAACATAAAAGTCATAAGTTAACAATACTATTGTTCATACTACTACTTTAAAGTTTTAATGCATTCAAAATCACCTAAGAATTCAAATAAACAACCATAAAATATATAGTTTAGATTATCTAGACAACATTCAACTTTAACAACGCGGTGGCGCATTGTCCACATAATAATTATCTTCATCACTGCTGGGCTCCTCAGTCATATCTCTGTATTGACCATATACTCCATGTGAAGTAGGTAGAGACTGTGGGGGTCGAGGAGGGCGCACTACATCACCGGGACAAGGGGGAATCCCGCCCAAAGCAAGTAATGCATCAAATTGGGCCTTCATTCCTGCATACTGTATATCTCTTTGCCTTTCCCTAGCCTGCGAGGCCTTAGCTTTGCTAGATAGCTCAGCTATTTGCTGCTTCAAAACTAAAATTGTCTCCCTTGACTCATCATCCTGGAAACTACCAAGGCCTTCTAGTTCCAAATGAAATTCACGGAAGGTTCGTTGGGGAAATCCATAAGCATATCCATACCTACTCAAGCCACCAACCGCATCTAACCATATTCTCTCATTCTGCTCTTGGCTAAATGGTAGGTCTCGCTTATCTTCTGGCAGAGTTTGGTGAAAATCCTCTATGCATTGTAGATATCGATTCTGAATTTAATGATAATTATATTAGAATATAAATTTAGAAAATAAAGTAATAACTACTAGAAATAGAGGCTTACATAGGTCAACTGAGCTCGTGGCTCAACCCATACATCAGGATCTTCAGGAGTTTTCTTCTTCTTTGTGTACGTAGCCTTGAATGCCTCAGCCTGAGTTATTGGCCTCCCAAGTTCCTTTTCCTGCAAATAAATTAATTTAATGATAAAGACATAAGTACTCAAATTTTGGTACATATTGCAGGTTCAGAAACAAAGTTTAGCATTTTGAAGAAAGTTGCAATGGGTAAAGAATCTGTGGCTGCATCAATCACAAAACTTCCCACATCAGATATGAGCTCTAGCACAGCCAGCAGTGATTTCTCAGACTACTTTTTGGCATATTGCCGCAATAAAGATGTTGCGAGATCAAGAAGCACAACACTTAAATGCCAAAATACTTTTAAGTGCAGGATTAAAAGCAATTAAATGCAGGATCGCAAAATGCTTAACCTCTTTCCAATTTGCATTTTGATAGAAAGCATTTCAGATTGCTAGATTGGATACATAAGCCCATGAATCAGAGTACAAGCATAGGCTAAGATAAAGTCAAAATAAATATCATTTGTTTAGTTAAGTATCAATATTTTATAAGGATTTATCTATTATGTTATTTAGTTTGTTCTACAATAGTACATCAGACAATAACACAAACAAAAACAAACAGAAGAAGGCCAATAAGGAGCAGTAGGTAAGTGTAATGGAAAAAGTAGCCTAATAGACCAAACCTAGCACATCAGACCAGACATTGGAAGTAGATAGAAAACCCAATTCTATTACAGAAATAAAAAATATAAGTTACTCCATATTGGAAACTGGACAGCGATAACAATTCCACTGGTACGCCGATGTTGTGTCATGTTAATAATGATCAACAACAACATGGGAGATTTCACATAACATTGATCTTATGCCTAAAATCCTAAAATTAAGACATTGACACAACAGAAGGTTTGAGATAACTGCCTATTAGATACATAGAAGGATATCCAGTCCACACCGCAAGGAGAAAAAGCAATGGAAAGAGTTCCTCATCGAAATATTCTATAAAGAATTGGTGATTCATAAGAAAGAGTTGAACCAACTAGACTGGGAAGGAATTGTTCACAAATTATATCAGAATTAATTTTAAGATTTAACTTATTCTATGTTTGATTGAGATAAAATTCATGGAATAATTTGTCCCGAAATTGTAGTGCTATTTTTATCCTTTCTTAAGGATGGAATAACTAATTCTGAAATATATTATTTTTTGACCAAACAACCCCTTAAAAGTCTATAGATAGATAACTTCCCTTAATTCAGAATGTGTCCGTAACTTACATTGCAAGGCCTACTGCTGTGTTTTTCTGTACTGTAACCTATCACTGCCTACAGTCGGCTCAGTCCTTCAAATTCAATACTTCCAGCAAATATTCCAGTACTCCTCCTCTTCAGACATCACCGGTCTAAGTCCCAATCTTACTAGAAGAAGCTGTACATTTCCACATGATACATTCGAATATAATCACCAAATCATACACTAAAATTTTAGTGTCTTACTGACGAAAGTACTATAGCAACGGCTTAAGCATTTCTATTTTTAATTTTTGCCTCAAGATCATACTAATATAACTCGGACAAAAATAGAAATGAAACACTCAGAAGAGTACAATTACATTGCACAAACACAAATTAAAAATATTATGGGTGTAAGACGTTACCTACATTGAATCAGTATAGAACAAAAGATGTAAAGATGGAGTGAATCGATATCAAACTCGAAGAAGAAGATGAACTCTTATTAAGGCAATTGGTTTCTCCAAAGCATTCTTCGTGAATAACTTATATATGCAACTAAATTAAATTAACACAGAGAGACCTCATCTTCATTGGTTGTACATATCCTAACTCCGGCCCCCAAGGAAACCAAGATCATAAAGCCACAAGTAAGAAAACAAAAAAGAGAGAACTACTTAATTAATAAGCCATAACAGTTAAATATACTTGAAAATACTACTAGTGCTAAAGTTTGGCACGTAAAAACTCCTCCAAGGTCAGCATCTCAAGAAGAGTTTGGAGCTGGTTATTTGGTTAAGAGAATGACAAGTAAGAGAATTGAAGAATCTAATTGCCACTCACATTTCATTTTACTACGAACTTTGTCTATTTACAATTTAAAGGTATTATGTAGATGCTACTAATATAATCTATCGTCATGAAAATTTGAATTCCTACTGTATTAGGAACGTTTACTCACTTTTATGGTAACCATTGAAGAACTTCAACCACTTTAGAACTCACGGTTAAATCCAGGAAAAAGATGTTCTCTAATGATACAACATTCTAACTCTATTCAACTATCCAACAGAAAGTTCTTCTAAAAAAACAATTCAAAACCTATTAACCAAAAGAACTAACTGATATCATTGCTTGTCATTGACCTTATATGTGTTTTCTCCGCAAGCTTAATCAGGATAATATACATGTACCAATAGACCATAGAATATTCACCAAGACTATGAGCTTAATCAGGATAATAATCGGTTATTCGAGGATAAGGTAACACTAATCAGTCACAATTCAATAAAAAATACCAAATCACATTAATGACCTACCAGTTTTCTCCTTACATTTCCCTGACTCTGAGCTCCACTCGTATGTAAATAACCACCCTTAAGATATGTTCTAGATTTCTTGCCAATCTCGCGCATCTGCTTGAACCTCGAATCTGTCTCCCAATGGTCAACTAACTTTTGCCAATTTTAAGGTATGATCCACCTGGGCCTCTTATTTTTTTCACGAGCTTTTGATAGCAAACCAGTAAGTATGCGCCCAGCTTTTAACTTAAAGTTTTCTTTAATCTGGGCTTCATGTTCTGGACGCCAAAAACACTTTCTCTGTAATGACAAGATAAACTAAGATGAATTAATTTGCTAATGAAACACTTTCTCTGTAATAACAAAATAAACTAAAATAAATTACCCCTACCTCAGTGACATAGAGATATTGTTCCCAATAGATCCTCGGATTAAATAAAGTAAGTACAAATTGATTCAAACTTATGAAAAATAAAAACATATGAGATTTAAGTTATCAGACTTAACAAAGCTAACAAATAATCCCAAACCGACATGAATCAGAAGTTTAATTGCATCAGTATTTGCAATTGCACACTTGTTATTGTCATTAATGGACAAGTAGAGAAGTGTAGTAACAGCATCTTCCTGTATTTTCATGTCTTCTGAATGAAGCGGGTTAACCAACAAGTTAATAGCACCACATTTTGCAATCACCATACGGTTATCCATATTATGCTTGGCAAGTAACCAGAGTTTAGTTGTAGCAGTTCTCTGCATATCAATGGAAGTGCATTTCAAGTCCTCAACCAACCTTTTAACTTGCTCCTTAAGTTCTGAAAGATCAGCCTTTTTTTTAATCGTAGGGGAAGAAATTATTCTTGGAAACCTATCATATGGTCTACGCCATATTGATTGATTACGAGGTCTTGTCTCTAGTGTTAATGGAAATTTTGACTCCCTTCTAAGGATAGACGCAGCAGGCTTGGAATCCCCTACAACATCCCCTGAAGCAACAGCCGCAACTTCTGACTGTGAGGATAACTTATTTCCATTAACAGGAATTACAAGGGAAAGGTTTGAATTAGCAAGCGTGCTTGAATTAACTGTCACATAATCAGATTTCTAGTGGTCAAATTGCCGAGTACATTGGACGGAAAGGGGTAATATCATGGCATCAATAGGGCTCTATATTTTTTTATCATCTTCCCTATAGAGCACCAGTGGATACTCAAGCTTTTTCATCCTTGATCTATGTACATGATGATCCCAAATTCGAAAATATTGTCCAAAACACAATGCGTCCAGTTAATACCATTACTTTTTGGGAGGGAAATAACTGTTACACATTAATAATTAAGTGCTTTGAGAACTCAAGCCACATCACATTTATTCATCCATATAGGAAGGAATAAAACCATAATCTACAACCTTTACTATGTATATTGATTTATAGTTTCTTAATATATTACCACTAAAAAGGTAAGTTGCTCCTTGTTTAAGAAACACACCAGATCCGAGTTAAACCACTTGATTAGAAAAGTAGCAGAACACTTAGGTCCGAGTTGGTAGTCTTGAGTTCAAAATTACTCCAAGTTTATTAGGAACTTATCTTTGACGTGGTGAAACATATAATCTCTGTTTCAAACCATTTGCATGGAGTACTCCTAACTAAAACCAAACTGTCTAAATGGTTGACAGAGACAAAAGTAATTACTGAACCAAGCAAAAAGGGCATAAAAGATACAGAAAGTCTTTAAGGGAATTAAATGACAGAATATGCTAACAAAAGAATCAATGTATCCTTTACGTGTAACCCAAAATCCAATACTATTTAGGATCAAGAAGTGAAGAATACCAGAAAGATTAGACAACTCAAAGAGGTCTTTATTATCCCTAATATTCAGAACCTGATCAACTCTTGATCCAACTAATGTGGAACTCATATTGCCTTCTGGTTTGGGCAATGGTCAAGGATGTAGATGTATATCCACCAGTGTATATACACCAGTGTATTCTAAGATTATCTAAACAAAACTTTCCTAGCATATTCTTTGTTATTTCTCATCCTAACAGAAATACCTTCAGTACAAGAACTTAAAGAACCACTTTTGTTAGTTTGTTAGTTTATAATCAATACTTTGATCTTTTACCTTTGGACAAATTTTTGGATACTATTAAACTCCTACCCTATCTACTTTTTGACAAGAATGGGGATTTTTAAGAACATCAATTGAACTACACTCGAAACAATTTGGAAAAAACACCCAACAAACAACAATATATTGATTACTATTGCCTAATGGGGATAAAACATGAGCTGGTAATTGTTGAGGAACAGTGATATACATCATGGATCACTATAACTGAGACATTTTTAGATGATTAAATCTGGAAATTTAGTACCACATTGTGGAAGATGGTAAACAATGATCCAAGAAGAAACTTCCTCTTATATTTCTGCGTAAAATAAAGAGCAGTGATTATTTTGATAGAGAAATGGTCTAGCAATAAGTATGTGCTGGTAAAACTTGTATTCACTTAGTTTCTTTGATTGTCTTTTATTATATTTTGATTCACCTCATCATGCGATTACTATATCACATGAACTTTTTTGATAAATCAGTAAGGAAAAGAAGAGCATAGAAATGAATATACCCTAAATTCCAAAAGAATCTGGTTCTTGAGAGTCTGGCATCTTGCCCCAACTCGTGATAGCACCTCTATAAAGATCTTGAATGATTTGAGAGAGGATCCTTACAGTAGCATCCGGATTAAAAATGTATTCCAAAATTTAAACATTTATAGGTTAAAGCTAAAACAATTATGAGATATTCATAAACTAAATATATTTATTAAAAACCATACCCATAGCCGTCAGGTTCTATGATGAGTCTGTTGTGCATGTCCCTCATGCCAGCTTGTGGATGAACCTGACCATGTGTAATAGATTGGTTTATGGTAGGAATTTTAGGTTCAGAGATATTTCCTCGAAGTGGAAGACTTGATATCCCAATCTGTGGAGTAGATACTGATGAAGGTTGTAAGTTACCGGGGTTAAGAGTAACTGTATGCGAGGCACTAGATGTATGTTGCTGCATCACGCAAGGCAATTGACTGTATGCATGTGACATAGCATGACCTGAAGTGGGCCTCATCGTAGGCGTATGTGGGGGCTGTTGAGTATATGTTAGTGGTGCACCTCATGACGCATGAGATAGTGTGGTGTCTGATCTTATATGTATACTTGTTGATCGCCTGTTAATCATACTAGCCTTCTTTAATTTCTTTTTGGGAGCATTAGCAGTACCCTTATCCTTATTGTCGCCTGCCATCTACACAAATTTTCATATAATATCTTAAAGTAAACCATAGTTTAGAGACACCATAAATGTACACATTTTGATCATATAACTGTATGCGAGGAAAACAAAACCTATGACATACGTATGGTTAAACACATGTAACATCAATGAAAGAAATTAACAAACCTGAATAACTACCAATGCGCAGTCAGACGTAGAGATACCAATATATTTTGAGAAACATACCAATCAGAGATTAAAGCAGCAATCACTTCAAGACACCAAACAAAACTTTTAAATGAGAATAACATTAAATCAAACCAACAATTCTCAGCTAAAAATAGAAAAAGAGTTAACAAAAACTACATTGATCAAATTAGGGGAAAAAAATAAACTAAACCAAACAAAGAAACAAAAAAATGCAGATGTGTTATTTCAAATTATCATTCATCCTCTTCTGACCCTCCTTCTTCTTCTGACCATTCTTCCTCTTCTGATCGTTCTTCCTCTTCTGACCCTCTTTTCTCTTCTAACCAATTTTCCTTATCTACTGTTACATTTTCATTATTTGATTCATCCACCTCTTTATTTGCTGCCAATTCTACTTTTTCTATATCAACATCTTCCAATATGTGTTTAGGATGCTCTAAATTATCTTCTAAGTCAACATCAATTGGTTGGTGAACATATGATATGTCATCAGCCTGGTATGCAACATCTAATACATTTTCAACTTCCACTCGACCCACAGGCTTGATTTTGATTACCGCCCACCAATCCAATTTATCTGGACACAAGGGATAAGGAGCATAATACACTTGCTTAGCATTATGTGCAATGATGAAAGGATCGTATGCCCCATACTCCCTTGTGTTCCTTACTTCGATGATATTATATTATTTTATTTTCCTCGTTTCTCTATTTGGGGTAGGGTCGAACCATTTGCATCTGAACAATACAATTTTTTTTTCTAGCCAACCAGAATACTCCATTTCTAAAATCTCCTTAAGTACCCCATAATAATCAACACCATTTTGATCTCCATCATCACCTTTTACCCAAACTCCGCTATTATTAGTTTTTTTTATGTTTGGAGCATTCTTCGGTGTTGAATTTAAAACCATTCACTGTATACTTTTCCATAGAATAGGCCTTAATGGGTCCCCAAGATAAATCCTTCAAAAATTGGTCAAATTAACCATTTCTTGTATCATAAACCTAAAAATAGTCGAGAGTAGAAAATTAGCATTAATCAAACGTGGACTTTCTAATAATTATATCATTATGAAAAAATTGCAACACTCACATAATCTTTAAACTATGTTGAAAAATAGTCAAACACTTTATCATTTCCATACAACTGCACAAAGCAGTTGTCAAAGAAGATGAAAATTAAGTCTGTCGTTTTGTCTTGTAATTTCATATGTAATGCAAAATAATAACAACTTACTCAAGAAATGGTTTAACTTGAGGGCAGTTCAACAAGACATGTATTGATGCATACTTAAACTCCAATGAACTAAGATGCCTCCTTGTACGCTTTTTTGAACCTTCACCAGGTTGATTGAAGATTGATAACGGCTCTCTAGCAACCTCACCACCATCTTCGTGATGATTGGGCCTATTTTGTGAACATGGAACATCACTTGCAAAGTAATACGAACAGAAATCGGTCGTTTCCTTAGCAAGATAGGCTTCACACATTGAGCCTTCAATTCTATGTTGTTGCTTGATACTCCGTTTATTCTTACCAATAGTCTTATATAATATTATATTATGAAATTAAAAAAAAAACATTAATGGAGAGGAATATAATAAGATTTACAATAGTTATCTCTCAATTGGATACATCCATCGATATTGAACCAGACCTCCAAGACGAGCTTCATGCACAAGATGCACAGGAAGATGTTCCATCACATCCCAAAATCTAGGTGGAAGAATCTTCTCAAGCTTATTCGTAATTACAGGAATATTTCGTTCCATCCGAACTAGGTTCTCTTCCATCAATGTGCTGGAACACAAGTCTTTGAAAAACAAACTAATTTCAGTCATGGGTTTCCAGATTATTTCAGGCAAGCTACTAAATTCTATAGGGAGTAATGTTTCCATGAATACATGACAATCATGACTTTTCATGCCAAATAACTTTTTGTGCTCCATATCAACACGCTTCCCCAAATTTGAAGCATGACTAGCAGGCATTTTCAACTGCTCAACCCATTCACATATCTTACGTTTTTGCTCCATTGTAAATGAATAGCTAGCCTTAGGCTTGAAGACCTTTTTATTTGATTTCTCCTGCAGCCATAACTCTTTTCGCCTACAATATTCTGGTAAGTTCATTCTAGCTTTAACATTTTTTTTGTCTTGCCATTGACATCCATTACTGTGTTAAATAAATTATCAAAGTAATTTTTTTTAGTATGCATGGGATCAAGATTATGTCGAAGAAGATGATCCTTCCAATATGATAATTCCCAAAATATACTCTGTTTTGTCCAATTATGTGCAACACTATACCCATCAAATTTGTACGGTGGTTCTTCTGTAACCTTTGGAAAGTGTTGAACCCTCTCCCAAACTTGTTCTCCCGTATAGATTGGAGGTGGACAGTCTCGATCAACCGTATTTTTTCTAAATGCATTTTTCATATTCCTAAACTCATGATCCATGGGCAAAAATCGACGGTGACAATCTAACCAACAATTTTTTCAGCCATGTTTCAAAGTGAATGATTTAGTATTTTCCATACAGTAAGGACAGGCTAACTTGCCAGCTGTCATCCACCCGGAAAACATTCCATAAGCAGGAAAATCACTAATAGTCCATATTAAGACAACCCGCAAATTAAAATTTTGCTTAAGCAACACATCAAATGTTTCAACCCCTTCAATCCATAATTAATTCAACTCATCAATCAAAGGTTGCAAGTATACATCAATCATGATTTTTGGATTACGCAGGCCAGGAATAATACAATTGAGAAATATATAAGGACTAGTTATGCACATCTCAGGTGGAAGATTATATGGTGTCAAATATACAGGCCAACAAGAATATGGTGCAGCAGAAACAGAGTATGGAGTGAATCCATCTGAACATAAACCCAACCTAATGTTCCGTGGTTCGGCTGCAAACTCTGGATATTTTCTATCAAAATGCTTCCAGGACTCTCCATCAGATGGATGACACATAACACCAGGCGGTCTTCTATTTTCATGATGCCATCTCATGTGAGGATCTGACCTATTTGATGCATAAAACCTCTTTAGCCTTGGTATAAGAGGTAAGTAATGCATTGCCTTCACAACAACTTTCTTCCCGCTGGGAGATTTTTTAAAATGAGCTCTTTGACAAAACTTACAAGATTCTAGATCAATGTCATCCTTGTAGTATAACATGCAGCCGTTTTCACAACAATCAATTCTCATCGACGACAATCCTAACTTTGACACCAACCTCTTTGCCTTGTAGAAATTATCAGGTATCTCTAGATTCGGCTCAACTAATTCATGCATAAGGTCAATCACAGCGTCCATTGCCCCCTGAGGAACATTCCAATCTGATTTGATGCTTAACAACCTAACAGCAATAGACAATTGAGAGTGTGGACTCCCCTCATACAGAGGCCAACTAAAATTTTCTAAATGTTCAAAGAAACATTTAGATTCATCATTCGGAGCTTCTTCAACATGATCGCCAGATTCAAAATCAGAATGCATCTCATACGCATCTCGAATCATGTCGTGCATTCTATAATTTTGGACATCAGGTTCCACTGCCCCACAACTTCCACCAGCAACATAGTTTTGAGATCTGACAAAACTATTATCAACTTCTCCATGACTAGTCCATACTGTAAAATCTTCTTTAAACCCATTTCGATAAAGATGAATCTTAACAATATCAGGTTTTTCATAATTCCTGCATTTACATTTACTACAAGGACACTTAACCAAGCCATCGAGTTGAAAAGGTTCCAGTGTCATTGCATAGTCCATAAAACCATTGACACCGGCTACAAATTCAGGCATCAACCCCATACGACCAACATTAGTCATATTATACATCCAACTACGATCCATCTATACAAAATCACATAATTAAAATTGTTAAACTCTAAATTAAGAAAGAAAACTTTATAACAAATCAAGAATTTGTATAAGTAAATGTAACGAGCTCGATAAAAGCAAAAACTTATTGTATTTTGCAATGTAAGATTTATAAGGAAAAAAACACAAGACTAAATAAACACAAAAAACAAATACCACAAATAAATGTTATAGATAGATAATATCATAATACACATAACCATATATAGTTATTAAAATGAGACAATGAATAAAGTAGTAAAACTACTTCTCTTATTTATGATCAAACATAACTCCAAATTCAACTTACTCTCCGATCAAACATAACACCAAATTCAACTTAATTACTCTCCGATCGTAATTCTAACTTTAAAAAGTTATTATATTTTCATATCCAAACAAAATTTGGTACTGTGGGGAGATGTATCCGGTGACAGGGGGCAGGAAGCTCTAGGACGTTTAATTTTAAAATAGGGGGCAAAGTTGCAAGGATCACGGTGAGCCTAGGTCAGCCCATATATTGAACCCTCAAAATCTCCAATCATAGTTTTTATTTCAGAACAAGTTAAATCCAAAATGTACAAAACCTACAGATATCTAATTCAGCAAGTAGCGCTGAGAATTGTATCTCCATGCTTCAAATTCAAATCATTATAGTACTAATTAGTTGTTATCGAGTAAAGCACAATAATGGCATTTATAAATGCAGCATGAAGAAAAGGTAAGATCTACATTGCTTTTTCCTTTATTCCTGTTAAAGGATGGACAGGCCAGAACTTTGTCGCCCCCTCCTACATATATAGGGGTTTGGGCTAGTCCAGGACCACCCACTAGGCTTTTGTAGTGGGTTGACCGGCCCATTTGACATATATATTTAAGCAGAAGAGGAAGAGGTATACTGAGAAATTAAGTTTGTGAGAGGAATTGGAGAAGCAGGTAATGGGTCAGAGGCATAGCAATAGTGACAATACATAAATAAATCATATAGTAGTATGTAGTATACAAAACTCGTATATTAGCACCAACTATTTGTACTTACTAAGTTAGAAATCATCTGTACACCTCACTTTAATTTGTGCACAACCAACTAGAGCAATAGAACCCCAGTTCCCACCTTCCAAAAAAGTAAAAGAAAAGAGCAAAATTGTAAACTAGTGTGCTCTTCCCCAAAAATTAAAGAAAAAATGTAGCCTACCTACTAGCTATACATAAGAAATTAAATATAGTAAGTAATGATATCTCCATAGTCATAAGCTATCCTTGTCTGTAGGAATTTCAAGCATTATTATCATTAGCATAGATAGTTGAAGGGAATTAAGGGAAATCTAATTTAGTACTAGTACTAATACTAGTACTAGTAAAATTATGGAGTTACACAAGTAGTAAAAAAACTAATAAAGGAAAAGGCAGGGAAGAGATGATAATAGGAAGCTCGAAATCTTCAAAAATGTCATCGGATCCTTCAAAAGTAGTGCAATTTTGTAGGCTCCAACACAGGTGCTGCAACATTTTGAAGAGTCCGAGCAACTTAGATTGCAACAACCAAATTACTACAACAATAACATATCCAGTGAGATCCCATAAGTGGGTTCTGGGGAGGATGGAGTATGCACAGACTATACCTCTACCTTGTGTGAGGTAGAGAGATTGGCTTCGATAGATCTTCGGTTCAAGAAATTGTTATCATAAGCGGGTTTTTGACAAATAAAAGAGTAAAAGCTATGGTAGAAATACTGCATAAAGAATACTGACAACAAAATTAGTAAAGATATCCCAAGTATACAAAACAACAGTAGTAATAAGGTCATGTCATCGGTGAGCTCAAGATCTGTCATGCCATGTCTAATCACCTCTTCCTAATTCTTCCTCGGTCTATCTCTACCTCACCTAAGACCAATCATTTCCAACCTTTCACACCTCATCACTGGGGCATATGTGCTTCTCCTCTTTTACATGCTCGAACCATCTTAGTCTCACTTCCTGTATCTTGTCCACCACTAGGCCACTCCCATCTTGCCTTGTATCTTCACTCTTTATCCAATCCCTCCTAGTGTGCCCGCATATCCATCTAAGCATCCTCATCTTAGCAACTAAATTACACAGTTTTCTGAATTTTGAAACATGTCCTCAATCGAGGTTCCTTGCCCATTATCCGTTCATAATATTAACCTATTATACTGAACTAAATGTAGTTTATCATCTTTAGAAAAACTTTATATTTGAAAATTTTCTTTAAATTAATTTATCTTTGATATGATATTGTTCACTATTTATTATCTTGAGCCGGGGTCTATCGGAAACAGCCTCTCTACTTCTTCAGAGGTAACGGTATGGACTGCGTATATTCTACCCTCCCCAAACCTCACTTGGTGGGAATACATTGGGTTTGATGTTGTTGTTGAAATTGCATAAACCCTCAACTATTCGATCAAAAAGCATAAATCTAAAACAGAGTTCTAAAATAAAATCAAGAAAGACGGGAAACATAGAAACACAGATCAAGACAACAAAATCCCCAATTACTCATAACAATCTTCACATTTTGGGGAAATTAAAGGAGACCCATATATTTTCATTCTATTCTATATATAAATAAGAAAAAATTAAAGTTTGCAAACTTACCTGGAAGAGTCGGATGTGGATTTGAGAGAGGATTCCGACTGAGAGAGAGAGTTCTGAGAGAGTTTTGGATTCCAGAGAGGGAGCTGTTGTGGTTTTGGATTTCAGAGAGAGGGAGCTACTCTTTGCATTTTTCTGCTTCTTAGTAGTATAAAAATATACTGTTCTTTTGCATTTTTCTACTTTTTAATTATAAAATATATAATTTAAAAGTAAATAAATATTGTTTTACATCATTAAATAATTATAAATAATTATTTTTAATAATAAATATTAATTTAGTAAAATAATAGCGACCTCATGAGGTCGCAATGTGTAAAATTTATTGATATTTTGGCGCTAACTTTTACCGCATTTTATTTTCACTCCCGCACAATTTTTGTTAGCATTTATCAACTTCGTGAAGTTTCTTTATTTTACAATAAATTTTAAAAAAAATTAGGAGATAAGCGACCTCATGAGGTCTCTTATTTGCAACCTACTTTTGAGGTCTCTTATTTTTGGTGTCTTTTTGCAGTTTTTTTAGTAGCTCGGGACTTGGCTTTGGAATGTAAGGTAGCGATATTGAATAATGACATGGATATATCTAGGCTTGTGGTATATATCCAAAAGGTTGAGGATGAAAAGAAGAAACTGGTAGAGATGGGAGAGAGACAAAATAAGAAGCTCAGGTATTCAAAACAAGGTGAAGGCCAGCAGAATAGTGGTAGATATGGTAGGTAGTGGGGCAAGAAGAGGACTTGGTAAAACTCAGGTTCATACTCTACTGCTAGTTCTCTATATCCAAAGTCATTTGGTGATTATCTCTCTTAAGATAACAATGGGTTTAAGGCCTGGGGTTCTAGACCTAAGATAGTGGAGCTCAGCCAGCTCTATCATATCCTCTTTGTAGATTCTGTGGACAGACGCATTGTGGTTATTATGATAATGGAAGGAATTTTTGTTTCAAATATCGCCAGTCTGGTCATATTTAGAGGAACTATCCATCAGCAAATATTGCTACTGGAGCTAATAAGGTTTTGGTTGCTACTTTATCAGCTCCTTCACTGCTACTTTTGGTATCGATACTGGTCAGAACCGTCTTTATGCTCTTGCTACTCGTCAGGAATTGAGTCTTCTCCTGATGTTATCACTAGTGCATTAAAACTTTTCTCTCATGATGTGTGGTGTTTACTTGATCTGGGGTCTACCCTTTCTTATGTGACCCCTTATATGGTTGCTTATTTCGATTTCAATCTTGAGTGTATTTTCAATCCCTTCTCTGTGTGTACCCCAGTGGGTGATTCTATTGTGGCTAGAAGGGTCTATAGGAGTTGTGTGTTATCTATTGGTGATAGAAATACATTAGTGGATCTCACTGAACTGGATATGATAGACTTTGATGTGAACTTAGGGATGGATTAGCTTGATTCATTTTATGCCTCTAGATTATCGGACCCATAGGGTCAGTTTCCAATTCCTAAATGAACTGTTAATAGAATAGAAGGGAAGTTCCTAAGTTCCTAAGGGAAGGTTCATTTCATGTCTCAAATCTCGGAAGTTGATTTCCAAGAGGTGTCTTTATCATCTGGTTTGAGTTAAAGATTCTAGTTCTGAGGTTTCTTCTTTACAACCTATCTCTGTCATTAACGAATTTCCTAAGGTGTTTCCGATGATCTTCCTAATATTCCTCCTGATATAGAAATAGACTATGGGATTGATCTTTTATCAGATACCCGTTCTATCTAAATCCGTCCATATAGAATAGCTTCGGTTGAGTTGAAAGAACTTAAGGAACAATTAAAGGATATTCTTAATAAGGGTTTAAACCATCCTAGTATGTCCTCGTAGGTTGCTCTCATGCTTTTCATACATAAAAATAATGTGTCTCTTAGGGTGTGCATAGATTATCGACAGTTAAATAAGGTGACGGTGAAGAACAATTATCCTCTTCCTAGGATAGATGATCTCTTGACCAGCTTCAGGGTGCTAGATATTTTTCTAAGATTAATCTTCATTCAGGTTTTCATCAGTAGAAGATTAAGGAGGTGGATATCCCTAAGACTGCCTTCCAAACCTGATATAGTCATTATGAGTTTCTGGTGATGTCATTTGGATTAACTAATGCTCCGGTTGCATTTATGGATCTCATGAATCGGGTATTCAGATAGTTCTTGGATTTATTTGTGATCTTGTTTATTGATGATATCTTGGTATATTCTAAGTGTAAGAAGGACCATGGAAATTACCTTCGAGTAGTGTTACAGACTCTTAAGGATCAACATTGTATGTCAAGTTTTCAAAGTGTGAGTTTTTTTTGAATATTTTGACCTATCTAGGTCATGTTGTTTCTAGCGAATGTGTCATGGTGGATCCACAGAAAGTTGAAGTGGTTAAAAAGTGGCCTAGACCCATGACTCCAACCGACATTTGGAGTTTCTTGAGTTTAGTCGGTTATTATAGAATGTGTTTGGAGAGCTTCTCTTCTATTACTACTCCTTTGACGAAGTTAACTCAGAAAAGGTGAAGTTTCGGTGGTTTGATGCTTGCGAGGGTAGCTTTAAGAAGCTGAAGGATAAGTTTACTTTCGCTCCAATTTTAACTTTGCCCGAGGGTACTGATGGTTTTGTTGTGTACTGTGATGTGTCCCATGTGGGATTGGGTTGTGTGTTAATGCAGCATAGTAAGGTTGTGGCTTATGCTTCTAGGTAGCTGAAGGTCCATGAAAGGAATTATCCGACTCATGACTTAGAGTTGGAAGTTGTGATTTTTCCCTTGAATATTTGGTGTCCTTATTTGTATGGGGTTTACGTTGACATCTATTCAGATCATAAAAGCTTCCAGTATGTGTTCACCCAGAAGAATTTGAATCTCAGGCAAAGGAGATGGCTTTAGTTGCTCAAGGACTATGATAGGAGTCTTCATTACCACCCCAGTAAAGCTAATGTGGTTGTTGATGCTCTTATCAGGTTGTCTATGGTTAGTGTTGTGCCCAAGCGCACACGCAAGTGTATATGGTCTCACTAAGTAATATAGTGGCCTTAAATAAAGCCGAATATCGATCTCTCAGATACTTTTGTTAAGCCACTATCCTATTCTAGTTTAACAATTGAGATTAACTAGTCCAATTGTAACAAATAGAGTTTTGAAAGTTTATAATTGAAAGTAAACTAAAGTAATGTGGAAAATTAAGGACTATGGACAATCAATGGATGAAAACCCAAGGTTAAAGCACTACGAACAATCATACTACGCTATTGAACTTCACTCATTAGATTACTTATCTTGGTTGTTGATTCATAGGGTTTATCGTATGATCATGGTCTCCCATCCTCTAACCTTCTACCTAACTAGACATTACAACTACATTATTGATATGGATGTAATAATGCATTTAGATGCATTAAGATGTCATCCTACATTTGAACCAAACAAGGCTTCTTGGTATATCCCTATCCTAGTCGCTAATTCAAATTCCTAATTTCATAAAAGAATAAAAACCTTACTCTATTCATCCCCATGTTCTATCTACCTATTCCTCCTCCCAAGTTCACAAGGTCAACAATATATGTATTATAAGGGTTGATAATCCTTAAAATATTTGTAACAATGATAAACAAACAATAACATATGATAAGCAATCCAAACAAACTCAATTCAAAGTGAAAGTAAACATGTTCTTGGCCGTAACCCCAAAAAGGGGGCGTTTAGCCACTAATCGGCGTAACTGTAATCCAATTCAATGAAAACATGATGAAATTCATTAAAAATATAAATTAAAGAGAAATAAACCCCAATTAAAGTGTGTAGCATCCCCTCTCCAAAGCTCTAAGTCGTCCAAGGTGAATGCAAACAAGTCTAAGTGCCCTATTTAAAGGAATAGACTCTTGGCCGTGTTGGGAATAGGGGTTATGGTGAAATAGGTAGTAAACTTGACTATGGGTCGCAAAAAAATACTTATTCCATTCATGTGTGGGTTGCGGTGCACCTCTATCACGAAGCCTTTCTGGAAGTTCAAGTTTGACGTTCAACTTTGCCTTGCACTTTTGTCTTCCATCCCAAGCCTTTTGGTGTTGTTTCCACTTCATTTACATCTTGTATATCATACAAATATCATAAAAAATCAACTTATAAAGCATCTTATATCATTAAACACTATGTATTAGAGCTCAAAACAACACAATATCAAGAACGGTGAACTAGAAACTTGAGCTAAGACTAGGCTTGCCCACGTTGATCTTTAACTTATTGTTTTAACTCTAGGCTCAATTCAATTGTCCCTTGAACATTATAAACAATTTTATCCACACATAATTACACAATAATACCATTATTAACTCATTAAACACATTATAATCCATTAATATAGACCATACAAACACCTAGCTCAAGCTAGTAAAACTAGTTTTCTCGTTTGAACTCTAAGTGACCAAATTTTGTACAAACTCATTTCAAATACACCTTAAACATTGTAATCAAGTATTTAAACACTTATATGCTTAATTATATCAATATTTACTCATTACTCACATAAGTAGTCCTCCAAAAAAGTCTAAATAAGCTAGGATAGCAACACTAAAGTGCACAAAACCACCTCAGATCACCACCCCACACTTAAAGCCTTGTTCATCCTCGAACAACTCATTACTCTATACATCACAAGCCAAGGATACTCTACACTTCTACTACAAGCAATACACTCAAGCTCGTTGTAACGGCCTAAAATCTAGTTCTCGAGATGCCACACGATGCTCCGAACTACAAGTAGTCCTGAGCTAACCCTGGCTTCCTTATAACACATCTGAATATTATGATAGGGAAGTATAAGTAAAAAATCATGATAAAATGTAGAAAACTATCTGAATATATTTGAAAGTACTAATCTCATCAATCTGATTAAGTAAATACTGGAAAGTCTGAATAAGATAACTGAGATCTAAGACTGAATCTGGTAGGCTGACAAGCCTCTACTAGCTGAGTCTAGAGAGTCACTAGGACAGGCCTCAGCTGACTCAAACTAGCTAAAATAAATAAAGGAACATCTACTAGTAAACTAAAACATGAATAGCTAAGTCCTTGAACTATGAGGACTCACCAACTGCAGGGATGTAGATGAGATGCTCAAAAACCACTGTCGCTGCTGAGAATGAGAAACTGAACCTACATTATAAGACAATGTAGCACATAGACGTATATGTGGGTCATTACTTTGATGATGTACTGAGTATATGGCGGTGCATGCAATAACTAAACAATATCATCACAGTTTATAGAAAACATCATGCATTCTAAATGTAAATGACTCACCTAAGTTTGAGTAATCTTAAATCTGAAAATCAAATCATGAATAATAAAACATATAGTGAAAATCTTGTGAGCCATAACACTTAGTTCTAAAATTTGTATTCTATTCTTATTCTTAAATCATATCTAAAAATTTGTTCTGCAAGGGGATTCTTTCAAAGGTTTAGGGAAAATACTTTATCTGAAAAGTTGTATATCTTTTACTAGTAGGGAGGTTCTCTTAACCGACATAAACTATGTGAGCTACATGGATTCCAACGTATTGACCTCCAAAGAAGGAAACCTCACATTGGGGAGAGGTTTCATACTCTTTCCAGGGAGTATAACTTAATCCAGGTGATTGATCACAAGCTAAATCTATCATCCATATAAATGGGAATAATCTAAATCTATACCTACGTTGGCTAGGTAGTTCTGTGGAAGATAGGACATGATAATCCCACAATTTTTGCTCGGTGCTAAATACTACTCCTTTTAAGACATGTATGCTCAAAACCATTGGAAATCCAATTCTTAAAACTAGTATAAGGATTTATATGAAAAGCCATTTATGCATTAACTTCAACAAGTCAATAAACAAAACTATTCTGAGTTTCTGTAAATTGTAATAATCTATAGTGTGGATTCCAAAGCTAAACCAATGATCAAAAGATCAAGGTTGTATTGAAAACTGTAACAATCTTGCTCATAAGATGCTTATAGCACCAACTTTCTTGAAATCACAATAATAAATCTTGGATAATATTTCATACTTCAATAATATCAAGATAATGACTTTAAATCACAATATCATGCTTAATTCAATTGAAATCTGTAAACAATATCTCAATTCATGTTCATGGTATTCAGAATCATAAAAGAGCACTCTTTAACTCAAAACAAACATGGGATTTCATAATTCAATCATATCATACTCAAAATCATTAATAAGATACTATGGGTGTAAACCCCAAATTTTAAATCATAAGAAATTTGTTGAAAAACATAAATTTTGGCACAAGGATGGACGATTTATCCTTGTTCAAACTCCACATACCTTAGATGATGAACTAAATGAACAAGCTTGCTTTTTGAATGCTATTTGTGCTCTTGAATGAAGATTCTTGAAGCTCTTAGTCTACGGATCTTAAATCTTCAAACAATTTGGGAAAAGGATGGTAGAATCTTGAGTTTCTTGGACATGAATGTTGAAGCCTAGGGTTTTGGATAAGAGTAATTTTTATGAAAACTTAGCATATAACTCTTCTAAAAGGCTTTAATCATTTTTTAGGGACGGATTGGGGGGTTGAGAAAAGTCCAAAATACCCTCCTTTAACTCCTGAATGAAACTAGAAAAATAAATTAGGGTCTCGATTTTTGGCCTTGGCGCAATGCACCACTATTGCGCCATGGAACTGGAAAGTTCCAACTGGAAAAATGCTTGGTGGTGCGACGTGGATATATTGTGTTTCCACTTTGGATGGGACCTGTAAACTCGGCACGATGCGTCACTATCGCAAACCTTCAGTGGAATTGGAAAATTAGGAATTTGGCTCTCTCTGCGATGCACCAATATCGTGTAGGGACACTGGAAATTGACAATTAGGAATTAACGTTGCTCTGCGACGCGCTAAGGGTCCAAATGATAGTGTTTTACAACTGGAACTTAAAATAGCCATAACTTCTTACCCGATTATCGGATTTAAGTGAATCTTATATCGTTGGAAAGCTTATTCAATTTCCTACGCCATGGAAATTTCAAATCAAAAGAATTCCACACAAAATAAACATCATTCATTGTAAGAGATAATTCTTTACACTTTTAGGGTGAGTTTAAGCTAGGAAAATCGCGGGGTGTTATAATATCTCCCCTTGGAAACATTTGTCCTCAAATGTTACTAGTTAAGCTGGAATTTCTAAGGAATATGAGAATATAAGATAGCATGCATAATTGAAATGAGCTGAATATCTACATCTAAATCATTCTGAGCTTCTGAGTAATTCTGTGAGTGGATGAACTTATATGAGGACAACTATATAGTTGAATCTATGCTTAGAAAAGGACTGAATTAAGGAAGAGTATTACCTTCGGCTAAATCTGAGGTTACAAAGAAGAGGTGAGGGTACTTGGCTTGCATATCTACTTCTGCTTCCTAAGTAGTGCCCTTTACTGATTGATTCCGCCAAAGAACTTTGACCAAGGGAACTTCTTTATTCCTCAATCTACGGATCTAATGATCTAAATCTCAACTGGAATCTCTTTGTATGAAAGGTTGTTCTGAATTTCTGAGCTTTCTAAAGGAACTACAACGGTGGAGTCACCGATACACTTCTTAAGCATAGAGACGTGGAATACAAGATGATCGACTGACAAGTCTGCGGGCAACTCAAGCTCATAAGCTACTTTCCCAACACGACTCAAAATTCTATAAGGGCCAACATACCGAGGACTAAGCTTCCCCTTCTTGCCAAATCTCTTCACCCCTTTCATGGGTGAAATCTTCAAATACACTATATCACCAACTTTAAACTCGAGGTCCCTTCTTCTCACTTCTGCATAGGATTTCTGGTGACTCTGGGTTGTTTTAAACCTTTCTCTAATCAGCTTGACTTTCTCCATAGTGTCAAATACTGCTTTAGGCCCAAGCAAAGAGGCCTCACCCACTTCAAACCAACCTATGGATGATCTACATCTCCTCCCATAGAGAGATTCAAACGGAGCCATCTGAATGGTAGGATGATAGTTGTTATTATAAGCAAATTCAATCAATGGAAAATTCTCATCCTAATTATCTTTGAAATTAAGAGCACATGCCCTCAATATATCTTCTAACGTTTGGATGGTCCTCTCTGCTTGACCATCTGTCTGAGGATGAAAGGTAGAACTAAGATGAACCTGGGTACCAAGACCCTTCTGAAAAGTTTTCCAGAACTGGGAAGTGAACTGAATACCCCTATCCAAAATGATAGACAAAAAAACTCCATGAAATCTGACTAACTCTCGGATATACAACTTAGCATGATCTTCAGCCGTATAGGATGTATGAACTGGCTAGAAATTTGTTGACTTAGTCAATCTATCTAAATAACCCATATCGAATCATGATGACGATGCGATTGGGGTAAACCAGTCATAAAATCCATATTCACCTCTTCTTACTTCTAAGTGGGAATACTAAACTCTTGCAATGTACCACCAGGTCTTTGGTGTTGTACGTTAACCTGTTGACAAGTTGCACACTTAGCTCAGACTCTGCTATATCTTTCTTCATACTATTCCACCAATAGATTTCCCGCAAATTGCGGTACATCTTGGTAGCACCTAGATGAATAGAATAACATGAACCATGTGCTTCTGCCATAATTCTCTACCTCAAATCATCAACACAAGGCACACACAATCTACTTTGGTATCTCAACACACCATCTCCCCCTTGGGAGAAAACCTCTACCTTTTGGTCTTTAACTGACTCCTCCAGTTTGACCAAACTAGAATCCATATCCTGCTTCTCCTTCACTTCCAAAACTAAAGAGGATTCAGAACTACTCTGAACCTAAACATTTCCTTCAGCTGAATCAAGCAACCTAACACCCAATCTAGCCAAACGATGCACTTCTCGAGCCAACTATTTCTTATCTTTCTCCACATTAGCAACACTGCCCAAAGATAATCTACTAAGTGCGTTTGCCACTACATTGGCATTGCCCGAATGGTACAACATACTCATATCATAATCTTTCAACAACTCTAACCATCTTCTCTGATGGAGATTCAACTCCCTCTGAGTAAACACATACTACAAATTTTTATGGTCTGTGAACACATCAACATGCACACTATACAGATAATGTCTCCATATTTTCAAAGCAAACACCACAGCAGCTAATTCTAGGTCCTGGGTTGGGTAATTTTTTTCACGAGGCTTCAACTATCTAGAGGAATAGGCTATGACCTTATCTCTCTGCATCAATACACAACCCAAACCAACTCTAGAGTCATCACATTAAACAACAAAGCCATCGGTACCATTAGGTAATGCTAGAACTAGGGCTGAAGTGAGTCGAGTCTTCAACTCCTGAAAACTCTTCTCGCAGGAATCTGACCACAGAAACTTAACTTTCTTTTGGGTCAATCTAGACATAGGAGATGCAATAGACGAGAAACCTTCAACAAAACGATGGTAATAGCCAACTAGACCCAAGAAACTCCTAATGTCTGATGGTGAGATAGGTCTAGGCCAATTTCTTACGGCTTCTATCTTTTGAGGATCGACTCTAATGCCATCGGCAGAAACAATATGACCGAGAAAGGCCACTGATATTAGCCAAAATTCACACTTGCTGAATTTGGAAAACAATTAATGATCTCTAAGAGTTTGCAAGTTAATTCTAAGATGGTCTGCATGGTCATCCTCACTGTGGGAGTATACCAGGATATCATCTATGAATACTATGAAAAATATGTCTAGTCACTATTTGAACACTCAATTCATGAGGTCCATGAAAGCTACTGGAGCATTCGTTATCCCGAAAGACATAACTAGAAACTCAAAATGACCATAACGGGTTCTAAAAGTTGTCTTTGGAATATCACACTCCCTTACTTTAAGCTGATGATAGCCGAATCTAAGGTCTATCTTTGAGAAATAACTGGCACCTTGTAATTGATCAAATAAGTCATCAATTCTAGGAAAAGGATATTCTTTCTTGACTGTGACCTTATTTAGCTAACGATAGTCAATGCACATATGCAAAGAACCATCTTTCCTTCGCACGAATAGGATGGGAGAGCCCCATGAAGAAATACTAGGCCTAATGAAACCTTTATCTAAAATATCTTTGAGTTGCTTCTCCAACTCCTTAAGCTCTGCGGGATCCATATGGTAAGGAGGAATAGAAATAGGCTGAGTGTCTGGGACAAGGTCAATATCAAATTCTATCTCTCTATTGGGAGGTACCCCTGGGAGATCTTTTAGAAAGACATCTGGAAACTCATTTACTACATTGACTGACTGAACTGTTAGGGTCTCAGACTTAGTATCTTTAACTTGAACTAGATGGTAAATGTAACCTTTGGAAATCAACTTTCTGGCTCTAAGATAAGATATGAAATGACTCTTGGGAGATACGAAATTATCTGACCACTCAAAGACTGGCTCATCTAGAAACTGAAACTTTAACACTCGGGTGCGAAAATCTATAGAAACATAACAGGATTGGAGCCAATCCATACCATGAATAAAATTAAAATCAACCATATCTAAATCTATCAAGTCTGCTAGCATGACTTTATGAAGGACAGTGATAGGACACTTTTTAAAAATTTTCTTAGCGACAACTGACTCACCTACTGGGGTAGAAACCAAGAAAGGCTTAGGAATCTTTTCAGAATTTATCTCAAAATTCACAGCAACTAATGGGGTCACATAAGAAAATATTGACCTAGGGTCTAACAACACATAAACATCAAAATAGAAGACACAAAGCATACCAGTGACAACATATGGGGAATCTTCCTTCTCCTGGCGTGAGGGTAAAGCATAAAATTAATTCTGGCACTGACCACCAGCAGTACTGGATGATGCGCCCTGAGGAGGATCCGAGCGGCCTAGAGGAGCTGGTGCACTGTTAGACTGAGTCTGAGGATGAACATCCTTATTTCCATGTCTAGCATGCGGGCACTCTTTGATTCCATGTCCTAGCTGGCCACACCCATAACAACCTTTCCGTCCCGCTAGGCACTCACCACGATGATTCTTTCCACACCTAGCACACTAAGGATAACTGGGCCTACCACCCATACTGTTCTGAGATCTGGAAATAGAAGACTTACCCTACGATCCTTACCTATTTCTGGGTGCAGGAGCACTGGCTGAAGAAGGTGCATCCATAGATGAATGATTCTAAAACTGTGAATAATTTCCTCATCTAGACCTGTTCTAACCATGATCAAACTGCCTTGTTCTAGCCCTTTTATTTACTCTCTGTCTCTCTTTCCTTCATATTTTTTGCCTCAATCTTTTGAGTATGCATCATCAATCTAGAAAGATCTATGTCTATGTTGAACATAGTAGTCCTACACTCCTTAACTACCAATCCAGACACACCGGTCACAAACTTTCTCATGCCTGATCTAGGGTCAGCCATCTGATCAGGGGTAAACTTAGACAGTTGGTTGAACTTGAGGGCAATACTCCTTCATTGTCATGGAGCCCTGCCTCAGGTTCATGAACTCTTTTATATTAGCTTCCCTCATCTCAAGTTGGAAGAATTTGACTAGAAACGCATCCTAAAATATTTACCAAGTCATAGGGGCTTTATTCTCCCCTCTACTCTTCTTCCACATCACCACCCAATCATAAGCAATATCCTTCATCCTATAGGATTCTAATTCCATACTCTCTACTTCAGAAACATACATAATTTGGGTAATCTTCCTCACCTCATCAAGATAAAGCTGTGGGTCCTCACCTGCCTTTGACCTAAAGAATTCTGGTGGGTTCATTCTCATAAATTCTAGAATTCTGGATGCGGATAAATCCCTAACCCAATGAGGTGGGACTGCAGCCTGATGATTACCTTGAGCGTTAGCAGTCACAGATTGGGCTAGTGCCTGAAAAGTTTCCCGAAACTCTGTATGTGACACATTCTCATTTAAAGGATTTATGGGCTGAGGTGGCTCGTTATTGTTTCTACGGGCATTAGCTCTGTGAGGAGGCATATTCTATTGTAAAAGAGCATGAGTTAATAGCATATAAATACATTCGTAAGCACGATGGATTATGAAAGAAAAAATGGATTTTCCTAAAATGCTCCATAGCCTCTTACTCATAGATGTGGCATGTTTTACATCGATGATTAAGACACTGTGTAATGCGGCTTGTCCGACTCCCTAGGACTCTCTAAACCTTAGGATCTGATACCAAGTTTGTAACACCCCAAAATCTAGTTCTCGGGATGCCACACGGTGCTCTAAACTATAAGTAGTCCCGAGCTAACCCTGGCTGCCTTCTAACATATCTGAATCTCATCATAGGAAAATATAAGTATAAAATCATGATAAAATATGAAAAACTATCTGAATATATCTGAAAGTACTAATCTCATCAATTTGATTACACAAATACTGAAAAGTCTGAATAAGACAACTGAGATCTAAGACTGAATGTGGTAGTCCAACAAGCCTCTACTAGCTGAGTCTAGAGAGTCACTGGGACAGGCCCCAACTGACTCAAACTGGCTGAAATAAATAAAGGAACATCTACTAGTAAACTAAAACATAAATATCTAAGTCCTCGAACTATGAGGACTCACCAACTGCAGGGATGTAGATTAGATGCTCAAAAATCACTATTGCTGCTGAGACTAAGCACCTAAACCTATATTATGAGACAATATAACACATAGATGTATATGTGGGTCAGTACTTTGATGATGTACTGAGTATATGGGGGTGCATGCAATAACTAAACAATTTCATCACAGTTTATAGAAAACATCATGCATGCTAAATGTAAATGACTAAATTAAGCTTTAGTAATCTGAAATCTAAAAGTCAAATTATGAATAATAAAACATATAGTGAAAATTTTGTGAGCCATAACTCTTAGTTCTAAAATTTGTATTCTGTTCTTATTCTTAAATCATATCTAAAAATTTGTTCTGCAAGGAGACTCTTTCAAATCTTTAGGGAAAATACTTTATTTGAAAAGTTGTATATCTTTTACTAGCAGAGAGGTTCTCTTAACCAACATAAACCATGTGAGCTACATGGACTCCAATGTATTGACCTTCTAAGGAGGAAACCTCACGTTATGGAGAAGTGTCATACTCTTGGTAAGGAGTATAACCTAATCCAGGTGATCAATCACAATATAAATCTGTCATCCATATAAATGGGAATAATCTAAATCTATACCTATATTAGCTACATAGTTTTGTGGAAGATAGGGCCCGCTAATCCCACGCTTTCTGCTTGGTGCTAATTACTACTCCTTTAATATATGTACGCTCAAAACCATTGGAAATCCACTTCTTAAAACTAGAATAAGGATTTATATGAAAAGCCATTTATGCACTAACTTCAATAAGTCTATAATCAAAATTGTTCTGAGTTTCTGTAAATTGTAATAATATATAGTGTGGATTCCAAAGCTAAACCAATGATCTAAAGATCAAGGCTGTATTGAAAACTATAACAATCTTGCTCATAAGATGCTTATAGCACCAGCTTTCTTGAAATCATAACAATCAATCTTGGATAATAGTTCATGCTTCAATAATATCAAGAAAATGACTTTAAATCACAATATCATGCTCAATTCAATTGTAAAGCTGTAAACAATATCTCAATTCATGCTCATGGTATTCAAAATCATAAAAGATCATTCTTTAACTCAAAACAAACATGGGATTTCATAATTCAATCATATCATACACAAAATCATTAATAAGATACTATGGGTGTAAACCCCAAATTTTAAATCATAAGAAATTTGTTGAAAAACATAACTTTTGGTACAAGGACGGAGGATTTATCCTTGTTCAATCCCCACATACCTTAGATGATGAACTAAATGAATAAGCTTTCTTTTTGAATGCTATTTGTGCTCTTGAATGAAGATTCTTGATGCTCTTGGTCTAGGGATCTTAAATCTTGAAACAATTTAGAAAAAGGATGGTGGAATCTTGAATTTCTTGGAGATGAATGTTGAAGCCTAGGGTTTTGGATGAGAGTAATTTTGATGAAAACTTAGCATATAACGCTTCTAAAAGGCTTTAATCGTGTGTTTGGATGGATTGGGGGTTGGGGAAAAGTCCAAAATACCCCCTTTAACTCTTGAACAAAACTAGAAAAATAAACTAGGGTCCCAATTTTTGGCCTTGGCGCGACGCACCACTATCGCGCCAAGCCACTAGAAAGTGCCAACTGGGAAAATACTTGGTGGCGCGATGTGGAGGTATCGCATTGCCACCTTGGATGGGCCTGGAATCTCGGTGCAATGCGCCATTATTACGGACCTTCAATCGAATTGGATAATTAGGAATTTGGATCTCTCCGCGATGCACCAATATCGCGGACGGCCACTGGAAATTGACAATTAGGAATTAAAAATACTCCGCGACGCGCTAACGGTCCAAATGACGGTGTTTTGCGACTGGAACTTAAAATAGCCATAACTTCTTACCCGGTTAATAGATTTAAGCGAATCTTATATCGTTGGAAAACTTATTCAATTTCCTATGCCATGGAAATTGAAAATCTAAGGAATTCCACTCAAAATAAACATCATTCATTCTAAGAGCTAGTCCTTTATGCTTTCGGGGCGAGTTTAAGCTAGGAAAATCGCAGGTTATTACAGTCGTACTACATGACTACACAGAATGCAAGTTTCTACCCAAAGCATGTTATGTACACAATTGAAAGTTCAAGAATACTACTTCAAAACATCCTAGCCCCGGGAATTGACTCACCTAGTTGGCAAACTCATTCATATTTTTTAATCACAGACATCATACAAATAACCTAACTATCATCAAACATGTGACTTTACCACAATAGAGTTACCCATAATCACTCACATAGATTCAGTTTATAATAAAATGGGTACAAAAATCAAGTTACGCTCACTCTCACATAGAATTATCAAGTTGCACAAGATGAACCATAGTCTTGAACTTATTGTAGTACTCAACTAATAGCAGAATGTTAAGCTTAGGATCAAATAGATTTTTAAGGGTTGTAATGTAGACTAAGGGACGGGTAGAAACTATTCTGGTCAGTAATAGTGACTATCTTCTCTAAGCGCTTTAATACACCACACTTACACAATTAAGACCAATCTCAAACAACCTACTTATACCACTTATATCTACCCACATCTTTTGTTTTGCCCCGTCTCATTAAGCTCATTCACATACAATATAGTGGGAGTATTATCTATCCACAACTTATTCAATCTGAACAATAGTTTTTTCTTTACATTACACAACTCCCAACTACCAGACATAACAATTTTACACACCAATAACTATTACTTTAGGGATTCAATTTAACCTTTCTCCTACTTAAATTCAAACTCCTTTCTCAGTTAATTTAACACTAAAGTGCTTAAGAGTTTTAGATCAAATTAAGGTCTATCAAAGAAGAGATTGGGCTACATATGAAGCTTTCAAATAAATAGCTAAAGGCTCAATGGTGTTAATTACAATTATGCATAAGCGTAGTTAAGACAAAAAATATTAACATGGCTATCAAATAAATGTCTATATTATCTCCTAAACCCACACTCTTTATTTTACTTTGCACAAACACTAGGTAAGTTCTAGTATCAAATGCAACAAGTAATATACAACAACCTCAGACGCACATGACACATGCTCAACTCAAGTCGGATCATCATAGACACTTAACTAAGCAATCATATGAATTCAACTTTAGGCCAACAAGTATAGGATTCATAATAATGAGCCTAAGAGTCTCAAAAGTAGTAATTCACACAATCAACATGCTTTTCACAACTACAACACTTTCATCATGTAATCAAATATAGCACCAACAAGAATATCCCACTTATTCCTAACACAAAAATTTTAAAATTTACCCTAAAGATGGGAATTTCCCCACCCCACACTTAAAAATCTACTTTGTCCCTAAAGTATACTTTAAAAGTAGATATATAAATAATTCTTAAGGCCTATAGGCCTAGCTAGTATAATTTTTATACATCAAATGGGTCTGGGGACCCCACACTTAGTCTTCGGAATACTTCTTAGCTTAGGTTTTCTGGTACTCAGACTTTCCATTAACCTGTGACTCAACAAAAATAAAGACTAGTGAAGTTAAAACTAAAAATACTAAAAATAAAACCTACCTTAACTTGGGTTTCCTCCCAAGCAATGCTTGATTTAGTATCGCGGCATGACCCAATTTCCGACTCATTCATTTTCCTTTATCCTTTTTCTCACACTAGGACACCATCTTCTTATTCATTTTATACCTATTGTGTGTGAACTCACAAGGTCAACAACTTTTTCAACAATGACCTTTTCAGGCTCATCAATTTACATTATGTCGGGTTGTGGCGGTTGTGGCTTGGGCTTCTCAATGAGAAAGTTCGAAGAGGTCTTTGGTGGACTCAACTCCACCATCCCATACTTATCCCCTTCAATAATTATTATCATGCACAAATATTTGTAGTAGTATAGTTTGTTGAGAGGCTTGTACACTTTGAATACCGCCTTTTTATCATCCAGCCTCATTCTAAGTGTGCCCTCTCTCACATCTATCAATGCTCCTTCCATCACCAAAAATGGATGTCCCAATATAACTGGAACTCTTTCTTCTACCATAAAATCTAGGATAGTAAAATCAGAAGGAATAATAAACTTACCAACCTTGATGAAAACAACCTTTATGATTCCTTCAGGATGTGCTAGGGTCTAGTTTGCCAATTGGAGTATCACAGAGCTCGGTTTTGGCTTTCCCAAACCCAAGGTGTTTAACAAGAAAAGGGGCATCAAGTTGATACTTGCCCACAAATCACTAAGTGCATGTACCACTTCATTATTGCTAATTTAAATAGGGAGAGTGAATCTCCCAGGGTCTTTGAGATTTTTGGGCATCTTCTGCATCACCACAGAACTGCACTCCTTAGTGAGTGCTACTTTCTCCATATCTTGCAGCTTAACTTTGTTGGTGACCACATCCTTCAAGTACTTAGCATACTTAGGCATTCCGTACAAAACATCTAAAAGAGGTAAGTTAATATGAAGCTCTCTGAACATGTCAAAGAACTTCTTGAAGCATGAATCCTCCTTCATTTTATTTGCCTCTGCGGAAAGGGTAATAGCGATCTCTGTTTCACCTGTTCAGCAACTTTCGTCTTCAAATACTCAGACTTCCTTGAATCTTTAGCAACTTGGTCATCTACCTATTTAGAAACTAAATCAGCATCAATCTCCTTAGTTTTCTTTGGAGGTTTTTAATTGAGCTCCTTACCACTCCTCAAAGTGGTTGCCATTACTTGTTTAGGATTGTTAGTATCACTTGGCAAACTACCTTGAGGCCTGGTATTCTACGTTGCTGCTATCTGACCTATCTGCAACTCTAAGCTTCTTGTAACCGCTTGCTAGCTCTTGATATATTCTTGCTGACTCTTTATATTTGCTACCAATTGTGTTTAAGCAGCTGAATTTTTGTAGCATCTCTACCATATTACTAGTGGCATGATTCCCTTATATATGTGGTTGCTGAAACTACTAGTGTTGGGTGTTGCATGGTTGATTTTGGGGATGAGTCTGCCACTTTAGACTGTAGGCGTTCCCATAATTTGACCTTTGAACATTTCCCACAAATATCACAAACACAGGATTGGCAGCACATATATCTGCAAAATGACCACTATTGCCACAAACTATGCATCAAGTGCTTTTCTACTGAATTATATTAACTGTTGTTGCAGGTTGTGTAACCCCCAATTTCATATTGTTGAACTGAGTTTTTAAATGATTTTGGAATACAACAATCTAAGAGGATACATCAGTAAACTAGTACTCCTCTAACACACCTACAACCTCTTTGTAGCACTTCTTGAGTCAGAATGCCACTCAGGATTTCCTTATGCAATCCAATTCAATAAGGTATACAACTCATCATATGTCAATTCCAACACTTGACCACCTATAGGTGAATCTAGCAAAATTTTTATGTTGTGATTATGTGTCTTAAAAAACGTGTGAGCTAATACCTCATTAGACTGCTGATGATGTGAAAAGTCCTGAAGAGGATATTTGAACCTCTCCCATGCATGATATAAATTCACATCTGGCTTCTGTTTGAAGAACACAATCTCACTATGCAGTTTCGCAGTCTTTCCAGATGGAAAAAGTTAGATGAGGAATTTTTGGGCCAAGTCATCCCAAGTTGTGATTGAACTTTCCGGCTTAGTGTTCAACTACTTCTTTACTTCCCCTAATAGTAAAAAGGGGAATAGTGTCATCCTAACATAATCAGTTGACACACCTATAGAGATGAATGTGTCACTAATCTCCAGAAAGTTTCCCAGGTGGACTTATGGATCTTTATGTGAAAGCCCCATAAATAGTCCACTAATAATCAAAAATTGCACAATGTTCTGTTTTAGCTCAAAGTTACCTCCAGCAACCGGTTTCTAAAAGGGGGAGGTCAAATTTGTCAAAATTGGGATTGCTACTTCACAAACTATCCTACGGGCTGGTTGATCTTCAGCCATAATAGTAGGATTTTCTTGTTCCTTTTGAATTTGCAGAATATGGGGGAGAAAGACTGCTTCTCTCCTCAATTAAGAAAAGCATTGCTTGAGTTTAAGGCTTGGTTCAATCAATTCCATATTTCTTGCCAGCTTATAAGTTTGTAAACCTATTTCCTGTAAATTCAATACCAGGACAAGGGTAAAGCACCAAAGAAATCTAAAAAGTAAAACTAAAACAAAAATAGTTGCCAATTTATCAGTCCCCAGCAATGCCACCAAAAACTTATTACGCCAAAGCTCACATGCAAGTGTACGTGGTCTCACTAAGTAAAACAGTGGCCTCAAATATAGCCGAATGTTGATACCTCAGATACTTGTGTCAATCAACTATCAAATTCTAGTTTAACGATTGAGATTAACTAGTGCAATCATAACCAATAGAGTTTTGGAAGTTGATAATTGAAAGTAAACTAAAGTAATGCAGAAAAGAAAAACTTTGGACAATTAATGGATGAAAAATCGGGTTTAAAGCACTACGAACAATCATACTATGCTATTGAACTTCATTGGTTAGATTTCCTATCTTGGTTGTTGATTCATAGGGTTTATCATATGATCATGGTCTCTCGACCTCTAACCTTCTACCTAAACTGAACATTACAACTACATCGTTTAGTGGGAATGTAATAATCCATTTAGATGCAATAAGATGGCATCCTACAAGTAAACCAATCAAGTCTTCTAGGTATATCCCTATCCTAGTCGCTAAATCAAATTCCATATTTCATAAAAGAATATGAACTTTACTCTATTTATCCCCACGTTCTTTCTTTCTATTCCCCATCCTGAGTTCACAAGGTTAACAATATATGTATTCTAAGGGTTTCAAATCCTTAAAATAGTTTTAAAAAGTATAAACAAATAATCACATATGACAATTAATCTAAACAAACTCAATTCAAAGAAAAAGTAAACATGTTCTTGGCCTTAACCCCGAAAAGGGGTTGTTTAGCCACTAATAGACATAACCATAATCTAATTAGATGAAAACATGATTAAATCCATTAAAAATATAAATTAAATACAAATAAACCATAATTTAAGTGTGTAGAAGATCTCTCCAAAGCTCCAAGTTGTCCAAGGTGAATGCAAACAAGTCTAAGTGTCCTATTTTAGGAGTAAACTCTTGGCCGTGTTGGGAATAGGGGTTGGAAATCAACTTGAATAGGGGTAGCAATGCAACACTTATCCCAGTCAAGTAGGGGTGGTGGGTCACCTCTATCATGAGGCCTATCTGGAAGTTCAAGTTTGACGTTCAACTTTACCTTGCACTTTTGTGTTCTATCCCAAGCCTTTTGGTTTGTTTTCACTTTATTTCAAACTTGTATATCATCCAAATATCATCAAAATAAACTCACCAAGAATCCTATAGCATTAAACATCATGTATTAGAGCTCAAAACAATACAATATCAAGAATGGTAAACTAGAAACCCGAGCTAAGACTAGGCTTGCCTACATTGATCTTTAACTTATTGTTTTGACTCTTGGCTAAATTCAATTGACCCTTGAACATTATAAAAATGTGGTTCCACACATAATTTCAGAATAATACCATTAGGAACTCATTAAACACATTAGAAACCATCAAGATAGACTAGACAAACTCCTGGATCAAGCTAGTAAACTAGTTTTCTTATCTGAAGTTTAAGTGACTAAATTATGTATAAACACATTTTAAATACAGCTTAAACATTTTAATGAAGTACTTAAACACTTATATTCTTAATTACATCAGTATTCACTTATTAAACACACAAGTAGTCCTCAAAATAAGGCTAAATAAGCTAGGATAGCATTACTAAAATGCACAAAACTACCTCAAATTAAGTAGCTTATCTCATGTGGATGAGGAAAAGTAAGTATTAGTGAAGTATATTCACCAATTGGATAATCTTGGAGTTCGTCTTTTGGATTTTGAGGATGGAGGTATAATTTTACATGAGGTGGTTAAGCCATCTCTGGGTGTAAAGGTGAAAGAGAAGCACGTTTTGGATCCTATCATTATATAGATTAATATGATGTGGGTAAGCAACAGGTCATGTAATTTTGTATTGGTGGTGATGGTATATTGAGGTACCAAGGTAGATTGTGTATTCGTGATGTTGATGAGCTTTGAGAAAGAATTTTGGTCGAGGCTCATGAGTCGAGGTATACAGTTCATCCTAGTTCGATGAAGATGTACCATAACTTAAAGGAGATTTATTGGTGGAAAAACATGAAGAGAGATGTGACTAACTTCGTGGCTAAGTGTATGGTATGTCAGCAAGTGAAGGTTGAGCACTTGAGGCCTGATGGCATGTCTTAAGAGATTGAGTTGCCTATGTGGAAGTGGGAGGTCATCAACATAGACTTTATTACTAGTCTTTCACAATCTCAAAATCAACATGATTTGATTTGGGTTATCGTGGATAGGATGACTAAGTTTGCTCATTTCTTACTTGTGAGGACTACTTACAATAGAGAGTATTAGGTGAAGTTGTTTATTCAGGAGATCATCAAATCGCATAGTGCTCCATCTTCCACTATTTCAAATTGAGGTACGCAGTTCTCTTCTTGCTTTTGGCATATTTTCCAAAATGGTTTGGTCACATGAGTGAACCTTAGCACTGCTTTCCACCCTCAGATGGATGGACAAGAGAAAAGGACCATTCAGACTTTGGAAGTTATGGTAAGGGCCTATGTGATTGATTTATGTGGTAATTGGGTTAATCATTTGCCTCTTATTGAATTCGTGTATAATAATAGTTAGCACTCTAGTATTGGAATGGCTCCTTTTAAGGCTCTTTATGGTAGAAGGTGTAGATCTCCTATCGAGTCATTTGAGGATGGTTAGACTAGGTTGTTTGGTCCTAATTTAGTTCATCGGGATACGGATAAAGTTAATATGATTTGGGATAGGCTTAAGACTTCTCAGAGTCACCAAAAGTCCTATACGAATGTGAGATGAAGAGAGTTAGAGTTTCAGGTTGGTGATTGGGTGTTCTTAAAGGTATCTCTTCTGAAGGGAGTGATGAGGTTTGGGAAGAAAGGAAAGCTCAGTCCCTGTTATGTTGGTCTGTACTTTATTTTGAGGAGAGTGGGGAAGATTTCTTATGAGTTGGATTTGCCTTCGATCTTGGGCTTTTTTCACCCAATTTTCTATGTTTTGATATTCAAGAAGTGTATGGATGATGCTTCTTTGGTTGTGCCTATTGAGGATATCAGTATTTTAAATTCTTTATCTTATGAGAAAGTCCCGATGGAGATTTTTGATAAACAAGTTTGTCGTTAGAGGACTAAGGATGTGATTTCGGTGAAGGTTCTATGGAGGAACCAAAAGGTTGAAAAATCTACTTGGGAAGCTGAAGAGGACATAAAGTCCAAGTATCCGTTCTTGTTCCTCAAGTTGGATAATCGTGCTTAAGGTATGGGTTTTTCTATTCTCTTTGTTTTCTAATTTTGTTAAAGTAATTGTGGTTGTGTTTCTATTTTACAATCATGCTAATGGATCCCTTG
The DNA here is from genome assembly GCA_030864215.1 of Capsicum pubescens. Lineage (NCBI taxonomy): Eukaryota > Viridiplantae > Streptophyta > Magnoliopsida > Solanales > Solanaceae > Capsicum > Capsicum pubescens. The sequence continues at coordinate 109,355,178 of CM061540.1, read as the reverse complement.
ACTACTCATTCGGGGATGAATGACCTCTCTTGAGTTTTAAGCTTGCTGCCCAGGACTTACCAAATGAGTTATAGGGTAACCAGTGAGGTTGCCCAAGTTTTTGTCATTCTCACAATTAGTACCGAACGAGTCGTAATAAGTAGTCATGAGTCATAGTATTTGACTTGTCACCAAACCATTATAGGTTCCCAAGTCACTGTTGTGGTTACAACTAGGACAATACAATTCATAAGGTCTGTGTATGAGTCATATGGTATGACTCGTAGGGTTAGCAGTGAGGAGTCCCCATGTCTCTGCCCACACTACGAGTCGCGGTGACAACTCGTAACCTAACGTCATGAGTCATGATGTGATTCATAGTAATTGAAGATAGTTTTTCTTGTATTTTAATTGGGGGCACTTTGGTCATTTCCCTCTTTGCCCAATTGTGACCCATGACTTAAAAATACTTTATGGTCTTATTATCACTCTAAAAGAAATCAAAATACACTTCTCTTCTCTCAAATTCATCAAAGTAAGACCAAGGCTAAGGTTTCTCAAGGTTGATCATCTAGGGCTAACAGGTTGATTTCTCTCCATAATTCTTAATACCTTCAGGTATGTATCTCTTCCCTAAAACTTATTTTTCTGAAAGTTAAATTTGTTATCCATGTGAATAATTATGGTTTTGGAATTTGGGTTGAGAGATTCGGAAGGTTATTATTTAAATGGTTTTCCCATGGTTTATATGCAATTGTTTATGCTTAATTGATGACTTTGATACTAATGGGGTACATGGGCATGGTAAATGGAATGGGGGTCGTGGCATTCCCCTAAATAGATGATTTTGAATTTGGAATTAGTTTTGGAAAATTTTGTAACCTCAACCTACTTGCATAATTGAATTTGAAATATGGTTAATCACATGATTTGGTGTACTTGTTTAGACTATTGCATTACATAAATGGTTAACTGGATAAAAATGGTTTTGGAAGGCCTTGTTGGCTATGTGTTGAACTAATTATAAACTACGAGGGTCAAGGCACTCCCTCAAGTTGATTTTTATAAACTATGGGGGTCGAGGCATTCCCCCAAGGTGATGAATAATTGGATTGGCATAATAAGTAGTAGCTTACAAGCGTAATTGGTATAATGATACCAATGGTAGATGCATAATGGATGATTATTGGTTAATTAATGGGAATGTGTAGACTATTTTAATTAGGCTTAAATGGGGTTGTGCAGCTGGCCATGAAGGTGGAGGTCCTGAGAGACTAATATTGGAAACCCATGTGTACTAGCGTAGGGGTTGGTCTTAATGACCATGTAAATGTGCCACACTTATTACATATATTTGTATCTTGGATTGACATGGGGTCGGGGAATTCCTTGGTATTCCTTGATACCTCCAGTTCATGTGGATAATACGCGCTAGATCTCTTCCAATGGGGGGATCCAGACCCATATAGCCTGTGGGTGCTCCTTTTTTACAGCCAATCCAGGCTAAATTTTAACTCTCATGATAAACCTTGTTCCCTATTCCGGCATATATATATATATACATATATGTATGTATATATATATGATTGTGTGCATTGGTTTTGAATGGTTTTGGACTGATTTGATCATGGCATTACTTTATCCCTTCCTTGAGTTACATGCTAGCACTCACCCCGCTAATCATCCCCAAATATTGTATCCCCATGCGATGTAGGGTTTGGAGATACTTTTTCACTCCTACATAGTGATAGGTGATTTCTGTATTGACTGAGAGTCAGCTTGAAGTGGTGAGCTTCCATTCTCTGGAAGACCCTCATTTCATGATCTTGTTTTATTTTTGTTTTAGACTATTCCTTTTGGACTCATTTTAGCTATAGTCGAGGGCATGTCCCAACATAGGTTGTCTGTAGTTATTAGAGGCTTTATGGATTACTATGGATTTGGATAGATGTTGAAGTTCTTATATTTCTCTCTAAGTTAGTTGAGTTACCTATCTTATTATATGTTTTGAACTCAGTCCTATCTTGTTATATGTTCAACACTTAGTTTTATCTTGTTATATGTTCAGAATTCATCCGTTGCTAGTTGTATTGTATTTTGATTGGCTAGGATAAAAGGGGTGATCTCTGGTCCTGGGTGGACTTGAGATACCCTTTACAGCCAGGCCCTAGTTTAATCGTAACATTTCTACTCCTTGAATATACCAGAATGTCATCAATAAATATTATCATGAAGAAGACTAAATACTGCCTGAACACACGGTTCATCTGATCCATAAAATCTTCTGGAGCATTGTTCAACTCAAAAGACATCATGTTGAAACCCTAAGGGTTGTACCACACAGTGAGGGACCAGGTCCCTCAAAGTCAGTCATAGGCAAAACTCAGTAAAGCAACCAAGAAGTAAGAGATAGTGCAGGAAGAGTAAAAATACAAGAATTTAACATGGAAACCTCCTTGCTCAAGGAAGGAAAAACCACGGCTTTCCCTCATAAGCACCTCAAAAATCCACTATAATCAACCTCTTGATTATAGACTCGATTTCAGCCTAACTCTAGGCACCTCCTACTTATAGTAACTCGACTACAGCTTAACCTTGGCAACTCTACCAAGATACCCTTACCACTGGTTAACTCTAACGATTTTGGACTTAGGCAACTCTACCTAAGCACTCTTAAACAAGAAGAGAAGTTCATTACCCTTATAAATTGATTAATTCATTTACAAATCAGAACTCACTCAACACACTCTCTAATTTAGCACACAACAATAAGATCTTGAGATAAACTTGGGTTTTTTTCTTTTTCCTCTCTTCACTCTTTGAATTTGCAAAAAACTATTTGATGAAGAAGCATCTTATTACTTTTATAGATGAGTAATGATTAGGATGATATGTCATTGAATAAAGTTTCCGAATTAGTACAAGTAACACCTACTAGTTTGTTACTCAAATGGACAAAGTTGTGCTGACGCGTGCCAGCTGTACTATTGGCTCGAACATCCAGGGACCTGGTCCCTTGTAGTCATCTTCTCATCATCAAAACTATATATAGAAATTTTCCCATTTTTTAATGATGACCAACCACAAAGCTTTGAGCATCAGTACATATCTATCCCATTTAATCAGTGTGATTAACACTATTGAATTTGAATGTTCTGTCTATCATCATGCTTCCACCATTATGCAACAAAAGGACCTGGTCTCTTATTGTCATTTTGCAGCAAAAACTTTGAGCACATTTGCTTCCCCCTTTCACTGTGCCTTACCATACTTCCCCCTATCAACATGCACCACATAAGCCTTACCATACACCTGGTCCTTACACATGAAGTCAATATTCTCCCTTTTGGCATCATTGAAAAGCAAAATAGTAAACCAAGAGTAATAGTAATCACAAGTTAGTTAACTAATGGCCACTAGGGCAGCACTAACATGAAGAACATTATTAAGGTAGAAATAGATAAAGAGCACAAATGTAAGAACTCATTCATATGCAACAGATTATGTATCATTGCAGTGCAAGAATTACATTTCATGTTCCATAGGAAAAAACAGATAAGTTAGAGGAGTTAAAAAGGTGAAAGATTTTGGAAGAAGGTTTGCAGAAGTAAAATCATCTTATGACAGCGTAACTATTCGAACCCTCAAGATTTAACAATAACAACTCTATTGTTTTATTCAAGATCAAAACCTTATCAGATAGAGTTGTAACCTTCTTCTTGAGTTCATCATTTCTTATTCCCAAGTTTTGCAAAGACCCGTGGACCCTCTTTTGAAAATTTCAAACTTTGCACCAACAATCACCCAATATTTTTATTTCTCATATTTGTCTTTTGTATTTCTTCATTTATAAACCCTACTAGATTTATCATCAGTAACTATCTTCTTTTTGGGACCAAGTCCCTCAAAAGTCTGCTATTTTTTAAAAAGATTTCCAGATTTCACTTTGGAGACTTTTGTTTTTAGGTTGTTATTTTGGTTCTTGGACCCATCCAAACTTTATTTTGGCTTTCCAGAAACCTAAGGATTACTAGGCAATATACTATTTGAGAGGTAATGCATTTTTAGGGACAGATTTTCATTAGGAAGGTAAGTTAAGAAAGGGTTTGGCTTTGAATGGTTATGATAGTTGAGTTGGGAAGGGTCCATGGAGTTAATGAAAAGATGAATTTGATTTCAATTTTACACAGGAAAATATTTCTAACATGGAAAGTGAAGATGTGGCCTTTTCTATCAGAACAAAAATATGCACATTCATGATACTAACCCGAGAGATGGGACCAGGTCCCTCTCTTTCTTTGAGTAATTTCTCAAATTTGTGCCTAATTCATTTGGTTTCTTCAAAAGTTTTTCCCATGGGTGTGTACCTACAAAGTTATGATACTTAGTTAGACTATCAAATACTTACTTTATCAAGGATACCTATCTCCTGATCATAGCCAATGTTTTAGAGAACTACTGATTCACATGGTAGGTTAGGTCATTTTGATCAGTCCTAACTTCAACCTATTCTTCACAAATTGTTTTTGTGAAGTTCCATAGTAAAGATATCTGTTATCTGATTCTCAGTCTTATAGAACTTCATGTAAATTGCCTCTTTCTCAATATTGTCTCTTAGGAGTGATGCCTCACATCAATGTGTTTAGTCCTCTTGTGCTGCACTGAATTCTTAGGGAATGTTTAGAGAATTTATGATGTCACACATTAGAGGGATAGTGTTTGAGACAATACCAAAATCTTTTGATTGTTTGTTGATCCATAGCAGTTGTGCCCAACAATAAACAGCAACAACATATTCAATCTTAGTAGTAGATATAGCAACTGAGTTTTTCTTCTTAAATACTAGGAGAATAAAGATGAGCCAAGAAAATGTTCCATTCCTATCTACCAAATATCCAATATAGTCAGCATCAGCATAACCCACCAAGTCAAAACTGTCTCCTGATGGATAGTATAGGACCAGGTCCCTTGTCCTCTTTAAATACCTAAGAATTCTTTTTGCAGCTTTCAAATGGGATTTCTTTGGGCATGCTTAAAATCTGGCACATATTCCTACACTGAAAAGAATGTCAGGCCTACTGGCAATGAGCTATAGCAAGGATCTAATAATCCCTATATATATTATCTCATTCGCTAAAGGGCCTAAATCATCGTTGTCTACTTTTGAGTTGGTTCCACTTGAGGTGTCAATTGACTTGCCATATCCCATGTTATACTTCTTCAGTATCTCCATGATGTACTTCTCTTGACAAATCATTTTCCCTTGAGATGTTTGCTTAATTTGCAGGCCTAAGGAGAAGCTCAATTCACCCATCATACTCTTCTCAAATTCACTCCCCATTAGCTTAGAAAATTCTTCACATAGGGATTCAAAAGTAGCTCCAAACATTATATCATCCATATATATCTGGACAATCAATAGGCTGCTACCTCTGGTCTTAAGAATAGAGTAGTATTTATTTTCCCTCTTTTGAAGCCATTTTCTAGGAGAAACTTTGAGAGTCTCTCATACCAGGCCTTTCGTGCTTGCTTCAAACCATAAAGAGCTTTATCCAATTTAAGTGCACTATGAGGAAAATTTGCATATTCTAAACCTGGAGGTTGTTTGACGTAGACTTTTTCCTTCAGTTTTCCATTTAGAAAGGCATTTTTTACATCCATTTGAAATAGTTTGAATCCCATGTATGCAGTAAATACAATAAGAATTTTGATTGTATCTATTCTTGATACAGGGGCAAAGGTCTCATCATAGTCAATTCATTCTTCCTGGTTATAACCTTAAATAACCGGGCTTGCTATGTTTTTATTGATAGTTACATTCTCATCTTACTTATTTCTGTACACCCATTTATTCCTAAAAATTATTCTGTCAATAAGCCTGGGGACCAGATACCAGACTTTGCTTCTTTCAAATTATTGGAGTTCTTCCTGCATTGCATTGATCCAATCAATATCTTTTAGAGATTCTTTCACAATTTTGGGTTTAACTTGTGACAAAAGGTCTAAAAATGCCATAATATTTCTGGCTTGAGCCCTTGTTTGGACTCCTATTTCCAAAGATGTAGTCAGGTTCTCAAGGGGATAAGAGGATTTATGCTCTAATTTTGTCTTCTGAGATTGATACCACTGGGACTAGGTCTCTATGAATTCTTACTAGTTTCACTAGGACTAGGTCTCTGTGAATTTTGACTAGTTTTCTCTGGTTGTTCTTTTGCTAGAGTTGGAATTTTTGACTGAGATCCTGGATCATCATTACTATCATCACTCTCATCTGCATCATTTATCCCATGATCATCATCTTTAGCATTATCATCCCTTTGAACAAGAATGAGTTCTTCAACTTCTGAATCTTCACCATCTTTTGAGTTTATTTGATTTCCTGACTCTTTAAAGATCACATAAATACTTTCTTCAACACATAGAGTTCTTTTATTAAACACTCTATAAGCCTTTCTTATTGAGGAGTAGCCTACAAACACTGCTTCATCACTCTTGGAATCAAATTTTTCCAATTTTCTCTTCCTATTGTTTAGAACAAAGCACTTGCATCCAAATAGTCTGAAATAGGCAAGCTTAGACTTTCTATTGCATAATAGATCATATGGAGTCATATTCAGAAGTGATCTGATCAAATACTTATTAGTCATATAACAAACAGTATTTACTGCTTCATCCCAGAAACTCTTTGGAAGACCACTATCAATTAGCATAGTCCTAGCAATCTCTATAAGTGTTCTATTTTTCATTTCAACAACTCCATTTTGTTGTGGAGTTCTAGGAGTAAAAAAGTTATGACTTATTCTATGCTCAACACAGAATTCATCAACTTGAGAATTCTCAAATTCAGTTCCATGATCAGACCTGAATTCAGTTATTTTGTAATTTAGCGTCACTTGGATTTCTTGGCAAAATCCATAAGAACCCCATATGTTTCATCCTTGGTTCTTAAAGACATTGTCCAGGTGAATCTATAGTAGTCATCTACAATAACCATCACATATTTCTTCCCTTCTCTACTTTGGACTTTAATATGTCCACATAAATCCATGTGTAGTATTTCAAGAGGTTAGGAGGTACTTACTTGCTTATTTAATTTGAAGGAGGATCTGGTATGTTTACCTTTAACACAAGCATCACAAACTTTATTATCTAGAATTTCAACTTTGGTAAGCCACGGACCAGGTCCCTTGAAATCAACTTGTTTAACAAAGAGGAACTCACTTGTCCTAATCTTTTGTGCCATAAATTAGCATCTTCACTTTGAGCTCTTGAACAAGTCAATTCCCCATCAACCACTAACTCCAGATCATCTACATTCATGTTTTTTTATCCTATTGGCTTTGAGAATAATTCTTCCAGATTTCATGCTTGATGTAGTACATCCATCAAATGAGAATTTTACCTTAGTTCCTTTTTCACAAATTTGAGATACACTTAGAAGACTGTACTTAAGATCATTAACATAATACACGTCTTTTATTGCATAGTGAGGTGATTTTCCAATCCTTCTAACACCTTGGATGTATCCCTTTTTACTAATACCAAAAGACACACCTCCCCCGTGAAGTGTCTTGAGGGTGAGAAACCAATCAGCCCTTCCAGACATATGTCTTAAGAAACCACTATCCATAAACCAGTTTTGGGTGAAATCCCCCTTTTCTACCCTAGTTTCTTCTTTTTCTTCAATAGTTGCCATTAGAGAACACCAGGAATCTGAGATTATTTTCTTAGTATCTTTTTTTAGCATGAAACCATATCTATACTCTTTGTCTTTCTCAGTTCTATTTGACAAGTCTTCCCATGCAGCCATTACCTTCTTAACTACACAATTAGTTGCATCCTTTCTTCTTGATTTTTCAAGACTCCTTTCCTTCTCTTGCATTGGGTAGTTCCTCATGAATTCTTCAGAGCTACGACCTTTGTGACATACTTCAATTTTACTATTCCTTTTGCTAACCCATCCACCTTTTTGAATTTCTCAAACAATCCTTGTTGCTAGAAGTGCGACATTAGTATCTTCTTCACCTGAGTTGGACTCTAAAACCTTTGTTTTACTTTCCCGAGACTTTGAAATAACTCCCAGGATTATTCTCATCTCTTTTTATAAGTGAACCTTTTCTCCTGTTTTCACATTCAGTGAGGCAACCATGATGACAAAAATACTCTAGGTATGAACCTTTTAGAGTGAACCTGCTCTGATACTAATTGTTGAAACTCTGAGGGTTGCACCACACGGTGAGGGACTAGGTCCCTCAAAGTCAATCACAGGCAAAACTGAGTAAAGAAACCAGGAAGCATCTTTTTTCTTTTATAAATGAGTGATGATTAGGGATGAAATGTCATTAGACCAGGTGTCCTAATTAGTAAAAGAAACACCTCCCAGTTTGTTACACAAACGGACAACGTTGTGCAGACGTGTACCAGTTGTACTGTTGCCTCGAACATCCAGGGACCTGGTCCCTTATAGTCATATACACATTATCAAAACTACATATAACTTATCACCAGGAACACATAATGACTGTAATGAGTCCTTAAGGCTGTCTTAGGGATGTTCTAAGCCCTAACTCTCAGCTAATGGTAACCAAACCTCAAATCTATCTTATAAAACACCACTGCACCCGAAAGATTGTCAACCAAATCATCAATATGAGGCATAGGATACTTATTCTTCATGATCACCTTATTCAACTTCCTATAGTCGATATACATACATAAAATATATTTTTTCTTCACAAATATAACTATAGAACCCCATGGCGATACACTCGGTCTAATAAAACCCTTACCCAATAGATCTTGAAGCTAACTATTCAACTTTTTTAGCTCAGTAGGAGCTATACGATATGGAGCCATAGAAATAGGTTGGGGTCCTACTCAAGGCTAATAATAAACTCTATATCACGCTTAGGAGGAAGGCTAGGTAGGTCAGTTAGAAACATATCAGGAAACTCACGAACAATAGGGACGGAGCCAAGCAATGGACTCTCAACACTAATATCTCGAACATACACAAGGAATGACTCACAACCCCTTTATTTAAGTCTCGTAGCCCAAATGTAAGAAATAAATCCCCTCGATGCATGGATAATAGAACCCTGCCATATAATTGGGGATACGCTAGGCAAGGCTAAGGTACCTTACTTACTTTCCTTTTCCTTATATCAATAACTTAATCAAAATGTAATTATCTCCAGGAACAAAAAGTTTGTTATGCTTAATACCTTTAGTTTGATTGGTATCTGTCTTAATTCGACCCTTTATTCGAGTAGTTTTTTCTTCGACAAATTGCCCGAGGCCTATGCTTTTTTGAATCCAATCATAGATATTATGCCAGTCATACCTCTGTTCTTTGTCTTAGCCTTTGTTTGGCAAGTGGCTGTAAGTTTTTGATGAGATCCTTAATCGGGAAGGAGATAACTACTCCATGCCTAGAATCACATCAAAATCTACCAAATCTATGACAATGAGATCGATATGAGTATCAAACTCCCAAATAGGATCTATATACCTGATCCACTACTAAAGGATCACCACGATGGTAGTAATATATAATGAAACAGATAAATATTCTAAACATAAACCAAATCGTGATGCATAATAATTGAAAACATATGAAAATATGGAATTGGGATTAAACAAAGCATAAATTAGCTTGAATTTGCTCATAGTCCATAGGCAGAATCATAGTGGCATGTCTGGCTAACTCATGAAATCTCGTGTCATACTCAGCCACAGACATAGAACCCTATCTCAAATCATAAAACTCATCTCGAAGATGCTCGCACATGCTACGCGGCATATACTTCCCCAAGAGAGCCTCAGAAAACTGAGTCCAAGTCACTGGTTGAGATCCAGCTGGCCTAGAATAAAGATAACCACTCCACCACATCTTCTCTGTCATGTCTAGATAATTAGCAACAAAGTCCACTCCACGCGACTCGGCCAACCTTAAATTCCATAACCTCTCCTTGTAACTAGATAGGAACCCATAAGCATCCTCTCTTAGAGTCCCGGCAAACCTGGGCAGAGTTAATATAAAAAATTGGCCCAGCATTTTCTACTCTTCCAAAGACATAACTGGCTGGGCTACTGTTGGCTGTGGGACTACTGGTGCTGGAGGAACCTCTAACCTAGGAACCTCTATTGTAGGATTTTCCCCTAAATCAACCTTACCCTGTGTTGTTGGATATCTCCCTCAGTCGGTGGACCACCAACTAACCCCAATAACTATACTAATGCATCCCATAGAATTAAAAAAGATATAAAACTGGTGGAACCTGGGCTGCCCGAAGCCTACCTACGGCTGCAGTGGTGGAATACCTGGAGCTCTCTCAACCTCAGAAGCTATGACTAGATCAGGTGATGGATTCCTGCCTAATCTCGAACCAGGGTTGATGCTCTATTATTTTCCTAACATCTAGGTCAACCTCAACCCCTAATTGAAACTCTAGCAGCGGGATCAGTGTCGTAATCCCTAGATCTCGCACCTCGTATCCTAGCCATCTACATAAAGAGTGAACAATAAAGATTAAAAACAAACTTAGACCCAAAAGGATCAAGAAAATGAGGATTTTTTCCTAAAAATGCTTTGTAGCCTCTCGGAGATAGGATACAGACGTCTCCACATCGATCCATGAGACTCTACTAATCATCGACTCCCGTACCAATAGTTCCATTGAAACCTAGGCTTTGAAACCATGCTTTCACGATCCGATTTCTCAAGTTATGATAGAGCCTACCTTATCGACCTAGTAGGCAAGCCAAGCCATAGCCCAAAACAAAATGTAACAGGCTAACAGGCAGAAACCAGAAAAAACCCACATATAATAGCAGTAACAATAATCAAAAAATAAAAAGTAAATATATAAAATATATCATACAAAAGAAGGAAAAAGACCAAAATATACAAACAAATCCCTCCCAAGACTTGGTAAGGTTGGTACTAGAGCCACTACTAAAAGATACCCAGAGTACTAGACAAAACCCAAAATATGTACAATACATACAAGAAGTCTTGAGTACAAAAGACTAAACTAGAATAGATAGAGAAGGATCAGCCTCGAATGACAACAAGCTTACCCTGCTCCGGATCAGTACTGCAAATAGGAATCACGACAACACTAATTGATAGTACCCGAGTCTACATCAGTGTAAAGATGTAGAAGTATAGTATAAGTACCAAAGCAATGAGTACTTAGTAGGCATCATCGGCCGAATGAGCTCAATATAAGAAAAGTACAACTAAAATGCAAGGGTGTAGTCTAAGTCAATAGTAAATAGGGATTAAAAAGTAAACAACTATAGAGTTATGCAAATGCAATAAAGGAATAAGTAAAAGAAATGCAGAAAGATAAATAATATAGAAAAAAAAGGAAACCAACATAACCTAATTAGGCCCCCATAAGCCCGCTAGGCACACTAAAAAAGATAATTAACCCAATTGTACCCCCATAAGTTGGTGGGACATGCAAGAAGTATTTAAAGAAAATAAACATAAATAATCCATATCCTAAGAAACGGTAGTAGTCATCTAAATGTACACAGATCTTGAATCGGCACCAATGGATAGTAACGAGGAGCCAGACATTGGGTTCGAATCGGTAGTGGTGGATAATAACAAGAGGCCATATACCAGATTCGAATCAAAAATAGTGGGTAATAATGACACGCCATATATATGATATACAACAAAACTCAAAATCAAATGCCAGACTCAAACCAGAACTCTGAGGAACCATAACTCCTAAAACAACAATAATTAGTGCCAGATTTCCCACCTTATCATAGCCAGATGTCAGACTTAAATTGGATTTATAGTAATCATACCTAACTATAAAATTAAAACCTAGACCATACCGTAATTGATGCCACAGTGGTGCCAAATTTCATAATAAATGACAGAAATAAAGTATATGATGGCCCTAAATAGTAGTTAAAGTATATTTAAATAACCATTCGTGTAACTTAGTTAAAAAGAGATGAATCCAAGGATTTTCAGCTCAAATACCACATCCTAAGCTCAAAAATAAGACATCGCTAAAAGATAACGGAATCAAAATTTTCTAAAACAGGGTCCTAACCGGATAAATAAGGCATGGTATCTATATCAAATGATATGCAAACTATAACTACCAGTCTAAAACCATCATAATAGCACATAATTACTATAAATAAGCTCAATTTAAAAATAAGGTAAGTCTAGCCTATCTGGACGCCAGACAATGCACTTGCGATCAACTCCCCTACAATGCATATACCATTATATGTATACTCATATAACGCCCCGAATTTGGTACCCAGAATGATACACGATACTCATGACTCTCAAGGACCATAAGCTAACCCATGACTGATATTTGTACCTATATACTGCATAATATACTATATAATGCAGAAACATGAACTGAAAGGCCATAAGGTTTAAAGCTGTGACATAACATTTGATATAAATATAACATCTAGGTGGGATATGAAATATCCAAAACAAAATTGAAATAAACTATCTGAACATACTTTAGTCTGAAAAGCCTCTAGAACATGACTGTCTAAATAAGGAGTTGATGGGGCATGTCCCCAACTAACTCCAACTACTAAATTAATTAATGACATAATAAAGTAATGATCATGTCCTTGAAAGATGAGGACTCACTTCTAACTCTGACTGCTGAGACTGGAATGCTATTAATGCTCTGGAGCTCGTGTCTCTAAACCTATGGTATAAAACACCATAGCGCGAATGCATCAGTACGATTGAATGTACTGGTAAGCATGTGAGGCAGGCTAAAGGCATAGGGTTCATATGCATGAATAATAATAATAATAATAATAATAATAGACTGACTATCATGAGCATGAGAATACATAGATGAGAAATAATAATTGACACTAATATCGTGATAACATGATTACTGAATCTGAATACTGATAACATGAGTGACTGTATCTGACAGTCCTGATTCTGATGGAACTATCTGAGTTTCATACTAAGCTGAGTTGACTGTATCTGACAGTCCTGAAATCTGAAGAACTATCTGAGTTCTTTTATTGATACTGATACTGAAACTGTGGGAAGTAGTCATCTAACCGACATGCCCCAAATGACGTATTATAGTTAAACTGGGGTCCAATTTGCGCCCTGATTAGAAGGTTGTCGATACTACGCCACTGGTAAGGACAATATGTGAGTGACCCTCAACTAGCAGGTTACTCTAATGAGAATGGTGGGAACCCTCAACTAGCAGGTTAAGTCACCTCATCTACCCTCAACCAGTAGGTATGATGTATCAACCTACACTGACTACGTAGTTTTGGAATGCAAGGATTGCTCCTAAGAATCACACCCTCAACTAGCAGGTGAGTTCCCATCCTTGGGTTTGCTCGGTGCTAATTCCTACTCCCATCTGAATACTGAACATGGCTAACTGAACTGACTGGACTGAGTTTACTGAGTTTCATTGACTGACGGAATATTATTGAGATTATTGAGTTTTCCTGAGTCGTGAGACTGTTCGAATTCTACTGAACATTGCTTGACTGAGAATATCTTGAAAACATGACATTGGCTCTAGGCATACAACTAAATTGTCGAGTACAAGTACCCCCAGGACTTGATGGAAAGAAACTGACAAAGCATGACTATCTTGAACACATAATTAACATCATAATTCCAAAATTCATTGACTAAGACATTTCATCAAACACTTGTCATGCATAGGCTTGTACATAAATGGGGATTTTATAATATCATACTAGTTTGGCACTTTTTCTTCACATAGGCAATTAATCAAACACATGGTGAGCATAGTACATGTAGGCAACATTATACAACAAGTAAGCATCATGATTCAACTCTAATTTCATCATTCAAGGGTTTAATCATAGGTTCACAAGAATCTACACCCATACTAATCAATTCCACATAAAATTTATCTCCAAACATGGATAAAAATTCAATTAGTCATTATCAACATGAACAAAAGTAAACCCAACATGAAATTCATAAAATCCATATACCTGAACTTTTAAAAGAGATTCTTGGGCTTCATGGACGAAAGGAGTCCATGAATGAACACTATGCATACCTGGGATGTGAGTTTTCTTAAAAATTTATGGAGAAAAACTTAAATTCTTGGCTTGGAATCAAGCACCTAGGGTTTCTTGTTCTTGGGGATTGATTTCTTAGAAAAACCCTAATTTTTGGTTGTAGAAGAATAATGAACAAATAAGCTATGGTCGGGTGTAATTAGGGATTAAATTGGGTGGAAAAAAACCCAAATACCCTTTTAAAAATGGCTTTAAAATAACTTAACGGAATATGCGACGGTGGGTGCAATGGTTCATCACTGGGTCGATGGTCTGTCGATCTTGACCGTCGCACCTGGGCAGAATGGGGCCTCACTGTCTCCCTTGAGACGGCCTGAGCGATGGTTCGTCGTTAGTCCGATGATCCGTCGGCCTGTGCTATCACTTCAAGACAGAAGGTAGTCTCACTGCCTCGCTGTGATGGCGTGGGCGACGTTCCATCTCTAGTCCGATGGTCCGTTGGTCTCCACGTCGTACCTGGGTGGTTCTGACTGCCTTCTATATTTCAGCCATAACTATCTCTTCCGATACTGGATTTGGACGAAATTGGTATCGTTGGAAAGCTAATTAAATTTCTCACATGACAGAAGTTAAAATCTTAAAAATTCCACATGTACAAAAGTGGATTCATATTTCAAAGTAAGTTTCTAATATTTTTTAGATAACTTCAAGCTAGGTAGAAGCATGGGGTATTATAATATATCCCCCTTGAGAACATTCGTCCTCGAATAAGACTGAGAGAGAGAGAAAGAAAAGATAAACTGATGTACATACTGAACATAAGCAACTGAAACATAGTCTCATGACTTACATGACTGGTAACTGAACGTATCATACTGAACATGCATATCTGATGCATTTGTAACCGATTCATGAATGCATGACTGAGTGTTCTGAGGAACTAAGTTTCTCACAATGAGAATGCATACCTAATGCAAAATTATATAGCTGAATTGATGCATGAATGCATGACTAAATATGCAATGGTATTTAATACCAAGTCTATAATGATATTCTGAACAGGGACTGTATACAAAGTTGGTAACTAAAATATGAACATGAAACTGAAAAGCTTAAGGAGAACTGTTACCTTAAGCTTGATCTGAGTTGGCGGAGAAAAGGTGAGGATACTTGGTACGCATGTCTACTTTTGCTTCCCAAGTAGCTCCCTCAACGGACTGATTTCACCAAAGAACTTTGACTAGAGGAACTTCTTTGTTCCTCAGTCTACTAGTGTGATAGTCTAGGATTTTGACTTGAATCTCTTCATAAGTGAGGCTATTCTGAACATCTACACTCTGAATAGGGACTACAACTGATGGTTCACCTACGCATTTCTTGAGAAAAGAGACATGGAAGACTTCATGAACTAAGTCTAGTCTGAAGGCAATTCGAGCTCATAAGCTACCTTTCTGAATTGACTGAGAATCTTGAAGGGACCGACATATCGGGGACTGAGCTTTCCCTTCTTGCCGAATCTCTCCACTCCCTTCATGGGAGAGATATTTAGATATACATAGCCACCAATCTCAAACTCAAGATCCTTTCTACAAATATCTATATAAGACTTTTGTTGGCTCTGAGTAGCCCGGAGTCTTTCTCTGATCAGCTGGACTTTTTCTAAGGCATCGAATACCAAGTCAGGACCTATAAATGAAGCCTCACTAACTTTAAACCAACCAAATGGAGACCTATATCTCCTACCATAGAGTGATTTAAATGCATCTACTTTATACTTAAATAATAGCTATTGTTGTATGCAAACTCAATCAAAGGCAAGTGGTCATCCCAGCTTTCTTTGAAATCAATTACCTAAGACTAACAAGGTAAAGGGTGAGATTTATCAATACATTCATAAGATTGTTGGTAATACATAGCTTGTCGACTTTACATGCAGAGCTACAGAATAGGTGGATTGAACACGAGAAACATATAGAGCCAAGGGGAACACAGTCCTAGAGTCCATCTTCTCATGCTTACAACTCAAAGCATTCAAGTTCGGTTACTACTTATGATTGATTTTCCAATTCCCCCATTTAGTTTTCTGCACTACTTGTGGATTTCAACAAGTTAGGAAACTATTCAATATTTTCCCTATGGGTTCAACCCGATCCTAGTTGGGTTACTATATTTGGTATCGACCACAGCATACTTCCTTTGAGGTTAGTTTTGGGTGATGTCAAAATTTAGCGCCATTATCGGGGAATTCGATTTGAGTAGTTAGTTTAATTTGTAAAGTTCGTGGCTTTTATTTTTTGTTCTTGATTTGGCATATGCCGGTGTATGCCAAACACTAGGATAAGAGGCAATCCCTTACTGCCTTTTGATCCAGAGCTAGAAAGAATCCTACAAACACTGTGAAGGATGGAAAAACAAGTTCATGATGGTGTTCTTGTTGGGTTTCATGACCCTCATAATGTTGCTCCTCCCCCACCTAATGATCCACAGAATGTTGTTGATAGATAGACTGAACGGTTATTAGCATCAACAACTGAAGAAGCTAGAGTGGTTAAGGAAGCACAGTTATCTGAAGAGGATAGGCTAGCCAAGCAAGTAGCGCTAGCTAGGCCAAGATAAGTGCCTGCATAGCAAGGAAAAGTTCAAAGATCCAGGGCTCTAATGATTCCTGCATATCAGCATCTTCAACCATATGATAAATATAAGGACATAGGATATGTTGAACCTGCTGATACAAGAGCCATCATTCCTCCTGCTCTACCCACCAATGTTAAATTTGGCATTACCAGTACTATGATCCAATTGATAAACTTGAAGGGTGCATTTTCGGGATCAGTAACTGATGATGCAAATATACATCTTTTTAATTTTACTGGGGTGTGTTCATCATATGACATTCCAGTGGTAGATCAGGAAGCTTTGAGACTACGGTTATTCCCATTTTCATTGACTAGAGTAGCATTATTATGGTTAGGGGAACTTTTGAGAGGTTTAATCACTACTTGGCATAACTTGCGCAGATAGTTTCTAAACAGATTCTTCTCTCTTGCAAGGATGCTACAATTGAAAGATGAAATTTACAATTTTAGACAGTTACCTGCAGAATCCATATATGAGGCATGCTTAAGATTCAAGAAAAAGCTGAGCGAGGTACCTAATCACAGAATCACAAGGTCTAACTTGTTGGAAATCTTCTAAGGTCACTGAATGTCAATTTTAGAGCAATGGAAGATACAACTTTGGGAGGTGCATATGTGCATCTTCGGTGGGATGCTGCACATGATATGCTTAATGATACTTCAATGACTAATAAAGGTTGGCATACTAAATATGCTTAGTCTGGTACAGGTACATACGCAATTGGGGAAGATAATACTTATGGATATAGTCATGAATTGGTAGCATAAGAGGTTGTACATCTTCGAACAAACATTGGGTTGCTTACAAAACAATTTGCAATAGTGGGTGCTAAGAAAGTGAATGCAGTTGCGGCACAGGGATCTACTTCCAAAACTTTTGAGATTAAATTAAAAGAGGAAGCAAAGTATCTTAATCATAGGTTAGCAAATTTTCGAGCCCAAGGGAAAGTGAATCAAGGTTAGAACTATAATAATAACAGATACAGAGACAGAAGTAGAAAGATAGATGGTGATTGGAAGCGGAAAGATGACTACAAGGAGAAGAGTGACAAGTATGTTCCACCAGGTAATCGTGATTCAAAGTCTAGAATGGAGGCAATATTTTCAAACCTGGTCAAAGGGAAAGAAAGTCAAGAGAGATCTCTTAAGGAGATTAGGGTAGACCTATCAGGGCTGAATCAGAAAGTAGAGTCACATGCTACCGCAATCAAACAACTGGAGCATAAGTATGGCCAGATGTCGGCCACATTGAATTAAAGGAAACCTGCCACTCTTCCTAGTAACATGGTTTCAAATCCAAAGAATGGTGGCCACTGCCATGCCATTACAACTCAGAGTGGTAAAACCACTATAGATATACATGTACCCATTATTAATGACTAAAAGAATGATGATGATTTTTTTGATATGGAGAGTAGTAGAAAGCAAGATAAAGGAAGATATGAGTCCAAGGAGCCTGTGTTGAAGCTTATTTCAAGACCTCTCCCTATTTTTTCTCAAAGGCTGAAAAATAAAGAAGATGGTAAGTATCAGAATTTTTTATCTATGTTGAAGGAGTTTTCAGTTAATGTTGTGAATCAGACGCACACGCAAGTGCACGTGATCATTCAAGTAATATAGTGATTTAGACAATCAAATATTGTTCCCACGAGGACTAAACAACTAGAAATTTAACCAACTTTTAGTTTCAGACAATGAGTCTTAGGTGTTGTATAGTATCAAGATGATTTTGAATTTGAGAATAAAAATGTAAATTAATAAACAAGAAATAAAATTTTATGACTAGAGCAAAGCAAGCAACGATTGTAAACAGTTATGATAAGAATTACAGGGTTAAGGCTTCTTGAACAATCATACAAATCTCTATTCTTATAGTAGTCTAATTGGTTATCGGGTTATTGGTTTGCAAGGTTTAGGCAACGATCTTCATCTCCCGACCTAAAATCTTTTATCTATTGAATGTTGCAGCTACAACTCCCGCAGAGAGACAACAATTCTTCTAGATTTATTAAGTAATCTTCTTGCAATTGAACCAAACAAGGCTTCTAGGTATATCCCTATCCTAGATGCTAATTCAAACCCCTTATTTTATAAAAGATAAGAACCTTGCTCCTTAATTTCCTCATTCTAATCTACGATTCTCCTCCCGGATTCACATAGAAATATTAATTTATTCTAATGGCGGCCAAGCATTAAAATAGTAAGCTCAAGAAATTATGAACAACCTAGGTGATAATCCAAAAAGAAACTACTATAAAGAATATCAAATAGTAATTATGTTCTTGACCTCATCCCCAGAACAAGGGTATTTAGCCACTCATTTTTGAATTAAAAATCAAAAACAAGTAATTAATCATACCCAAAATTAGTCTTGAAGTAAAGAAGTTCAAAAGAAATAATAAGAACCCCAAAAGAAGAATTCTATGCTTTTCCGCCGCTGCTATGCTTGCCAAAAAGTGTTTGGAATTGTGCTCACATGTTTCTTTTATACTTAGAAAAATTTCACTAGATCTGAAACCATAACGCATCGCTAATCACGTTGATCCAACCAATGCATCGCGTTGCCACACTGGAATTCATCTTTAAAAATCAAACTGTCATATTCTTCACTACACGATGTGGCACGTTAACATCGCGTCGTGTCACTAGAATTTTCTCCTCAAAATTTGGCAAGTGTCAAAGCTTTAAGCATCGATGTGATACGTTGACATCGCGTCGATGCACTGGAAATTGTAGACGTAGAATTCTCTAAGCCACAGAACTTATGCATCGACACTATGCGTCGCTATTGCGTCGATGAACTGGAAATTATTATTCATATTTTTGCTAAGGCACACATCTTTCCGGTTGACGCAACGCGTTGAGATTGCGTTGCTTCACTGGAATTTATCACCAGTTCCTTTCTTCCTTTCTGTCAATCCTCAGCTTTTTTCTCTTTTCTTAACTCTTGTGCATCTCCATATGTTTTTTACTTTGATCCACATGGTCATTCTCCTCTTCATGATGTGTATTCAATTTTCTTCCAAATCCATTAGAAATTAACACCTGTATGTCTAATCACATTGGTTAGCCATGCAACATAATTTAATTCACAATTTAATATAATTAGCACACTTTTATTCTCAAAACAAGTCCAAATATGGGTAAATCACAGTGTTTGGACATATAAATACACCCAAGATCACCACCCCACACTTAAAGCCTTGTTCATCCTCGAATAACTTCAAGCAGCACAGTGTTCAAACCTTTTAATCACAACCTAAGAATCATGCTAGCATTGGGCACATGAACCTTTATTTCATACTTCATTGTTGGCAAACTTAAAATAAGCACGTAATCAGGTAACTCAATAAGTAATCCGGACTTTCATCCGCATGCACCCTCACAACAAGAAAGTTTTTCCCCTATCACTCACAATTTAACAATCTTAATTAGGAGGGGAATATTAAAATTCAAACACTTGCTCTCATAAAGAATTCATACATAATAGGAGATGAACCATAGTCTTGCCCTTAGTGTATTACTCCACTAATAGTCGGATGTTGAAATGTAATATCAAATAGGTCTTTTTATGGTTGTTATACAGGCTAAGGGACGGGTAGGAACTATTTCGGAAATAGTGGCTAATCTCCCTAAGCACTTTAATACATAACTACCTTAAATTACAATCACAGTTTGTCAACCACAATTTCTATTTCATTATCTTTACACCTTCCATTGTTTCACCCAGATCTTTCTAAGCACATTAAAAACACTACAATTGGAGTAATTTCTTTTTACCTCATCATTCATATTTCATCTTTTCTTTTTATCCCAATTCTCATTATGCACCCCTATAGTAGCCACCCTCAACCTAAGCAATTTCCCTTAGTTGAGGTGCACATTGTCTTTAAAGGAACAGGGCCAAAACAGTTTCATTGTACCACAATAACTAGGTAACAATACAGAAATTTTCATCACAAATTATTTTCTACTCCTAGCCGTAACAATTAAATGCACAAATTACTTCTCTAGAGCTTCACTTTCACCTTTTTATTTCTTTGTACTTCACATTCCCCCTCATTCCATTATTTGTATTAAAGCACTTAGTAAATATGGATCAAATTAAGGTTTATCAAATAAAGGATTCGGCTACATATGAGGCTACCAAAGAAGTCAGGTTATAGGCTCAACAGTGTTTAACTAAGGTCATGCATAAGGGTAGGTAAATAAAGTCTTTACAATTCAGTTAACAAAGAAATTTCTAAATCACTTCCTACACCGAACACCCTTTATTTTGCTTTGTAAACACACCGGGCAAGTTCTAGTCATTCCTATACATGCAGAATATAAGCAAACACTCACTTACAATGTGCATGCTAAGAATCAAGTCGGATCCTTGCGGGCTCCGATATTGTACTTTATCAAATTCAAAATTAATCCAATCAAACCAAACTACACTTGTTGGGACTTATATTTAAAAACATCTCATTTTGTTTCAACACAGTTTCATTTTTAATTAAATTAAAACATTTTACCAAACACACCGCATTTTTCAAAGGTAGCGATCAGGGTCCTATTATTTTCTTAGCTTCTAAAGATGCACTACCCTTAAGATGGTCGTATCCATCTATCATAGGGAAGGCACTTAGCTATGACGTTGCATAACAAAAATTGTCAAAAAGGGCACACATAATACTCGTAATCTGAAAATTTTACCACAAAGGGTGAAAATAAAATACTGTAAATAAAGCAAATATTTTTAAACTAAATTACCAAAAAAGGAAATATTGTCAGCTTACAACCCATAAAACATAAAAACAGAAATAAAAAATTGTTCATCCAACACAACCAAAAATCAACATTGTTTAGATATAAATAAAAGAGATGAAGATGAAGATGATTAACGACCAACCACCCCACACTTAAATATAGCACTATCCCAGTACTAGCAATTAAGAATAAGGCAGGGTGGATAGTACTCCCTGCTCAGTCGAATGTCACCCTGGCCATCACGTCATAAATATTAGAATCATCATCAAAATCGCCACTTAAGTCACCATTATCAGACTGCTCTTCCTCATCGAACTCATCATCATAATAAACCATGCGCCTCTTGTCATCTGTAGGGACATCATCATCAATGGGCTCATCAAAATTTGGGCCAATATGTAACAAAGTCCAAGCATGAGGCCCCAGTGGGTAGTCAAGCTCCACAGCACGAATCTCCTGTTGGGTGGCCGCACGCCCACTAGTACTCATCTACAGCATCGTTATCCAATACATACGGGTCGTGATCTCATCATCCTGAGCATTACACTCGGGCATAGTCGAATTCACACTATAAGGAGTTAATCCCTTGGTCCGAGAAATATCTAGTGGCCTGTAACCATAGGCGGTAAATAGTATGCATCCTCCTCAGGCACACCATGCTGCCTCAAAAATCTTTTCAGTAATCCACCAAATCCATATCTCCTACCTCCTAAAAATTAGGCCTTTCTTATCGCTGAGAAAATAATGGCACCCACATTCACCTCCACATCATCACGCATCATGGCATAAATAAGACACACCCTATCACGGGTCACCTCCGTCATATGTTTCCCATGAACTAGGCAGGTATAGATAATTCTGGCCCATAAACGTGCCTCTCTGTTCAAGTGAGCAAACGAAAGTGAAACATGCGTACCTCCCTTTTTGTGGCGAATCCACCTCGCCGTAGATTGAGTGTCGCATAGGAGATAATGGATATGTTGATAGGGAGGCTCAATGATCATTGTATTTAATGGCTCTGGATCCACATAGGGTGTACCTAACAGCTCATTAAGAGTGTTTGTAGTGAAAGCTATCACATGTCCACGTACCTCGACCTCAGAATCTTTTGGGTTCCAATTTGCATAGAATTTCCAAACTAAGCTTAAGTTTTATGGACCCAGATGCTTGAAGAGAAAATTCATGTGGTGGACCTCTATCTTTCTCACCATTGAAGGATATTCCTTCATCAAACTTTCCTTATTGATAAATTGATCAGCTAAATATTTTGACTCTTTATGTTACGAGTACCACTTTTGTCCTGCCGCAGCTACAGTCTTAGTTCCAAACCTCTTTTTCCCCCAAGGAACATGTGGGGCTGCAGGTACCCGGTCATCTTCATAACTCCTCTTGTTCCTAGGCTCAGATGGTCCATCTGCATTTGACCTTTGCTTCTTTGTTGGTGGCTGCTCGACATTGTACCTATTAAACATAACAAACCACAAATATATAAAACAAGTACCTTCAAATCTAGTTACCATTAAATATGAAATTTACCCCACACTTAATTTCTAGCTCAGCTTTATATATGAATACACTAGGGTACTCAGAATTCCCCTTTCTAATTCACAATTCTCATAATCAGTTATCCAACAGTAAGCACAAAAATGCACTTCAGAGTTGTTACAGTGCACACTCTAAGCATCAATCACTAATGACTTCTCAATTTGCACATAAACATCTTCAATCATGAGCACTCTGTCCTTTCTTCTTAACACTCATTTTAGTCATGAATAACTACCACTAAGGTGTTGTGACATGGTTATTCACCCCACACTTAGTTGCTATCACGTAGTGCATCAAACACATCCTAATTCATTGAACTTTCCCCTATGATTCATCAAAACAACTCATTTTTTAGAACTAAGTCAATTTGAAAGTTCACTTAATCAATTTAGTACTCACATAAAAACACTAATTCCTGCATATCTTATAGACATTCATGCAAGTACACCACAAGAATTAAGAGCAGTCAACAAAGTTTCAATAGTCCACCACCACAGATCTACAAGTTTTAGTTCAAATAAAACTCCCAACCTACACAATTATTCTCACTAATTCACCTCAATATGTCATTTATCATCTCAAGTTCACAAAACAAAACCAAGTCATGCTCTTTATCACTATTTAGTATTCTAAGCATTGTTTACCATTTAAAGCAATTTTGAGTAGAGAATAAAAATAATACATGACTTACCTTGTTGACTTGATGAAGAAAAATGGCGGAATTGCTTTTTTACTTGGGAGAAAAAAATGGCAGCGGTGGCGCTAGGGTTAGCTGAGTGGTGGAATAGGTTAAGGTTATATTTATAGAGGTGACCCATATATGAAGGGTTGACGCGACGCGTCAGGTATCGCGATGAGCATTAGACACAATGCGTTGAGTTCGCATCATGTTACTGGATTTTTTCCCCAAAAATTTATCTAAGTATAATCTCATGAGCACTGACGCGACGCGTCGTGTAACACATTGAAGGTCGATGCGATGCATCAAAATTGCATTGATCCACTAGAAATAGCATTAGAAAAATTTTCTATGTGTGGATTTGTGCAATTCAACGCGATGCGCCAAGATAGCGTCGAGTCACTGGAAATTGCATCCTAAAAATTTCCTAAGGCTAAATTTCCCATACCTTATTGTATCTTTACTTACCCTTTACCTTTTTCTCACCATGTATCACCTATTTACTTACTCAAAGGCCCATGTTCATCATCTTCTCATCTTGTCTTTCTCCACTAAATTCTTCATTTCTGCACATTAATCAAAAACAACAAAATCATGTAAGTAAAAGTGAGTTTCCTCCCACCAAGCGCCTTATTTTTTGTCCTGGAACGACTCTTCTTTTTGTATTTTTTTTTGTTCTTCAACTACTTAAAATTAAACTACCTATTACATTACATTCGTGGGTTGCCTCCCACATAGTGCCATATTTTACGTCGTGGCATGACTCAGCTCAGTCCTACCCCTCAGCAAAGGTGATGAACTCCTTGTGCTTATCCGGATGATCAGCCCAATAATGTTTTACACGTTGTCCATTTACCAGGAACTTCTCGTCTTCTCTTTATTCCACAACTCCACAGATCCATGAGGTGTCATTCTCACCACCTCAAAAGGTCCAGACCATTTTGATCGCAATTTACCAGGGAACAACTTAAGCTTTGAATTGGACAATAAAATAAGTTGTCCTGGTTCAAAGACTCTCTCTTCAATTTGTTTATCATGTCATCGCTTGGTCTTCTCCTTGTATAATTAGGCATTTTCATAAGCATGAAGCCTAAACTCATTAAGCTCATTTAGCTGAAATAATCGTCTTTCTCCCGCAAGATTCAGCTTTTTCACAGCCCAATATGCTTGATGTTTATCTCTACATGCAAATGGAATGCTTTACCAGAAACCAAGCGATATGGGAACATCCCAATGGGCATCTTGTATGTTGTTCCAAAGTGCATTATCTAACTTCTCAACCTAATATTTTCTCTGCCCATTCACAGTTTTCTGAAGTATCTGCTTAATCTCTCGGTTGGACA
This sequence comes from Capsicum pubescens, assembly GCA_030864215.1. NCBI lineage: Eukaryota > Viridiplantae > Streptophyta > Magnoliopsida > Solanales > Solanaceae > Capsicum > Capsicum pubescens. The sequence goes on along the minus strand of CM061540.1, from coordinate 109,330,198 downwards.
CCTCAACTTGTCCACTAGCTTGGGGATGGTACGTTGTAGAAACCTTATGCCTAACACCATATTTAGCAAGAAGATTTTTGAACCAGGTGTTGATAAAATGCGTACCTCCGTCACTAATTATCGCTCTAGGTGTACCAAATCTAGAAAATATGTTCTTCTACACAAATTTCAGCACCACTTTTGCGTCATTAGTCAGACTTGCCATAGCTTCCACCCATTTAGAGGCGTAGTCAACCACTACAAGAATTTACAGATTGCCTTTTGAAGGTAGGAATGGGCCCATGAAATTGATTCCCCAATCATCAAAGACTTTGACTTCTAAAATATTGTTGAGGGGCATCTCATGACGCCTTGATATAGTACTCAACCTTTGACATTGATCACAATTTTTCACCAAAGAAATTGCATCCCTAAACAACGTAGGCCAAAAAAAACTAATTGCAGCATTTTTCTAGCAGTCCTCTCACCCCCATAGTGTCCAGTATAAGGAGATGAGTGGAAATCTTCAAGCATCTTTGAAAATTTAGCCTCTGGGATACACCTACGAATGACTTCGTCTAGACCCTACTTAAAGAGATACGGTTTATCCCAAATATAGGCACGTAAATCATGGAGTAATTTCTTCCTTTATTGTGTGATGGCATCAGGAGGGTACACCTCACAAGCTATCAAATTCACAATATCAGTATACCATGGGAACTCAACTGCATCTAAAGACAACAACTTTTCATCATAAAACTCTTCCTTAATACTAAGAGAATCATCAACAATATGGTTTTGACTTTCCAGCCGTGCCAAGAGGTCAGCAACTTGATTTTTAGCTCCCTTTCAATCTCGAACCTCAAGATCAAATTCTTGTAGTAACAGAATCTACATAATCAGTCGAGGCTTTGCATCCTTCTTGTTCATAAGATACTTAATAGCAGCATGGTCAGTATGAACAATGACCTTAGTGCCAACTAAGTAAGATCTAAACTTGTCGAATGCATACACCACCGCCAGCATTTGTTTCTCTGTAACCGTATAATTAACTTGAGCATCATTCAACACTTTGCTAGAATAGTAGATTGAGCAAAATACCTTATCTCTTCTCTGACCCAAAACAACTCCCACAGTAACATCACTAGCATCGCACATTAGGTCAAACGATAACTCCCAATCTGGTGCAATCAGAATAAGTTCTTCAATCAACTTCTTCTTTAGTTTTTCAAAAGCTGCTTGGCAATCATCCCCAAACTCGAACTTTGCCTATTTATCAAATAATTTACACATGGGGCTTGCAATCTTTGAGAAATCTTGAATGAACCACCTACAGAAACTTGCATGTCCCAGAAAGCTCCGCACTTCTTTGACTGTGAATGGATGTGGCAACTTTTCAATCACTTCAACCTTTACTTTATCTACTTCGAGTCCTTTACATGACACTTTATGGCCTAGGATAATTTCTTCCGTAACCATAAAGTGGTACTTTTCCCAATTTAGCACCAAGTTTGTCTCTTCGCATCGAGCTAGAACTCTATCAAGATTCTGCAAGCACTTTTCAAAAGAATTACCATACACAGAGAAATCATCCATGAATACCTCCACAAAGTCTTTAACCATGTCAGAGAATATAGTTATCATACATCTCTGAAATAAAGCAGGTGTATTGCATAGGCAAAAGGGCATACATTTGAATGCGTATATGTCATAGGGACATATGAAAGTGGTCTTATCCTGGTCTTTCGGTGCTATGATTATCTGATTGTAGCCAGAATACCCATACAGAAAATAATAATACTCTTGTCTCGCCAATCTATCTAGCATTTAGTCAATGAAAGGAATAGGATAGTGATCTTTACGAGTTGATTCATTCAACATTTGATAGTCAATACAGATCCTCCAACCGATCACCATGAGTGTGGGGATCAACTCATTATCATCATTAGTTACCACAGTCATCCCTTTTTTTTGGTACACAATGCACTGGACTCACCCATTTGCTATCAGAAATTGGGTAGACAATACCACTATCTAACCACTTGATCACTTTTTTTCTAACTACTTCTTCCATCACAAGATTCAACCTTCTTTGTTGCTGTACTCTCGGTCTGTAACCCTCTTCCATGTAGATGTTGTGCATGCAAAATGCTAGATTGATTGTTGTAATATCAGACATTTGCCAACCAATCGTCTTTTTTCTCCTCTTTAGAACTGTTATGGCTTTCTTTACCTATATATCTATTAATCCTGCAGACAAAATAAAAGGCAAAGTATCTTGGCCACCAAGAAAAACATATTGTAAATGAGGAGGAAAAAACTTAAGCTCCAAGTTAGGAGCTTCTTCAACTGAGGGCTTGGGCAATGGACCAATTGGCCTATTCAATGGTTCGACAGGCACTTTCATCGTCTCAACCACTACCAAATTCATAACCTGGACCAATTCCAATGCTTCCATATCTCCATAAAGATCATGACCCATCAAAGCTCGCTCTAAAGGTTTATCAGACAACAACAACTGCCAATCAGAAGCACGGTCAATAACCAATCTGGATAACAAATCCTTATATATAACTGGCAGTTTTAATGCCTTGTATACATCAAAGACTTCTACTTTATCATGCACTCACACTGTCATTTTCCCAGATGCTACATCAATTAGTGACTGCCATGTTGCTAAGAAAGATCGTCCCAAAATAAATGAAACCACAGGATCAGCCTCAAGGTCAAGAATTACAAAATCCACTGAAAATATTAACAATCCTAATTGTACCAAAACATCCTCGATAATACCATTCGGCCTGGCAAGTGATCTATCCGCCAGCTGTAAAATAATAGTAGTGGGTTTGGGACTCCCAAGACCCATTTTCTGGTACCACGATATGGGCATAAGATTTATGCTAGCTCCCAAGTCACACAATTCACGTGCACAAATAGTCTGTCCAATGGTGATCTGCAAGGTAAAACTACCCAGATCTTTAAGCTTCATGGACAATTTGTTTTAAATCTTAGACGTGCACTCTTGAGTGAGTGCAACTGTAGCATACTCGGTCAATCAGATCTTATTTGCAACTATATCCTTCAAATATTTTGCATATTTTGGCACACTTTGCAAAATGTCAACAAGAGAAAGATTTACTTGAACCTTTTTTAAAAGATCTAAGAACTTCTTATAACTCGCCTCCTCTTGATACTTACTTTCCCTTTGAGGAAAGAGTAAAAGGAGAGACTTCTTGTCCACATGAATTTCTTCACTTGCCATTTTTTTCTTGATTTCTTTCTCTGCATTGTCTTTGGTACTGTTATTAATAATTGTGGGACTTACCTTCTCCTGAACTTTCTCCTTAGTGTGCAGACCACTCTTTGTTATAACCGTATTTACCTACTTGGGATTTATCTCGGTATCGCTAGGTAATGCTCATTGAGGTCTTGTTCTATGTTCCCCTATAATTTGACCCAACTTCAACTCTAGATTTCTCGTAAGCAATTGTTGACTCTTCAAATCAGCTGCAAACTGTGCCTGTTGAGTCTTAATTTCAGTTGCAAAATCCACTTGTTGAGCCATAAACTGCTTCATCAATTCCTCAATATTTCTAGATTAAGTAGTCGCCTGAGTATTCTGAGCTGGCTATGGATTTGGTTGCACTTTTCCCCTATACTGATTTGCATTCTACGCCTGATTTCCACCCCATGAGAAATTGGGATGGTTCCTCCAGTTGGGATTATAAGTATGACCAAAATTTTATTATCTCTGCCGATTTGTGTTCCCCACATAGTTGACAGAATTTGTATTAGCCGTGCAAGCATCAGTTGTGTGCTCACCACTTCTGCAAAGCTCACACCAAGAATTCACCTGTTGGACAGCATTTGTTGTGGCTGCTGGTTGTGTAACACCTAAATTTATGTTACTAAGCTGAGTAATTATATAATTTTGCATGGCTGCGATCTGTGTCTGTAATGCAGTGAACTGATCTATCTCCAATACCTCTGCAACCTTTTTAGGAGTACTCCTCGAGTTTGCATATCAGTCTGGTTTCCCTTGTGAAATCCAATTCAAAAGTGTGTACAATTCTTTATATGTCTTCTCAAGAGCCTGTTCTCCTACTGCTGAATCCAAGAGAATCTTCGCGTTTGTCTCCAATCCTTCTATGAAAGTATGTGCAAGAACACCATTGGATTGATGATGGTGATGGCAATTTCTAAGCATACCCTTAAATCTCTCCCAAGCTTGGTAGATATTCTCTTTGTTTTTCTGTCTAAAACTCAAGATTTCACTCCTCAAGCGTGCCGTCTTCCCAAATAAAAAGAATCGAATAAGAAAATTTTGAACTAGATCTTTCCATGTAGTGATGGAGAGTGGTGGTTCAGCATGTAACCACCCTTTTGCTTCCCTCATTAGAGAGAACGGAAAAAGTATCAACCTGATATAGTCAGGATTAACCCCTTCAGGAATGTATGTATCACTAATTTCCAAGAAGGTCTGTATATGCTGTTGTGGATCTTCATATGAAAGGCCATAAAATTGCCCCGCTAAATTCAGCAATTGAGCCATATTCTGCTTCAATTCAAATCGACATCCTGGTTCAGACTTTAGAATACTTCTCGTCACATGGTTTGTGAGTGGGATTGCCACCTCACGAATAGGTCTAGGAGCTTGTTGAGCAGGAACAACTGGAATAACAGGAATGACAAGAGGTGGAACATTCCCGGTATTTGGATCAATAGGTTTATTTCGTTGTTCAGCCATTCTTTGCCTTTGTTGAAAGATTTGCTATGGTTCTGCAAAAGGCTCAACCAATTCTTTATCTCTCGCCAGTCCTGGATTCATCTAAACCTACAACAATTCAGCCACTAAGATCAAGTTGTTAACACCTAAACTTAATATAAAAAAACAAAAATTTAGCAATTTACTAATTATAATAGTCCCCGGCAATGGCGCCAAAAACTTGTTGCGACTTGGATGCACACACAAGTACCTGTGATCGTTCAAGTAATATAGTGATTTAGACAATCAAATATCATTCCCAAGAGGACTAAACAACTAGAAATTTAACTAACTTTTAGTTTCAGACAATGAGTATTAGGTGTTGTATAGTATCAAGATGATTTTGAATTTGATGATAAAAATATCAATTGATAAATAAGAAATAAAATTTTATGACTAGAGCAAAGAAAGCAACGGTTGTAAACAGTTAGGATAAGAATTCCAGGGTTGAGGCTTCTCAAACAATCATACAAATCTCTATTCTTATAGTAGTCTAATTGGTTATCGGGTTGTTGGTTCGCAAGGTTTAGGCAACGATCTTGAACTCCCGACCTAAAATCTTTTAGCTATTGAATGTTGAAGCTATAACTCCCACAGAGATACAATAATTCTTCTAGATTCATTAAGTAATTTTTTTGCAATTGAACCAAACAAGGCTTCTAGGTATATCTCTATCCTAGATGCTAATTCAAACCCCTTATTTTATAAAAGATAAGAACCTTGCTCCTTAATTTCCTCGTTCAAATCTACGATTCTCCTCCCGAATTCAAATAGAAATATAAATTTATTCTAATGGAGGCCAAGCATTAAAATAGTAAGCTCAAGAAATTAAGAACAACCCAGGTGATAATCCAAAAAAAAACTACTATAAAGAATATCAAAGAGTAATCATGTTCTTGACCTCAACCCTAGAACAAGGGTATTTAGCCACTCATGTTTGAATTAAACATCAAAAACATGTAATTAATCATACCCAAAATTAGTCTTGAAGTAAAGAAGTTTAAAAGAAATAATAAGAACCCTAAAAGAAGAATTCTATGCTTTTCCATCGCTGCTATGCTTGCCAAAAAGTGTTTGGAATTGTGCTCACATGTTCCTTTTATACTTGGAAAAATTTCACCAGATCTTAAACCATGACGCGACGCGTTGCTAATTGCATTGATCCAACCAATGCATCACGTCAACATTGTGTTACCACACTTGAATTCATCTTTGAAAATCAAACTAAGTCATATTCTTCACCACACGACACGATGCATTAACATCACATCGTGTCACTGGAATTTGCTCCTCAAAATTTGGTTAAGTGTCAAAGATTTAAGCAATGATGCGACGCATTGACATCGCGTCGATGCACTGGAAGTTGCACACGTAGAATTCTCTAAGGCATAGAACTTATGCATCAACGCGACGCATCGCTATCGCATAAATGCACTGGAAACTATTCTTCATATTTTTTCTAAGGCACATATCTTGCCAGTCAATGCGACGCATTAAGAATGCGTTGCGTCACTAGAATTTTTCACCAGTTCCTTTCTTTCTTTTCGTCAATCCTCAGCTTCTTTCTTTTCTCTTTACTCTTGTGCATCTCCATATGTTTTTTACTATGATCCACATGGTCATTCACCTCTTCATGATATGTATCCAATTTTATTTCAAATCCATGAGAAATTAACCCTATATGTCTAATCACATCGGTTAGCCACGAAACATAATTTAATTCACAATATTATATAATTAGCACACTTTTTATTCTCAAAACAAGTCCAAATATGGGTAAATTGCGGTGTTTGGAAATATAAATACACCCAAGATCAGTCAACATCCCACTTGTAGAGGCATAGAGCAAATGCCAGGATATGCAAATTCAAGAAAGATTTGATCACCAAGAAGAGGTCAATCAGTTATGAACCAGTCAACAATATTTATCACTGCAGTGTTGTAGCTACTAAAGAAAGAGGATCCTGGTTCTTTCATCATTCCTTGCACCATTGGATCTTTCAACTTCACTCGGGCATTATATAATTTAGGTGCTAGTATCAACCTCATGCCACTAGAAATATTTAAGCAGTTGGGGTTGAGGGAGCCTACACCAACCACTATGAGACTAGTGATGGCAGATAGGATAATGAAAAAGCCAGTTGTTATTCTATATAATGTATTGGTGAAGGTGGCTTCTTTCATTTTTCAGCTGATTTGTGATATTAAACTGTGAAGTGGACTTTAAAGTCCCAATTATTTTAGGAAGACCGTTCTTGGCTATTGTAAGGATGGAGATTGATTTGGATCTAGGAAATTTGATACTGAGACTAAATGATGAACAAGTGATATTCAATGTATGCAAATCTATGAAGCAGCCTGATGATTTAAGAGTTATATCTGTAATTAATGCATTTGATGAAGAGATGGACCCATTCTATGATATTGATACAGTAACTACTTGTGACGATACCTAAGATTTGTTGTTATTGAAGAGAGCCTGGGTGTTAAAAATATAGCAACCATTATCATGAACTTTGATAGTGATGGTACTAATGACTATGATGAGATGGTATGTGCACTCTATGGGAGCGACTCTTACACTTGTGCACCAAAGAAGCTTGATTTGGATCTGAAGAATAGAACCACTCCACCTGCTCGCCTATCAATTGAGGAACCAACCATCTTAAGTTGAAGGACCTTCCCCCTCATTTGCGATATGAATTTTTAGGGCCTAACAATACTTTGTCGGTAATCATTGCAACTGATTTGATGGAAACAGAAGTTAAAGCATTATTATCTGTGTTGCGGAGATTCAAGAGGGCTATTGGATGGTCCATTGCAGATATTGTGGGTATCTCGCCTGGTCTTTGTACTCATAAAATTCAATTTGAGCCGGATTCTATTCCAAGTATAGAACATCAGTGTCAACTCAATCCTTCTATGAAAGATGTGGTAAAAAAGAAATAATCAAGTAGTGTATCCTATTGCTGATAGTAAGTGGGTTAGTCCAGTATAATGTGTTCCAAAGAATGGAGGTATTACAGTTGTGCCTAATGGGAAGAATGAGTTGGTGCCGATGAGACTAGTCATAGGATGAAGTGTGTGCGTGGGCTATAGAAAATTGAATACATGGACGCAGAAGGACCATTTTCCCATGCCCTTCATAGATCAAATATTGGATAAACTTACGAGTAGAGGATGATACTATTTTCTGGATGGGTATCGGGTTACAACCAAAAAAAGACCAAGAGAAGATAACCTTCACTTGTCCTTATGAGACCTTTGCATTCAGACGTATGACATTCGGTTTATGTAACACTCCAACCATATTTCAGTGATGTATGATGTCAATATTCTTTGATATAGTATAAGACGCCAAATTTGGGCTCCGCTGTTATGGATCGAACCCGGGTCACCTGCGTGACTGGCGGTAATACTCATCACTATACTATAATATCACCATCGAAGTCATCAAAAGAATTACCATCGAAGTATTTATGGATGATTTCTCAGTCATTGGTAATTCTTTTGATGACTGCCTAGTTCACTTGGCAAATGCTCTACGAAGGTGTGAAGTATGAAAATTGATACTTAATTGGGAAAAGTGCCATTTTATGGCCAAAGAAGGTATTGTGCTTGGGCATAAAATTTTAAAAAGTGATATTGAGGTTGATAGAGCAAAGATTGAAGTGATCGAGAAATTACCTCCACTAATTTTTGTGAAGGGTGTTCGTAGCTTTTTGTGACATGTTGGGTTTTATAGGTAATTCATCAAGGATTTCTCCAAGATTGCCAACCTTCTTTGTAGGCTTCTTAAGAAAGAGGTAAAATTTGAGTTTACAAAAGCATGCTTGAAGGCTTTTGAATATCTAAAAGAGAAGTTGATAACTGATCTTATTTTAGTGTCACTAGATTGGACCTTGACATTTTAGATTATGTGTGATGCAAGTGGATTGGCCTTATAGGATGTACTAGGTCAATGGAAAAAAATCTTTCATCCGATCTACTATGCTAGCAAGGTACTAAATCCTGATGAAAAAAACTACACTATCACTGAACAAGAGTTGTTGGCTATGGTTTTTGCCTTTGAGAAGTTTCGGTCCAATTTGATTGGGGAAAATATGATTGTGCACACCGATCATGCAGAATTGCGGTACTTAATGACAAAAAAGGATGCATATCCTAGACTGATTAGGTGGGTGCTATTGTTGCAATAATTTAATTTTGAGGTCAAGGACAGAAAAGACACTAAGAATTAAGTTGCAGATCATTTGTTTAGACTTGAAAAAAAAGATATGCAGAATGTTGAAAATGGGCTCGAAATTGATGATAGTTTTTTGGACGAGCAGATATTAGCAGCTTCCCAAGATCTAATTCCATGGTTTGCAGACTATACAAATTATCTAACCAGTGATCTAGTCCCAAAAGATTTTTCCTTCTAACAAAGAAAGAAGTTTATGCACGAGGTAAGGAAATTTTTCTGGGATGAGCCTTATTTATTCAAAATATGTATGGATGGGATTATTCGTAGATGTATACCTGAAGTGGAGATGATGATCATACTTGAGGCTTGTCATTCTTCACCAGCTGGGGGTCATCATGGAGAAACCCGCACGGACCAAAAAATCTTGTAATATGGGTATTATTGGCCAATAATCTAAAAAGATGCATATGATTTTGCTTCAGATTGTGATCAATGTCAACGCCAAGGTAACATATCTAAACACCATGAACTTTCTATAACTCCTATTTTAGAATTGGAATTGTTTGATGTATGGGGTATTGATTTCATGGGACCTTTAGTGAGTTTATTTGGTATGAAGTATATACTTGTGGCTGTGGATTATTTATCCAAATGGGTAGAGTCAGTTGTACTCTCCAATAATAAAGCACGTAGTTTCACTGTATTCTTAAAAAAGCACATCTCTTCTCAATTTGGCCCGCCACGTGCTATCATTAGTGACGGTGGGTCACATTTTTGTAATTGTCTATTCAAAAGTCTGCTTGAGAAATATGGAGTCAAACACAAGGTGACAACACCTTATCATCCGTAAACTAGTGGAGAAGTTGAGGTGTCCAGTAGAGAAATCAAGTCCATCTCGGCGAAGATAGTAAATGACAATAGGATTAATTGGTCATACAAGATGATGCACTGTGGGCTTACCAAAAAGCTTTCAAGACCCCCATTAGTGCTTCTCCTTATCAGTTGATGTATGGAAAGGCATTTCACTTGCCAGTATTACTTGAACATAAAGCACTATGGGCTTTGAAAAAGCTGAATTTTGAGTGGTAAGGTGCACTAAAGGCAAGGATGAACAACATGAATAAGTTGGATGAATTTCAACTCTGGGCGTATGAAAGTTCTGCAATTTACAAAGAAAAGATGAAGCTACATCATGATCGCAAGATTGAGAAAAGGATTTTCGAAAAGTGTGACCAGGTATTGCTCTACCACTCAAGGCTTTGCTTGTTTCCAAGTAAGTTGAAGTCTAGATGGTATGGTCCCTTTACTATGTTAAGAGTGTTCCCATATGGTGCTTTGGAATTAAAGAGGGATGGTGAAGCCCCGTTCAAGGTGAATAGGCAAAGAGTAAAGAATTATATGGGTAAAACAAAGGAAATTAATATAATTTTTAAGATGGACCTTGGTGAAGTCTGATTAACCAAGGCAATTACGTCGTGCTGCAAAGTTAAATCAAGTGTTGCATAGGAGGAAACACATGAGGCTAGTTGGAGAAATCTAGTATCCAACTTAACCACGTCTTGCCGCGACATTAAATCAAGCATTTTTTGGGAGGCAACCCATGTTTTGTACTTATTTATTTATCGGGAAATATGTTTGTTCAGTGTGCAGGACTAAACATTTCAGAAAAGAGTCAGAAAATTCAAGAAAATACGCCCGACGAACTCTTTACGAGTCGTATCTTAAGGTTATGACTCGTGAGTAAGAGTCGTAAGGACCTTGGAGATTATACAGATCCAGGTAAAAGTTTTTGGAGTCTTTACGACTTTTAAAACGAGTCATACCCTCAAGGTACGACTCGCTACATTGAGTCGTATCGACTCCAGAACCCAGGTAAGGTTCCAGGTCTTTACGAGTGAAGGAAAAGACTCGTAAGCTTGGGTACAAGTCGTACACATGAATCATACCCAAGCTTACCAGGTCAGGGTCGCAAGTCAACCCGGCCCAGCCCAATTGATTTAAAACAAATTAGGGCACCGGATACGAGTACACGATATTCGAGAGACAAACCCACCTCTATTTTTTATTGATCTTTAAGCTCCCAAAGCACTAAAGCAATCAAAATCACCCACCAACTTGTTCGAATCCCTCGTATTGCACGAATTTGGGGAAGAAAAATTGAAAACTCAAGAAACCTACATTCTCAACTATTCAAGTAAGTTCTTGAACTTAAATGCTCTATATTTCAAGTTGAAATTGATTCTAAGCTGCAATTTTAGTGTTTTTTAAAGTTGAATTTACTTGTGTGTTGAAATTTGTAAACCCTAGTTCTTAAGATCTAAGTGGAAAATGGAAATTGGGGGAGAAATTGAAATTTTGTTCTAAAATATGTATTTTGGACTGATATGGGCTGAAAATGTTGTACAATGTAAAGGGTAGTTTGGGAAATATGTGGAGTCAACTCAAAAGTTGAACTTCTATGTTGCAGTGGATACGAGACCTCTTATGACTCGTACCTACAAGTAACGAGTCATAACGAGACTCATAACCACTGGCAACATAGAATTCCAACTGAGTGTATATTCTGGTATGGGTACGACTTGCTTGTACGAGTCATATCCAACCTATACAACTCGTAAACGTAAGTTGTAAGGACCTGGGAGGAATCATATATTAGAAGTTTGTTTGTAGTCTTATTACTACTGTTGGTAACGAGTCATAACCTGTCCTTATGAATGATTAGAAGGACTCATAAGCAGACCAACGAACAATTATATACACACTGTTTAGTATATGACTTGGTCATATGAGTTGTACCTAGACGATACGACTCTTACCCCCCAATCGTACCTTCAACAGAATATGCACATTGATACTTATTTTCTCATTTTTTTCTTTTTATTACTTAGTAGTTGCTAATGAAGTGTATGCATACAGGTACTATGCCTCAAAAAGGAACCTCATCTTTGAAACAAGTGGCAAAGAAGGGAAACAAAGAGCCACTTATTTCAAGGTTCGAGTCCACAAAGTCATCCAGAAGTAGTGGTGACTGTGTTGAATACCTAATAAAGGGGAAGGCTGACCCAAGAGGCAAAAGATCTGTGAGGGAAAAGAAAGTACCAACTCTAGAGGACACACCTCCACGGGGACCAAGGATGAAGAACCTAAGTACCTCCTTTCCACACTTACCTCCACCTTTGGAGGCAGAAGATGATATTGAATTAAGCTTTGAGGAGGAGAGTTCGAAAAGTGTTAGTTGTGCTGCAAAAGAAGTTGATGTGCCACCTATTAATGTGCAGCACCCATCACTGACAATCACACCTTTTCCAATGCCCATCGCTGAACGGTGGGGATACCCCGGTATGCAGGCCAAATATAATGATTACTTGAGCAAACTTGCCAACGGGAGAATCTAACGGAGTTTATATCTTGAAAGGAGATTGACTACTACTAATATGACTGAATTTCCCATATTTGAGGAGCGGTTTATACAGTATGGATTTGAATGGATGACCAAAGCGCCCGACCAATATAGTCCTACACTAATACGGGAGTTTTATACGGCGTACAAGGGGGAGTTGCAGAGATAGTACCCACAGGGCCAATTGTGGAGAGGTAGTGACCCCATCACCTCATTAATTATTCAGGAAGTACGGGTATATGTCTCCCCATCACTATCTCCAGGTTTTTTAACAGACCAAACTATCAGCCTTCGCTGAACACAGGTAAAATGGAGTACCTCATAGAGGAAATACGAAAAATCACATAGAAGAAAATGGGATCCAATGATAAGATGGGTCACTTCATATGTAATGCAAATTTGATAGCGTCTAATGGAGAGGATGCATTTTGGGTTGTAGGTGGCCAGGGTGTCACTTTGCAAAAGATAGAGACGAAAATGCTAAATTTTAAGGCTAAAGTATGGTAGACACTAGCCAGACACAGACTTTGTCCCACTACCAGGGATAACATACTCCGCATAATTCATTTTGCACTAATTGATGGATTCATGGTTGGGTACAAGTTCAATGTAGGAGAGTTCTTAGCCTGAGAAATAAGAGACAGAGCTATGGGTGGTGAGAAGTTATTGCTGGCATACCCATGCTTGATCACTTAGTTATGTTTGGCTGTAGGGGTTCAGGAACTCCAAGGTATTGATGAGTTGATCAAAGCCATGTACACTACGGATTTAAGGCTTATTAGAGATGGTGTTAACCCGTTGGCCAGGCAGGTGAGGAGAGAAGCAGATATATTAGCTGAGATATAACAACAGAGTGGCCAGATTGAGACTACTGAGGATGCTGAGACAGGTGGATAGATTGATACCACACAAACTTCTTATGCATTGGGTACTCCTAGTGCCCCTCCTTCGGTACAGTCTATACCACCTACCTCGAGAGTTATGCCAACTGGATTTATCATGATCTCACAAGCTATGTGGGGCAAGTCTATGACAAGACTGGATAGGTTGGAGGCCAAGGTCAAGAACATAGAAGGGGGTGTGAAGCTCTAGGTTGATGCAAAGTTTAAGAACCAAGAGCAATGGGTGTAGGTCAAGTTGGATGCATTCGAGCAACGAATGACTAGGCAGTCGGGTAGTGGCCAAACCTTGAATATTACTGAGGTAAAAGCCAAGGTGGTTGAAATAAAAAAGATGGTTTCCGAGTTATACGATAGATCAATCATACATGAGCCTATGGTAGCAGTTGTGCCTGAAGTACATGTTGATAATATCTTGGCTATTTCAGAATTGGAAAAAGAACCCTAAAAAAAGACGAAGGGAAGAAAGCACGAGAGTGTAGAGAAAGATGCGATGAAAAAGGCTAAGGTAGATAGACTATAGAGTGAGTAGGACCGGCAGGTAAGGGTCCAAGAGATGGATGCTGGAGCCAAGATCAACAGTTATTAATGTTGAGGGAGATAGTGATGCAAACTCATCGAGTGATGTACCATTAAGAGCATCGACGACAACTAGTGCCATTGTTGCTGACACAGTCCCGATAGTTGATGGGACTCATAATGATGATTGTGGGACCTGTCCAGAGGGACCACGTGCTGATGTTGTATAAACTGGTTCCTTGAGCAAGTAGGTATATTCCTGATCCCTTGTACTATGTTTGTTAGATGCACTGGGGACAGTTCATAGACTTTAAGTTGGGGTGGGGGTGTACCAAGGTCGTCGCGGGCTATACTTTCCATGTTTCTAAGCCCGTGGCCACAATCTAAAAATTTTTGAAGAACTAGCATGTTTCGTTTTTTTATAGTTATTTTGGTGTTTTTGTTGTGTGCTGGAATAGCTAAAATAGGAGGAAAATTTGTGCTTGTGGCAGTAGATATTATTTTGAATGATTATGCTTAAAATTGTCTAAATCTGAAACTTTTGTGCTTAAAAATTTGATACCACTCCTAAGAAAAATTGTTGCTTAATTGTGTGATATGTATGTGTGTGAGACAACTGTGAATTTGATAATGGCATTAGGATTAGGAATAGGACAACTACGGCGAACAATTGCATAACTGGATAAGTAGTGCCTAGCAATATAACTCTGTGCGAGTGTGTGTGAGACTCTACCTAGTTCCCGATGTGTCTGAATCTAGAACTTGCCTGATTGCTTTTACCTAGGTCCAGGATAGTCGAGTAGGAAATGATCATAGGCCATTTTTGTTTTAAGTCCACTCGGTCCTAAATGCCCAACCAAATGAACGAATCCCTTTGATCTAAATATTTGAGCCTTAATTGACCCAATTTTTTATTTACACCAATTTCTCCTTCTCGTTTCTATAATGAACCTATATTAGCCCTGGTCCTCCTTGGGCATTGTACACCTCAAATCAGGCAAATTTCCTAAGTTGAGGGTGGATATTATAGGGTACGTAGGAGAAAATGAGTATGAAGAGAGACGTGTGAAAAAAATAAAAAAGGACAGGTGTGGTGAAAATAAAAGAAAAAAAATAAAAATTACAAGGGGAAAAAATAAAAGAAAAAGAAAACTCGTACCTGGTCCAATCTATATGTGCTTTAAAGTAAAAAAGGAGACATAAGGGAGGAAATGAAGAAAAAGTATAAAATAAGTGGATCCCTAATAAAGCGTAGTGTCAAGGAGTAGTCACTAAATAAATCCCAAAAGGATACCATTCCAGCCCCTAACCTATGTTACAAGCCGAATAATTCCTTTAGTGATCCTGTCCGAACTGTTCGAAAACTTAGGAAGAGAGCATATGGGAAAGTCTATGGTATTCTGTATACACTGGCAGTACTTCTTTATAAGAGAGAGCATCATTTTTTACATCCCTAAATTAATTGATTAATCTTAATTAAGAGTGAATAGGATTTCTTTGACTATGAGCGCACATGGGTTATTGTAATACCCCGAAAGTACCCCCTGGATGTCACACGGTGCTTAAGACTACGAATAGCCCTAAGCTAACCCATGATACCTACTAAGCTTGAAACTCACATGAATAATGAACTAACATAAATAGAAACTTAAAAGTAACCCATGACATATCTTAATAAAAGTCTTTAACCTGGGAATCTTCAAACCACTCTTTGAACTTAAAATTTAAATAGTATAACAAGCCTCTACTGATGACTAGAGAGCCACTGGGAAAAACCCCAACTGACTCGAACATATCTAGAAATCACATAACTAAAACACTTCAAGCAACTAACAAATATCTGAGAAACTGGGCCCTCGGACTATCAGGACTCACCAAAAGTCAGGATGCAGGTGGTGATGCCCATAGTCACTTGTGCTGTTGGAAACGAGCACCGAAACCTACATTATAAGACAATGTAGCATATAGACATATATGTGGGTCAGTACTTCTGGAATGTACTGAGTATGTGGGGGTGAATGCATAAGTAAAACAATAACTGGATATATATATACATTTTCAAATGATGCATGCTAAGTGTAAATGACTCACCTTGAGCTTGATATAAACAAGAACTGCAGAATCATAAACATGAATAATAAAGTAAGGATAAACTTTGTGAGCCTTAAAACTTAGTTTCTAAAATCTTTACTTTTATTCATTCTTATGGGAGATTCTTCTAACCGACATAAACCATGTGAGCTACCATGGAGTCCAACGTCTTACCCACATTGGGGAGAGTTGTTCTACCCTTTCCATCATAATAGAACCTTAACTTAAGTGATCACTATACTTTATCTATATTGGGAAAAAGTTTAACCTACGTTGGCTCGTATTTTCCAGAAATTTGGGATACGCTCATCCGCATTCCTTTCTCAGTGCTAAATACTAATGTCAGAATACTTATATGCTCATACTTAAGAAATCCACCTTAAAATAGCATAAGGTTTTATAGAATAAAAACCAATTATGTTTCTCTTTACTTTAAATCATAATCAAGATTAACAGTTGTGAATTTCATATCTTATCTTAGGATCAAAAGATCAATCTTTGTTTTAAATCATGTCATAAAACTTATGAATGGAGATTACGAGCATAATCTTCTTGTAAACTCAATATTTACACTTAGAACTTAGAATTTATGCTTTAATTCATAGAAATTCATGACAAAAATTCATGCTCAATAATCACCTTAAAATCTTTCAACAATCCCAGTCAAGATACTGAAATTAAAATCACAAGATGAATCTTATAAGTCAAAACGTGAATATGTACAATTCTTGATGCACTTGAAGCTTTCAATCTCATAGTAATATCATAATTCAAGAGTATGGTTATTTGGGTATTAATCCTAATCTAAAATAAATAAATTTAACCATAAAACTATGCACTTTGGGCACAATGATGAAAGAATAACTTTGTTCACAAACCCTACATACCTATAGTTTCTTGACTTATGAAGAAAATTTGAATCTTGGGACTTGAAGAATGAACTTGTGAGAGAAACCCTAATCTCGATGCTCTAAAAGATGAGATGATGTAAGTGTTGTTATTTGATTGGAAAGAGTTGGAAAATAACATCTTTTTAAGGGTTATACGTCGTGGATGGGAGGTTATAAGAGAGAAAAAGACTAAAAAGCCCTTAGCTAAACCTTACAGAAAAAATCGTTAGTCTTTACTAGTCCGTCATACAACCCATATGGAAAGATACGATTAGCTCTTCAACTCGTAAGCTTAACAAACTTAAAGAAGACACACACTAGTCAGCATATGAGTTTCACTTACGACTAGTATCATCTTCATACAACTCTTAACTCCCTACTCGTAGCTTGGACAGAATCTTAGGGAGTCTATACTGATGAACTTACGATTTACCATCATACTACTCGTACCCTACTTGACGACTTCTAGGGATCAAATCGTACCCACAACAGAATGTTTACCATGCCACACTGTCTTGTATACGACCATAAAATACCACTTTTATGTTATATGTATGACTCAAGAGAGGAGTCGTATGATGCATAAAAACTTCCAGACACAAGGTATTTTAGTTATGTTGTTAGGTTGCTAGACTATTTGGTTAATGTGATTTGTATATGCCTAGTTGACTGTTACTAATAAAATTTCATCATCGGATTCCTTTTTATCATTCCATGTACAGAATCGTATACACAGTTGTTTCTTGAAAAGTTAAAATCAGGAGGGGAAATAAAAGGGTTGAAACTTGAATTGAAAAGTCACTGCCATAAATATCTTAAGATCTTCCTGTTTAAGCATCGTTGTGTTTTGAAAGTTTTTTATTTTTGTTTTGTCTCAGGACATGCAAACTTCTAAGTTGAGGGTGTTTGCTTAACTTATTGAAATCCACGAACAATGTGGAAAAGTAAAGGGGGGAATGCAGAAATCAATCGTAAGTAGTAACTGAACATGAATGCTTTGAGTTGTAAGCACTAGAATACGAACACTAGGATTATGTTCCCCCTGTCTTCTTAACTCTGTAAGTTTCTCGTGTTCAACCCACCTATTATATTGCTTTGTATGTAAATTCAATAAGCTATGCATTACAACAGTCTTGTGAAAGTAATGATAAATCTCACTCTTTACCTTGTGAGTCTCAGGGCATCACCATTTTTCTCCTTGTCTATGACTTCAGTTCAACTCTCACCTTTTGTGTCTCGAGTTAATTAGATAAGATGGCAGAATAACAAGATGGAAGTGAATCTCATATTACTGTTAATCCTCTTTTCCCAATCTCAAACTCCCATGTGAGGACATTATCGAATACATGAAATCCTCAAGCTTCTGAAGTAACTTTGAGGTCAATTAATATGAAGAAGATTAAGGTATATGTAACTACTTTAGAATAGAAGAATCTCCTACTTCCCTTATGTAGTTAATCCATTAGGGTTCCTACAACCCTAGTCAGGAAAATTAGTCGCTCATGATTATGCAAGAACCCATGATAATCAACAAAGAATTCATGTAATTAATTGCACAAAATAAGATGAATAAAATCTAAAATTTGCTATTGAAGAATAACCCAAAAATCTCAAGAATAATGTAAAGTATGTAATAGAGTATCAAAGAAAATAAGAGAATGTCAAAGAATATTAAAAAGTGTAACCTAATAAAAGATAAACCCTAGGGTATTTATAGTATCTCAAAAATAACCTAGAAATCCTAATAAAAATGGAAAAGGAAAAGTAAGTCGTGACAAGGTACAACTTGTTCGTCCACTCGTAATGTCTTCTTACGAGTCATATTATGCCTCTCATATCCATTCCAATGTCTGATCTTCCTCTCTTCAACTTTTTGTTCTTCTTATGACTTCAGCTCATGAGTTGTACCTTGACCATACGACTCATGGAATTCACTCGTATCCGCCTGGGACTGCTTCCTTTCAATTATTTGAACACTGATCTGCTTACGATTTGTCCATACGAGTCTTACTCAAACTTTCAACTCGTATTCTTCTGATATTTCAACTCTGAATTGCTTTCTTGGTTTTTGTTCTCTTGACGATTTCCAGACATAAGCTGTATCAACATCTTATGACTCATATGACTGAGTCGTATATTCTCTGTACTTAACTTCTCAACTTGGCTTTGGTTACTACAAGTCAACCTATGAGTCATATAATGTATTAACGACTCTTATGGTGACTCGTATAATCTATAGTCTTGGTCTTCTAAAGTTCTTTTACATCCAATTCACTCTAACACTATTTTAGTCTTATCTCACCTGCAACAAGAAACAAACCACCTCATATCAACCAAAATAATCTAAGTACAAGTAAATTTTGTGGTTTTAAGCATCAAAAGTGTCATGTTTCCACGACACATCAGTTTACTGTTTACTTGATCCAGGGTCCACTCTTTCTTATGTGACCCCATTTATGGTTGTGCAATGTGGTTTCGATCCCAAGTGTATTCTGGACCCTTTTTTTGTTTCAACCCTGATGGAAGACTCTGTGGTTGCCAGGAGAGTCTATAGGGATTGTGTGGTATTTATGGGTGGTCAGGATACCTTGGTAGATCTGATTAAGTTAGACATGGTTGATTTTGATATCATATTGGGGATGGATTGGTTACACTCATACTATGCTTCTCTAGACTGTTAGACTCATAAAGTCATCTTTAAATTCCCTAATGAACCAGTTACTGAATGGGAGGGTGGTTTCCTAGATCCTAAGGTAAGGTTCATAGCATATATTAGAGCTCAAAGATTGATCTCCAAGGGGTGTCTCTATCATCTATTCTGGGTTAAAGATTCTAACTCAGAGGGTCATTTATATTCCATCCTGGTGGTGAATAAATTCCCTGAGGTCTTCCCTGATGACCTTCCTGGTGTTCCTCCCAATAGGGAGATTGATTGTGATATAGATCTTGTTCTGTACACTCATCCTATCTCTATTCCCCCATATAGAATGGCTTTGGCTAAGTTGAAAGAGCTTATGGAGCAACTAAAGGATCTTTTAGATAAGAGTTTTATCTATCCTAGTATGTCTCCGTAGGAGTACCAATTTTATTTGTGCGTAAGAAGGATGGTTACCTTTAGATATGTATTAATTACCGGTAGTTGAATAAGGTAATAGTAAAGAATAAGTACCCTCTTCTAAGGATAGATGACTTGTTTGATCAGCTTTAGGGTGCTAAATTTTCTCCAAGATTAATCTTCGGTCAGGGTATCATCAGCTAAATATTAGGTAGGTTGATATCCGTAAGACTACCTTTCATACCCGGTACGGGCATTTTGAGTTCCTGTTTATGTCTTTTAGGTGGACTAATTCCCCAGCGGCATTCATGGATTTGATGAATAGAGTTTTTCGTCAGTTTTTAGATTTGTTCGTCATTGTGTTCATACACAATATTCTAGTTTACTCTAAGAGTGAGGTAGATCATATCAATTACCTCTGCATAGTGTTACAGACCCTAAAAGATCAGTAATTGTATGCTAAATTTTTGAAATGTGAGTTCTGGTTGAACGTTGTCACTTTTTTGGGTCATGTCATTTCTGGTGAAGGGATCATGATGAATCCACAGAAAGCTGTAGTGGTTAAAAAGTGGCCTAGACCCACGACTCCAACTGATATTTGGAGCTTCTTAGGTTTAACTGGTTATTAAAAAAGGTTTGTAGAAAGTTTCTCTTCTATAGCTGCCCGTTAACTAAGTTGACTCAGAAAAAGGTAAAGTTCTTGTGGTTTGATACTTGTGAGGGTAGTTTTGAGAAGCTTAAGGATAAGCTAACTTCAGCTCCGATCTTTACTTTACCTGAATGAATTGATGGGTTTGTGGAATATTGCGATGTGTCCCGTGTGTGGCTTGGTTGCATCTTGATGCAGCATGGCAAGGTGATAGCTTATGCCTCTAGACAGTTGAAGGTGCATGAGAAGAATTATCTGAATCATGAATTGGAGCTATTAGCTGGGGTGTCCTCATTGAAAATCTGGCATCACTATTTGTATGGCGTGTATGTGGATATCTTTTCTGATCATAAGAACCTGCAGTATGTATTTACTCAGAAAGAACTGAACCTCAAGCAAAGAAGATAGCTTGAGCTGCTCAAGGATTATGACATGAGTCTTCACTACCATCCAGGTAAAGTTAACGTGGTTGTTGATGCTCTTAGTAGGTGATCCATGGGAAGTTTGGATCATGTGGATGAAGAAAAGTGAGAGTTAGTGGAAGATATTCACCGTTTGACTAACCTTGGAGTTCGTCTTTTGGACTCTGAAGATGGTGGTGTATTTGTACAAAATATGGTGCAGTTATCTCTTGGTGATGAAATAAAAGAGAAACAAGTGTTGGATCCTATTTTGATGAGGATCAAGGGTGATGTATGTGAGTAGAAGCTAATGGTCTTCGAGATTAATGGTGATGGTACCTTGCGGTACTAAAGAGGTTATGTGTTCCCGACATAGATGGATAGCGCGAGAGGATCTTGGCTGAGGTGCATGAGTCGTGCTACGCAATTCATCCTAGATCAATGAAAATGTATCATGACCTTAAGTAAATGTATTGGTGGAACAATATGAAGCGGGATGTGGCTATTTTTATGGCTAATTGCATAGTGTGCCAACAAGTGAAAGTTGAGCACATGAGACCTGGAGGATTGTATCAAGAAATTGAGTTGCCTGTTTGAAAATGGGAGGTGACCAATATGGATTTTGTTATCGGTCTTCCTCTTCTCGAAGTTCGCTTGATTCAGTTTGGGTCATCATGGATAGGATGACAAAGTCTGCTCACTTTTTACCTGTGCGGACAAATTTTTTGACTGAGGATTATGTAAGGTTCTACTCTAAGAGATTGTGAAGTTGTATGGGGTGCTTGTTTCTATCATCTCATATGGCACACAATTTTCATCTCACTTTTGACGGTCGTTCCATAAAGGTTTGGGGACTAAAGTGAGTCTTAGTACGTCTTTCCACCCGCAGTTGGATGGGCAAGTGGAAAGGACTATTTAGATATTAGAAGTTATGCTACGTGCTTACGTGATTGACAATGGTGGTGGTTGAGTTGAGCATTGCCTTTTATCGAATTTGCATATAATAATATCTACCACTCTAGCATTGGGATAACTCTATTGGGTATGTTAGGAGGTGTAGATCTCCTATTGGGTGGTACGAGGTTGGTGAGGAGAAGATGTTTGGTTTGGATTTGGTTCACCAAGCCATGGAGAAGATGAAGATGATTCGGGATAGTCTTAGAGCCGCCCAGAGTTGCCAAAAGTCCTGTGCGGATGTAAGGCATAGAAAGTTAGAGTTTGAGATTGGGGATAGGGTGTTCTTGAAGGCATCTCCCATGAAAGGAGTATTGCGTTTTAGGAAGAAGAAGAAGCACAATCCCTGGTATGTTAGTCCGTAATGGTCTTGAGAAGGGTTGGCAATATTGCATATGAGTGGAGTTTCCTTTTAATTTGAGCTTTATTCACCTGGTGTTCCATGTTTTATGCTGAGAAAGTGTACGGGTGATCCATCGCTAGTAGTGCCTATCAAGGATATTGGTATTTTGAATTTCCCATCTTATGAAGAGGTCTTGGTTGAAATCTTAGATCGGTAGGTTTGTCGGTTGTGGACCAAGGATATAGCTTTGGTGAAGGTTCTATGGAGGAACCACAAGGATGAAGAGGCTACTTGGAAAGCTGAAGAGGACATGAAGAACAAGTATCCATTTCTATTTCCCATTCCAAAAAATCGTGCTTAAGGTATGTGTTGATCTTAGCATCTTTGTTTTTGTCTTTATTAAAGGTAAATGGTGAATTCCTTGGTAACCTATTTTCTGTCTTAAAGGTAAGAGTAGAGACATTTGGGGGTTAAATCGTGCCAGTCCACTGCCTTATTCCATCATTCGAGGGCGAATGACCCAAGTGGGGAGAATTGAAACACCCTGGATTTTGGCATTGGGAAATATCCTGAGTTTTGAACTCACTATCCTAGTAATGACTCAACATATGAGTCGTATGGTGTGGGTACGGATTGGGAGACCCTAGTCGTTAGGATTCCAGTGAATGGTGGGTAGGACTCTGCTATGGTTAAGATTAGGATGGTACAAGTTGTTAAGGGTGGTGACAACTCATTTGGTCAGTTCCTGGATCAAATCAGTAACTTAGCGAATTGACTTGGCTCTGAGTACGAGTGGATCACTAAGAGCTGTGAGGATAAGGTACGAGTGGTAAGGTTAAGTCGTATATTGTCCACTATCCAATCCCTTTGGGTTCTATCTTGGGTACGACTGGACCATACGAGTCGTATGGTCTGGTCATAAGTGGGGGTTAAGGAGGTGTATAGTGGACAGTGTATGAGTGTCCAACTCACTATCTTGGTGATGACTCCATGGTATGAGTCGTACGTTGTGGTCACGAGTTACAGGGTCAACTCGTAACCACCTGCAGTATTTTTATAGTTTAAGTTGGGGGTATTCTGGGCATTTCCCCCTTGTAACTCCTTTTGATGCGATGACTTAAAACACCTTTTGAAACTTCATTAACCTATTATTCCCAATCAATCACTCTTAAAAATCTCTCAAAATCTTTGTTCAAGCAAGAGTCTAGGGTTTCTTCAAGCTAATCAGAAGTTAGGCACTTTCAAGAGTGATTCTCTCCATCTTCCTTGGTGTCTAAGGTATGTTACTCCTCCCTCTTTGTTATTTTACAAAGAGCATGTGTTTTAATGTATAATTTTCATGTTATTGTTATAGTTTGAAATAATTTTCTCTGAGATGTTTGTTGTTCATTCTATTTTTATTTCATGTGTATGATTAGATGATATGTTTCTAATATTAACCATAAAATTCACCTTGAGAAACTGGAACTAGATGAATTTAAGCTTTTAAGAAAGGTTCAATATCAATTGGTAATAGACTAGTGTGATAATTGTGTTTGAAAAAGGTTTTTTAAGTGAAAGTATGATTCACAAACCATGTCGTTTGAGGCTTTAAGTGATATTGGAGCTATCCCCTAGATGAGTACCTTGAACACCAGAATACAATATATTAAAAAGTTCTAGTACGATAGGTCTCGGATATAGGTCAATTAGGAATAAAAAATACTCAAATATAGCTCGAAAGAGTTAATAGCTCTACTCGGATCAAAGAATTTTATGACATAAATATAGGCAGATGGTTATGTGCTCTTAAAGGTTTCTTCCATCATTAGCAGTATCATGAAAACTGGTTAGAATAAGTTCAAAATGATGTTGGTACATGTTTGATAATCATGATTTGTTGTTGTGTTTAAAAGGTTGCTATAGTTATAGAGGTACGTGATTTATCTTGGGACTATATTTGAAAAATATTCATAACTCGATGAAGATTATATATATTAATACAGTGCATATGAACGAGAATAAGATCCTTGAGAAAGCTCTAGACATCAATAATAGATTTTCAAGCTTCCAGCAAATGTTGAGTTGATATTTTTCAATTAAAGTGTTTTAGAGGTATTAGCTATAAAGAGATTGACCAAGCGATCACAATAGAAAATATGTATGAAAAGTTTCTACTATCGTTCGATTATTAAGATATAAGTTAGGACCCGTTCGAGGACGAACGTTATTTTAAGTGGGGGAGAATGTAATAACCCAACATATTTTTTAAATGAAGGGTTAATTGATAATTTTAACCAATTATTAATGTTAATTAAGGAAATTAAAGGGAGCAAGCTAAAAGCCTGACCTTTTTCCTTCTTCAGTTTCATGTTAAGATTGACATAAAGAGAACACTAGGCTATTTCTGATCCCATTATTTTGGAGAGGAGCAACAAGTTGTGTAGGAAAAGAAAAAAAAGGTGAAATACAATTAGGGTAATTATTCAGTCACTCTTTTTCTTTTGAACCGCAAAAAAAATAGCCTTGAAGAGAGTTTTTGGTTGTTCATACATGGTGACAGAAAGCTCGTATAATAGCAAGTTTATAGTCAGGTATGAAATCTTATTGTCATCGTGTACTCCCGTATTAGCATATAATTTACATAGAGGTTGCGATAGGTCTTGTTTAAGAAGTATAAGTGATTGTGGTTTAAGAAAAATGGATCAACAATGTAGTAATGGTTAGTAGGCCTAATGGGAAGATGATGAAGATTGTTTAACCATTCACTGCATAACAACATCATCCCAACCCCTTTTTACAGTAAATACATGTGGTATCATTGAGAAAGAGAGAGAGAGAGAGAGAGAGAGAGAGATGAGGGGTCATATTAGTTTTGTGCGACTTTTAATTGTTCCTTGACATTAATTGATTTATACCATGTTAACTGTAGGCACATGAAAGAAAATATAGGAGTATGTTGGATAACGTAAAAGTTAATGAAAGAAGACCTTATTTTTAGTTATTTAAGGGAAAATCAGAAATGAGAGTTTTAACCATTTTGTAGGTAGACAAAGATAAACTTCTCCTTAATTTGTCCATTCTCCAAAGGTAAATTTAATTTGTAACATGAAAGTTACTAGGCAAACCTCCATAATGTACAGGCGTACAACTTTTGAGTAGCAGAAGAAAGAAAAAGAGAAACATAAGATGCATGGATAGATATAGTACGAATATTGAGACTTGACTTCAAAAAGTATAATTGATATTTTTATTTAATATTTTTTTAGATTGATCCTATTGGTCGTTGTTTGGTTGATGTCCTACACATTGGAAAGTTGAGAAATTTGTCATTAGTGAGGTAAGTGAGACTTTAAGCTTCGTTGTTTGCTTTTCAAACATGCTTTATAAGAAAATGTATTTTTCTGCCTAGTCCATGTGTTGGGACAAGCGTGTGCTTGGTAGAATCAGTGGTCTTTGATCAACCGCGGATGTGTATTTTATTAAGTATATTGAGAATCATTTAATGGTGAGTTGTGAGGTGACGTTGGGATATTAGATATATTTACTAGGAGCGTACTTGTGCTGCCGTAATATGTTAGGGGCATATCAATGCTATCGTAATATGTTAGAGGCCTTGTACTTGCTTTCGTGATATATTTACTAGGGGCATACATGCGCTGCCTTAGTATGTTAGGGGCATACCTATGCTGCCATAATATGTTAGGGGCATACCTATGCTGCCGTAATATGTTAGGGGCCTTGTACTTGCTGTCGTAGTATACTTTTAGGGCATTATATATGTTGTCATGGACTTGTCGGGTGCTAGGTTAATCACCTTCACTGCCGTTTATGACAAGCCGTGAGAGTGGATTGAGTTGAGAGACACATAGTGACTTTTGAAACATTTGTTGGACCTAATTGAGCATTATATTATAAGAATATGTTGTACATATCATTTATTTGGTCTTTGTGGTTTGTATTTTCTAATACTTGTTCCATGGGTATTAAAGTAGCGAGTAGAGAATCTTACTGAATTATATTTATATATAGCTCACTCCCTATTTGCATGTCTATGCAGATAATGTTGTGGAGGCTAAGACTAGGGGCTGACAAGTTAGTTATGTAAATTCTGTTGTTGAGGTAAGCCTCCATATTGTTCGTGGAGGCTATTATTTCCACTCTAGCTATTTTTATCATTTATTTTCTTGGATTTGTATGTCCAATAATTGAACTCATGTAACTTTATTAGATGCTCCATGGTCTTAGTGTAGGATTTGGGCTAAGGAATTAGTATTTAATTGATAGTTGAATTAATTAATTGATTATGGAGTTTGTTGAATTATCATCCCCTATTTATTAACCTTATTGAAGAGTTTGGAGTTATATATATCCTATCTCAATGCTTATATAATTTGGTAAGTGAAAGGATATTTGGTTCGCCCGACAAGCGATTTTAACGGATGCAACTCACGTCTAGGGGGTATTTTGGAACGTGACAATTTCATGCTATGGACTTCTTTTCATTATTTTTGTTTCTTGAATTTTAGTTTTGGCTATGGTCGAGGGTATGTACCAACCGGATGTTTCTTGATTCTAGTTAGAGGCTTTGTCAGACTACTATGGGTATGGGCGATGTCGGTATTGGGATCAGCCTTGGTATTGGTATTTGCATTGGGGTCGGCACCGGTTGAATATTCGATTGAGGTTGTTAGATTACGAATATAGACTTTATTTAATGTCTTTGAATTATTATTGACTTATCTTGTTATGTGTTTGGAATTCATCCGACATAGGGTCTAGGGAGGTTATGATTGGGTATTAGGGGTGGTCTCCGATCCTGATTAGAATTGAGATGCCGGACACAACTAGGTCCTGGTTTGGATCGTGTCATACCATGATCAAATACAGGAACAAAAGTCGACATTGACGACGGTACCATAATACAAAATTGAGGATACCAGGTGCACTCAAGGGGACACCATCCAAATGAGTCAATAATCGAATCAACAAACCCTCTAGAGCTGGGGTAGCAACTGACCCTGTGGGACCTGAGATGTCATCTTCTATATGCTCAACTCGGGCTTAGAGGAGATTCCCCTATCAGTAACTCTGACCAGGGTAGCTCCTCATGCCCGTCATCTATCTTTGAGCCGTCCATGACCCCTACCTCACTCTCTAGTCTAGGCTCCATCCTCGGGTGCTGGCTCAGCATCCCTAACCTCTTGAGATCTAGTCCTCACCATCTGCACAGAAAAAATGGAACACAACTTAGAACATAGGGTATTAATAACTCTGATAATAAGGAATCAAAACAAAGAAGTTTTTCCTAAAGACATCTTATAGCCTCTCGAAGATAGGTAGATACGGATGTCTACGTACCGATCCACAAGACTTTACTAGACATCTTGCTTTTACACTTATGAGACCGGGTTGCTCTGATATCAATTTGTTATAATCCAAAAACTAGGTTATGATGGCACTTGTCGCGGCCTAGGCTTGACAAGTCGATTATCCAAACTGATAAGATAAAATAGAAATCAATAATAACAAAAGAAGACTTCTAGAATGAAGTCAAACCAACACAAGATATAAATGAAGTGGAAATCTAAATAACATGACACAATCCCCCCCCCCCCCCAAGAAATGGTGTCAAAGTGTAAAACATCTGAAACATCATCTGAATATAAGTAGATACAAATTTTTTCTCTGAAAACAAGTAAAGACATGATAAAGTAAGAGGAGGTCCGAGAGTTGACTCTAATCCCTAGAACATCCCTCAATCACAAGTTCCGGAGAACATGAATCAACTACCACGGGGAGTGCTCATATTAGGATCTACACCAAAATAACACAGTAGGAGTGAGTATGGTCCACTTGTACTTAGTAGGTATCATAGACCAACTGAGTAAAGCAGAAAATAAGATAAGTAAATTATACTATAAGCATATCGTCTTCACTAACAGTTCTATATATATATATATATATATATATATATATATATATATATATATATATATATATATTACATAGAGACGACAACAACACAGATGTAAAAGAGAAATGCACGAAAACCAATACACAAGGCAAAGAAAACTAAGGAAAACAGGCAAGATGTGAATGTAAATGCAATGCAATGCATTGAGGATGTGATAAATGATGAAAGTCATCACATGACTTTCCTATACACCCACCGAGCTTGCAGCTACTAGGTAGGACCCATAGGGGGTTCGCAACCCATTTACTATATCTCATTTCTCAAAATCAATCTCAATCCCAACTCTCCTTTTCGGTTTGTGTTCGCGGAGAGGATTTTCATAAAGGTACCTTATTTGCTTTCAAAAATAGTATATCTCAGTGGTACCAATATCTCATGAATGAACATGTATGAAATGAGGATGTAATGCTCACAATCAACCCAAATGCGGATAATCTAATCAACATGTAAGTATATATGAGTGAGCCTATAAATCAACTCAATATGTCCATAATTAATGACTTATCAACTCCAAATCGGTATCATCATAATAAATATACATCCAAGACATCATTATTATTATTTCAACCCAAACTCGAGTATTTTATCATGATAAAAGCAACCAATGCTCAAATAAGGCCTACATTATCAAATTAAGCCCGCGCATGAGCATTATATCTAGAATGAAGGCATAAAGATGCTCAGATAAGGCCAATAATGTCAAATAAAGCCTCCACACGGGCAACACATAATATCAGATACTGTAAGTCAATAACAGCAGAACATAAGCCCCCACATGGACACACAACAGTAAAATAATCACAAATTACAAAACTCCCTAGTTATTTTCCCAACACATAACATTCTTTACGTATATATTAACTACCTTACTCAATCTGAAAAAAGTTAAGCTATAAACTACCTCGATACAAATGAAATTCTGGTCTAAAATGCCTCAACACAAATCCTTCTCCTTGCGAACAACCTCAAAAATCAACTACAAAATTCAAATATAGCATCTACATGTTCAAAAAAAGTTAACAATATCCATATTGTTCATATTTAAATCGGATCCAAAATGGGTTTAAAAACAAAAGAGGTAAAACTATATTTTGGTTCAAAAACACATTCGTCAAGGTTATAGGAGTTTACAGGAGAAAACTCACACGAAAATGGGTTAAAATTGAGGTCCAAAATAAAGAAATACTTTTTTTAAAATTGTACCGCTAAAAGCCTCAATTAAGGAAAATAGTGAGATAATGAGTATAGAAGTTACTCACAAGAAAACCAATAATGAGACCCTAAAAAATTGCCTATTTCAAAACTCGGAAGTCCAAAAATAGTGAAAAATCAAGAAAAGGAGGTTATATACAACGGTTGTCGCTTAAGCGACTACTGCTGAAGTGGTACCAGGCTGCTAAAACGGCTACTACTTAAGTGATGCCTGATTGCTAAAGTGGCTACCGCTTAAGCGAACCTTGGCGCTTAAGAGGCTGCACCAGATATCAGTTGATGTTCATTTTGGTGCGAGCCTACCAAGCTTCGATCGAACCCTCGAGATTTGATCGGGATCCTACTGAGACAAATCATATATGCTACTATGCTAATTTTGATATGCTTAACTCAATGACAATGATAGGTTTTTGAAAAAAAGATTGTTTTCACAAAATTAACCCCCGGGACCTTATTTCACTATTTTCCAAACAAAGGATCAAAATAAGATATAAAAGGTCCCAAAATTAATCCAACTCCGCTATCAACTCAAATTTGACACTCCAGATCTACTGGCATAATCCGTTTTATCATCCGACACTCAGAATAATAAGTGTTGACCAAAGTCAACTATATAGCTTTCAAGCTTCTAAAATCACAAACTCACACAACTCATTCCCAATCACTTCGAGAATTGTGTTAACCATCCCTGAACCTCAATATCAATATGTAGCAATTATGAAGAAGGGCAAAAATTGTCACAACATATAAAAATGGAAAATTCACAAATCAAAATCTTTACATAGTACTTGCAAGGTGAATTGGGACATAAATAGTATGGTGTCGATGATTATGAAAAGAAAGTTTGGGCTGGAACAAGTCCCAACCACTTGGCCACAAATTGTTACTATGATGGATGGTTTCAAACCCCAACTTAAGACTAATTGGGTCAAGTGGTATCCTTCACCTTGAGGGTGGTGGAAATACAATAGTGGTAGAGTATCTAGAGGTAATCCAGACCTAAGTTCTACAGTTTTTTATGTCAAAAATCATGAAGGGGATCTAGTGTGTGCAAAACAGACATGATTTCTGATTCTACTAGCTTGGTTGCTAAGGTAATTGCTATAATAATAAGCTTACAATTTTATTTGGAAAATCATATTCCAAACTTAATTGTTGAATCTGATTCTCTTGCAATAGTGAATATTATCAATGATATTTGAAAAATTAGTTGGAGCGTGACAATGGACTCAATTACAACAAGAGAATAATACTACTTAAGGGAGGAAAATACTCTTGTTATTTTTTTTGGCTAACATAGTTTTCATTTTATAGGTAACTTTGAAATCAGATCATTTCAGGAAATGCCAAGCACATGCAAGAGGATTATCAGTTTGGACAAATAGAGTATTCCTAACAAGAGGATAAGAAATTGTACAACGGTTTAAGCTCAAGGATGTTGAGCCATCAACCATGTTGCATTTTGGATTTTTAAACTTTTGTTAGATGATACTAATTTACTGAGTACATAATGTTGTCTGGACTAAGTTTTGTTCGTTAAACATATCATGCACCTGGTGAGTGATTAAGGTATTATAGACGATATAAAATGAGGACACATTTATCTTAGTATTTGAAAATCATCTACAATTTTATAATGATTCAAGCACGACAAGTTTTTGCCTTTGAAAAATCTCAGTATAGTTAAGCATTATTTACTACCAGTAGAGAATCGAGGTGAAAGTGTACCTGAGATATTTTAAATGAAGAGTCTTGTTAGATGAAGCAGCATATACAGCACAGGTACGAAGGAACAAGTCACCTTTAAAATAAACAGTTCGTAAGCTTTTAAAGATGTGAGTAATGATGGTGATATTAATTTCAAAAGGGATTTAACTCATCGTGGCTTAGAACTAATAAAGTGAGCGGACTTACTTTTTTGAAGGTGAAGAAGGAGGATCCACGACACTGCAAATGAACATAAGGAGACACAATTAGGTGATGTTGTCCAAATCTTCAACTTAAACCAATTTTAGACACATACCAAATTTGTTGTTTAACTAACCCTGATACAGATTTAAGAATTAATTGATCTTGTTAATATTGAAGGGTTACATCTGTATATATAGAGAACTGAAGAATAACTAATTACAGAATAACCCAGATGTATTTAATAATTATATATGTAGTCTATTATCCCCCCGCAAGCTGATCAGCGGTAACGAGGGGCAGCTTGGAGCAGAGAGACTGAAAAGGCTGTAACGGAAGAGGCTTGGTAAGAATATCAGCAAGCTGGTCAGTAGATGGGACATAGTGCGTGGCCATTGCTCCTGCAAGTACCTCATCGCGAACAAAGTGACAGTCAGACCCAACATGCTTCATACGATCATGAAGGACTGGATTTTTGGTAACACAAATAGTGGACTGATTGTCACAATAAATCTGTGGTTTCGTCGGGGGAATGCCAAGTGCATCCGTAAGGTATCGTAACCACATGGCTTCAGCAACACCCGCAGCCATGGCACGATATTCTGCTTCTGTGGAGGAACGGGACACTCGCGTTTGCTTCTTGGTGCACCAGGAAATCAGATTCGGTCCCATCATAACAATATATCCAGTAGTGGACTTTCGATCATCTTTGTCGTTAGCCCAATCCGAATCAGAAAAAACAGATATATCAAACGAGCCCTTTTGAAATAAAATTCCACAGTGAAGAGTACCTTGAAGATAGCGCAGAATGCGTTTCAAGGCCTGAAAGTGTTGTTCTGTGGGAGCATGCATTGATTAGGAGACTCGATTGACTGCATATTGGATGTCCGGACGAGTAACAGCAAGATAATGAAGTCCACCGACGAGGCTCCGATATAGTGTAGGATCGGCAAAGGGAGTATTCGGCCCTGGGGATTGGCGGACTGCCATGGGAGTGACCGCGGGTTTGCAGTCTGTCATTCCAGCCCGATTTAGAAGTTCAAGGGTATATTTTGTCTGATGCATCAATATGGTTCCCGATTTGCGGATGAGTTCGAGGCCAAGAAAGAACTCCAGAGGACCGAGGTCCTTAAGTTTGAAGTCACGATGCATAGCTTCAGTAATTTCAGTGATGAGTGATGACGAGCTGCCTGTAATAACAATATCATCCACATAGATAAGAATGATGACTGTCCCTCGAGAACAGTGAAGGGTGAAGAGGCTGTTGTCATGATGGTAGGTGCGAAAACCAAGACCCTGCAGAAAAGTAGAGAGACATGTGTACCAGGCACGAGGGGCCTGTTTCAGGCCATACAGTGATTTGCGAAGCTTGCAAACATAGTGAGGACGGTTGGGATTAACATATCCCGGTGGCTGAACCATATAGATTTCTTCCTCAAGATGACCATGAAGAAAGGCATTGCTGACGTCTAGCTGATGAAG
Source organism: Capsicum pubescens (assembly GCA_030864215.1). NCBI lineage: Eukaryota > Viridiplantae > Streptophyta > Magnoliopsida > Solanales > Solanaceae > Capsicum > Capsicum pubescens. The sequence goes on along the minus strand of CM061540.1, from coordinate 109,297,509 downwards.
CGGCCAATCATAGTGAAGAGCAAGAGACAAGACCAGACGAATAGTCTGTTGCTTAACAACAGGGCTGAAGGTCTCCTTATAATCCACACCATACTCCTGATGATACCCTTTTGCAACCAGACGTGCTTTATAGCGAGAAAGAGATCCATCTGAATTTCGTTTGATGCGAAACACCCATTTGCACCCAATAGACTTTCGGTTACTAGGCAGAGGTACCAAATCCCATGTACGTTGTTCATTCAGAGCCTGAAATTCCTCATCCATAGCTTGGCACCAGAAACTATTTTTGGAGGCTTGGTTGTAGGTAGTAGGCTCAGTTGTGGGATGTGCATCAAAGGGTATTTGAGTGTGGTAGGCTTTGGGTTTGAAGGTACCGGCCTTGGCTCGGGTTGTCATAGGATGAGTGTTGAGTGGAGGGTGATTAGGAAGGGGTGGTGGAGTTGTATGATGCGTGAGCGGGGGTTGGGTGGGGCTGCCGTGGGAGCTGGGATGTGCAGCGGTGGATGGGGTGGCTGTATGTGTGTTAGGAGTATGATGTAGGGAAGTGGTGGGTTGTGTGGCAGTCGGCTGGGTGTTCGGGTGGGAGGTTTGGGGTTTCGGGTGGGTAGTGGTGTAGTGGGGTACCGGGTTAGGTGCCGAGTGAGCCGGAGCATGAGCGTGAGAAAAGGACGGAAATAATGGCACAACGCCAAGTGGATTGGGGGAGTAAGGAGTAGAGGAAAGACTTGTGTAAGGAAATTGTTCCTCCACAAAACGAACATGACGGGAAACATATGTTTTCTGAGATACAGGATCGAAACATTTGTAACCTTTGATAGTGGGATGATAGCCTAGAAAGACACAAGGGGTTGACCGAGGTTGAAGTTTATGTTGAGTGTGCGGACGCAACCAGGGATAAACTAGACACCCAAACGGGCGGAGATGGATATAGTCGGGTGGATGATTGTAGAGACGGGCATATGGAGTGGAGTTGGAGAGAGTGTGAGTGGGCATGCGATTTATGAGGTAGTTGGCAGTAGCAAGGGCATCAACCCAAAAGGAAACAGGTAAGGTGGAATCATGGAGGAGCGCAACAACTGTTTCTATTAGGTGACGGTGTTTGCGCTCAGCAACGCCATTTTGTTCAGGGGTATATGGACATGAAGTGTGATGAAGAGCCCCTAGATTTTGAAGAAAAACACCAAATGCATTGTTGACAAATTCTTTACCATTGTCACTTCGAAAAATTTTGATTTTGGCATTAAATTGATTTTGAACCATTCGGTCAAAGTTTACAAAAATAGTATAAGCTTCGGATTTAAATTTCAGAGGATAAAGCCAAGTGAATTTACTGTAATCATCAACAAAACAGATATAATAACGAAAACCTTGAACAGAAGGAACTGAGGTTGGACCCCAAACATCAGAATGAATTAATTGAAATGGCGCAGTAGCCTTGTGTTCAGACAGTGAAAAAGGTAAACGACAAGATTTAGACACTGAACAGGACTCGCAATGTAATTTTTCTGAAAAATTAAAACCTAAGGAAGATAAAATGGATTTGGTGATGGCGGATGATGGGTGCCCAAGCCGGCGATGCCAGGTTGACGAGAGAATGGCTTGACTCACAAAAGACGGAGACCTGGATGGAAGAGTGTATAGCCCATGCTCACAGCGGCCCGTGTACCGCACCCGGTTCGTGGTATTGTCCACTATCTGGAAATTGGTGTCATTAAAAATGAGGGTGCAGTTATTTTCTTTAGTAAAGCGATAAACAGATAAAAGATTGGATGTGAGGGAAGGGACGTGGTGAAGGGTTGAGAGATGAAATTTACCATTTGGGGTATAGACATACCCAGAGCCGGTGTTTGTGATGGGAAGGGATTGACCATTGCCTACTGTAATAGTTTCTGAGCCATGATACGGATGAGGAGCTTGAAGTTGTGAATAATCCGACGTCACATGGGTGTTAGCACCTGTGTCTAGATACCAATCGCCAGATTGAGCGTTTGTGGACGCATGCATCGCCCTTGATCCTCCGGACTGGCTATTTACATTCTGCGAGTCATCATAACGATACCAGCAATTAGCCGCAGAATGGCCCCGTTTAGCACAAATTTGGCACGTCGGAAGATCTCGTGTGGGCATCCGCTGGTTTCCTCGTCCCTGTCCGCGGCCTGACTGGAAGCCGTCCCTCGGTGGAGGCCCGCCTCTGCCTTGCTGCCCGGTGTTTCGACGGTCACCGCCGCCGCTGCCTCGCCCTTGGTTACGGCGATCGTTACCGCGACCCCTGGCCGAGCCTCCGCTGCCAGCCGAGTAAAGAGCCGTGACGCCAGGGGTGGAACTGGCTTCTCCGAGCAGTAATTTGTGTTCCATGTCTAGATTCAATTCTTCTGCATTAAGCCATCCAGACAGTTGATTCAGAGTGATTTCGACAGGCGAGAGGCGAATATGCTGTTTGAGAGAGGAATAGCCAGCCAGAAGACCACGTATCACGGCATTCACCACGTCTCGTTCAGGAATAATCTCGTTCACAGCATCTAGGTCAGACAGAATAGAGGCCACATCATCAAGGTATTGAGTCATCGTCTTCGTTCCCTTCCGAAGAGTATGCAATTTGTCACGCAACTGAAAAATATGAGCCGTGGACACAGAGTTGTACCTTGTGGCTAGTGCGTCCCAAAGTGAAGCCGATGTGAGAAAACCCCGGGCGTGTTTGTGCACAGAGGGGCTAATAACTGCGAGAAGACAGGCTCGGATCTGAGTGTCTACGATCATCCACGGAAGGTAGTCGGGATTTGGGAGCTTGACGTCGTCCTTCTCGGCTGTCTCGGGCTGCGGCTTCTCCGCACCGTCAATCCATCCGAGCAGCAAGTTGGCTGCGAGGGCGGTGCGGACGTTAAGTGCCCAGGCCGGGTAGTTGTTGTCAGATAATTTTTCGGGGATGAGATTGTGGAGATTCCTGAGCAGTAATTTTACTCCAGACGGTAATTTTGACAGAGGATCAATAACCTTGTCCATGGCGCCGACCTACGGCGGAGGAGGGAGGCCGTGCGGCGTGGTGTAGACGGTGGCGGCGGCGCACACACGTCGGAAAAGAGGAGAGATTAGGGTTTGGGCGGAAGAAGAAACCCTAGCTTTGATACCATGATACAGATTTAAGAATTAATTGATCTTGTTAATATTGAAGGGGTTACATCTGTATATATAGAGAACTGAAGAATAACTAATTACAGAATAACCCAGATGTATTTAATAATTATATATGTAGTCTATTAAACCCGACTCTTTTACATCAGTTGGGGTTGATTGAGCTTGAGTACAAGATGAAGCTCAAGCGCATGGAGAAACCTTAGTAGATTCATCAACTATTGAGGACAAACTATTTTGAGCGAGGAAGAGAAATAGGGAAGATGGAAAGGTGGAAGCTTCTACATACTTTCCTAAATATAGTGTTTGATTTTTTTTTTGTTTGAGAAAATATTCGATTCTTGGGCTTGGCCATTTTTGGGTTTGATTTGTATATAACTCTTTATTTTTGGTTGATAAAAAAGGCTCTAAACCCGGTTTTTATTTTTTAAAAAAAAATATTTTAAAAGGTCAATTTTTTAAAAAGAATTAAAAGGAAAACAAAAATTCAATATTAGACATTTTGGAGATATCAGACATAATTTCTTTGGTAAAAATTAAAAATTACTTAGATTAGCTAACTTCAGTCGTCTATTTACCCTTTATAGGGATAATCTTAAAAAGTTATCAAACCTGACTATATTATATGTAATCTAACAAATTAGAACATCCAAATTTTATTCCTTTTCTTATTTCAATTCAACACCAATAATTATATATTCAGTATAATTTTATAAAGGCAAAATGACCTTCTGAACTCTTGTACTATGTCAGTTTTGTAAGTTGGATACTTCTACTTACCTGTTTGTGATCTAGACCCCTGAACCCACTAAAAAACAACATTTTAAACCCCTTTTTGGGTGAGTGTAACACACCCTCCCCAAGTCTGTCTCATCTGCCACGTCATTTAAAATTTTTTAAAAAGTATTACATTAAATTCCATGTCATTTTTAAAATGCTAACTAACAAATTAAATATTAAAATTAATTTAATTAAATAAGAAAAATTTATAATTGTAGAAAAATTTGAATAATCATGTTTTTATTTTTCCTCACAAATTAAACATCAAATTCATTCCAAATAATTAAAATTCTTCTCCAACTAATTTAAATTTTTAACTATAAATTCATATATGCAAACATAATAAACTTCCGATTTTTAAATTTGAATATCTTTAAAAAATTCACAAAAAGTTTAATTTTTGTCAAGCGAAATTGTCTAATTTTTTTCAATATTCACTATCTCTCACTTTCAATTCAAATTTAAATTTTAATCACCAAAAAAAGATTTCAATTCAAATTTAAATTTTAATCACCAAAAAAAGATTTCAATTTAAATTTAAATTTTTATTCAAAAAAAAAATGAAAAGAATTGAATTGAGGAAAAATTAAAATAAAAAATAAAAAGTGAAGGTGGTAGGGGGCTGGAAGAGTGTTGGGGTAGAATGGGGGACTGGGGGTGGGGACGGGGCTGGGAGGGGTGTGGGGGTTGGACGGGGCTGGTGAGGTGTGGGGGGACGGGGCTGGGGGTGAAGTGGGATGGGGCTGGTAGGGGGTGAGGGGTGAGGATGGGCTGGGGTGGGGAAGGGCTGGACGGGTGTTAAGATGGAGGGCTGGGGGGTGGGATGGGGATGCGTGGGGTGTGGGGGTGGGGACGGGCTGGGGTGGGGAGGGAAAAAATATTTTTAAATTATTTTAAAAATATTTTTAAATTAAAAAAGATGGAGGAAAAAAAAGAATCCTTTTTAATTTTTTTTTTTAAATTTTAATAATTTTTTATTTTTTTAATTATTTTAATATAAAATTAGCCAAAAATTAACCCTCACTCGCACCCCCAGGTGAGTGGCTACACTCTCTTTGTCCTAATCATCATTTCAATGTCACATAGGCAAAGTCAACGATCAAAGGGTGCAAAATGTCGATTTTTAATAAATTCAAAAATTCAGATGACAAACACGTAAGTAGAAGTATCCAACTTACAAAATCAATATAGTATAAGAGTTCAAAAGATTATTTTGCCTTTTATAAATAAAAATTGAAAAACATAAAATATACATAGATCATACCATTATATTTGCGGGGGAGAGTGTTTCCTATTTTTTTCCACTTGCTCACTAAATAAAAGAAGAATATCCAAATGTAAACCTTAGTAGATGATGGTTGGTCCGACCACACGAGCACCGTCTATAAATACGTGCCTTGTTTCTCCATCCTCCCTAATTGGTATATCTCGATTTCTCACGCACTCTCTTTCATGGATGCCCAATCTCCCTCTGTTGTTTCCTCAGAAGCCCTAGCCTCCTATCATACAGATTCATGCTGCAACAATTACTTCGATGCATATTCCCAAAACCGTTCGAGCAATCAAAACTCTCAAGAAAATCATAACCATGTTCAGGCGCCTGAAAATTCTGGTCCAGATCAAGCATTAGAGGAGCGAAAAATTGGCGAATCCACTCTGAAGCTCGAGATACAGAGGCCTCTGTTGTCCGGAAATGGATTGACAAAGACTCACAGCAGCAACGATAGGGACCAATCGGGCGGTGAGGAAGAAACCAGCAGTAGAAGGAGAAGAAGGAGCCGTTGGGACCCACCTCCTACTGAAGATGGGACCGCTGGGACTGGTGGAAGAAAGAGGAAGTCCAGGTGGGCCGACGATGACCCCAAACCCCTAACTCAATTGCCTGATTTCATGAAAGATTTTACTGGAGGTATTGAGTTTGATCCTGAAATCCAAGCTCTTAATAGTAGATTACTTGAAATTAGTAGGAAATTACAATCCGGTATGCCCTTGGATGACAGACCTGATCGTGCTCGATCGCCTTCCCCTGAACCTATATATGATAATATGGGAGTTCGGGTTAACACTAGGGAGTACCGCGCCCGAGAAAAATTGAATAGGGAGAGACAAGAGATAATATCACAAATCATTAAGAAGAACCCTGCTTTTAAGCCTCCTGCTGATTATAGGCCTCCTAAGCTTCAAAAGAAGCTCTACATTCCCATGAAGGAGTACCCTAGTTATAATTTTATTGGACTGATTATTGGTCCAAGAGGGAATACTCAGAAGAGGATGGAAAAGGAGACAGGAGCAAAGATTGTAATTCGAGGCAAAGGGTCGATCAAGGAGGGTAGGTTCCAGCAAAAGGGGAATTTAAAACCCGATCCTTCAGAGAACGAAGATTTACATGTGTTGGTGGAAGCTGACAATCAGGAGTCACTTGAAGCTGCTGCTGCTATGGTGGAGAAGCTCTTGCAGCCTGTTGATGAAGTGCTCAATGAACATAAGAGGCAACAGCTTAAGGAACTTGCTGCGTTGAATGGAACTATTAGAGATGAGGAGTTTTGTAGGCTATGTGGTGAACCAGGGCATAGGCAGTATGCATGTCCTTCTCGCACCACCACCTTTAAGAGTGAAGTTCTCTGTAAAATATGTGGTGACGGTGGACATCCCACTATCGACTGTCCAGTGAAAAATACTACTGGCAAGAAAATGGATGATGAGTACCAGAATTTTCTGGCAGAATTGGGAGGTACCATTCCTGAATCATTAACGAAGCAAAACTCGGCAACGCTAGCTCTTGGAGTGGGAAACTCAGGAAGCAATCCTCCTTGGGCAAGCAGTAAAAATGATGGTGCCACTTCACTTCCTGGCTTAGGGTCAAGTGTACTAAAGCCAAAGGAGTTTGATGAGACAAACTTGTACATTGGTTACTTGCCACCTACTCTTGAAGATGATGGTTTGATCAATTTATTTTCTCCATTTGGTACCATTGTGATGGCTAAAGTTATAAAGGATCGTCTAAGTGGTCTGAGTAAAGGTTACGGATTTGTTAAGTTTGCGGATGTTGAACAAGCTAATAGTGCTATAACTAGCATGAATGGCCACCACCTTGAAGGAAGATCAATCGCTGTGAGAGTTGCAGGTAAGCCGCCTCAGCCTACTGTGCCTCCAGGACCTGCTCCAGCAATACCTTCATACCTGGTTCCTAATCAGGGCATGGGCGCATATCCGTCGCAGCAGTATGCAGCGGGTGGTCCTATTGGCAATGCTCCCCCCGGTGGCTATCTCCCACCTGGTGCTTCAGTTTCATGGGGACCACCTGTGCCTCCGCCATATGCCCAGTACCCACTTCCTTCTCCTGGCTCAGCCATGTATCCTCCTGTCCCAGGTCAACCCATCCCTCCATATGGAATGCAGTATCCTCCTCCAATTCCAGCAGCATCTTCTGGTGCCCCTGCTCAGACTGTTTCTTCCGGTGAACAATCTTATACATCTTCTGGCGAGGCACAACAAAGCTTTCCTCCTGGAGTGCAATCTCAGAATAGTGCACCTGCTCCTTCAGTTCCTACTTATGTGTATGGCAATTCTATCACACCTAATGCTCAACCTGCATACCCAACATCTTCATACAGTTATCCATCTTATTATGGTTTCACACCACCACCTCCTCCTCCATCTGCATCCCAGCCCAATGGGAACCATTCACAGGGTATGAGCAATGTTCCCTGGGCTCCAAATCCACCAGCTCACACACCTCCATCATCTGCGGAGAAGCCTGCTTATGGTGCGGATGCAGAATATGAGAAGTTCATGTCAGAAATGAAGTCATGATTCTATTGCTGTATCACCCTGCACCATTAGGTTGGGAAATCCTTACCAAGTCTGTTTCCAAATTTTCTATTTGGTCTCCTCTATGTTGTTTGGTGTTTACTTTTCAGGCACATGTATACATCTCCATCCTCACGCGTATACTCTACCGTCAACAGAGAGATTTCTTAACTAATTTTACTAGGGTTTTTTCAAACTTCAATGAATGATGTGTTTTTCATTTTTTACAAGAAAAAGGCGACGAGTGTGTTTTATGCGAAGAACACTCAACTCTATTTTTTTGGATCAGAAGTGAAAACCCTTTCATGAAAGTATAAGAAAGAAACCCAGCAGACAGCTAATTCTCCAGGAACCCAACTCTATATATGTGTGTGTTTGTGTGTGTGTGTGTGTATTGGTTTGTATGTTCATGAATTCCTGAAAATATGGGATTTTTTTCGTGTTTGCTTTTTTAGTTCATCTTTCTTTTTCTTCCCCCCTTTCTGTTCACTATTTCTTTTGTGAAGCAGTGAGCATTTCATAATTTATTTGTTGCTTGATAATTTTCATTCTTAATGCTTCTCATTATTAACTTTGTAATATTTTGGCAGACTGATGTGTTGGAGCATTTCACCTGATTTCTTTCCTCTTGCCATGACTTAGTTGTTGGAAGTTTCAGACTCACATCTTTAACCTTGTTGTACTGTTATGCAGAGAGATAAGACACTCAGTTCATTCATCTTGTGTTGCAGCATTAAATCAGTGGATTATGGATATTAATAATGCATTTTGTAGGATTCGTTTCTGGGGATTGCCTTCAAGCATTGTTTTTCAAATTCTAGTTTAATGATTTGTTGGAATTTCTTGATGACTAATCACTGACAGTTTGTGTGTTTCTCTCCGCTTCGACTTCTTCACCACTAATCTCCTTTGCTTGTCTCTTCTAACGTGGTTATCTCTTTTACTGTACTGGGGTCATTTAACTTTTGAGAGTTTAGAAAGAAACCTGATGCTTGCCTATGCTATTCATCCCAAAAGGCAATGCATCTTCAAATTATGAAGGTCCCCATGGTATGTGAATTTGATAGTGTGATGACTGCATTCACATGTCTATGGATTAACCTTTTTTATTTGTTCTGATACATTTTCTAGATGTCTTGTGACAGGAAAAGATGCTTGTATTGGAATTTGGTATCCTATGCTGGACTGATTTGTCTGAAAATCACTTATCCTGTTGGGTATCTTAATTTTAACATTATTTGGATTTTCTGCGATATTTTTCAAGAAAGTGTTCTGTGCAATGGGAATTAGCTGAAGCCCGTCAGGGAGGAGTGAGGATGAGTACATTTAACTGTGATGGTCAGTAGAACACTAGGACATTTCGAACTTGGCTAGAACCCTTTTTTGGGGGGTGAGGGTGTTTGGGTTGTAGCAGGAAGCTAGTAATCACTTTGAATTTGGACACTTTTGTCTTATATTTTATTTTGTGACTACGAATTCTTAGTCTCTTAGGGGTTGTTTGGTAGAGTGTATAAAAATAATGCTGAATGGGATGTATTAGTTATGCTTGTATTAGTAATGCTGGCATTATTTCTTATACACTGTGTATTAGAATTTATATGCAGTAGATTATTTGTATAAAATAATGTTTGTTTATGAAAATACCCTCCTTTAGATTTGTATATGCTCTTGTTTTGCCACCAGATTTTCTCTGCAGGCCATGCATGGATTCCAGCCATCGTGGCTCTAGTGGCGCTGCTTCTCTGATCTGAGGATTTTGAACACTACCATTGTGACAGTAAAATTTCAACCGGGGTGAACACTAACATGACAAAAATGTTGATATCATCACTACATGACGGAAGTGACACCGTCACTTTCATGTTTGAAAGCCCCATTAACTGCAACTACCAAGTCTAGTATTTTGTTTTTAGATTTGTATGTGACCTTATCAAAATTGTTTTTAGATTTTTCATTGTGTTTGAAAGCCCCGAAAACAATGTTTGAAGTAGAAGAAAGAAGAGAAGGGAGAATCACCCTTTATTTTCATGACCGAGTACAGAGAATATGGTGGGAAAATGAATTGGGAAATGTAAAAATGTTGGTAGAAGGAATTGACAAATATTTTGAGGGGTAATTTTGTCATTAACCAAGTTAATGCATGTATTAAAATGCTTTGTATTACTGATACATAGAAAATGGTGGTATTACTAAAACACACTTCAATACACAATGAAATGTCTAACTAATGCAACTAATGCAAGCATTAGTTATACATAGGCTTAAAAGTTGTACCAAACAAGGTACTTATAATACATAAGTCTAATCCATGCATTATATTTTTTAATACACTCTACCAAACGACCCCTTAGAGAAACCGAAATTACTGACAGGCAGAATGGCGAATCACATGTAGGAGAAGACTAGTGATCCTTGTGAGGATGAATATTTTTGTATTTCCTTGTGAACATCTCTTTTATTGTTGTGAATATGTGGTTGCAGACATCTCAAGCTATATCTCCCTTAGAAGTGGCTTTTCTACTTTTTGCTCTTTGGCGTTTTGCTTCCATCCAATCATTTTCTTGAGATGAGATTTGTTTCTGTTAATTTATTTAGGATTTTTGGGGAAAGAAGTTGTACGGGTCGTTGTCCCTATGTGCACACAAATTAACTGTGGATAGTTTGGTTGGAACTCGATTCATGGCTGTCTGTGTGGGTTCTCATCTTAGGAGCTATGCTCATCAATGCCTTAATATTACTGTTTTTCGTAGTTGGGGCCTTCTCTTTACTGGTCCATCAAATGGCTAGAGTTCTCGAGACAAATATTTGTATAATCTGGATTTCATGTCCATTGGAATCAATTGGTCTTAATATTTTAATCAGTTGAAAAATGCAATTCTGCTATACGGGAGAATGTTGATGCTCGTTGGATTCAAAAGATAGCTTGCAAATAAAAATGTTAAATTTTACCGATCAAAAAGAATAGTTTGCATTTATATTGTATAGGTGGAAATGGATTTTGGTCACTTTCCGGAACAAGACATCTTATTTTTGGAAATAAGGCAAATAGGAATAAACCACCTTTTGCGCTTGTGTTCTTCAGCTTAAGGATTTGCAGACCAATCAGGATGAGACAAATTCTTCGTCCTCTGAAGGAAAATTAGGAGATTCCAATTATAATTGCTGCAAGTTCCTGTTTGCTTAAAGAAACAATCTTCTGATAACTCAACTCCCATCTAACTTGGATTTTTGATCACTGTCAATCAAGAAACTACGTATGCCTTGTTATGTAGGGGGCTTTTTAGTTTATAATTATTTGGGTCTCCAAATCATATTTTTCAAAGATGATTTTACTTACATGAAATCTCTTTATGCCCTTTGAATAGTTCTCAGAATGTTCTTTATTTTAATTTCAAATTGCTGGGTTCTCTAGATCAAGTATTTTGAAGACTCTGCCACTGAGATTTGATGGAATTCGTTCTGCCGTATTATGGAATATGGTTATTAGGAACCCAGATGAACTAACGTTTTTCGTGAATTGATAAATGTCAGTTTTATAAGTTCAGCTGGTGCAATTGGGTTGATTTTTGAAAATTTTGCAATTATCTTCATGATAGCTTTTTAAGTGTTAGGATTTGTTTATTGCCCCAGTTTGATGTACCTTTCTTTGTTTCACCTCCTCTAATGTGCAAAAAATAAAATTGGTCTTATTACTCTTTGAAGTGATTCTCTTGAAGATTTTGTGTATCATAGCAGGTCATTGGTTGTCATATTTTGTATTTCACTCGTACAAACTTTCACAAATAACTGTATGAAGCATGGTTTTCACAAGTAGAGGAATGTGTGAGTGGTGAATCCGGCTCTAATGTGTGAGTGGTGAAACCTACTCTAATTGTCTCCAGACCTAGTTTGCAGAATACTAGGTCTCTAGGTCAGTGTAGATAATACTATTGCAGTCTCTAGTTCCTTGACTGATAGAAAGATGTGGCATTTAGGATCACTTACTCCACACTATTCATCAGGATCTTCCTGGTATATGCTCATGAAACTTACTCTGCTTTGGTGGTATGAATGTGTTGATTTTTGTTGGAGCTCATGGAATGTAGAAGGTTCAGGATTGGAGCAGTCACATATGCCTTGGTTGCAGACCATGATTATTTTATGGATTTTTCTTACAATTCACCCTCAATTTCCTTTGATGGGTGCCTGCCTTCTGATTGCACCATTCTGCTTCTTTCTGAAATGATCACTCTAATCTTAGAAAAGATATTTCTGGATTGGGATAACTTCTTGAGAGCTTGTTGCATTCACTTCTTCATGGGAATAACCTGCTTCATTGTAGTAGCCTTTATTATGTATGTGGAGACTTTAAAAATCTATATGCATGTGACTGTTGAACTGGCTCGATGCTATACGCATAGCAGTCTTGTCTCGCAAAACAGTTTTCCTCTTATTCTTCTCCTTGAATGAGTTCTTGGAGTCTCTGATATAGTGTTCACTTGCAATTTTCGAAGGGACTTGTAATCAGAAGTCTCTCATGTAGGCAGTATCACTCCGAAGTTTATATTACCCTACCCTTCCTTTGGTTGTTTTTTGAATTTTAAGATTTTCTTTTACAGGTAAATGTTGTTCCATTTCTCAAATCTAGTTGTTTACGATGTTGAAAACGGAGCACATTTTGCTAAAGTTATCTGTTTGATGAAGTGGCTTCTTGTTTCTGATTTTCTGTTATCTAATGCTGCCACCTATGCTATTAAGATATTATCAGCTCTTCCTTTGTTTCCCTGGTCTTGTGTTGTCCCTTCTACCTTGAAATTTGCACTGTCCGATGAAAGCCTTGATTGGTCCTAGAGGTGGATGCATGGGGCTCATTTTTGCATGGTACATTTGACAGTTTGATTCCCTTGATTTGTGTCTCATTGCAAATTCGTCTTGTTCTTGTTCTAACTTCCTTAAGTTATTTGAATCATGAACCTTTTGTCATTGTGATTGGCATTTGAGTTTTGGGCTTTGTGTCCCATCTTGCTTGGGGTTGAGGTGTAGTAGTAGTTGCTTTGTGCGATAAATGTCTTCGCTAAGACCGGGACCATTCAAGCTTCTGGTGTGGTGGATCATATTTTTGTCTAGGGCTTTATTGGGGTTGAGATGTTGAGTAGCTGAACTTCAGTCCTGTATGGCGAGATTAGATATTGTGTGGAAGCTTAGTATTTCTGTTTAACGTTGATTTTGGTATCAGGTATTTTGGTGATATAGGTTTACAATGTATTATAGCTTTTGTTTCTTTTTTCCTTTTTACCTTCTGTTTTAGACCAACTTTTTAAAGTTGTTTGTTAGGAGTGTATACCTATAGCAGGGATGGCTCCCCATTTCAGAAGGTCTCTTGATTCATTCCTTCACTGGTGGACAAGTTAATATTAAGCATACAGGATGTGTTCATCTAGCACTTGTTAGTTCTAAAATTGGTTTGTGAGTAAAGATGGCTGTCCTTATTTTGCTTTTGGGGGCTTTGGCCTGAAGTTCATCTGTTTTAAGGTGGATGCTTAATCTTTTCTTTTGGTAGCTGACAAACATTTTCTTTATACTTGTTGCAAAATATTTCCTCTTTGTCCATTGTTTTGTCTAGAATTTAGTGGGAGCTTGTCATATAGCTGATAACATTGATTTGTGTTAAATTAGCTGTTTGATTTGTTTTTCCTCAGTTCTGTGCATGATTTTGCTCAATGTTTATGACATGTCGGTTGCCATCTATTTGACTGGGTATAGCTGAGTGGTAAGTGGACGTCTCAGCAAGCAAAAAAAATGTTTTCTGTTGCTGCATTGTTCTACATCATCTACTTTGCTATTGTTTGTTTTGAGGTTCCTAATGGCAAACGAGTAAGGACTACTGGAGGCCAAACAATGGAGTTCTATTTGTACCCAGAGTTCTCTCCTGTGGTAGGTAAGTTAGTTGCTATGCTGCTTAGTGTTGTTGGTGTCCGATAGAATTCTTTCCTGTGTGCCTGGAAAGTCCAGACCAAATATCTGATAGAACGCAGCAAAATTCTTCTCAAGACCGGTTAAGGATTTTTCCGTTGGGCAAGAATGCACGATTATTCCATCCCACCTTGAAACTAAAACTTATACATAATTGAACGAAAGGATAAACAAAGAGGGGATGTTTGTGCGAAACTGGTGAGGGGGGGCATCTTAGTGCTTCTGCAAAGTCTAGTTCTGCAACATTGTGAAAATACGGTGCTAATATTTTCATCGGTTCTCCCCAATTTTTTCTTACCTGAATGATAGTGGCATGCTGGGTTTGTTTAAAGTTCAGATGAAATGATGGGGATTCTTGTCAAATCAAAAATAGGAATAAGAGAACGGTCACATAGCCAGCTTCGGTGAAGTGGAGGCCTTGTTTAAGTTGCCGTTGAAATCATCATAGCTAAAGTTAATTGCTCATTAGCTTGAAGGTTCCATGTTCTCACAAAGGTAATGAGTCGACTTTCTAATCGCCTACCTAAGTGGCAGCCAAGATTCGATCAATGAAATTGCTTCCCCTTTTCTCGTGTGGTTTACATTATGTAGTTGTGGACATCCGAGAGCATGGAAGAAAATAATTTGAAAAGCAAAAGAAAAACTTACATTTATTTGAAGTCTTATTAGTATTTAAAGTTAAAAGTGTAAAATAGATGGCAAAAGCTTGTACAAAAGATATGAATTTGGAAAACCAAGGACATAACAAAATAGAAAGAAAATTTGCAAAATCGTACGCTAAGCAAAGGTTTGTGAGAAGGTATTCTTTCAAGGGTCAATCGAAGTTGGGTTTGAACTATAAAGGTGGCAAATTTGATTCTCCTGTGTCATGTAGGGGTGTGCATGGGATCGGTTCGGTTCGATTTTATATATTATCGATTCAGTTTATCAGTTTTCGGTTATTAAATATGTTAAACCAATAATCAAACCAATAAGATATTTTTTATCGGTTTTTAGTTCTTAACGGCTTGGTTTTCAATTTAACCGATAAGAAAATACTCATAAAATAGAAATGTAGTAACTAACATGAAAAAAAAAATCGAATCTTAGTTGCAATCAAAATCCTATATAATGTATTTTAATTTACAAAAAATCAAACTGAACCAATAACTCAATAATTTTTTTAAATAAATCATTAATCCGATAATAATAAACTGATAATATTTTTATCGGTTTAATTAATCAATCGGTTCGATTTTTGCACACCCTAGTGCCATGATCGTCTGTCTTTGGCTTTATTGGAGGAAACATAGTTTGTACTTTATTCGTGTAGTTAAATAAAAGAGCAAAGGATTGAAAAAAAAAGATGTTCCTAGAAAATTAGAAATGGGGTAAAAAATTTAATGGAATTATTTCTCTTATTATGTTATAATTTTTAAATGTGCTCCAATACATTACTTTTGACGAAATAGGGCCTATTACACCATTTAAGTAATGAAAATGCTATATAAATATCCTCTTCCTATCTTTAGGCTCTAAAATATTTCTTCATCCATCTGTATGGCTTTAAAATACCTACTCACTTAACAAACTAATGATTAGACTTATGACTTAACACATGAGAGCTTGTAATTGGTTGGAAGTTTAATTAATTATTAATTATTTCCCAAAGTCCAGTCGGATTTGTACTTAAATTATCCAACACAAACCGGTTATCACAAATACTAAAAAAGAAATATAATAAATCATGACTTTATTTTAAGAAAAAAGAAAAATAATTTTAAAACTATATGCTTAAATTTTATTACTTTCTCTGTTTTAAAAAGAATGACTTGTTTTGACTTGACACGATGTTTAAGAAAATAAAGAAGATTTTTGAATTTTATGATCTTAAATTAAAGTTATGTGAAATGTATCCAAATATTTTTTAATCTTTGGCCTTAAACATGCTTTGGAATTAAAGTATTACAAAGAAAAGGAAAGGGTCATTCCTTTTTAAACAAATGAAAAAGAACAGTAGGTCATTCTTTTTTAAATGGAGGAATTATATTATTATGTGTACTAATTATTATAAAGTGTCCAATTAAAAAATAATATGTGCTAATAGATTTTAACTTATTTTTAGTCTCTCGCATGCCTTCAAAGAGAATGAGTACACCCTCTTTGCCACTAAATACTTAAAGGTGTATGTATTCCATTTTAAAATAGTATGGGGGTAGGGGAGGGTAATGCCTCGAAGATACCCCTGGACGTCACATAGTGCTTAAGACTATGTATAGCCCCAAGCTAACCCATGATATCTACTCGACATTGAACTCTCGTAAATATAAACTGAAACATGTGCAGGAACTGAAGAAAACTTATAAACTGAATTCAAATAGATAAACAATCTCAATCCAATCACTCTAACTCAGTAACCTTCAACTTTATGAAAAACTGAAAGAACGTATTGTCTAACTAATCTTGACAAGTCTCTAACTAAAATTGAAGAACCACTGAGACAAACCCAAGCTGATCTAAACTTAAAACTGAATAACTGAAATAATAACACTGAACATCTGGAACCAAACAAGCTTGGCCCTTGAACTATGAGGACTCACCAATTGTCTGAATGTAGGAAGTGGTATCCGCAGTTAATCGTGTTGCTGGGGACGAACACCAGAACCTACATTATGGAACAATGTAGCCACACAGACATATATGTAGTCAGTACTTTTGGAATGTACTGAGTATGTGAAGGTGAATGTAATAAGTAAAACTGAACCTGAACATACTTTCAAATCATGCATGCTAAGTGTAAGAAGACTCACATTGATCATAAATAAGAGGGAAAGTTGTAATCTCATTAAGAATAACTCATAAAATAATATATGAACAACAATTGTGAGTCATTACACTTAAGGGTCGTTTGGTGTGAGGTATAAGAGATAAGTAGTCTTGGGATAAAAGATTATTTTATCCCATATTTGATTGGAGGTATTAGTTAATACCAAGATAACTTATCCCACCATTTACACCATAGTGATGGGATAAGTTATCCCATATGGATGGTGGAATAAGTTATTCTGGGATAACTAATCTCGGAATTAATTATTTTGGGATAACTATTTTCCAACCAAACGACCCCTTAGTTTCTAAAATCCTTTTTTCTATGGCATATTTCGTAACTAACATAAACCATGCGAGCAATATGGAGTTCAATGACTCAAACCCTCATTGAAAGGGCCCAATATACTTTGTCAGGGTATAAAAGCTAACTATGGTGATCACCTAACCATGTCCGATTGGACAAGCTGAATAACATAAATGACATGCCCATTAGGAAAAATTAAAATAACCTACGATGGCACGTAGTTTTTAGAAAATAGAATGCAGTAAACCTACATTTTATTCTCGGTGCTAGATATTACTCCCAAAACACATATTGTTGTTCGTACACTATTTATGAAGTTCACCTTAAAATATAAGCATATGAGCTGTTAAGTCTGAAAACACAATGTACTTCTATTTCTATCTCAAAATCTTAATTTTTTATGTGAACTTCACAGCTAGTCTGAAATCTCATATCAAAACTAAAACTGTGATTATACTGAAATGCTTTTGAAACTCAAAATAGTAAACTTGAACTTCTTGTAAACTGAATATTTAATGCTCAAATTGTAATTTTCTATCAACACATGGAAACTTCATATCAAAATGTCGTAACTCAATGCTTGAGATCATTATAATAGGTAAAACTTAAATAAGCATGAAAACATATACAAAATAATGTGCAACTTATGATCAAACATCATAAACTCAAGCATAAGAAAAATTGGTATGAACCCTAGTTGTAAAAATCTCAAATTTATGATACAAACTCAGCTTTTGGGCACAAGGATAAATGGTTATCCTTGTTCAAAACTCACATACCTGGACTTAGTGAGTTTCTCGAGGGAATCTCGAATTAGAAACTTTGCAAGCTTGATTTTTGGTGAAAAACTCTTCTTTTGTGTTCTTGATAGGTTTGGGATAAGAAAGGTTGTTTAATATGAGTTAAGAGGGTGGGTTTTATGTTAAATATGATTGAGAAGTCATTTAATAGGTAAAAGAACAAAAAGACCTCGACCCAAACTATAAAAAAACAAAACAAACATTTCTAAACCCTTGGGTGTGGCCTAAAGAACTAAAAGAACAAATAAGTTCAGTTATAGCAGTAAGTGAAAGATATAGTTTGCAGAGAAAAATGGACAACTATTTTATTCATTCTGTTGGTGACTCTTTAAATAAAAAATTGCAAATTAGACAGACATTTCATCCCACTAAACCACTAATAGATTGCACTAACCAAACTCTCTTAAACTTAAGGAACACTATCTGCTACTCTAAATACTAGGAAAACAACAACATACTTAAAAAAGCAACCTAACAACTAAAGCTAAAAAATAGCCTACTGCAGACTTGGTCAAATTTAAAAAGACTGATGTTGCACAACTGTAACACCCCTTATCAACATCAGCTTCCTGTCTTAACCATGCCTAGCTGCTGGCAAAAAGTGCCCAACTTGTTGGAACTAAGACCTTTTGTGAACAAGTTTGCAATTTGACGTTCTATTTTAGTATGATCCAAAGCAATCTTTTCTTCCAAGACTTTTTCCCTGATAAAGTGGTAATGTATATCCACATGCTTAGTCCTTGTGTGAAACACTGGATTTTTAGCCAAGAAAATTGCTGACTGATTATCACAGTACAAAGGCACTGCATAGTCCACCGATTGTTGTAAGTCCTTCATTAATTGTACGAGCCATTTACTTTCTTGAGCTGCAACTACTTTTGCCCTATATTTCGCTTATATTGTTGATAAAGACACAGTTGGTTGCCTTTTGCTGCACCATGATACCGCTTCTGATGCAAGCATAAATACTTATCCAGTAGTTAAGCGCCGAGTATCATGATCTCCGGCATAGTCAGAATCACAATAACCACATAAATTGCATTCTTCACCTTTCTTATACAAAATACCATAGCCAAGTTTACTTTTCACATATCTCAAGAGTCGACGAACTCCTTCCAAATGAGAATTATTTGGATTTTGCATGTAATGACTCATAACACCAACTGGGTAAGAGATGTCGGTTCTTGTTAAAGTTAAGAATATCAAACTACCCACCAATTGTCGATACATTATTGCATCTTCCAAGTCTTTCCCTTCATGTGAACAAATCTTAGCATTTGGCTCCAGTGGTGTTAAAATTGGTTTGCAATTGAACATCCCAAACTTCTTCAAGAGATCTTTGGCATATTTTTGTTGATGCAAACAAATTCCTTTTTCACTGCGATCAACCTCCAATCCAAGAAAAGGATTGAGTTGTCCGAGTTCCTTCATCTGGAAGCAGATTGAAAAAATTTTCTTAGTTCAGAGAATTTCTTCTTCACAATCTCCTGTTAGGATTAGATCATCCACATATACTAGCATAATATCTAGTTTTCAGTCTGCAATTTTCACAAATAAGCTGGAATCTACTGGTGCAACTGAATAACCACTATGAGTAAGAAATTCAGAAATCTTACCATACCATGACCTTGGAGCTTGCTTTAATCCATATAGTGCCTTTCTAATCTTACACATATAATCTAGACGATCTTGACTTTAGAAATCCATTGGTTGACATATGTAGATCTCCCGATCCAACTCACCATGCATAATGGCATTCTTTATGTCCATATGCCACATATTTTAATCTTTACTAGATGCAAGTGCAAGTAGAACTCTAACAGTATTAATCTCTTATCACGCCACTCTAAGGGCGTAGTACACCCTTATCGTGAAACGTTCAGAGCATGACACGCTTTTATTGCGGACCCTCATTGGTTTGGGGTCTCGAAATGACCCCAAACACGTTTCAAAAATTCAAAAACACTTTCTAGTGGTCCCGTTATCATTCATTATCATAATTCAACTCAAAAATCACCATTAAACACGAAGCAGGTACCAAAATAAAACTGAAGAAATTTTGGGGTCTAACATTATCTTTCTTTTGGGATCATTCATCCTTGAATGAAGGTTGGGGAGGAATAACAACTATCTCATGGGCTCGCTAGGCTAAGATATGATTTTTTTTTACTCTAAGATGGAAACCTTTTACCTCAAGCATAAGCTCATAACTAAATGACTCAATCAACACAAACTTTATATGATAAGGTTAAGGATATGTATGAATTAATTAGACTTAGATGAATTTCTTACCACATACTAACTCTGTGCTAAAAGTGAATAAGTAAGGATATCGAGTCATCATGTCTGCATCTACTTCCCAAGTCACTCTCTCAACTGCTTGGTTTCTTCAAAGAACTTTCACTGAAGCAACCTCTTTATTGAGTAACCTTCGAATCTGTCGATCAAGGATCTGAACAAGAATCTTTTTGTAGGACAAGCTCTACTTCACCCCAATATTCTCTACGGGAACTACTAAAGATGATCCCCAACGAACCTTCTTAGAATTGACATATGTAAAACTGGATGGATAATGGCTAAGTTTGAGGGAAGGTCTAACTCGTAAGCAAATTCTCCCATGCATTTCACTATTTCATAAGTACCAATATATTGGAGATAAAGTTTTTCCTTCTTTCTAAATCTCATTATTCCCTTCATGGGTGACAACTTCAAAAACACCCAATCACCCTCTTCAAATTTTAGTTCTCTCCTCCTCGCATCTGCATATAATTTCTGACGACTTTGAGTGATTTTCAACCTCTCACAAATCAACTAAACTTTATCCATAGCTCCAACAACAGAATTCAACCCAACCAAGGCTACTTCACCAAATTTGAACCAATTTATAGGTGACTTGCATCTACGACCGCACAATGCTTCGAACAGAGCCATCTGAATATGATAACTATTTTTATAGGTAAACTCAATCAAGGTTAAATGATCATCCCTATTTTCTTTGAAGTCCATCATGTAGGATCTCAACATATCTTCCAATGTTTGAATTGTATGCACAACCTAACCATCTGTCTGCGAATAAAAGACTGTACTAAGCTTTACCTTTGTACCAAGGCCTTTCTGAAATGATTGCCAAAATTAGGAAGTGAATTACATACCTCAGTCTGAAATGATGGACAAAGAAATCCTATGGATCCTTACCAACTCATGAATATATATCTTAGCATAATCTTCTGTTGTATCTGAGATCTTAATTGACAAAAAATGGGTTGATTTGGTCATTCGATCCACAATGACCCAAATCAAATCATACCGATGTTTGGTGAGAGGAAGTACAGTAAAGAAGTCTATATTAATGACCTCCCACTTCTAAGTAGGAAAGCTAATATCCTAAAGTGTACCCTCGAGCCTTTGATGTTCAATCTTTACCTGCTGATAATTTGGACACTTGGCCACAAACTCTGCTATGTACCTCTTTATTCCATTCCACCAATAAATTTCTTGCAGATCGTGGTACATATTAGTATCACCAGGGTGAATCGAATACTTAGAACTGTGGGCCCCAGCTAATATCTTTTCTCTCAATCCATCAAAATAGGAACACATAGCCAACCTTGATAACGAATGACACCATCTCCCCCTTGGGAGAAGACTTTGAGTTTTTTCTACTAAACTACATCCAATATCTGGCTAAGTATGGGACGACTACATTGCTTCTCTTTCACTTCCACCACTAAGGATGATTCTAAACTATTTTGAACCACTACACCCCCATCATTTATATGAAGCAGACATACACCTAAATGAGCAAGTCTATGCACTTACTTGGCCAATTCCTACTCTTTCTTTTTCACATGATCCATACTGCCCATAGACAGTCTATTCCACACGTCTGCCACCATATTTTCCTTAACCGAATGGTAAAGTACATTTATGTCATAATCTTTTAATAGCTCCAACCACCTTCTCTGATGAAGATTCAACTTATTTTGCGTAAATACATATTAGATATTCTTATGATTAGTGAAAATATCAACATGCACACTATACAAATAGTACCTCCAAATCTTCAGGGCAAACACAACAACTTCTAACTCTAAATCATGAGTTGAGTAATTCTTTTCATGGTCTTTAAACTATCTGGAGAAATAGGCTATTACCTTCCTATTTTGCATCAAAACACAACCTAACCCAACTCTGTAGGCATTAAAATACACCACAAATTCGTCTAACCCTTTTAGCAAAGCCAACACTGGCGCTGAAGTTAATCTATCTTTCAACGTTTGGAAGCTCTTCTCATATTTATTTGACCATATAAACTTTACTTTCTTTTGTTTCAACTTATTCAGTGGTGCAATTATTGAGGAAAATTCCTCAACAAACCTCCTATAATAACTATCTAAACCCAAAAAGCTCTAAATATCGAATGTAGTAATAGGACTAGGTCAGTGTTTCACTGCAACATTTTCTGAGGATCTACATAAATACCGGCACCTAAAATCACGTCACCAAAATATAACAAACTCCAGCCAAAATTCAACCTTAATAAACTTTGCATAAAGTAGACAATCCTTAAGGGTATGCAACTCTATTCTCAAATAGTATACATGCTCCTTCTCACTTCGATAATATATAAGATATCATCTATGAAGACAATGACAAATATTTCTAAATACTGCTTAAAGACCTTGTTCATTAAATCCATAAAAGTTGCAGGGGCGTTTGTTAGTCCAAAAGACATAACCACAAACTAAAAGTGACCATACTGGGTTTTGAAAGCAGTCTTCAGAATATCACGCTCTCTGACCTTTAACTGGTGATCCTCGATCTGAGATCAATCATTGAAAACCAATGGGAACCATGAAGATGGTCAAACTTCATTAATTTTAGGAGTGGGTTACTTATTTTGATGGTTACCTTATTTAACTGTCTATAATCTATATACGTTCTGAGAGTACCATTCTTCTTGTGCACGAATAAAACTAAAGCACTCCATGTAGAAACTCTAGGATTGATGAACCCTTATGTAAGAGGTCCTTAAGCTGCTCTTTCAACTCTTTAAGCTTAATTGGGGCCATACGATAGGAAGGAATAAACATAGTCTAGGTATTTAAAAGAAGATCAATATCAAACTCTATTTCTCTGTCAGGAGGTACCTTGAGTAGATCCTCTAGGAAGACTTTAGAAAACTCATTAACTATATTAACTTACTGAATGGTTGGGTTTTTGGACTTAGTATCTTTAACTCGAACTAAGTGATAGATACGCCTTTTTGATATTAACTTTCTGGCTTTGAGATAAGAGATGAAATGATCCTTAGGGGATGCTGAACTAACCTCCTGTAACACCCTGAATTTTGGTCCTTGGAAAATTTCTTGATTATGAGCTTACTGTCTAGACAAGGACTGGACGTAACGATTTATGATAACTCTTTACGAGTCGTAAGGCACAATCGTAGCCTGACCAGTAAATTATCCAATATTTCCCTAAGTTTCTATCCTGACTACTATTGGGACTTGACAAGTCGTAGTGAGACATTATGAGTTGTAATGTGTGACTTATAGTCTCACTAGTGTGATTGCCCATATTTTCTATTATGACTACGATTATGACTATATGAGTCATATAGTTTGGTCACGAGTTTTAGAGTGAGACTCGTGACCTGACCAGTAAGGATGCTTTGAGGTACTACTTTGATTATAAGTCGTGGTGACGACTCATAAGGAGACCCGATGAGTCGTAGGGTAATCCATTATCACTGGCGATAATTTTTTAGTTTTTAATTAGGGGCACTTTAGATATTTCCCTCTTTCCTAAATTGAGATCCACAACCTAAAATACCCTAAGAGACCCCATAACCCCTTATTAATTAAATAATTGCTCTCCTCTCTTGTCTTAAATTCCCCATTCAAAGACAAATCTAGGGTTTTAAGAGTTTGGTCTTTTAGGGCTCAAGGGTGGGTTCTTCTCTAAATTTCTTGGTGATTAAGGCATGTATCTCTCTCCCTAAACTTGTGTTTTACTATGGCATTAATTGAATTGGTATTCACATAATTTTAATGTTGGTTTTTGAATGATGGGTTGAGGATTTTGGAGAATGATTATTTTAATACTTTATTTATGGTTTTTATGAATTAATTATGCTTTGAATTGATGATTTGTTAACTCATTAGGGTGAATGGGTATGATTATGGAATGGGGGTAATGGTTTCCCCAAAGTAATTGAATTTTGATGTTGAAATTGATAAGAACCTCAACCCACTTGCATAATTGGTTTTGGAGTGTGAATAATCATTTGACTTTGCCTACTACTTTTAACTAATGTTTTGCATCTATGGATAAATTAGCTATTCAAAGGTCTTGGTGACCGTGGAATGGTTTTGAATTTAAACTTCAGAGTCCTATTGGCCAATGGGTTAGAGTCCTACTTGGCTAAGTGATTTGGTTTCTACTTAGGACTTTGGATTCCTATTGGTTGAGGAGGATTAGAGTCCCACTTGGCTAAAGGGTTTGTTTCCTACTTGAAACTTTGGAGTCTTGTTAGCTAATGGGTTAGATTACTAATGGAAAATGGTTGGATTTATAAAAATGACATGTGCTTGCAAGCTATTATCGGTATGACGATACCACTTGATGTTGCCTAAATTAATGACTCCTTGATTTAATGAATTGTTTATGTGATAAAAATTTTAATTGGGATTAAAGGGTATTGTGTAGTTCATCGTGAAGGTGGAAGTCCCGAGAGGACTAGTACTGGAAACCATGTTTGCCTGCGTGGAGTTCTAAATGACCAGGTTTTTGAGTCACCCTTGATACATATCCGGGAGGTATGATTCCCCTCTACATATATATTATGATTATTCTCCAGTTCGTGCAGCTACATATACTAGGTCCCGACTAGGGGTAAGAGGTGGGGCCCATATAGCCCTGGGTACTATTATGACGGTTATACTATATAACCCTGGCTAATATTTTAACCTTTATGCTAAGCTTTATCCCCTATCTTGGCATCTTATATATATGTATATGCATGTATATGGACATGAGCATTGATACTTTTTTAGGGTTGTTTTGAAATGACACTATTTTATCCCCTTATCCCTGAGTTACATGATAGTGCTTATCTCACTAACCATCTTCGGATATTTTAGCCCCATGCGGTGCAAGGAATGAAGACACTTATATTTTTTTTGCACAGTGATAGGTGATTCTTGGACCGTTTGTCAGTCAACTTGAAGTGGTGAGCCTCCTTCTTTCGAAAGGCCGTTACTTATTAATTTATTTTATGCCTTAGACTCTTTCTATTGGACTCTTTTGGCTATCATCAGGGGCATGTCTCGACTTAGATTGGTTTTGGTCTATTTACAGGCGATGTGGATTACAGTGGATTGACATTTGGTATTATGGATTCTTAGAATATTCTTATTATTGATCACTCTATCTTGTTATATGTTCGGAATTAATTCGCTGCTAGGTATGTTGTGTTCTGTTTGACTAGGCAAAGAGGGTGTTCTCCGGTCTTCGGTGGACTTGAGATACCTTTCACGGCCAGGACTTGGTTTAGGTCATGACAAAGTTGGTATCAGAGCCCTAAGTTCATGGTCAATTGGGTGTCCACAAAGCTGTGTTAAGTAGAGTCTCTTTTATGGGTGTGTAATATGCCACACTTATAAGGGAGAGGTTATGAGACATTTAGGAATGTTTTTCTTTCTTGTGTTCTACTTTTGGGTTGTAAAGTCTAGGATGTTGAAAGTTCCTCTAGTTCCTATTTTTTCACATTTCAGATCATGTCTCCCCGAAGATCTGATGCCCATGGAAACCTTTCTGTCATATCTGATGTCAATGTGGATAGAACTAGTCCAACCTATGGGATATAGACTCGGTCTAGGGTCACTGCTTTTAATTTCCCTCGTGGAGTTCCATCGATCCCTACTTGTCCTCCTTGGGACTCTCGGGTTGATAATGATTATGCCCCACCATCCCAAGAAGATATTTCTAATCTTGAGTTTTGTCGATCTATTCATCTACTGACTCAGTTGGTGACTACTCAGTCTCATTAGCATAATCATGTTGGTTCTGTTGCTCCATCTTCTGAGGTCACTAGAGTTGGCCAGTTCATTAAGCTAAATCCTCTAACCTTTATAATATCTAAAGTAAGGAGGATGCTCAAGGTTTTGTGGATGAGATGGAGAAGATATTTAGGGTGATGTATGCTACTAATTCTAAAGGTGTAGAATTCACTGCATATCAGCTAAAAGATATAGTGTATCAGTGGTATAAGGAGTGGGATTAGTCAAGGGATGATGATGCAGAGTTGGCATTATGGGATGACTTCTTTGGTGCTTTTCTTGATCGCTTCTTTCCTCAGGAGTTGAGAAAGGAAAAGGCTAAGGAGTTTGTGTATCAAAAATAGGGCAAGAGGAGTGTGAATGAGTATGCCCTAAAATTCCATCAGTTGTCTCGCTATGCTCCTGAGCTAGTATCTAGCATGCGGGCTAGGATGAGAAAGTTTGCTTTGGGCTTGTCTTAGGACTTGGTATTGGATTGCAAGGCCTCCTTACTGAATAACGACATGTATATCTCTAGGCATATAGTTTATATGTAGCAGGTTAAATCTGAAAAAAAGAAACAAGTTGAAATAGGGGAGAGGCAGAGTAAGAAATTTAGGTATTCTGAGCAGGGCAGAGGATAATAAAATAGTGGTAGAGATGGCAGGAAGTAGTTTAAGTAGAAGTGAAGGAATTTTATTTCTTATTCTACGGCTAGTGCTCTATATCCAAAGTTATTTGGTGATTGCTGCTTTCAAACTGACAGTGGGTTTAAGGAACAAGGTGCCCAATCTCAGTCCAGTGGAGCTCAGTCGCTTCATTATATCCTCCTTGTAGATTTTGAGGGTAGGTGCATCACAGAGTGTGTGATGGGGGAGAAATCATTGTTTTAAGGGTGATCAACTTAGTCATATGCAGTGGGAATATCCTTCAACAAGGGTTGCTACGTGAGAAAATAAGGTCTTGGTTGTTGCTTCTTCAGGCTCTTGTGCCAAAGAGTGCTACCTATGGCTCTAGCACTGGTCGAAATCGTCTTTATGCTCTTTCAACTTATTAAAAATTTGAGTCATCTCCTAATGTTGTCACTGTATGTTACAACTCTTCTCTCGTGACCTATATTTCTTATTTGATCAGGGGTCTACTCTTTCTTATGTGACCCCTTATGTGGCTATTCATTTTGGTTTTGGTCCCAAAAGTATTTCGGATCCCTTTTTTATTTCTACCTCAGTGGGTGCTTCTATGGTTACTAAAAGAGTTTATAGGGTATGTGTGGCATCTATATGTGGTAGGGAGACCCTAATGG
The DNA here is from genome assembly GCA_030864215.1 of Capsicum pubescens. Classification (NCBI taxonomy): domain Eukaryota; kingdom Viridiplantae; phylum Streptophyta; class Magnoliopsida; order Solanales; family Solanaceae; genus Capsicum; species Capsicum pubescens. The sequence continues at coordinate 109,270,581 of CM061540.1, read as the reverse complement.
ATTTGATTAAATTGGGTATGCTAGATTTTGATGTTATCTTAGGGATGGATTGGCTTTATTTATGCTATGACTCTCTAGATTGTCGGACCCGTAAGGTCATTTTCAAATTTCCTAATGAGCCAGTTGTAGAATGGGAAGAAAGTTCCATAGTACCTAAAGAAAAGTTCATTTCATATCTTAGAGCCCGAAAGTTGATTTCCAAAGGGTGTCTTTATCATTTGGCCCGAGTTAAAGATTCTAATTCGGGGGGTCCCTCTATGAAATCCATTCCCATGGTTCATGAGGTTCTTGAGGTTTTCCCTGATGATCTTCCTGGTATTCCTCCCAACAAGGAAATTGACTTTGGGATTGACCTTCTCCCGGATACCCGTCCTATCTCTATCCCTCTTTATAGAATGACTCTGACTGAGTTAAAAAAACTTAAGGAATAGTTGAAAGATCTTCTTAATAAGGGTTGGGGTGTTCCTGTTCTTTTCGTGCATAAGAAGGATGGGTCTCTTCGAATGTGTATCGACTACCGCCCGTTGAATAAGGTGATAGTAAAGAATAAATATCTTCTTCCTAGGATTGAAAACCTGTTTGGGAAGCTTCAGGTATCTAATTACTTTTCTAAGATTGATCTTCGATCGGGTTATCATCAGTTGAAGATTAGGGAGGTGGATATCCCTAAGACTACTTTCCGTACCTGGTGTGGTAATTATGAGTTTTTAGTCATGTCTTTTGGGTTGACTAATGCTCTGGCTGCATTTATGAATCTCATGAACTGGGTATTCCATCGATTTCTTGACCTACTCATCATTGTATTTATCGATGACATACTGGTATATACAAGAAGTGAGTAGGATCATGTCAATCACCTCCGTATAGTGTTGCAGACTCTTAAGGATAAACGATTGTATGTTAAGTTTTCAAAGTGTGAGTTCTGGTTGAGCGTTGTGACCTTTCTTGGTCATGTTGTACCCAGTGAGAGGATCATAGTGGATCCACAGAAGGTTGAGGAAGTTAAGAAGTGGCCTAAACCTATGACTCCAACCAATATTCAGAGTTTCTTGGGTTTAGCGGGTATTATAGGAGGTTTGTGGAGAGTTTCTCTTCAATTGCTACTCTGTTGACTAAGTGACTCAGAAGAAAGTGAAATTTCTGTGGTCCAATGCTTGTGAGGGTAGATTCGAAAAGTTGAAGAATAAGTTGACTCAACTCTAGTTTTGACCTTACTCGAGGTCTAATGCTTGCAAGCTATCCTCGGTATGACAATACCACTTGATGTTGCCTAAATGAATGAATCCATTATTTAATGAATGGCTTATTTGCTAAATGTTTTAATTGGTATTAAAGAGGGTTATGTAGTCTGCCGTCAAGGTGGAGGTCCCAAGAGGACTAATACTAGAAACCACATTTGCCCGCATACGGGTCTAAATGATGTGTTCGAGTCACCCTTAATGCATGGCCTGGATATTAGAGTCCCTTATGCATATATGTTATGATTATTCTCCAGTTCATACGGCTACACGCACTAGGGCCCAATGATGTGCTGTGGAAACATAGCATATTTATCGCCTAAAACAAGGAATTTACGTTTGGACTTAGGCTATTTTGGTAGATATGATGTGGCTTTTATATGTGTTGCAGGTAAAATAGGTCGATAGTGTGTTGGATTAAAAGAAGAAAGAAAAGTTTTACAAAGGCAAAGTACTAGTCAAGCTATGAGTCATCAAGTCACCTTACAACTCGTAGCTTGACTCATCAGGATACCAGAAGAAAAAGTTAACCTAATCCACTAAGTAAAGTTTGGAAGAAGTGGATACGAGTCGTTAGGGGCACTCGTAAGGAGACCAGTGAGCTATGTCAAGATCCAACATTGAAGATAGGGAAGGCTACGAGTCGTAATATTCACAGCCTGCTTTATAAAAGGGTTTTGTTATATCGCCTTGAACAGGCTAGTTTCTCAGGTTTCAGCAACTTTGCAAAATTTACTGGTGTACAGGTTTCCTAAGATGAAAGATTGACTTCTAATTGTCCTGAATTGGTTAGTGAGTTGGAGAGCTACAACCCCAAGCAACATTGTAGAAGAGTATGTTGGGAATTCCCTAGTTGACAATGGATTCAATGTAACACCACACTCTGGCGCTCCACTGAACAACAGTTCTCCACCTTACTATATTTAGAATAGTGGTCGATCCTTCAGAAGTTACATTCATAACTTAATGTAATGTTATGTTCATGCGTTTCATATATTGACATTTCGTGCTCATTTTTAAATTTCTTCTTTGTTATTCCCATCATTCGGTAACCACAGGATGATCCACAAGAAAGGTGGCAGGATTTGAACCTATGGTCGGCCTGCGTCTGACCTACTGGGTTGGGTGGTGGGTTAGCACGACTCGTAATGATCAATCGTAAGATGACCAGTGTGTAAATCCCTAAAGTGTAAGGTTTAAGTGATAACGAGTGATCACCATGAGTCCTATGGACTGATTACGATTTGTGGTAAGGAGTCGTAACGACACCACAAGCCTGAAGAGATGCAATTTCACTAAATGACTACGACTAAGAAACATACGACTCGTAAGGAGACCTCACGAGTCATAATGATTGCCGACCTATTTTTCCTAATCCATTTTTATTAGGATTTCTTTATTATTTTGAGATACTATAAATATCCTAGGGTTATCCTTTATTAGGTTACACACTTTTACTATATTTTGAGAGTTTTTTACTTACTTTGAGGATTGATACTATTGTCTTGAATTTTTAGTTTCGTATTCAATTAGAGATTTTGGATTTTTATTGCTTCATATTGTGCGATTAATTTCATGTATTTTTCATTTATTATTATGGATTGATGCATAAACATGAGCGGCTAAATTCCCTCACTAGGGTTATGGAAACCCTGGTAGATTTACTATGTAGAGGAAGTGGGAGATTCATCTATTCTATTATAGTTGCGTGTATCTTAATCTTTTCATATTAATTGACCTCAGAGCTACTACAGAAGCTATAGGATTGACCATATTCAAGAACATCCTCACTAGGGAGTTTGAGATTAGGAAAAAAAAATTAAGACAGTAATTCTAGGCTACCAATCCTCTTCTAATCATCTTAAGACTCACAAGGTGAAAGTTGTACTGATGTTATAGGCAAGGGGACACAAGGCGACACCATGAGAATAACAAGCTAAAGGGTGAGATTTATCAATACGTTCACAAGACGATTGATAATACATTGCTTGTCAACTTTACATGCAGCACAGTAGGATATGTGAGTTGAACACGAGAAGTTTACAGAGTTGAGAAGCCAGGGGACCAAAGTCCTAGTGTTCATCTTCTATTGGTTATATACTAAAGCATCGAAGTTCGGTTACTTGTTACTATTGATTTTTTATTCCCCCCATTTACTTTTCTACACTGCTCGTGGATTTTGCTACACTTGAGAGACTGCTCAATAGTATTCCCTGTGGGTTCGACCCCAACCTGGTTTGAGTTACTATATTTGAAATTGATTGCAACATACTTCTTTGGAGGTTAGTTTTGGGAGAAACCAAAGTTTGGCGCCATTGCTGGGAAAGACAGTGTGAATTGTTGATTGAAGTTGGTGAAGTTCACGGGTTTTATTTTCTGTTCTTGATTTGGTATACGCCGGTGTGTGACAAACACTTAGAGTCGAGGCAATACCTTGCTACCATTAGATCCAGAGCCTGAAAGAATTCTTCAAACATCGAGAAGGATGGCAGAATGAGTACAAGATATTCGGGATGATCCTAATGTAGTACCTCCTCATGCTCTTTGTGATACGAAGAATATTATTGATAGACAAATGGAGCACTTGTTAGCGAAAGCAGTTGAAGAGGCCCAATTAGTTGAGGAAGTTTGGTTAGCTCAATAGGCAAAACTAGCCAGACCAAGAGAGGTGGATGAGCGTTGAGATAGATTTCAAGGAGGTAAAGATCCAATGATCCCTGCATATTAGTATCTATAGTCATATGATGAAGACGAGGACATGGGATATGTTAAACTTGCTGAGACAGGAGCCATCATTCCTTCTGTGTTACCCCTAAATGTTAAATTCGACATTACTAATGCAATGATCCAGCTGTTGAACTTGAAGGGTGTATTTTCTGGTGCAGCGACAGATGATGCAAACATACATCTTGCAAATTTTATTGGGATATTCACTTTGTATACCATTCCAGGGGTAAAATAGAAATCTCTAAGATTGAGATCGTTCCCATATTCATTGACTGGAGAGGCATTATTATGGCTATAGGAACTTCTTAGAGTATTAATTACAATGTAGAATGAGTTATGCAGACAATTTCTGAATCATTTGTTTCCGCCTGTAAGGATGCTACAGTTAAAGGATGAGATTTATAACTTCAGATAATTGCCTATAAAATCTATGTATGAAGCATGGTTTTAGTTTAAAAAAAAGTTGAGCATGGTATCGGGTCACAGGATTCTAAGATATAACCTGCTTGAGATATTTTATAGATTACTGACTATCAGTTCTAGGGTAATGGCAGACACAATATCAGGAAGAGCATTTATGCATCTTCTCTTAGAGATGGCTTAGGAGATGTTAGATGAAATCTTTATCACTAACCGAGGATGGCACACTCGAGAGGTTGAAAGAGGTAATGGTACGTATGCTATTAGAGCTGCTAGTGACTATAGAGTAGGTAATGATTTGGTAGCGCAAGAAGTTGCACAGCTCAGGACAAACATTGAATTGCTTACAAAATAGTTTGCCACTTTGAGTTCTGAAAAAAGTGAATGCAGTTGGGGCACATATGTCAACATCCAAAGCATATGAGTCTGAGTTTGAGGAAGAAACAAAGTATCTAGATCGACAGATGGTGTATTTCTGAGCCAAATGGCAAAGGAATCAAGGTCAGAACTATTATAATGACAGATATAAAGATAGAAGTAGAGAAGAAGATGGTGATTGGAGATGCAAGGATGACTACAAAGAGAAGAGTGACAGATATGTCCCACCAGGTAGCCGAGATACTGAGTCTAGAATGGAAGCAATATTGTCAAAATTAGTAAAAGTCCAAGAGAGTCAAGAGAGTTGTCTTAAAGATACCAAGGAAGACCTATCAGGGATGAATCCAAATGTTGAGTCGCATGCTATTGTAGTCAAACAAATGGAGCAGTAGTTTGGCTGAATGTCTGCCACATTGAATCAAAGGCATTCTAGAACTCTTCCTAGTAATATAGTGTAAAATCTAAAGAGTATAGTTATTTCCATGGCATTACCACTCGGAGTGGTAAAACCACCATGGATCCTCCCGTACCCACTATGACCGAGTGAAAGAATAAATATGATCCTATTGATAATAAGAGTAGTAGCAATCAAAACAAAGGCAAGGATAAGGTTGAGAATCCTGTTATGAAGACTATCTCAAGACCTCTCCCTCCTTTTCCTTGGAGATTGAAAAAGAAGCAAGAAGAGGGTAACTTTTAAAAAATATTGTCTATATTAAAAGAGTTGTCTATTAACATTCCACTTGTAGAGGCATTGGAAAAAATGTATGTCTATGAAAAGTTTATGAAGAATTTAGTCACCAAGAAGAGGACAGTAAATTATGAGCCAACTGATAATGTTCATCACTGCAGTGTTGTTACTACTAGATCATTGGTAGAGAAGAAGAAGGATCCTAGTGCTTTCACTATTCGTTGCACCATTGTATCTTTTATCTTCACTCAAGAACTATGTGATCTGGGAGCCAGTAGCAATATCATACCACTAGTTGTGTTTAATCAGTTGGGGTTGGGAGCACCCAAACCAACCACTATGAGACTAGTGATGGCAGATCGGATGGTTAAAAAGCCAGTTGGTATTCTATGTGATGGATTGGTTAATATGGATTCTTCTATCTTTCTTACTAATTATGTGATACTAGATTGTGAAGTGGACTTTCACGTTTTGATTATCTTAGGCAGACCATTCCTAGCTACAGGAAGGACTTTAATTGATATGGAGTTAGGATATCTGATGTTCTGACTCAATGATGAGAATGTGACATTCAATGTATGCCAGTCTATGTGACAATTGGATGATTTAAGGGTAGTATTTTTTATTAACATCTCTGATAAGGAGATGGATTCATTCTATGATGCTGATGTGGTGACTAATTGGGATGATACTTCTGTGGTTGTTCCTATTGAAGAAAGGCTTGGTGTTGAAGACTTTGCAGCAGTGATTATGAATTCCGATAGTGATGGTATTGATGACTATGATGAGATGGTGTGTGCACTATATGGGAGTGGTTTTTATAGTTTTTCTCCAAAGAAGTTTGACCTGGACTTGAAAAATAGAACTACTCCTCCTGCTCGCCCATCTATTGAGGAGCCATCAATCTTAGAGTTATGGCCCTTCCCTTTCATTTGAGATATGCATTCTTGGGGGCCAATAAAACTTTGTAGTAATCATTACAACTGATCTAATGTAAACAAAAGTGGAGGCTTTGTTATCAGCGCTACAGATATTTAAGAGGGTTATTGGTTTGTCCATTATAGATATTGTGGGTATTCCGCCTAGTCTTTGTACTCACAAGATCCAACTTAAACTGGATTATGTTCCAAGTATATAACATCAATGTTAGCTTAATCCTCCTATGAAGGAGGTGGTGAAAAAAATAATAATCAAGTGTTAGATACTGGTGTAGTGTATCCCGTTACTGATAGCAAGTGGGTTAGTCTGGTACAATGTGTTCCAAAGAAGGATGGTATTACTATTATACCTAATGAGAAGAATGAGCTAGTGCCAACGAGGCCAGTCACAGGAAGGAGAGTGTGCATGGATTACAAGAAACTGAATACATGGACTAGAAGGACCACTTCCGCATGCCCTTTATGGACTAGATGGTTGAAAGACTTACAGACAAAAGGTGGTATTATTTTTTAGATGGTTATTCGAGGTACAACCGAATCATTATTGTGCCCGAAGACCAAAAGAAGACGACCTTATCTTATCCTTATAAAACCTTTGCATTCAGTCGTATGCCATTCGGGTTGTGTGGCGCTCCAGCCTCATTTTAGAGATATGTGATTTCAATCTTCTCTGACATATTAGAAGACACCATTGAAGTATTCATGGATGATTTTTCAATAGTTGGTGATTCTTTTGATGACTTCTTAGTTCACCTGGCAAACGCTCTTCATAGATGTGAGGAATGCAACTTAGTACTTAATTAGGAAAAATGTCATTTTATGGTTAAAGAAGGTATTGTGCTTGGGAACAAGATTTCAAAAAGGGGTATTCAGGTAGACAGAGCTAAAAATGAAAGTGATCAGGAAATTACCTCCACCAATTTCTGTGGAGGGGATCCAAAGCTTTTTAGGTCATGCAGGTTTTTACAGGCGATTTATCAAGGATTTCTCAAACATTACCAAGCCCCTTTGCAAGATTCTTGAGAAAGATATGAAATTTGATTTTGATGATGCATGTTTGAAGGCTTTTGAGTGCCTAAAAGAGAAGTTGGTTACAACTCCTATCATTGTTTCCCCTGATTGGTCCTTGCCATTTGAAATCATGTGTACCGCAAGTAAAGTGGCCTTAGGCGTTATCCTAGGCCAACGAAAAGAAAATATTCTTCATCCCATCTACTTTACCAGCAAGACATTAAACCCTGCTCAAAATATATACACCATCACTGAACAAGAGTTGTTAGCAGTAGTTTTTGTCTTTGAAAAATTTTGGTCTTATTTGATTGGGATAGCGGCGGTAGTACACACTGATCATGTAGCATTGAGGTACTTGATGTCAAAAAATAATGCAAACCCCATATTGATTAGATGGGTTCTCTTGCTGCAAGAGTTTGATTTTGAGGTCAAGGACAAGAAAGGCACTGAGAATAAAGTTGCAGATCACTTGTCTAGACTTGAGTAGGAAGCAATACAGAAAGTTGAAGATAGGCTCCAAATTGATGATAGTTTTCTAGAGGAGCAGGTGTTGGATGCTTCTGAAGATCTAATTTCATGGTTCGTTGACTATGCAAACTATCTAGAAAGTTATCTCGTTCTAGAAGACCTATCCTTCTAGTAAAGAAAGAGATTTATGCATAAGGTAAGGAAGTTTTTCTGTGATGAACCTTATTATTCTGAATTTATGTGGATGGGGTTATTCGTAGATGTATGCCTGAAGTAGAGATGATGAGTATCCTTGAGGCTTGTCATTTTTCACTAGTTGAGGGGTCACCATGAAGGGACCCGCATAGCCCACAAGATCTTGAAATATGGGTACTACTGGTTTATAATATACAAGGATGCTCATGACTTTGCCACCGCTTGTGACCAATGTCAACATCAATGTAATATCTCTAAACTCCATGAACTCCCCATGACACCCATCCTAGAGTTAGAATTATTTGATGTATGGGGGATTGATTTCAAGGGTCCATTTGTGAGATCCTTTAGTATGAAGTATATTCTTGTGGCAATGGACTACATGTCTAAATGGGTGAAAGTGATTACGCTCCCCAATAATGAAGTATAAGTGTCACCACCTTTCTGAAAAGTATATTTTTTCTTGATTTAGCATACCACGTGCAATCATTAGTGATGGTGGATCATATTTATGTAGTCTTCTGTTTAAGAGTCTACTTGAGAAGTATGGAGTGAAGCACAGGGTAGCAACTCCTTACCATCCGCAGACTAGTGGAGATGTTGAGATGCCCAACAGAGAAATCAAGTCCATTTGGCGAAGACTGTAAATGCTAATAGGAATGATTGGTCGAGAAATCTAGATGATGCATTATGGGATGACTGTAAAACTTTCAAGACTCCCATAGGTGCTTCTCCATATCAGTTTGTGTATTGAAAGTCATGTCACTTGCCTGTTAAACTTGAGCACAAAGAACCTCGGGCATTCAAGAAGTTGAATTTTGAGTGGCAGGATACATCGAAAGTAAGAATGAGTTGGACGTGTTCCGACTCCGAGCTTATCAAGTTCTGCACTTTACAAGGAGAATATGAAGTTGCATTATGACTAAAAATTTGAGAAAAGAATATTTGAGAAAGGTGACCAGGTATTGCATTTTAATTCAAGACTTCGTTTGTTTCTAGGTAAGTTGAAGTCTAAATGGTATAGGTAATTTACTATGGTGAGAGTGTTTCCATATGGTGCCTTAGAATTGAAAGGTGATGGTGAAGCCCCGTTCAAAGTGAATAGGCAAAGGATAAAGCACTATATGGGTAACACGGAGAAAGGTAAGGTGATTTTTAAAATGGACCTTGGTAAAATCTGAGTAACCAAGGCAATTGTATCGCGCTGCGACGTTAAATCAAGTGCTACATGAGAGGCAACCCATGAGGCTGGTGGGTGAAGTCTGAGTATCCAACTCATCAACGTCGCACAGCGACGTTAAATTAAGCACTGTGTGGGAGGCAACCCATGTTTTATACTCAATAAATTATAGAGTAATATGTGTTTCGGTGTGCAGGATCGAAAATTGCAGGAGTTAGCCAAAAATTTGAAGAAACCAGGTCATACGGACTATTTATAAGCCATAAACAAACATTACGACTTGCGATCAAGAGACGTAAGGACCTAGAACTTGGATCACTTCAGGTAATTGGTTTCTGGAGTCATTACGACTCTCAAAATGATTTATAAACTCTGGTTACGACTCGTCACCTTGAATCATAACGACTCCAAACCTAGGTAAGGTTCCAAGTCTTTATGAAAGGAGTATGTGAACCGTAATCAATGGACATGAGTCATTAGTATGTCTCAAAACTAAGCTTGATAGTTCAGAGGTCATGGGTTAACCCGACCCAAAATAGCTTTTAAATAAAATGGGGCACCCAAAACGGGCATCTGACCTTTCAAATCAAGGACTCTCTCCATTGTTATTGGTTTTCAAAGCTTTAAACAACTCCACAATCACTCCAAAGCATCAAATCATCCATGTTTATTCCCCCCAAAAATCGAAAATTTTATCAAGAATATGGCCTAACATTGTTTGAACTCAAAAAATCCGAACCTCAAGCAAGAAAGTAAGTGGTTATGCTTAAAAACTTTTTATTAAGTTTAAATTTGATAAATGGTACATACTTCTAGGATTTCTTGATTCGAATATGTATATACCTGAAAAATCAAACCCTATTTCTTGAAAATTTTGCTATGTAATATGGTAATGGGGTGAAAATAGACTTTGTGCTTAAGAATTGTGTTTATGGATGAATGTCAGGGGTATTGAAGTGTGTTATTATTATATAATGTTGTGATTGAATATTGGAACCAACTCAGGCTAAACCCCCATGTAACAGTGGATACGATGATCCTAACACTAAGTAACGAGTTGTCACGAGACTTGTAACCACTGATAACATGGAGGATTAGAAGAGTGTGGGTTCTGGTATCATTATGACTCAACTATATGAGTCGTAATCAATCCCTATGACTCATATGTAAAAGTCGTAATGACAGGGGGTGCTTATGCATAGAAAAAATATTTCTGGTTAGCTTACGAGTGTTGGTAACGAGTCATAAACTGACCTTACGACTCTCTAGGAGGACTCATAACCTAACTAGTAAACACTGACTTATCTTCTGTCTACCTTACAACTCGTTCATTTGAGTTGTACCCAGCGATTACGAATCACACCCCTAAGTCTTAAGGAGTCCAGTACATGTACACTGACAGCAAAGTTTCTTATTTTTATTTCTTTGTCATAGATCTTACTAATTGGTTTTATGAAAGCAGGTACTCATGTCTCCTAAAGGTGATTCATCATCAAAGCTAACCGCGAATAATAATAATAAGAAGAAACCTTCTCCTAAGTCTGACTTTCAGTTGAGAAATGAGGAAACTAATGAGTTAAGCGGTGACCTCGAAGAATATCTAGTATAGAAGAAGGTTGAGCCTAGAGAGAAGCTACCTTAGGGAAAGAAAATACCTACAAAGGTGGTCATAGCTCCCAAGAAGATGCCCAGAATGAAATATCCAAGTACATCCCCGCCGCACTCACCATCATTTTCTTAGGATGATGATGATGATGGTGATCTGATAATGATGCGGATACGGAAGAATCAATCTCCTATGAAGTAAAATCAGAGAATGGAAGTGCGTAGGAGGAGAATGTTACTCCTATTGATGTCCAACCACCACCACCACCCTAAGTTTAATTATCTATTAAACCTACTCTGGTTCCTATATTGAATGGTGGGGGTACCCCAAAATACAGGAAAAATATAATTTGGGGTTGGAGATAAGCCCAACCATAGGTAATTCGAAGAAGGGGATATATCTTTAGAGAAAATTGACTATAGCATGCATGTTTGAGTTGCCTGGGTTCGCGGCTAGGTTTCAACAGTATGGATTTTAGTAGATGACCACAACACTTTAAAATTTTAGCCCTGCATTAGTACGGGAGTTCTATGTTGCATACAAAGGTGAATTAAAAAGGCAATACCCACAAGAAAACTTGTGGAAGGGTGGTGATCCAATCACATCATTGACCATTCGTGGAGTTCGGGTAACCATTTCCCTGGGAACTATTTCTAGATTCTTGCATGGACCTAACTTTGAACCACTAGTAAACATAGCTAAAATTGAGTATAGCATGGACGAAATGCAAAAAATTAGAAAGAGACAAATAGGGTCGCCAGATAAAATGATGCATTTCAAGTGGATAGTGAATATCATTGCTACAAATGGGGAATAAGAAAGTTGGGTAGTTGGTGGCCCAGGAGTGAAATCGCATCATATTGCAAAGTAGACTCTGAACTTTAAGGCAAAGCCGTGGTACACTTTGGACCGACATTATTGTGTCCCACTAATGGGGATAATTTTCTCGTACCAGTCTGTGCAATATTCATAGCAAGACTCATGGCTGGATATGAGTTTGATGCCGTACAGTTCATCTCTTGGGAGATACGTGACCAAAAAGTGGGAATCAATAAGGTAATTCTAGAATTTCCATATTTGTTGACGCAGATTTTCTTGGAGAAGGGGGTGCCTGAACTCTCGAATGTTGATCAATACATTGAATCGAAGACTACCACTGATTTGGGGTTGATTAGAGATACAACAAACCCTATGAACAGGCAACCAAAACAAGAAGCAATGCTATTAGTTAAGATACTATGAAACATGGATGTGAATTTTAAGGCTGTCAGTGTTAATAAGATAGATGACATTCCGGTTGAAGGTGGGCAGTTTGAGCCCCAACCGTCTGATGCAGCAGGTACATCTAGTGCCCTACTCCCTCACAGTCAACATCACCACGCCCATCCTCATCCAGATCATCACTGACAAGTTTTGTGGTCATCTTACAGACTATGTGGAATGAGGTTATAATAAGGTTGAATACTTGGGAAAAAAGGTTCAGTTAGTAGAGGAGGGTATGCAAACCTTGGTTGAAAACAAAATAGAAAATAAAATAGGAAAATCTAGAGAAGATTAGATGGTTTTGAGTGGAGAGTCATACGTTATCTGGTAAGTGGCCAAACTCCTAATATTTTGGAGTTGAAAGCTGAGATAGATGATTTGCGGAAGCTGGTTAATGAATTGCATGAAAGGCTAGTTTTCCCATAAACACGAAAGTCCAGCCAGAGGTAGAAATTGAAAATATTTAGAGTTTTCTAATTGGAGAAGAATAAAGATAGAAAAATAAGATCAAGAAAAGAAAAAGAAAGAGCAACAAAGATGAAAATATTGAGACAGCGATACGAGACAACATAGTGAGTGAAAAAGTCTGGAAAATGAGAGTCCAAAAGATAGATGTTGGTGTCGGTAGTTCGAGACCGATCACGGATGTTGAAAAGGGAAGTGACATATCCTCGATACCTGATATACAATTGAGATCACCAACCATAATGGGTTCCACTACTGCAGAGACAGTCTCGATGGCTGATGGGACTAATGTTGAAGAGAGTGGGGCCCGATTTGAGGGTCACTGTGATGACCTAGTTTGAGTTGGAGCCTAGGGTGCCCAGTCATGTTATCGATCCTTGTTTTACATTTCTATATGCACTACAAATAGTGCATAGGTTTTAGTTGGGGTGGAGGTGTACCACAGTCGTCACGGGTTATGCTTTTCTTGTTTCAAAATTCGTAGGCCAAATCTGAAAAAGTTTATGAACCATCATATTTTGCATGTTTGTGTTGTTTTTGTGTATTTGTGTTGTGTGATGCTCAAAATAGGAAGAAAGTGTGTACTTACGACAGTAGAGATATTTTTTCTGAATGGTAGTGCTGAAATTGTGGAAGTTGTGTTGAAAAATTATCACCCCTATAAAATTTTTGCTAATTGTGTATAGATGTATGTGTTAGGGATGACTATGAATCTGATAATGGCATTAGAATTAGGGACTGAACAACTATGGCAAACAATTGCATAACTGGATAAGTAGTAACTTGCAATGTGGCCCTGTACGACGTGCGTGTGAGGCGTTACCTAATTCCCAGTGTGTGTGGAATCTAGAACTTGCCTGATTGCTCTTTCTTAGGTTCTAGGATGGTCGGTTAGGAGATGATCATAGGCCATTTTTGTTATTAGTCCACTTCATCCTAAACTACCCAACTAAATGATGTATGAGTCTCTTGATCCTGATGTTTGAGCCTTCATAGACCTATTATTTGTTTACACCGATTCACCTTCCCATTTAAAGTGAAATAAACCTATTTTGGCCCTAGTCCTCCTTGGACATTGTGCACCTCAACTCAGGCAAATCGCCTAAGTTGAGGGTGGCTATCATAGGGATGTGTAGTATAAAAGAGGGTATGAAGAAAGGGTACGAATGGAAAAGAAGACTGGGTGTGGTAAAAAAATAGAAAAATTGTGAAAAATATTAAAAGATCTAAAAAAATGAGAAAAATAAAAAAAAGAAACCACACCTAGTATGAACAAATAAAAAGGGAGAAATAAGGGCGGAATAAAAATAAAAGTTGAAAAATAAGTGGACCCCAAAGTAATTGTAGTGTCAAGGAGCCTAAGTCACTGAAAACAAATTCCAAAGATATCATACCATCCCCAAGCCTACATTACAAGATTAACAAAGTCCTATAGTGATCCTAACCCGACTGTCCAAAAACTCAGGTAAAGAACAGCCTATGGTATTCTGTGTGTACCGGTTGAAACTTCATTGTGAGTGAGAGCGTCTCTTGACTATCCTCGATAAAAATATGTTGATCGATCTGAGTGAATGGGACCTCTTTTAATTGTGAGGGTACTGGGGTTGCGTTATTAGAATACTGGAATGTTCGATAATGTAATTTGTATATATGCCTAGTTATCCGCTGCTAATGTAATGCCATCATTGGATTTCTTTTTGTCACTTCGGTGCACCAAATCAATATACACAGTTGGGTTCTTGAAAAATTAAAAATAAGAAAGAGAGTAAAGTGTTGTGAACTGAAATGAAAATTTACTGCCAAAGGTATCTTAGGATCTTCCTATTTAAACATTGGTTTTCTTTTATTTCTAATTTTTATTTTGCCTGAGGACATGCAAACATTCTAAAGTTGAGGGTGTTGATGTGTCGTGGAAGGATGTCATATTCGATGCCTAAAACAAGGAATTTATGTTTGGAATTAGGCTATTTTGGTACATATGATGTGGTTTTTATGTGTGTTGAAAGTAAAGTAGGTTGATAGTGGTGTTGGATTAAAAAGATGGAAGAAATGTTTTAAAAAGGCAAAGTACTCGTCAAGCTACGAGTCATCAAGTCACCGTACGACTCATAGCCTTACTCGTTAGGATACTAGAAGAAAAATTTAACCTGAGCCACTAAGTAAAGCTTAGCTATGACTCGTAAGAAGTGGATAAGAGTCTTTAAAAGAACTCGTAAGGAGACCAGTGAGCTATGTCAAGATCCAACATTGAATATGGAGAAGGCTATGAGTCTTAAGATCAGACTGCGACTCGTAGTGATCAATCGTAAGATGACCAGTGTGTAAATCCTTAAAGTGCAAAGTTCAAGTGGTAACGAGTGAAGACCACGAGTCTTAAGGACCAACTACGACTCGTGTTAGGGAGTCGTATAAACACCAGAATCTTGAACCCTTGAAGATGCAATTTCACTAGAATGGCTACAACTAAGCAACATACGACTCGTAAGGAGACCTCACGAGTCATTATAATTGCTGATCTATTTTTTTAATCTAGTTTTTATTAGGTTTTCTTTATTATTTTGAGATACTATAAATACCCTAGAGTTATCCTTTTATTAGGTTACACACTTTTACTATATTTTGAGAGTTTTTTAATTACTTTAGGATTGATACTGTTGTCTTGGATTTTTGGTTTCATATTCAATTAGAGATTTTGGATTTTTATTCCTTCATCATTTTGCAATTAATTTCTTGTATTATTCATTGATTATTATGGATTGTTCATGAAAATGAGTGGCTAAATTCCTTAACTAGGGTTTTGGGAACCCTGGTAGATTAACTATGTAGAGGAAGTGGGAAATTCATCAATTCTATTGTAGTTGCGTGTATCTTAATATTATTTATATTAATTAACCTCAGAGCTACTGCGGAAGCTTGAGGATTGCATGTATTCAAGAACGTCCTCACAAGGGAGTTTGAGATTAGGAAAATAAGATTAAGACAGTGATTCGAAGTTACCAATCCCTGTCTAATCAACTTGAGATTCACAAGGTGAAAGTTGTACTGAGGTTATAGGCAAAGGGAAACAAGGCGACACCTGAGACACACAAGGTAAAGGGTAAGATTTATCAATACGTTCACAAGACGGTTGATAATACATAGCTTGCTAACTTTACATACAACACATTAGGATAGGTGAGTTGAACACGAAAAGTTTACGGAGTTGAGAAGCCAGGGGAAAACAATCCTAGTGTTCAACTTCTATTGGTTACATACTCAATCATCCAAGCATGGTTACTTGTTACTATTGATTTTTTATTCTCCCCATTTACTTTTCTACACTACTCATGGATTTTGCTATATTTGAGAGATTGTTCAATCGTATTTCCTGTAGGTTTGATCCCAATTTGACATCGACCAACACATTCTTCTTTAGAGGTTATTTTTGGGCGACATAACCCAACCAGGGTGTGATAGTTGGGGCCCTTATAGCCCATGGGTACTATTATGACAGCTATGCTACACAACCTAGGCTAACGTTTTAACCATTATGCTAAGCTTTATTCCCTACCCCAGAATTATATATATATATATATATGTGTGTGTGTGTGTGTATGTGTGTGTGTGTGTGTGTAGACATGAGCATTGATACTATTTTAAATTTTTTTAAAATGGCACTACTTAATCCCCTTATCCCTGAGTTACTTGCTAGTGCTCATCCCACTAACCATCTTCGAACGTTGTATCCCCATGTGATGCAAGAAACTGAGACATTTTTATTTTTCCCTCACAGTGATAGGTGATTCTTGGACCGTTTGTGAGTCAACTTAAAGTGGTGAGCCTCCTTCTTCTAGAAGGTTGTTACTTTTTTGTTTATTTTGAGTCTAAGACTACTTTTATTGGATTTTTTTCACATGTCCTGACTTAGATTGGTTTTGGTATGTTTAGAGTATTTATGGATTATGGTATATTGGGATTTGGTATTATGTATTCTTAGCACATTCTTATTATTGATCACTCAATTTTGTTATATATTTGGAATTCATCCGCTGCTAGGTGTGTTGTGTTCTGTTTAACTAGGAAAAGAGGGTCATCTCCGATCCTTGGTGGGACTTGAGATACTCGTACTTCCAGGCCCTATTTTGGGTCGTGGACCTCCCACTCGATGATTGACTCATTAGGGAACTGAAACTTCACCACTCGGGTGTCATAATCGACTGATGCGTAGAATGGAGCCAATCTATGCCTAGAATGACATCAAAATCTATCATATCTAGATCTATTAAATATACTGAAGTGACCCTATGAAATATTGTAATTGGGCACTTTCTGTACACTCATTTAGCTAAAACTTACTCATCCATCGGGGTGGAAACTGAGAAAAGTTTAGGAATACTTTTAGGACTTACACCAAAATTTAGAGCAACAAGTGGGGTCATAAAAGAGTGTTTGATCCCGGATCTAACAACATATAAACATCAAGGTAAAAGACACAAAGAATACCAATGACTACATCTGGGGAGATCTCCTGCTTCTGACGGGATGACATAGCATAAAATTAATTCTAACACTGACCGTCACTAGTACTAGAAAATGTGACTTGCTGTGGAGTTGGGCCACCTGACTTAGCTGCTGAAGTAGTGGGCTGAGCATGAGGGTAAACATCCCTACTACTTGTTTTCATGAAGTGAAAGTCCCTTAACTCATGGTCTATCTTTCCACATCCATAACAACCTGTTCTGCCGACCAAACACTTTCCCTGATAATTTCTACCACATCTTTTGTAGGATGGATACCTAGATCCCCTAGTAACACTACTCTAGGATTTAGAAGTCGGTGTTCTACCTCACTACTCTTGCTTAGTTATGGGTGTAGGAACACTAGATGACGACGATGCAGGTGCTGACAAATGGACCTAAAACTGAGAATAATTTCCCTTTCCTCATTTTTGCTGACTATACTTAAATTGTCTGCTCATAGACCTCTTATTCTCCATCTCATTTTCCTTTAGTTTCCCATCCTCAATCTACTGAGAATGAGTCATCAAACAAGAAATATCCACATCCCCAATCATTATAACAATCCTATACTCCTTAATTACCAAGTCAAACACACCAGTGACAAACTTACTCATGCAAACTCTAGAATCTGGCAACAATTCTGGTGCAAACTTAGCAAGCTGAGTGAACTTGAGTTAATACTCCTTTACCAACATAGAGCCCTGTCTCGGGTTCAAAAGATCCTTTACCCTAGACATTCTTATCTTTCTGGGAAAGAATCTGCTCAGAAAATTTATTTGAAACACATCCCAACTCATAGAAGCTACATTCTCACCCCTACCTTTCTTCCACGTAGTAACCCAGTCATATGCATCATCCTGCAATTAATAAGAAGCTAATTCCACACTTTCCTCTTCAGTAACATGCATAATATGAGTCATTTTTTTCACCTCATTAATGAAAAACTGAGGATCCTTATTCACCTTCTACCCAAAGAACTCAAGTGGATTTATCTTCATAAAATCCCAAACTCTGGCTGTATCTAAGTTATCATTCTACTGAAGTAGGACTACTGCTGGCTGCTTACCCTTAGAATTTGTATTCATATCCTCAGCTAACACTTGGAAAGTAGCCCAAAACTCAACATGAGAGACATTCTCGTTCAGAGGGTCTGCAGGTAAAGGTAGGACTGGTTGATCCCTATTTTTGCATATGTAAGCTCTGCATAGATTTACTCTCTGTCATGTGAAAGCAATAATTAGAGTGGATAGATATAACTTTATAGAATAATAGAAATCATGAAATAAGGGATGGTTCCTAGTGCGTTCTGTAGCCTTTTATAAATAGTGCCTCCAAAATTTCAAGGCAAAAACAACAACTGCTAACTCAAAATCATGGGTAGGGTATTTCTTTTCATGGGATTTAAGCTGTCTAGAGGCATAGGCTATGACCTTACCTCTCTGTATCAAAACATAACCAAGGCCACTCTGGAAGCATCATAGTAGCAATAAACTCATTTGAACTATCTGGCAAAGTGAAGACTGGGCTGAGGTAAGTCAAGTATTCAACTCCTGAAAACTTTATTCACAAGAATCTAACCATTGAAATTTGACTTTATTCTAAATCAATCTAGACATGGGGATGCAATAGACAAAAACCCTTCAACAAACCATCTGAAATAGCCAACCAAACCCAAGAAACTCCTGATATCTATCGAAGAGATGGGTCTGGGCTAGTTTCTCATGACTTCGGTCTTTTGAGGATCAACTCTAATGCCATCACCAGAAATAATAAAACTCATACTTACTGAATTTGGCGAATAACTGATGGGCCTTAAGAGTCTGCAATATGACTCTGAGATGGTCTGCATGATCATTTTCACTACAAAAGTAGACAAGAATATCATCAATGAAGACTATTATGAACATGTCCAAGTACTGCTTGAACACTCTATTCATCAAGTCCATGAAAGTTGTTAGGGAATTTGTTAGTCTTAAAGACATAACTAGGAATTCGAAGTGACCATATCGAGTTTTGAAGGCTGTTATTGGAATATCACAATCTCTGACTCTAAGCTGATGATAGCCGAATCTGAGGTCTATTTTAGAGAAATAGCTGGCACCCTGAAGTTGGTCAAACAAGACATCAATCTTAGGGAGTGGATACTTATTCTTGACTATGACTTTGTTCAACTGATGATAATCGATGCACATTCTGAGAGAACTGTCTTTATTATGCACGAAAAGGACTGGAGAGCCCCATGGGGAAACACTAGGCATGATGAATTGCTTATCTAAGAAATCTTTCAATTGTTATTTCAACTCCCTAAGCTCAGCCAGAGCCATTCTGCAGGGCAGAATAGAGATAGGTTGGGTATCTAGAAGGAGATCTATTCCAAAGTCAATTTCCCTTTTGGGTGGAACTCTGGGAAGCTTTTCAGGGAACACATCTGGAAATTCCCTTACTACTGAAACTGACTAGAGACTTGGAGTCTTATAATTAGAGTCTTTGACGTAAACAAGATGATACATGCACCCTTTGTATATTATCTTCCTAGCTTTAAGCTATGAAACAATCTGACCCCTAAGCATTGAAGTGCTACCCCTCCATTCAATGACTGGTTTATTAGGAAACTAAAATTGAACGACTCTATTTCTACAATAAACTAAAGCATAGCATGAGTGGAGCTAATTCATACCGAGAATAATGTCAAAATCAGTCATCTCCAACTCTATAAGATTTACTGAAGTGATTTTCTGGGACACTGTAACAAGGTAATTTCTATACACTCGTCTGGCTATGATAGATTTACCAATTGGGGTAGACATTGAGAAAGGCTCTACTAAAGTTTTGGGATTGACACCAAAATCTATAGCTATATAGAGGGTTATAAAAGAAAGTGAAGCTCCAGGATCTAACAAAGCATAAACATGAAGATAAAAGACCTGTAACGTACCCGTAACTACATCAGGAGAGCTTTCTTGATCATGACGGGACTGGAGTACATACAATATATACTGGCACTAACCACTGGTTGTACTGGACGTGGCACCCTACTGAGTTGGGCGATCGAATGGAACTAGAGGACGATTGGACTGACTCTGCTGGTCACTTTTTAGGCAATCTCTGACTCTGCAGCCTGGATTTCCATATCCAAAATACACATCATTGTCGAACCTACTCGCACTCTGATGATTCCTACCATATTTCTAGCAAAGAGGATTAGTACGACCGTTTTTTATACTGCCCTGGGACTTTAAGCCTGGTGCCATATCCATATTGTCATTATAAAATTTTGGCACTGGAGCACTAGCTAAAGATGGAGTTAGGGATAAAAACTTCTGACGGAACTGAGAACAGTTACCACCCTTTGACCTCGGCTGAGAAAAATTAAAGCTACCTTTTTTGTCCCTCTTATTCTCTCTCTCTTTCTCCTTAAGCTTCTGTTCCTCAATCTATAGAGCATAGACCATAAGCCTAGATATGTCCATCACCTTAATCAACATAGAAGTCCTACACTTCTTGACCACACTATCAACTATACTAGAAACAAATTTACTAATTCTTGACCTATTATCAGCCACCATCGAAGGAGCATACCTCGCCAACTGAGTAAACTTAAGCGAGTAATCCTTCACACTCATATTATCCTGCTTCAAATTAATAAACTCCAACACTTTTTGTTCCCTCAAATCGAAAGGAAATAACCTATTTAAAAAGGTTGTGGAAAAATCCTCCCACTCTACAGCCCCTGCCTCAGCACCCCTATCCTCTTTTCACTACTTATACCACGTATGAGCAATATCCTGCAATTAGTAAGCAGCTAACTCTGCACTCTCACTCAAAGTGACACCCATTATATCAGTCACCTTTTGAACCATATCAAGAAACTGTTGTGGATCCTCCTCAGACTTGGATCCCAAAACAAAAGGGGATTCATTCGAGTGAAATCCCAAACCCTAACTGCGACTGTATTTGCCACTGGATTATCTAGGGCAACAACCTGTTAATTATTCTGAGCAACTACTGAATGAGCTAGGGTAGTGAATGTATCTTTGAACTCGATATGAGAGACGTGATCATTCAGAAGATCTTCCTAAATAGGTGAAGGTGTGGACTGGTTCCCATTCTTTCTTTCGTTATTTTTTTTGGGAGGCATTTTCTGTAACGAAATAAAGGATGGATAAGAAAGAGAATTTAAGTAGAGCTCATGCTCATTCAAGTGACATGAATACTAAAAGAAGGGAAACTTCTCCAAAAATATCTTGTACCCACTTGTCAATAAGTGTGACACGTTTCACATCCATGCACAAGACTATACTCAACACAAATTTCAGACTTTCTAGGATACTGTAAAACCTTAGGCTCTGATACCAAGTTTTTTCATAACCCGAGGCTACCCCCTAATTGCAAAAATGATTCTTATGGTCACAAGTAGCCACAAGCTAACCCATGAGTTGGTACCTACAATGAGCACCAACTAATATACTGATAATGAACATGTGCGGAAACAACTGAATAATGACATAATGTTTAAATACTGAAACACGATTAAATCTTAAATCTGAATGTCTGAAGACATACTGAAAAGAATGATAAAACTTCTGATAAACTGACTAACTGTCTGAATGTTTGAAATATCTAAAAGCCTCTAAACTGACTGAAGAGTTGATGGGACAGGCCCCAACTAACTCCAAACTAAACCAACTGGAAAGAAATGCGGAAATACTGAAATAACATAAAATTTCCTCAAAATATGAGGAGTCACCACAATTGCTGCTACTGATAAGCTGAACTGTCTAAGTGCGATTAGGAAACTAAGCGTCTAAACCTATGATATAAGACATCATAACGCGAAGAAAAGTATGCGATCAGTACTTTAAATGTAATAGTATATGAGATAAGGTTAGGCTGAAATACATAGGTTTATGTGCATGATATAATGACTGACTGAATATCATGAGATAACTGAAGCATAAATGTATAAAAGCTGTAAAATCTGAGAATGCATGACCAAGCATATAACATGATATTAAAATAGTGTATAAACTAAAATACTAAAATCTAGTAACTGAATAACTAATGAAATGTATGCTATGGTAAGGAAAACCTGAACTAAATTCTGTACTGAACACTAAATAGAGAATGTGGGAGGTATCATCTAACTGACATGCCCCAATCTGAGTTAATCAGGGTCTAACCTGTAACCCCAGTTGGAAGGGTGTCAGTACTGTTCCACGGGTACTAACACGGGCTGTGTGGATCCACTAAAATACTATCTCAAGGGACTAATGAGTTACCGTCATCTGGAAGGTGATCTAATGAGATATGTGTTACCCTCAACTGGAAGGTAAATACTTTATCAACCCATAACTGGCAGGTTGATATCTCTAACCTACACTAGCTATGTAGTTCTGGAACTAAGGGACTGCTACTAAAGATCACACCCTCTACTGGTCGGTGAGCCCCCATCCCTGGGTTCGCTCGGTGCTAAATCCTACTCCCAACTAAACTGACACTGATTACTAGACTGAACTAAGCTTAACTTAGCAAACAACTGATCATGATAACTAACTGAAAGACAACACTCATGGTTTATCTGAAACCACTCTGAAGATACTGAAATTATGTAAATAGCTAAGTATCAGGTGTTCATAACTCTCTATCACATAATAAAAGTATCAATAAGGACTTGTAAATCTTTAAAACCTATAATAAAGGATCATCTTTAAAACCTATAATAAAGGATCATTGCTCAAAACCCAACATTTATACATTTCAGCAAACACATGGAAAGCATAAACTTAAGCATGGGAATGGGTAAAGCATGCGATTAAAAACATAGTTACCATACTAAAACCATGAATTAGGGATTTAACATAGAAATTTCCTCATTCAAACCTGTAAAGGGCTCATCCCATAAAAAACACTTGTAAACATAATTTATAATCAAAATTCGTAAGAGCTTCATAGATATAATTCATCATAAACATGCATAATTCATAATTTAAAACATAAAAATAGATTCTTGGAATCCATGGGTAAAAAGGTCCTATGGATGAACATCACACATATCTTAAACCCTTAAGCTTGAAAAGAAAAACAATCTTGATGTTTCTCTTGAATGTTCTTGGATTAGGGAACTTAAATTCTTGGTTTCCTTAGAGAGAAAAGAATGAAATTGATGAACTTGGGAGATGATTAGGGTTTATTTTCTATAGAAAATTGGATAATATGGGCAAATAATGCCCTAAACGACGTTTTAATTCATGTTTTTATGAATTGGGTTGATGGAAAAAGACATAACTGCCCCTCAAAAAATTAAATCCGCAAATGGAATATGGATTGGAAGGCCACTGCAATGAGATGAATCGCTATACCCACCGCAATGCGCCACTATCGCAGTGAGTTTCTGGAATTGAAATCCAAACATGACCCAATTCTCGTCCGCAAAATCCAAAACTTCCCCGAGACATGCTCCTGACACCCCTGATCATGAATTAACTCAAAAACCAATATCTCAAGGATGGGAAGACTCGTTTAAAAATTCTTGAAGTTAAGAGGACAAAAATAAGACTAAGTCCCCAACACTTAGTGAAATTTTCAAGCTTTAAGCCTCTTATGCATGCAACTAAGAGCTGAACTAAGCTAAGTATAATACATGGTATTACAATATCTCCCCCTTGGTAATATTCGTCTTCGAATGGGACTGTCTAAGCTGAGAATACTAGGGAATTTGAAATCACATACTGAACATACATAATTGAAAATATGATTACATGACTGAGCCTGAAACATGATACATGATTGAACTGAATTCATAAAAGCATGCAAAGGCATGAGAATGATTATATAGCTGGAACTGAGAATGGAAAAGAGACAATCTAAGGAAAAATATTATCTTAAGTTGAGTTTGAGTTTGCGGAGAAAATATGAGGGTACTTGGTACGCATATCTTCTTCTGTTTCCCAAGTAGATCTCTCAACGGACTGATTCTTCCAAACAAAGTTGACCAAGGGAACTTCTTTGTTCCTTAGTTTACGAATTTGACGATCAAAGATCTCGATTTGGATTTCTTTGTAAGAAAGGCTATCCTGAACATCTGTGCTTTATAAAGGGACTACAACAGATGGATCACCGATACACTTATTTAACAGGGTAACATGAAACACTGCATGCACTGATGATAAATTTGCAGAAAACTCAAGCTCGTAAGCTACCTTCCAAAAATGACTTAAAATTCTATAAGGGACAACATAGTGGGGACTGAGCTTTCGTTTCTTTCCAAATATCTTCACTCCCTTTATGGGTTAGATTTTCAAATAGACCAAATCACCAACCTCAAACTTAAGGTCGGTTCTTCTCACATCTACATAGGATTTTTGATTATTTTGGGCTATCTTAAGTCTCTCCCTAATTAACAGAACTTTCTCTATCGCATCAAACACTGAATTAGGACCTATCAACGTAGTCTCACCTACCTCAAACCAACCAATAGGAGATCTACATCTCTTCCCATAGAGAGCCTCAAATGAAGCCATCTAAATATTGGAGTGACACTTGTCATTGTAGGCAAACTCAATCAAAGGTAAGTGATCATCCCAACTTTCTTTAAAGTCAATAACATATGCTCTCAACATGTTTTCTAGGGTCTGAATGGTCCTCTCTGCCTGACCATTTGTCTGAGGATGAAAAGTTGTACTGAGATAAACTTGGGTACCAAGACCCTTCTGAAAACCTTTCCAAAAGTGAGAGGTAAACTGAGTACCTATATCTAAAATAATAGACAATGGGACTCTATGAAACCTAACCAAGTCTGTAATATAGAGCTTGACGTAGTCCTCGGTTGAATAAGAAGTATGAACTAGTAAAAAATGGGTTGATTTGGTCATTCTATCTATAATAACCTATATCAAATCACGCTGACAACGCGAACGAGGTAAGCCTATCACAAAATCCATGTTCACCTCTTATCACTTCCAAGTAGGAATGTTGAACTCCTACATTATACCACTAGGCCTCTGGTGTTCAACTTTAACCTGCTGACACTTAGAATGCTTAGCTACAAACTCTGTAATATCCCTCTTCATACGGCTCCACCAATAGATTTCTCCAAAGTCACGGTACATCTTAGTGGCTCCTCGATGTAAAGAGTAACATGCACCATGCACTTGTGCCAAAATTCAATGTCTCAAAACATCAACATGCGACACATATAGCCTACCTTGACATCTCAACACACCATCTCCCCCTTAGAAGAAAACGTCTACTTTCTGATCTCTAAATGATTTCTTAAACTTAACCAAACTGGAATCCCTATCTTGCTTCTCCTTCACTATGGCAACCAAAGATGATTCTGAACCATTTTGAACCCATATACTACCCTTAGCTAAATCAACCAACCGAACACCTAATCTAGCAAGCTAATGAACCTAACCTTTTTATATCATTCTCAATATGAAGGGCTCATCACTATACCCACCGTGATGCATCGCTATCGCGGTGAGGTTCTAGAATTGAAATCCAAACACGACCCAATTCTCATCCAAAAAATCCAAAACTTCCCTAAGATATGCGTTTTACACCCCTGAACATGAATTAACTTAAAAACAAACATATCAAGGTTGGGAAGACTCATTTAAAAATCCTAGAAATTAAGAAGACAAAAATAAGACTAAGTCCCCAACACTTATTGAAATTTTTAGGTTTTAAGCCTCTTATCTGAACTAAGCTAAGTATAATACGGGATATTACAAAAACTATTCTAAAACACTCCATAATTCTCTCAAGAGCTTTTGGGGTATGAAGTCTAGGGTTTTATCTTGAGGATTTCTTTGGGGCTTTTCTTGTTGATTCATTTCCATCAATTCTTTAGCATAAGGCATGATTTTCTTCCCTCATTGTAATTTCAAATAAAGGAATGGTTTATATGATTGATTTCATGGTTTTACTATTTCATGATTATGGTTTTCAACTATTATTTGGGGTTTTGATATTAAATATTTGGTTATAGTTTCTTATAGTTTTAATTATGTTTTTATATGCATTAATGGTGGATTTGAACAATTGGATTGCATTACACTGGTTTGATGGTCTTTGGAATTGGTTTTGGTTATATTATGCCCCCAATATGTTTGATAAAATGCTTATAAAGATATGTTCATTGCATTGACTTCTTTTAATAGAACTATTGCATGTTTTAAACTTAGTAAAGGAATTATACATGGTTTAGATAGTTTGAAAAGGCTAAAGGATAAATAGTTATGCTTATGGGGAACGTGGAAGTCTCCCAAGTGGTTTAATATGGTATATGGAAGGTTGCTTAAAAGTCCCCTTAACCTAAATGGTTTGGCTATAGATATTACTTACAAGTAAGGGCTGGTATGACGATACCACTAATATTGGCCTTGGTTAATAAAATGGTAAATGGATTGGTTGGTTATTTAGAAAGGGTTTTAATTGGGTATTAATGGCAGAATGTGTAGCAAAGCCATGAAAGGTGGCAGTCCTAGGGGGACCAAACTGGAAACTTGTATTTGTCGATATGAAGGTTGGTCTTAGTGGACCACGTGCATGATGTCACATTATTGGAGGATGTACTAGTTATCCCATAGGATACTTCCCTAGTCATGGGGTTACACACACTAGGGCCCTTTCAGCAGGGGGAGCTGAACCCATATAATCTTGTGGGTGGTATAGGACGGCCAAGCTACATAGCCCTTGTAAAGGTTTTAAATGCATGCTAAAGCCAGATTCCCTTTCCCTACACTTAAATATGTATGGTTGTATGCATTATGGATGGTTTTACTTGGTTTTATAACTGGCATTATTTTATCCTTATATTGAGATTCATGCTAAAACTTACTCTTTAACCCATCTAATAGCGGTTGTATACCCACATTATGCAGGAACAAGTTGTTTGACTCCTCCTACGTAGTGATTGACTCAGGAAAAGAATTTGTACTGAAGTGGTGAGCTTCTATCCTTTTGGAAGGCATTATTTTATGTTATGGATATTGTTAGACATTTGACTTTATCTTGGATATTGGTTTTAGCCATGATTGGGGGCATATCCCAACTGGATTTATTTAATCTTTTGGATAGAGGCTTTGTGGTAATTTTGAGGGTTGGAATGGGTGGGATCGGTATTGGTGTCAGCCTTGGAATTGGAATAGGCTGGCGAACTGACACCACATCACATAATTTCTTACTATTCCATCATATTACATTTTGAGATTGATTATCATATTATGTTTTCGTATTCTTTCTTATTATAGCCTGGTTTATGACCTTGTTTGGTGTGGTTTAGCATGGTTAGACTATTGGTATAAGATGGTTGGACTCAATTGGGTTGGTAACGGTTGTGATCTATTCCCAGGGTCTTTGTGTGAGCTATTTCACTAGTATGTTTTATGCTTGAAATTCAGCCAACTCGGGGCAGGCAGATGAAGGTTGGGTTTGGGTAACGAGGGTAGTCTCCATTCCTGGTCGTACTTGGGACACCCATTATGACAAGGCCCTAGGGTGGGTTGTGTCAGTATCCGTGTTCGTTCTTCATTTTGGAAACTCGTGTGTAGAGTATATGCTCTTTATCATATCTTGGTTTCTAACTTGGTTAAAGGTGAGGAATGTTTCCTCTTACATCTTAGTTTTCTAACTTAGTTAGAGGTTAGAATGGAGGTGTTAGGGTGTAAATCATTCTTGGGGTATATGATGAACTCCTCATCTTGGTTGGTGTCCTCGTATTTCACTTTGGTTGAAGAAAAATTTGGTATGTGTTAAGGAGTTACCTCATGATTGTCCTTACCCTTACTCTTTATTTGAGGTTGAATGATCCTAGTAGGGGAATATAACTCCTTGGGAATAGGACCCATGCAAAATTTTCTTGGTTTTGGACTTTTGGACTTGGTATAACTCAAGGGTACCAATCGTACCCTTGGATACGAGTTGAGGAAGCATTTGATGGTCCACTCGTACACTAGGCAGTGTGTTTGGTTTAGATTCTTCCCAAGATACAACTCATCAAGGTACGAGTCATATAAAAGAATACGAGGGTATCAAAGCCTAGTCGTATATTGTCTTAGATGTGGTCTTATGAAATCTATCCATGGTACGAGATGTGGGTATGGTTTAGTGTACCACTCGTACCCTAAGGTACGATTTTGGGTGGTGTGAGTCATACTAAAACCAGTGTGTAGGGTCTTGGCAAGTTCTTGGGTATGAGTTGGGGTACCACTCGTACCCTAGGGTACAAATTCCATGGTGAGTCGTACCCTACATCGTGGCTTATTTTAATTTTAAGTCAAGCGTAGTCCGAATATTTCCTACTTCAAAAACCTTATGTCCTCACATTATATAATCCTTGGTGGCCTCTCATAACATTTACTAAAGGATATAAACACTTCAAATACTCTCTTTAACCACTCTCTTGGATATTAGAGGCTAGGGTTTCTACATGTGTTCTTCAAAGGGCTCAAGAGTCTTGTTTCTCTTTGTAATCTTCTTGTATAAGGAATGTACTCCTTCCCTCATTGTTAGTTCCAACTAAAGGCATGTGTATTATGTTTTAAACATTGATTTATAAATGATTAATGTTGGTTTTCGAAATATATGTTGAGGGTCTTAATGCATATTGTTTGGTATTGGTTTAAACTATGTTTTTACATATTTTTGTTAATGGTCGGCACATGTGGGTGGTTGTTGGTTATGGTTTAACAAATGGGTCATTGGTAACCCTAATCTAAATGGTTTATGCTTTAGTTTTGGTCTTTGTAAAGGTATGCCTCAACATGTTCGATAAAATGCCTAAAAGAATGTTTTCACTCTATTGTTGAACGTTCATTGGAATTCTTTCATGGTTTGGTTTAATAATGAAACCCTAAATGGATTTGGATTTGGCATGATTTAAATAGTTTGAATTATATAAATGCTTTAAATATTTATAATGGTTTAAAATGGGTTGGAATGGTCAATTGGTAAGGTCTTGGTGGTTATGGTTGATCTATTTTGAAAACCTTGTAGGGTACGTAGGAATCTCCCAAGCGAATGCATTAATGGTAACTGGTTTGAATAATGGTAATTGGTTAATGGAACACTTGTGAGGTACATGGGAATCCCCTGAGTTAATTAGATAATATGATCTATGGGTACATGGTAATCCCTTGATCTCTAAAAGGTTTGGCTAAGGACATTACTTGCAAGTTATAGTCGGTATGATGATACCACTATCTAATAGCCTTGGTTAATAAATGGTTAATGGTTTAGTTGGTTGCGTGGTAATGGTTTTAGTTAGGCTTAAAGGAGGGATGTGTAGCAAAGTCGTGGAAGGTGGAGGTCCCGGAGGGACCAAAACTGGAAACTCATATTTGCCGATGTAAGGTTTGGTCCTTGGTGACCGTGTGCATGATGACACACTTTATATTTTGGGGGATGTACTAGTCATCCTAGTTTCTTTTCCCTGATCGTATGGCTACACGCAATGGGGCCCTTTCAGCAGGGGGAGCTGAACCCATATAGCTCATGGGTGGTTTAGGACGGCAAAGCTAAACAACCCAGGTAAAGATTTTAAAGGCATGCTAAACCCGGTTCCCTTTCCCGGCATGGTAATATATATATATATATATGTATAGTTGTGTGCATTACGGATGGTTTTTACTTGGTTTTATAAATGAAATTATTTTATCCTTATCTTGAGTTCATGCTAGCGTTTACTTGTTAATCCGTCTTTAGGCGGCTGTATCCCCACGTGATGCAGAATCAACCATTCTACTTCTCCTGCTTAGCTATTGAACTTTGAGATTGGTCGTTGGATTGAAGTGGTGAGCTTCTATAGTTCAAAAGGCATCTATTTCGTGTCATGGATTACTTTATGTATTTTTGTCGTTTATATACTCAGTTTATGGCTATGTCGGGGTGATGTCCCGACTAGGTACTCTTTGGTTTGGTCTAGAGGCTTTGTATGGACAACTGTGGACTTGGGTATGGTATGGATTATTTCTGTTATATATATATATATATATATACATACATTGTATCATTATCTTGGTTTTTATTTAATGGTCTTGGTTTGGCTATTGATTAGATGTTGGGTGGTTGGACTTGGTTGGGTTGGTCTCATATGTAGACTTATCCCAATGTCGCCACATGGTTAAATATGCTATCTTGCTATATGTTTGGAATTCAGCCAACTCAAGGTATGCATTTGGTGGTTGGGTTGGGTAACGGGGGCGACTGCCCGGTCCTAGTTGGACTTGGTATTGCTTATTACGACAAGGCCCTGGTTCGGGTCGTGTCAGGTATCCTTTCTAAGACACTTCAAAACCTAAACAAAACATGTCAACTGCACTTACGTTCCTTATTTTTCTCCTAATTAAACAAAACAATAGCTAAACATGTCAGCTCTACTAAGAACAAACTCTAGGGAAAATAGATGCGGCAATAAAAACCCTAAGAGGACATCTAGAACCACAAGTAGCCCCACCCCCAATAAATAAGCATGTATTGTCCTTAATGCATTGGGCTGCTATAAAGAAAGAGAGTTAGGAACATACTAGTGTCACCTTAGGGGCGTAGATCTAACATCAATCATAATAACATAAATTTTCACAAATGCAGAAATAAAAAAAACACCTTAGAGTGCCTCCCAAGCAGCGCCTAATTAAACATCGTGACGCGACGTGGGTACCTTGATTACTCAGACTTTATCAAGGTATCTATAAGGTTTTCCTCCAGGGTCATCAACACAATTTATTACCGAAACCACCTTCATATCATTTGGCTGCTTTATAGTTTTGAGAATGTTGAACTTGACTTCCTCATTATTCAGCCTAAACTTAAGCTCACCTCTTTCCATACCAACCAATGTTATACCCATGGCTAAGAATAATCTCCCCAAAATAATGGGCATGTCAAAATCAATCTCACAATCCAAGGCAACAAAATTGGCCGAAAAGATGAAGTTATCCACCTTGACCAAAACATCAAATAATATGCCCATAGATTTCTTAATTGTACGATATTCTATCAATGATTGCATCATTGTAGGTTTGGGAGGTCTCAAGCCAAGTTATTTGAATACAACCAGCGGTATCTAGTTAATGCTTACACCCAAGTCACACAAAGCTCAGGCAAATCTAGTTGGCCAATTGTACAAGAAATTGTGAAGGCACTGTGGTCACCTTTCTTTTGCACAAGAGATCTAGATGTAATCTCACTACAATGATGCAAACCACCAATATCCTCATAACTGACAGTTCACTTCTTTGAAAATAAATCTTTCATAAGGTTTGCATAGTCAGGCATCTGCTCAAGAGCTTCAAGAAGAGAGATGTTCACACTCAACTCATTCAGCATAGCAATAAACTTCTTATACTTCTCTTTTTCCTTTTTTCTATTTCAACCTTTGTGGAAAAGGTGAGAGAGGTCATGGAATAGACTTCAAGACTGGGTTGACCTCTTTACCCTTACCTTTATCTTTCTTACCTTATTTTTCTACACCCATCAATTTCTGTGACGTATCACCATTAGATACCAATTTTTCAATTTCCACTTCAGGTGCAGCATCAACAACTACAACATTATTCCTTACCTTATCAACCACAGGCATAGGAGGATCAATAGTAGTCTTACCATTTCGAGTAGTAATAGCTAAACAATGATTGTCGTTCTTTAGATTTTGTACGATGTTACTCGAAAGAGTGCTCGATTGATGTTGATTCAAAGTAGCCGACATCTAACCAAATTGGTGCTCTAGTTGCTTAATCGTAGTAGCATGAAATTCTACCTTCTGGCTCAGTCCCAAAATATCTACCTTAATCTTCTTAAGGCAACTCTCTTTATTCTCTGAACCCTTAACCACCTTTGCAAGTAAAGCTTTCATCCTCAAATCAGTATCACGGTTCCATGTTGGAACATACACATCATTCTTCTCCTTATATTTATCTTTTCGCTTCCAGTCACCATCTCTTTCTGTGCTCTGATCCTTATACTTGTCTCCATAGTAGTTTTGACCTTGATTTCTTTACCTCGAGTTCAAAGCGTCCTGATTAGACCATTATACCTTGGCTCAAAAACCCTTCATCTCTCTATCTAAGGACTTAGTCTCCTTAGTATCCTCCCCAGAGTCATACTCATCATGTATAGACAACTTGACTCCCCCGCCACTGTATTCACTTTCTCAACATTCATTGTTGCAAATTGCTTAGTAAGCAACCCAATCTCTGTCCTCAGCTGTGCAACCTCTTGAGCCACTATGGCATCTAGGGTTCTCTTCTCACTGGAAGTACCAAGGGCATAAGTATCGTCTTCTCTTTCTACCTCCTGAGTATACCACCCTCTATTGCTACTAGAGACCCGATATAAAATCTCTATAACTAGCTCCCAACGAAGGCTCATGAAAGCCCCACCAGTAATAGTATCAGCAACAACTTTGGTTTTCATATTCAGGGTCTATAGAGTATCTCGAGCAAGTTCGTCCCTAAAATTATATGATTGGGCACAGTCATCAACCTTTTCTTGAAACTCAACCATATCTTGTACAATGCCTCAGATTGCAATTGCCTGAAATTATAAATATCATCCTTCAACGGTAGCATACTAGAAGGTGGGAAAAATGGTCCAAGAACTATTTTGCAACTCATTCTAAGTAGTGATGGACCCACGAGGCTAGTAAGAGAGAATGGAAATAAACTGAGTCTCAAAGCTTCCTAACTCACCCCAGGTAAATTTTGCGAAGTGCAAATCCCAAAATAATTCATGATGTGCATGTTTTCATCATCAATCAGCAAACCAGCAAACACAAACTTCAGACTAAACAACTAAATCATAGCACTTGTAATGTCTGACTTTGCCCCATGGGGCAACTTGGGGGGGATGATAGCTCCTGTCTCGATATGATCAACATACCCAAATCTTTCTTCGGATCATCGAAAGCTGGCATGTATGAAAAATTAGGGGGTGCTTGAGTTTTATCTTTTCTAGCTCTGTTGAGTCTCAATGCTCTTCTTTCAATCTCACTCTTTTTTTAGTTGTACGACTGGCAGCAATATCCCTTCTCACATTCTCTTAAGCCAATAACCGAGCAGTAGTTTGTGCGTCTATTTCCTAAATACCATGTGGAGATGACGGAATCAAATTAGGATCATCATGAACCCCATGCTACTGCTCTTTCATCTAACAATTTTTTCATAAGGTCCGCTCTAGCTCAATATCAAGTGGGATCAAGGAATTGTCTTGACTTGGAGTACTAATCATACACTGGCATACTCCCCAAGAACAATAGAAAAATGAAAACCAACAACCTCAACATCTCTAATCAATCAATTCGTAATTGTATTCCCTGAAAACTGTGCCAAAATTTGATGTGGCCCAAGGTTACTCCTCCAAGAAAGTAAAATGCAGTTGTTATCAAATATATAACCCAACAAAGGTTGTGGTCAAAACAACAGGAAATAGGCTGAATCTTTATCAAGAACTTGCTGAAGTAGCGGGAAAAGTGCAGAAAAGTAAATGGGGGGATTTTGTAAGAATAGTAACAGTAGTAATAAATCTTGATTGCTTTAGGTTAAAATCAATATGAGATGAATACTAGGACTGTGTTCCCCCTGACTTCTAACTCTGTCGATTTATCGTGCTTCGTCGAACTATCTCAATGTCTTGCATGCAGAATCTGACAAGTTATGTATCACCAACCATCTTGTGAACGCCTTTGGTAAATTTCACTCATCACCTTTTGAGTCTCAGAATGTCGCCTTACTAACCCTTGTCCTGGATCCCAAATTAACTATCTCCTTTTCGATCTCGATTTAATTAGATAAAGGTTCACTACTAAAAAAAGGTTAAAAAATGACGAACTGTGTCGCTTTAAAAAGCAACGAGAAAAGCGATACTGTCCATCGCTTTTTTAGTTTAATTTTAATTTTAATTTATTTTTTATTAAAATAGACGGTCAACGTCTTAATATCCGTTGCTTTTTTTTGCGAATTATTGTGCCAACTAATTAAAAAATAATTTATAATTTTTTTTAATGAATGCGACAGATAGCGTCGTAATTTATTTAAAAATAATAATAATAATTTTTTTTAAAAGCGACGTAATCCATCGATTTTTAAATTTAATTTTTATTTTTATTAAAAGTGAAGAACAACATCGCAATAATTTTTATTTTTTAAAATATTAATTCTAGAAAAGCGACATTATTCGTCGAAATTTATAATTATTTTTAATTTTTTACAAAAAGCGACGCACAGCATCGCTTTTGAAACTAAATAAAAATTAATTTTTTGAAAATCAACGTTATCCGTCGCTTTTTAAATTTAATATTTATTTATTTTTATTAAAATTGACGGACAACATCAATATAATTTTTTATTTTTAAAATATTAATTATAGAAAAACGACGCTATCCATCACAATTTTTAATTATTTTTATTTTTATTGTATTCTACAAAAAGCGACGGACAGTGTCACTTTTGTTAAAAATAAATAAAAATTAACTTTATGATAAAAAGCGACGTTGTCCGCCAGTTTTTAATTTTTATTTTTATTATTTTTATTATTTTTATTAAAATCGACGGACAACGTCGCTATAATTTTTTATTTTTAAAATATTAATTATAGAAAAGCGACGTTATTCTTCGCAATTTTTAATTATTTTTTTACTTTTTCAATTTTTTTACAAAAAGCGACGGACAATGCCGCTTTTGTTAAAAATAAATAAAAATTAACTTTATGAAAATGATACTGTCCGTCGATATTTGATATTTTTTATTTACTATTAAAAAGTAATTTTTATATTTAAAAAAATTAAGTGTATTCAATTATATATTGAATACATTGATATCATACGATCGATTGATCAAGATAATAATATACTGTTGAAGTTATAATATAATAATATAAGGTAAATTAAATGATAATTTATCGGAGTATATATGAAATACGTTGCATTACGAGGTAATATACATGTGTATGTGATGTAGTATATAATACATATTGTGAAGTTTATAGTCAATCAACTACATATATTAAATACATTGATATCATACGATCGATTGATCTAGGTAATAATATATTGTTGAAGTTATCATATAATAATGTAAGTTAAATTAAATGATAATTCATCAAAGTATAAATAAAATACGTTGTATTACGAGGTAATATACATGTGTATATGATGTATATAGTACATAGTGAAGTTAATAGTCAATCAACTACATATATTGAATACATTGATATCTTATGATCGATTGATCAAGGTAATAATATATTGTTGAAGTTATCATATTACAAGGTAATATACTCGTGTATGTGATGTATATAATACACATTACAAAGTTGATAGTCAATTAAATATATATATATGTGTGTGTGTGTGTGTGTGTGTGTATGTATGTATGTATGTATAAATACGCGTATCTCTTGTATAGTGATGTACATAGTTGTTAAAAGCTAGCTAACTGAATCTATATATCCAAATATTTTGAATAATACGTTAAAATCATATGATTGAGGTAATAATACACTATTGAAGTTATAATAATGAAGCTAATTAACCGACAATTCATCATATTAATACGTTGTATTAACGTAATCAAAATCTCCAATTCAATCTTTTTTTAACCCAATTTTTAATCCCAATTTGACTCATCTCCCCAATATTAATCTCAACCGTTCATCATATTTGATCAACGGTTAATATTAAAATCAATTTTCACTATTTTTTTCTTTAAATTAGGGTTGTGCATCGGTCGGTTCGATTTGATTTTATATATTATCGGTTATTGATTTTTAAATATGTTAAACCAATAATCAAATCAATAAGATATTTTTATTGGTTTTTGATTTATCGATTTTTAGTTTTTAACGGTTCAATTTTCGGATTAACCAGTAACAAAATATGCATAAAATAGAAATAGTAGCAACTAATTAAATTATTTTCGCAAATACGCACACTCACAATTTTCAAATGCATTGGCTACGACTATTATTATTGTTAAAATAACAGTCAATTCCATTCAATTTTTCTTTGGTGTTTAACTTTTAGGTAATTTTATACTCAATTGGTGTCAATTACGGTCAAAATTGACCTCAATTTGGCCATAAATTAAATTCCAATTTTAACCTTTTTTAATTATATTTTATCTTAGTCGTTGATCAAAATAATCCAACGGCTGAGATCCGAATCACCCACGTTTTCCTTTTAAACAAAACAAAGCCCTATCCCTTAATTCTCAAAAAATCAACTGTTGCCTCTCCATACTCTCTCTCTCTACAATCCCTCTCTTCTCTACCTTCTCTCTAAAACAAAACCATTGCCAACCACCAGCCGCCTCGCCGACCTCCGTCGCCACTCTGCCTCCCTCCGTTCATCCCCCCAACAGCAGTCGCCCAGCGCCTCCACCGGCAAAACAGCTGCAGCCACCACTGCCTCTCTTTCTCAAACAGCCGCCGCCATCTCTCTCTCCGTCACCGGTGAGCTCCTCTCCCGCAATCAATTGCTGCTCTAGCCGGCTACACAGCCGAGACAGTTCCATCCCAATGCCATTTCGGCAAGCACCAATTTCTACTCCTTTGTTTCGTGTAAGCTAACCATGTCATTAATGTTGAATTAGTCAGATCCCTATCTCAGTGTTTAGACATCCTTGAGTATTGAGTTGACAAAGTATCCATACTTGGTTGAATTTATTGGATCTTTATACTTTGCTATTCTCTATACTCCAAATTAGTGTTTCTTTGTTGCTGCACACTAATTTTACTTCTCACTCGGACAAGAATGTTTTAATCTTTGTGTCTCTCGTATTTTTACTCCTTCTGGTATTGTGTTTCCTTTTGCTACTTCAGTTTGTCTACAATTTCTTATTATTTGGTTTCTGTGACTACTTTGTGATTATTAAACTTTACCAAGACATTTCAAAGCTTATTTTTCTATAAACATTACTTGATTACATCCTCTAGAAACCGAAAAATATACTGTAGAAGATTATTTTTTTCTGCTTTAGTTCAAAGACTTGCATTATTTACACTTTTCTTAAATTTATTACTCATTTTGTTACGTAATGAGTAATAGTTATATGTAGCTTGCTCCGTGGTAATATGGATCTGACTTTCCTTTACTTTGAAGTTAAATCTTTTGTTTGTTTCGTTAGAATTGTTAGGCTCCAAGTCTGTTGTCGTTATGTACCTAGGGTTTAGTTGAGCATAGAATCCAAATAGGTATTTCATTTTCCCTTTCTAAATTTCCCTTTTGCATCTCAGTAATCAGTAGATTGGGAATCTTTGTTATGGAAATTTCAATCTGGTTGATTTCTTAAAGGCATATAAGGATGGACTTGATTTTACTTTGTATTTCTTGTTGCACACCATGTGAGAACTACTTTCCCAATAATGTGGTTTCATTTCTGGTTATTTGGTAGATTCCGATCACTTTGATTAGAGAGTGAAAATGGTAGGCTTAGCCACTTGCAATGTGAATTAGAGAGTTGAAAATGATCAAGTGTAGTATTTTGAAATCTATACGAGTCACTTGACAAGTGAATTAGCAACTTGAAAATGGTTTAGTATAGTTCTTGAAAGGTGAACTTGTGTTTTGAAATTAGTAAAGTGTAATCACTTGAAAGTGTGAATTCATAACTTGAAATTGGATTAGTTTTGGCACTTGAAATGTGAATTCATGACTTGAAAATGGTTAGGCTTATTCACTTGAAATGTGAATTAGAGAGTTAAAAATGGTTAAGTGTAGTGTTTTGAAATGTGTACTAGTCACTTGAGAAGTGGATTAGCGACTTGAAAATGGTTTAGCATAGTTCTTGAAAGGTGAACTTGTGTTTTGAAATTAGTAAAGTGTAATCACTTGAAAATGTGAATTCATAACTTGAAATTGGTTTAGTGTTGGCACTTGAAATGTGAATTCATGACTTGAAAATGGTTAGGCTTAGTCACTTGAAATGTGAATTAGAGAGTTGAAAATGGTCAAGTGTAGTGTTTTGAAATGTGTACTAGTGGCGTCAAAGTGATCAAGTGTAGTTACTTGAGAAGTGGATTAGCGACTAGAAAATGGTTTAGTGTAGTTACTTGAAAGGTGAACTTGTGTTTTGAAATTAGTAAAGTCTAATCACTTGAAAGTGTGAATTCATGACTTGAAATTGATTTAGTGTTGTCTCTTGAAATGTGAATTCATGACTTGAAAATGGTTAAGTTTAGTCACTTGTGTAGTGAATTATAGAGTTGAAAATGGTTAAGTGTAGTGTTTTGAAATGTGTACTAGTGACTTCAAATTGATCAAGTGTGTAGTCACTTGAAATGTGAATTAGAGAGTTGAAAATTGTTAAGTGTAGTATTTTGAAATATGTACTAGTGACTTCAAATTAATCAGGTATAGTCACTTAAGAAGTGAATTAATGACTTGAAAATGATTTATTGTAGTTACTTGAAAGGTAAACTTGTGTTTTGAAATTAGTAAAGTGTAATCACTTGAAAGTGTGAATTCATGACTTGAAATTGATTTAGTGTTGTCACTTGAAATGTGAATTCATGACTTGAAAATGGTTTAGTTTAGTCACTTGAGAAGTGAATTAGAGAGTTGAAAATGGTTAAGTGTAGTGTTTTGAAATGTGTACGAGTGACTTCAAATTATTCGAGTGTAGTCACTTGAGAAGTGAATTAGTGACTTGAAAATGGTTTAGGGTAGTTGCTTGAAAGATGAACTTGTGTTTTGAAATTAGCAAAGTGTAATCATTTGAAAATGTGAATTCATGACTTGAAATTGGTTTAGTGTTGTAACTTGAAATGTCAATTCATGACTTGAAAATGGTTTGCGTTGTCACTTGAAATGTGAATTCATGACTTGAAAATGGTTGTGTAGTGTTTTGAAATGTGTACTAGTGACTTCAAAATGATCAAGTCACCACCACCTCCACCTCTACCTCCACCCCCACCTCCACCTCCTCCTGTAGAAGAAGATATTGATGCAGATTGATTGGTCTAGTTCCTGGAGATACGAACATGCTTGGTAGAGTGTTCATTGAGCCTGATGTATCTTCGTAAGTTTATTTTTCAATTGATAGGTTTATTTTTTCATTAATAAAATGTTCAAGCTTACATACTTTTATTATGTTATTTATAGGTGGTATCCCGCATCAAAAGAAGTTAATGAGCATGTAAGGGAGAGCGTTACGAGACTTTTTACATATCCTTGGCACGAGTGGTTGGACATTCCAATAGTCTCTAAACAAGCCATGTTTCAAGAGTTTAAGCCATGTTTAATTATTATTTAGTTAACTTTAATATATATATATACACTAGTCAATTGATTTTCGGATAATGTGTTGTTGGTTGACAAAGCACGATCAAGCCATTTCTATAATTTTTGAGAGACATGCTGCTATTCACATCAGATTGCACATCTTAGACATGCCTAGACACGGGCCATTGCTCCTGATTCAAGTAGCGAAGAGGAAACAGAGAGTGATGAGGAGTTTGTTGGGGCTACTCCTTAGTGTTGTTGGACTTGACTTTTAGATATTTTTGAACTTAGATTTTAATTAGTGAAAAATCTTTAGGAGTGTTTAAGTATTTTGAATGTTGTTGGATTCATTTTTTAAGTGTTGTTGATTTGAATTGCTTAAATGATTTGTTGATGTAGTGTGTTGTATGATTATTGTAATAATGTGTGTTGCATGTGGATGTATCTATTGAATTATATTTGGCAGGTGGGATGCAGAAAATGCAAATTTCTGCATCCAAAAACAATGCAGAAAAGCGACGATGACCTTCGCTTTTTTATTCATTATGAAGAACTAAAACCGATGACCAACGTCGCTTTTAATTCATTATGAAGAACAAAGAGCGACGACCAACGTCGCTTTTTATTCATTATGAAGAACAAAAAGCGACGACCAACGTCGCGTTTTCAATCCTTATGAAGAACAGAAAGCGACGACCAACACGTTTTTTCAAAAAAAAAAGATTATTTTTCTCAAATTACGACGGACAATGTCAATTTTCTTGAAAAAAAGTATCTTTTTCAATAAAGTGACGATGTCCGTCGTTTTTTGTTCAGCATGTGTTCTTCACCTGAAGAATAAAAAATGATGCACAGTGTTGCTTTTTCTAAGAATAACTAAAAAAAAATAATTTAAAAGCGACGCAAGCTGGCGTTTTCAAAAAACGCCCCTTTTTGAGATGGAAAAAAAAAAGCAACGAATTTTCGTCGTTTTTGTCCAAAAAAGCGATGCTGTCCGTTGCTTTTTAGCTTTTTTTAGTAGTGGTTGATAGCTTCAAATTAATGTTCTGATCTTCTTTTCGTAATCTCAACCTCTCTTTTGGAGTAAGCATCGAATATGGGTAGGTTTTTAACGTCTTCAATCGTTAAGAAAGCAATCAAGCCAAATAAAATCACAGTACATACAAGAACATCAATCAAGAACAACTTTACACTTCCTTTACTTCATTATTCCATCAGGGTTCACACAATCTTAGTTAGATGGTTTAGCCGGTCATGTTTGCAAGAACATTCATTAAATTCATGAAAGAAAGCATATGAATAATCTTACAATAATTGAAAAATAAAAATCAAAATCTCAAATTAATATCCAACCATAAAAACCAAGAATAATGGATTCCAAGATCAAAAATTGAATCTCGAAATCAATATAGTATTATAGGTATATAGAGTGCGTCAAAGTGCGTAAACTAGTAACAAAATATCATGGGGTATTTATAGGATACACCAGAAATCCTAAAAATCCTAACCAAAATAAAATAGGAAAACTAAGTCGGTACCTGCCTACGAACCCACTTGCGGGCCGTAGGTACTACCTACGGACCATAGGTGGGTCGTAGATCTTAGAGGAAATCAGTAGCTTTAGGATTCCCACTTATGAGGCTACTTATGTGGGGCGTAAGTACTACTTATGCCCCGTAAGTGGGGCTCGTAACTCTCAGACAAAAACTCCATCTTTCAGAAATTGGCTTCTGACACCTGCGATGGGCGTGAGTCCCACTTATGGACCGTAAGTGGATTCCTTGCAACACTTTGTCATCTTTTTCTCCTCTTTTGCCCTAAAACCTGGTTTCCTGCAAAACAAACACAAAAACAAATCATATTTAACAAAAAGGACCTAAGTGCTTGTATAATTTTCGATTTTAAGTATCAAAAGTGCCATGAACCCATGACACATC
Organism: Capsicum pubescens; assembly: GCA_030864215.1. Classification (NCBI taxonomy): domain Eukaryota; kingdom Viridiplantae; phylum Streptophyta; class Magnoliopsida; order Solanales; family Solanaceae; genus Capsicum; species Capsicum pubescens. Next base: position 109,229,346 of record CM061540.1, on the reverse strand, counting down.
AACCTATGATGACCTCTCTTCTCTGGCATAACGTCTCACAAATAAAGGGGCCCCTAGAGGGTTCGGGAGTACTCCTATACACCGACCTAGTCCAAGTCCAGAATTTTCAATATATATATATATATATGCATGGACTAAAATCGTACTTAGAAGAGTTTACGTCCATAAATTCATTGTCTCAAGTAACCTCTAGGACTAAATCATCATAAAAGTGTAGAAAGGGTTGGAATCTCTCTCGGCTGAAGTAAATAGTAGTAGTAAAATTGTGGACTGGAATCTATCTCGATCAAATCTCTAAAGCATCATTTTTAGTCTCAAAATCTCATAAGTTATTCATTAAGATGGTGTGATTTTCATTATGAAAGAATCCATTTTAAAGGTGAAAAGTGGGAATAAATCACCTTTTAAAAAAAAACATTATCTAACCATACCTTTAGATTGAAATCATACTATTTACAGTTTTAGCGAGCATGAATATACCGAATATATGCATGTCATCACCAGTATCCAAACAATACGATTACAAACATCTAAATGTCTATAAACTACGACCATGTCCTTTACAAGTATAAACCACTTTTTGAAATCCAACTAAAACCATAGTCACGATCTTGCGCCCAATAATATATAATCTGCATAATCAAAACATAATTCAGGAAAACCATCACAATCCGCTAATTAACGTAGTAAACATTATACTAAAGGTTCATTTGTCTCAACTATGTCTAACATGCTAGTAACCTAGGTTAATAGGATCCTAGAAGAATAATACGTATTCCATCTTAAGGGTCAATACCCTTCAAGCCCCCAAACTCATAAATTAGGATAAGTCACGGTGTTCTACCCAATATCACATCCTAACATCACTAACTAACATGCAACATATATAATACATCATCTCGTGAAGAAGAGTAGACAGAAACCTACCTCGATGTCGAACCACACATTCTCGAATTGCCCACACATCGTTCGTCTTTGCTCCACGATCCTGAAATGTCGTCATGCTATCAAAATCATAATCTACACATTATTAGAAGTAATATGAGATCCATATTTATATATTAAGGTTCAGGTTGCATTTAAGTTAAGAACGGGCCCGCAGAGCCTGCAAATGGAATTCAAAATTAAATTCATCGCGAGGTCCCTCAAGGACAAGGATTGTGTGCTCAAAAGTTGAGCAAAAACGGAGTGTAAATCAGTTCTCAAATCAACCCTTAAAATTTAGGAATTTAAGATCTAATTTCTAAGTATTTATCATGAATTATGATGAAAATTGAAGGGTAAATTAATGAGAATTGAACAAGGAGAGTTAGGCTAGCTTACCTTAGTTTCTATGGATTATTTTTCACTTTTTTATCTTTTTGAGCTCTTAATTTGGTGTGAAAATGATGAAAATTGGGTGGGAAAAAGGAAATTTAAAGCCACCAGGTGCTGCTTAAGCGGTCACCCTATCGCTTAAGCGACGACCGCTTAAGCGGCTTCACGATCGCTTAAGCAATCTGGCACTAGAGGGTCGGGTATTGGTTGAGCGACTCCATGCCTCTTAAGCGATGCCCACTTAAGAGGACACATATGTCGCTTAAGCAGCACTATGTCGCATACACAATGACCGCTTAAGAAGTCGTATGATCACTCAAGCGGTTGTACAACAACCTAGTGCCTTAGATTTTTGAGTCTAAAATAGACTCCGATCGGGTGCTCAAAATTCATTCGAAATTTCATGCGCGCAAAAAAATATGCTATCATACCAAATTCAATATTACGAACTCAATAAAACCATTGGAAATTTTATCCGAGATTATTTTAACTAAATATGGGGCCCATATCTATAGTTTTATTTTTCATATAATCAGCCCAATAACCCAAAATAAGTCCGAAAGCCTCGGGACCTAAATCAAGAGTCTCCCTAGCGTAAATTAATATTCCAAAGTTGATAGCGTTGTCAAAATTCTCATCCGAGGTCATCTACTAGAATTTTTGTCCGAGACCAAATCCTAAACAACGAAAGCTTCAAAATAAGAAAATAAGCCTAAAATCCAAAAGAACTGCCCGATAACCTACCCGACAATTCTGCAAGTCATAAATGACCTATAGCTGTTGTGGAAAGGTTCGAAATGTAGAATTGCACATAAATCGAGAAGATGATCAGGGGGTCATTACACTTCATGAATTGATTATTTTATTTATCATTAAAAGTTAAAATTAATTTTATTTATCACATTGTTCATATACGTATATGTTTCAAGTTTGAGGTTTATAATACATACTTTGAAAAGATTCTCTTCCTTGTAACTTGCTAACAATAATCTTTTATTTATTAGTTTAAAGATTTGCTATTGTTAAAATATTCTTTTCATATTTTAGTTATGAGTATTTAAATGACTTACTTTATTAGTAGTGTTAGTAACTTTTTTATTTTGAAAAGTAAAATATAACTTGTTTAGTTTGTGAATTCTTACGATAGATTTCAACATTTGTTAGTTTGATATTTATATATTTTACCATAAGCTACATAGTCTATGTCTGCTTTGATACAAACTTGAACACAATTGCATAAGCTCTAGAAAGAGTCATGTAGGATCTATTTATCTTCCTTATATTATCAAAGTTATTTTTAGTATCTCTATATATTAATGTGTGAGTAAGCATGTAAATTGAGTAAATTGAAGGAAAAGTGTCATTTAAGTCTTGAATGAATGATTGGTGACATTGACCAACTTAAAGGGTCAAACATAATTTAAAAACGCATTGAATATAGCAAAGTTAGAATAAAATACTACACAAAAATTGCTAAAATTTCAATAGGATAAAATAATAAACTACACAAATTAATGAATACATCTTACGAAAAGAATAAATCATTAAAAGATATCGAAACTAAACTATATAGTTTATACCTAGAATACAAAAGAATACATAGTACTAACGAAGATCCTAGCATATATGTTTGAATTTAGATTGGATTTACTTGAGATTAATTTATATTGATTAATTATGAGAAGACGATTTAAAAACAGAGAAGCTTTTAGAAAAAATAAAGAATCTTTAATTAGTAATTATTCAGAATATATAAGTCTAAATAAAACAAAAGAAAACCCACAAAGATTAGCCTACCTAATTACCTTAATATCTAGTATTGAAGCAAAATTAATAATCCATTTAAAATCTAGAAGAATGAGACACATACCACCTAATTATGATAAAATCAGATTTAGATATCCACCAAAATATTATAAATATGGTTTAAATGAATAAAGTACAAAAATACAAAGAATTAAAATAAATTATTTCTGAAAAACGTAAAGAATTAAAAATAAGAATAGAAAGACTACATTATAATATATTTGTCGGAGTTATTTAAAAAATACAGAAGTAGCATATATGTTTGAATTTAGATTGGATTTACTTGAGATTAATTTATATTGATTAATTATGAGAAGACCATTTAAAAACAGAGAAGCTTTTAGAAAAATTAAAGAATCTTTAATTAGTAATTATTCAGAATATATAAGTCTAAATAAAACAAAAGAAAACCCACAAAGATTAGCCTACCTAATTACCTTAATATCTAGTATTGAAGCAAAATTAATAATCCATTTAAAATCTAGAAGAAAGAGACACATACCACCTAATTATGATAAAATCAGATTTAGAGATCCACCAAAATATTATAAATATGGTTTAAATGAATAAAGTACAAAAATACAAAGAATTAAAACAAACTATTTCTGAAAAACGTAAAAAATTAAAAATAAGATAGAAAGACTACATTATAATATATTTGCCGGAGTTAGTAAAAACTCAATAAATGCACAAAAAGATGAAATATCAAATTTAGAATCACAAATAGATAGTTTAGAATATATATATCAACATGAACTATTTACAATAAAATGAACAAAGAAGAATTTATAATAGATGAAAAAATATATGAAAATCACGAAGGATTAAAAATAAAAATAGTATTTTCTAATCTAGGAAGAAGATATAAGAAAATAGGTGAACATTTATATTTAATGTTAGAAAAAGAAGAATTAAAATTAGAAGATAAATTGACAGCTATGGTAAGAATAGAAAGGGAAAATGAAGAAATAGATAGAAAAAATAAAACAACAAACTACAGAAGAAATACGAAAAATAGAAGAAACTAAAAATAGCAGAATTGCTGAATTAGAAAAAGAACTACAAATGTTAAAAGATTTGTATGAAGAAAGACAAAAAGAAAAGAAAGAAAAAGATAAAGAACAAAAATTACTAAACGAAATAAATCAATTTAAAGAAAAATTAGAAATAAACAATAAAGAAATAAAAAATAAGGAATTAGAAATAAATAATATAGATGTTGAAGAGACAGATAATTATGATTCAGAAGATAGTGAAATATATACAGAAATATTAACAAATACAAAAAACTTAGAAATCAATGAAAAACAAGAAGTAATTAATGAAGAAAACTTAGAAAATATCAACACAGAAATAAATACTCTTGATAAAAAGGAAGATCAAAATATAATACCTAGTACATCAGAAATAAGAAAACCTACATATTATAAGAATAAGTTTAAAAGATATAATCTAAAGAAAGAATATGACAAATGGACACCAAAACAAATAGTTAATAAAAATTATAACTTTTTAGACTTAGACTGTGTAATAGATATAGAAAAAACAATACAATTATGAATAGGATATATGACAAAAAAAATTATTAGATAATAATATAAACGTAACAGATGCACCAGAATATATAGAAAGAACACTAATAGGTACAGTGAAATTATGGTTTTTAAATTTAACTGAAAATAGCAAAAAAATATTAAGAAGAACTGATAAACCTACAGAAGGAACATCATCAACAACAACTAAACTAACACCTATAGAATTATTAAAAAAATATGAAACAACTATAAAAGATGAATTTGGTAGTATGACAACAATAGAAGAAGAACAAAATGAAGAAAAAGATACAAATAGGAATTTAATGTTAAAATTAGCAATATGTAATATGTGTTACATAGATGAATATACTTGCGCATTTAAAGAATATTATTATAAAGGAGCATATAATATAGAAGAAAGTAAAGAAATAAGGAAATTATATTTTAATAAATTACCCGAACCATTTAGTTCAAAAATAATAAAGAGTTGGGAAGAAGCAAAAATAGTAGATACTCTAGGAGCAAGAATAAATTTTTTACAACAATGGTATAGAAATTTATGTGAAAAATATAGAGAAGAATTAAAAATGGAAAAAACATTGATAAGAAATTGAGCATGTTGCAAAGATAAAATAGCACCCCAATTCGGATGTGAAGAAAGATATTATAAGAAAAGAAAAAGATATAAGAAATATAAAAAATCAAAATATAAATATAAGAAACCAAGAAAAAGATATTATGTAAAAAATTATAAACACAAAAGACCATATAGAAAAAAGAAATCTATAAAAGAATATACTTGTTATAATTGTGGAAAATTAGGACATTTAGCTAGAGATTGTAAATTACCAAAAAATCCAAAAAATAAACAAATATCAGAAATAAAAATAGAAAATACAGAATATATGCAGATAGATTATATAGATTATGAATTAGAGAGTGAGGATAGTATATATGAAATTTCAGAAAATGAAACAAATAATAAAATAGATAGTGAAATAGATGAATCAAATGACTGAAGAAGATATACAAACGAACCAAATGACTGAAGAAGATATAAAAATAATAACAAAGGAAGAATATTTAAATGATGAAGGAACAGACCAAAAAATAATATTTGACAGTAACATATTTGATGAAATAAAAGGAAAAGAATTAGACTTAAGTGTAGAAAAAATATTTAAAATACCAACAATAAAAAATATATTTACTAGGAAAAAAGAAGAATATTATGTAGTAAGCCAAAAGGAACATGTAATAGACTGTAGATATGCAAAAGGTAAAGCTAGTATACCACTAGTAACAAAAAGAATAATTAATAAAGAGATAAACGATATAAAAAGTAGAGACCCAATAAAATATGTACATCTTAGAGGTATAGAGATATTAATAAAAGCATGTTTTAGAGGAGGAATAGATACACCAATAGAATTATATTTAGCAGATGATAGAATTATAAAACCTATAGAAAAAAGTATAATAACTGCCACAAAAGGAAATTTAATATACCAAAAATTTAAATTTATAATAAGTGTGAATTATTCAGTAGCAGTAACAGATAAAAATATAGATAAATCATTAGTATTATATTGGAAAATATTAGGAATAGAATTAACCCCAGGAAGTAAAATATTTACAGCAAGATGCAAAAATTTATATGTATTAACAACAAAACATAAAATAACAGGAAAAAATAAGATTAACAAAATACAAATAGAAAGTCCATTCGAACAAATTGTAAAAACAATAGATAATAATGATTATAGCTATAGAGACATAGATATAGAAGAAAATTTAGAAATAATAAATGATAGAATAAGTACAACGAAAGAATAACTTATGAAAAATCAGAATCATCAAGCTCATAAAAAAGAACAAGTTATGAAACAAGTTCAACAGATAATTTAAACCAATATTACATAACAGGAAAGGTAAATGAAAAAGAATATTTAATACTCTTAAATAAAGGACAAGAAGAAAATTATATAGCAAAATATCTAGTAAAAAATGAGGAAATAAAAACTGATAATAATATATGCCCAGACCTACCAAGAAGTTTAATAAATACTAAAAATATAGCAGAAAAAGAAATAATAATAGGAATTAGAAAAATAAAAATAGAATTTGAAGTAAAGGAAGAAATGCAAAAAACAGACATAATATTAGGAATAAAATGGCTAGAACAAGTAAAACCATATAATATAGAACATGCACAATTAACCATAACATATAACAGAGAGAAATTATTCTTAAGAAGAGCCTTAACATGAAATGAAAATATATGTATTAATTAAGATAGTAGTAGAAGGATATTACAGTAGATACTATACGCCTATGATAGATACAGGAGCAGAAGCTAATTTATGTAGATATAATTGCTTACCAGAAAGTAAATGGGATAAATTAAAAACACCAATAATAGTTAAAGGATTTAATAATGAAGGAAGCTTAATTACTTATAAAGCTAGGAATGTAAAAATACAAGTATGGGATAAGATATTAACAATAGAAGAAATTTATAATTATGAACTAACATCAAAAGATATACTTTTAGGAATGCTGTTTTTAGATAAATTATACCCACATATAATAACTAGAACAGATTGGTGGTTTACAACACCATGTAAACAGAAAGTAAGAGCAAAAAGAGTTAGTAATAAAATAAGAAAGAAAACTGATTGGATAGAAGGAAGTGAAAAAATTACACAAAAGTTAAAAAATATAAAAAATACTGAAGATACAATAGAACTAGTCATATTTTCGATAAATAAAACAGAAATAACTATATTTTCAATAAATAAGATAGAGATAATTAAGAAAAAATTAGAACAATTATATAGTGAAGATCCATTAAAAGGATGGAGAAAACATAAAACTACTATAAAAATTGAATTAATAGATAAAAATAGCATAATAACCCAGAAACCATTAACATATAATTTTGACGATTTAAAAGAATTTAAAATGCATATAGATGAATTATTAGAAAAATAATATATACAAAAAAGTAATAGTAAACATAATAGCCCAGCATTTATAGTAAATAAACATAGTGAACAAAAAAGAGGAAAAAGTAGAATGATTATTGATTATAGAAATTTAAATGCAAAGACTATGACATATAATTATCCAATACCAAATAAGATATTAAAAATAAGACAAATACAAGGATATAATTATTTTAGTAAATTCGATTGTAAATCAGGATTTTACCATTTAAAGTTAGAAGAAGAATCTAAGGAATTAACCACAATTACGGTACCACAAGGATTTTATGAATGGAACGTATTACCATTTGGATATAAAAATGCACCAGGTAGATATCAACATTTTATGGATAGTTATTTTAAACAATTACCTAATTGTATAGTATACATAGATGATATACTATTATTTACAAAAACTAAAGAAGAACATTTAAAATTATTAGAACAATTTATAGATATAATAGAAAAATCGAGAATAAGTCTAAGTGAAAAGAAAGCTGAAATTATGAAAAATCAGATAGAATTTTTAGGAATACAAATAAATAAAAGTGGAGTAAAAATGCAACAACATATAGTACAAAAAATAATAAATTCGAAAGAAGAATTAAATACAAAAAAGAAATTACAAGCATTTTTAGGATTAGTAAACCAAGTAAGGGAATATATTTCAAAATTAGCAGAAAACTTAAAACCATTACAGAAAAAATTAAAAAAGGATGTAAAATATAACTATAATGAAGAAGATAAAAAAACAAGTTTAGAAAATAAAATTACTTTGTAAAGAATTACCAAAACTACAATTTCCAGATGAAAATAGAAAATTTATATATATAGTAGAAGCAGATGCTAGTGAATGTAGTTATGGAGGAGTACTTAAATACAGATATGATGCAGAAAAATTAGAACACCATTGTAGATACTACTCAGGTACGTTCAATGAAACAGAAATAAAATGGGAAATAAATAGGAAAGAATTATGTTCATTATATAAATGTTTATTAGCATTTGAGCCATATATTGTATATAACAAGTTTATTGTACGAACGGATAATACACAGGTACGTTGGTGGTTAACAAAGAAAATACAAAATTCAGTTACAACAAAAGAGATTCGGAGACTAGTCTTGAATATATTAAATTTTACATTTACAATTGAAGTAATTAGTACTAACAAAAATGTTATTGCAGAATACATATCAAGACAAAGCTACACAGACTGATATAATAGAAGATGATGCTTTAGAAAAGATATTCAAAACCCTAACTACGCTTTCAATGAAAGTGGACAGTATGGGTAATGAAATAGAAAAGCTAAAGACTAATGAAGATAAACTGAAGTCTATAGCTACAAATCAGATAACTCAGCAATGTGCAGAGCTATGTCGATCGGAAGACATTAAAATTCCAGAGCTAGAAGGAGACGTTGGAACACTCCTCAAAACCCATAACGTTTATCAATCTACTTTTGCAGGTACAAGCAAAGGAGTTAGGAAAAACACAAATATGAACCTAAACAAGCTATTTGATAAACCATATATTCCAAATACATCAAAAGATCCCATGTTTATACCCCCACAAATTACCACATACCGAGATAGTTTAAACCAAGACAAAAAGACCTACAACTACACAGCCCGAACATATATAGAAAATATCTACAATGTACAAACCTTTTTAAATACTAACCCCAGAGCTATAAATATCCAAGAACCAGATACAAACTATATAACCCAAAGATTGACCGGATACAATAAGCTAATTGCTTTACCTAAAACCAAACCAAGTCTAATTAAAACTTGTTATGAATATGGACTACTCAGTACTGTATATACCTCTGACGGAAATGAGATATCCACTATACCGGAAATATATGAAGCATTTAATATTTTTAAAAGAATAACCAAAGGTACCCTATTTTTTATAAAAATTTACACGGCACCAGCAAAGATATTATATGATGAAGTTAAAAAAACATACAAGTTGTAAAGATAGAAATGACACGAGATATGATTATACCACGAGATATTATTCCACAACCAGAAATACCTAGAATTGAGATACCAAAATTTTATGCGAATAAGAGGATTATCGAACTATCTACAATTTTGCAAGAGCTAGCAAACACATACAACAACCAAAATCCCATATGGAGTTATTATTCAAGAAATCATGTACTAATATATTCAAATTCAAAGGAATTACGAGAAACAGATATGGAAACTATTAGGCAATGGATTTTGACATTGCTCAAACCAGAGACGGAACCTATCGCCAGAACTATCAGAGAAAAATTTATTTCAGAAGAATCATTAACCAGATATTGCAAGACAATTAGACATAAATATCCAGATCATAAATGTTCAAAATGTAATGGAGGAGATAATGATATCCCAGAAGTTCAGCTAGAATAGAAGAAAAATCAACCAAGAAGATAAGAACGTCAGCTGGAAGATACAAGATAAGAAGCAATAATGGAGATATGGAAAAGCAGCAGATACGATAAAGAAAAGATATCAACGGAGTAATAATAGAAGACAAGATATTAAATTGTGAAAGCGACATGTAAACTTTCACAATTTGCTTTACGTAAATTATTAGAATCTTTTGTATAGGTTTTTGACTATTATTAGTCTAGGAATTAATAACTTTTGTCTTATTAGGAGACTTTTGTAAAGTATAGTAAAGTAGATTAGGTAGATAATTTAAAGACTTTTTAGAAACGTGTAAAAATAGGAATACTCTTGTAAAGTTTCAGTCTATAAATAAGATGAACCGAAGGCATTGCAAAGAAAGCCTTCATGAGTTGAAGCACAAATACCCTCTCTTGTCCACAACAAATATTTTGCTTAGTTATTAAAAAACAGGTATATTTAAATGGAAAAAGCTATGGAGGAACAAAGCTTAGAAATATCAAACCTACCCGAACAGGTATACTTATTTATGATTATGAATAGCTAAATTCATAATTCCCAACAATCATGGAATGATAAAATAAATTCATGTTAGTTACTTTATAGTAGAATTATTTGAAGAATAATATGTTAAGAAGTTTATTAGCAAAGTGGAAAAGGAGAAAAATCCCTAAGAACTATGTCATCCTAAAGGTGAAATCAATGAGGCAAGAAGCCGTGGTGGGGAGTAACCAGAGTAGAGGCGCTATTTAAGGGAAAAAATATCCAGATTACCATGCTAATAGTGATTGAAAAACATGTTATTTAAGAATAATCTAGTATATAGTAATCTAAGATGACCATATTTTGTTATGTATATGATTGAAGGGAATATTTTGAAAATAGCAATTATATGAAAATGAATAATTATTTATCTGATGTAATGGTAGATAAATTTAACATACTTATTTTGTATGTGATTAAGGATATAGGAATAGTAGATATAAGGAAAATCATATTAGAAAAAATATTCGGTAAAGATTATATAGCTAGAATAAATTACATACCACACTTACCTAATTACTCTTATAAATACCTACGTACACATCAACTATGATAAATCACATATATCTAGAATTTTGGAAAAAAGATATGAAAAATATACAATTAGTAGAAAAACAAATGAAAACAAATTTAAACAAATACATGGAAACTAAAGATATAAAATATATAGAATTTCTTAATGAAAATATGCAAGAATTACTTAGACTAAAACAAACAACTAGAAAATATTATGAAAAAGCATTTAATCGAACTTAAATGACAGATGATATTAAAATACTTGTTTTATATATACTTAGAGATATAGAAATTATAGACATAAAGAAAATAATATGGGAAAAATTACAAGATTATGAAGAGGAAGAATTATTAAACAGTATAGAAAACTTACACATATATTATGAACATCAATATTACTTAAATTCAGATGGATATTATTCAGAATAAATAAATGTTAGAATATATAAAAAAAATTAGAGAAAGGCAAAATTGGATATATGAAGAAGTTAATTACAGAAATCAACTTGAAATATAAAAAAGACAACTAGAAGAAAAATTACTTAAAATAAAATTAACGTTAGAAAAAGAAGATACAGATAATAATTTATACAAAAAATTATTTAATACAGATGGAAAATTACCTATACATGAACAACAAATACTAGTTAATCAGCTAAAGAACATAAACCTACGCATTGAATATAGCAAAGTTAAAATAAAATACTACACAGAAATTGCTAAAATTTCAATAGGATAAAATAATAAACTACACAAATTAATGAATACATCTTATGAAAAGAATAAATCATTAAAAGATATCGAAACTAAACTATATAGTTTATACCTAGAATACAAAAGAATACATAGTACTAACGAAGATCCTAAAACATTAGATAATTTAATTACGATAATATCTAATTTAGAATATGAATTAATAAAACATCTTAAGTCAAGAAGATAAAAATGAAAATTAAACCAACCAATAATATAAACGAAATAATTTACTTAAAAATAAATACTTATCACTTAATAACTATTTATCATCTAGTAAAGTTACCACGCCTAATCCGCACCCTTTAAACTTTTTGATCTTTTCAAAAATACAAATCAACCCACACCTACAAAATTTCCCTCTCTCTGCAAATCAATCTCTCTTCTCTCTTTCTCTCGATAGTTTCTCTCTCTAACTTCTCCCAACCAACAACTTTTCAAATTTCTACCTTCAATCTTGTTCAACTTCAACCTCTGGCGATAAATAGTTTTGAGTTTTTGCTCGTTCCTTTTTTACTTTCAACCATCAGTCGACGTGACAACATTCTTCGGCGATAAAAACTTTGAGCTCTTCGTCGTTTCTTTTCGATTTTCACAGATAAAAAATTAGGGCTTTTTATTTATGACGAAAATGAGGAACTTGATTTGTTGGTGTTTGTTATTTTTTTTAATGTTTTTTTGTTATTTTTTTATGTTTGTTATATTTTAGTTGAATTTCTCATATGGATGTATCTACTACTGTTGTTTTTTCAACAATGAATAAAACATGTAACGTGAATCCAATAGATGAGTTATCTGTTGCAACATATATGACTAATCTGTTGCACAGACGAGTATTCTGTTGTAACATATATGACTAATCAGTTGCACAGATGAGTAATCTGTTGTAATATATATGACTAATTTGTTGCAACAGATGAATAATCTACTGCAACATATATGACTAACCTGTTACAACATATGACTAATTTGTTGCAACATATATGACTAATCTATTGCAACAGATGAGTAATCTGTTGCAATATGTATGACTAATATGTTGCAACAGATTACTCATCTGTTATAACAGATTACTCATTATTGGATTCGTATTATAGTGTTGTAACATGAATCCAACATGTAAGTCATCTGTTGCAACATATTAGTCATATGTTTCAACAGATTAGTCATATGTTACAATAAATTACTTACTTATTGCAACAGATGGCTCATATGTTGGATTCATATTGCAGGTTCTATCCATTGTAGCAGTAGCAGATACACCAAATAAGAAATTTAACAAAAATCATAATTTTACTTACAAAATCACCTGTGAAGTAATGTCCAAGTGATATATGAACGAATTTTGACCTAAACAATTCCAAAAATTTCAACAAGGTCACAACGAATAAGTAAAACACATGAAAAATTTCATGAAACAGATAAAGATGACAAAAATAGTATATCATACATCAAATGCAAAAGTATCAAGGGGACAAACATTTGAGTTCTCCTAAAAACGTTTAAGTTTCCTAGTATTTTAATTACTTTCTAATAGATGAACCATCTGTTATAATAAATTTTCTATCTGATTGATAATTTTAAATAGATAAATCATCTGATGCAACATGTTAGTCATCTGTTGATTCAAATTAAGCAATTATTAGTAATAAAGAAATTAATTTAGTTAAAATTAAAGACGTCTTTAAGACAATGGGACAAACATTTGAGTTTTCCTAAAAATGTTTGAGTTCCCTAGTAATTTAATTATTTCCCAACAAATGACCTATTTGTTGCAACAAGTTAGTCATCTGTTGCAACATATGTTTATAACAGGTTAGTCATTTGTTGAATCAAATTAAGCAATTATTAATAATAACTAAATTAATTTAATTAAAATTAAAGACAAGTCTTTAATATAAGACCTTAGACAATGGGACAAATGCTTGAGTTCTCCTAAAAATATTTGAGCTTTAGTATTTTAAATTGTTTTTCAACATATATCTTGTCTATTTAATAATTTCCAATAGAAGAGTCATATGTTGCTACAATTAGTCATCTGTTGCAATAGATGTCTATATTTGTTTGATAATTTTTAATAGATGAGTTAGTTATTGCAACAGGTTAATCATTTGTTGCAACAGATACATATATCTGTTTGGTCATTTTCAACAGATGTCTTTAACTGTTTGGTCATTTTCAACAGATTACTCATCTATTGCAACATGTTAGTCATCTATTGATTCAAATTAAACCATTATTAGTAATAACTAAATTAATTTAACTAAAATAAAATATGAATTAATAAGTTCAATTATAGTTTTAATTAATCTCATGGTAATTACACGATTAGCTAAGTATGTTCGTCCTGAGTAGAGTGATCAATTGACCAATTTTATTTGAAATAATTCAAACTAAGCCATCATTAGAAATAACTATATTGATTTAACTAAAATTAAAGATGAATTAGTAAGTTCAATTATGATTTTAATTAATCTCATGGTAAAAATGGTGTATTGATAAATGATGATTTGTTATTGTTTCTATTGAATAAATCTTGCTATTGATTTATTTTTTCAAAAAATGAACAATTTGTTGCAACAAATGAATAATCTGTTGCAACAGATGAACCATATGTTGCAAAAATAAATCAGTTACTCCAATAGATGAGTCATATGTTGTAACAAAAGGGTCATCTGTTGTAATAGATGGACCATATATTACAACAAATATATCATCTGTTGGAAGAACTCAAGGGTCATGACTTTTCGGTCATTTAATTAAAAAAATAATTCATAAATAAATAATATAAAAAAATATGATAAACACAATTTTGTAGCTATTTAACTTAAATAAATAAAATACTAAAAAGGTGAAAGTTATGACTTTTCACCCTTTTGTATTTAAATTTATTTTTTTAATTTAAATTATTGAAAAGTCACCAAGTTTGATTTAATTAAGAGATATAATTATTAAAAAAGAGGTGAACGGTCTTGATTTTTTGCCTAACACACTGCACTACTCACTCATTCAATCCTTTATAAATAGGTCTCCTCAGCTCTATCTCTTGTATCTTGTCTTGCATAAAACTGTCATTATATCTCCAATCACTTCTCTTTCAAAAATAAATTTCTTGTTCGTCCGTTGAGGTATGTTTTATTTTCTTGTAGTAATATGAAAATTATTAACATGCCTCTATTTTCTAGTTAAATTTCATATTTTTTTGTTAAACTACCAGTTGGTAGTATATGCGGTTTAGTGTTTTACGTTATTTGTTCATGCATGTTCTAGATATGACTGATCTGATTCGATACATGGTGATTCTGCTTGACACCGTGTAGGAACTTGAAAGGCTGGTTCATGAACTCGAGTGAGAGTTGGGCGCCGCGAGAGCAAGGGTGCTTCGTGGGATTCGAAGGCTGAGGGGTCTGCTGCCCAATGGATTTTCGATTGACAATAATAGTAATAATAATAATAATAATAATAATAATAATAATAATAATAATAATAATAATAAATAGGTTATATATTTTTTTATCATATGTAATTTATTTTATCGGATCTACCTAATGTTGTAAATATTTTTATGTAATGAATGAGAAAATCTATATTTGATTGACTAAGTTTTTTTTTTTTTTTTTTTATTCTACCTATTTTTTAAGATGTTGAGAGGTGTGGATTTTTTAGCGTTCGGGAGTGGAAAGAATCAATTACAAGAAAGAAGGTGTTTGGTTGAGAGCAAGGTCATAGACTAAAATTAACTAACAACTCAAGATTATTTACTATTACAATAAAATTAAAGATAGATTGATAACAGATGACACATCTGTTGCAATAGATCAGTAATCTATTGGAAATGACCAAGTAGATAAAAACATCTATTGCAACAGATTGATCGGATGTCACAACAAAATAGTAATATGTTAAAAATGACCAAACATATAAAGACATCTATTGCAACAGATTAGTCATCTATTGCAATAAATTAGTAATCTGTTGGAAATGACAAACATATAAAGTCATGTGTTGCAATAGATTGGTCATCTATTGGAAATGGCCAACAGATAAAGACATGTGTTACAACAGATGACCAATCTATTGTAACATATGTGTATATTTATTTGATAATTTTCAACAAATGACTCATTTGTTGTAACAGGTTAAATCTATTGCAATGGGTTATACACTTAAATAATCATGTAATTACTATGAGATTAATTAAAATTGTTATTATTAAATCAATTTAGCTATTACTAATAATGGCTTAATTTGAATAATTTCAAATAAAATTAGTCAATTGATCACTCTACTCAGAACGAACACACTAAGATAATCGTGTAATTAATATGAGAATAATTGAAATCGTAATTGAACTTATTAATTCATCTTTAATTTTAGTTAAATCAATGTAGTTATTACTAATAATGTCTTAATTTGAATCATTTCAGATAAAATTGGTCAATTAACACTTTACTCAAGACGAATACACTTAGAAGAAAATGTAATTACTATGAGGTTAATTGAAATCATAATTAAAATTATCAATTCATCTTTAATTTTAGTTAAATTAATTTAATTATTACTAATAATTGCTTAATTTTAATTATTTCGAATAAAATTGGTCAATTGATCATTCTACTTAAGACGAAACACTTAGTTGATCATATAATTACTATAAAATTAATTGAAATTGTAAGTGAACTTACTAATTCATCTTTATTTTAGTTTAAATCAATATAGTTATTTCTAATTATGGCTTGGTTTGAATCATTTCAAATAAAATTGGTCAACTGATCACTCTACTCAGGACGAACACACTTAGTTGATCATGTAATTACCATGAGATTAATTGAAACTGTAATTGAACTTATTAATTCATGTTTAATTCTAGTTAAATAAATTTAATTATTACTAATATAATGGCTTAATATGAATCAATAGATGACTAACATGTTGCAAAAGATGAGTAATCTGTTGAAAATGACCAAACAGATAAAGACATCTGTTGAAAATGACCAAATAAATATAGACATATATTACAACAGATGACTAACCTGATGCAATAAATGACTCATCTATTGAAAATTATCAAACAAATATAAACATCTGTTGCAACAGATGACTAAGTTGTTGCAATATATGACTCATCTGTTGAAAATTATCAAACATATAGGATATATGTTGGAAAATTATTTAAAATATTAAAACTCGGATGTTTTTAAGAGAACTCAAATGTTTGTCCCCTTGTCTAAGGTCTTGTCTTTAATTTTAGTTAAATCAACTTAGTTATTACTAATAATTGCTTAATTTGAATCATTTCAAATAAAATTTATCAATTGATCATTCTATTAAGGATGAATACATTAATTGAAATTGTAAGTAGACTTATCAATTCATCTTTAATTTAGTTAAAATCAATTTAGTTATTACTAATAATGACTTAATTTGAATCATTTCAAATAAAATTGGTCGACTAATCACTTTCCTCGAGACGAATACACATAATTGATCATGTAATTACTATGAGATTAATTAAAATTATAAGTCAACTTATCAATTCATCTTTAATTTTAGTTATATCAATTTAGTTATTACGAATATTGGCCTAATTTGATTCATTTCAAATAAAACTGGTCAATTGATCACTCTACTCATGACGAATACACTTAGTTGATCATTTAATTACTATGAGATTAATTAAAATTGTAAATTTATCTTTAATTTTAGTTAAATCAATTTAGTTATTACTAATAGTGACTTAATTTGAATCATTTCAAATAAAATTGGTCGATTGGTCACTCTACTCGGGACGAATACACTTAGTTTATCATGTAATTACTATGAGATTAATTAAAATTGTAAGTGAACTCATTAATTCATGTTTAATTTTAGTTAAATCAACATAGTTATTACTAATAACGGCTTAATTTGAATCATTTCAAATAAAATTGATCAATTAATTATTCTATTAAGGATGAAACACTTAATTGATCATGTACTTACTATGAGATTAATTGAAATCGTAATTGAACTTACTAATTCATCTTTAATTTTAGTTAAATCAATATAGTTATTTCTAATAATGGTTTAATTTGAATTATTTCAAATAAGATTGGTCAATTAATCATTCTACGCAGTACGAAACACTTAATTGATCATGTAATTACAATGAGATTAATTGAAATCGTAATTGAACTTACTAATTCATCTTTAATTTTAGTTAAATCAATATCGTTATTTCTAATGATGACTTAGTTTGAATCATCAATATATATATATATAAGAGAATATTAGTTCATCCTATGTGGCATGCCTAAGAATCAAGAAAAGCTATTTATCTTTTTTGTGTTTTTTTAAAACTTTTTCTTCATTTTTTTCATTTATCAATCAATTTGTTTAATAATCAAAATAGATGGATCAATTACTACTCCTACATTTATTTATATCCTTTAATATAAAAGTTTAATGTTTTTTATTTCCATTACTCTCATGACCTTTGATGATCATAACTCCTTTTATGATATAATTTCATATTCCGTATTGTTGTCCTATAAATAGAAGCATTATAAGTCTTCTTCCCCCATCAACAAAATTAACAATATTTCATTCACTATATATTTTTTGAACTTACATATATTATTTTAAAAAAATTCATTTGTGTACCTTCTAAATAATCCTCTTTATTCTTTTCTTTTGGGTATGTTGTTTCTTCTTCTTCTTCTTCATGTATTATTCTTTTGGCATTTTAATTGATTTGATTTACACTAAATTTAGTGTTATTATTATCCTATATTATTTGTAACTTCTAAGCAAGAACATGTATGATTTAAATCTATTTTCTTACAATTCTTATTCATACTGTATTAATTTTTGTGATGTATTATTTTTTATAGGGATAAGATGAAGATCAAATAGTGAACGGGTGAAATGAAGATGAAGTGATGACTATGTGAAGATTTGAGGAGGACATCAGAACCGCTTGACATATATATATATATATATATATATATATATATATATATATATATATATATATACATATATATATATATATATATATATATATATACATATATATATGTTTTATCTGAATAGTTCAAATTACTACACACAATTTGTTAACTTTGTCTGTCGTTATACTAAAAATAAATATAAAGGAGAAACATAGATAAAATAATGTAACACCTTTTTTTTGACATTTTTTCTCATTTCTTTCAATTAGTTTATTTTACAAAATCATGTTCTTAATTCATACATTCAATTACAAAAATTCTAATCTTAAATATTAGTAATGTCCATAACTCTCAAGCCTTTCATATTCATAACTCTCAATTAGTTAATGTACAAGAAGACAATTTATCTTTTTCTCTTTTTATTTTTTATTTTTAATTATTTTTATCTTTCTCTATAATTTATGTGATTGATTTGTATTAAATTAAATCTATAGATAATAATAATAACGAAGAAATATAGAAAAGGTGATGTAGCATTTTTCTAGAACCTCGATTTTTATTTATTCCTTTTCTCATTTTTTGACAATTTCTTCTTCATTTATCTATTTATTTTATTTTTCATAATTCAAAAAATAATTAATCAATTTTCACCTCCCACTATGATTACCTTCTTTATTAGAGATTTTAATATGTATTCATGTATTTTACCACTTTCAATCTTTAATCTTAATTAATTTTACTAATGTGTAGTAATAATGTGCTAAAAAATGAGAGATAAAAAGACAAACTATTTTATATATATTTCACACTACCGAATTATGCATACATGAATAAATCATTTTAGTTGTTATAGTTGCACTCTTTCAACAAAATTCGCTTTCATTATGTATTCCTTTCTCCCTCTCCTTTCCATGTATCTTTGATTTTTTGTCTTTAATTTAAAATTTTAATATATATTTGAAAGTTTCAAATGATAATAGCACAAGAACACAATCTTGAAAAAAAATTGTGGTGAAGATAAGTTATGGCGATAGGTTTCAAATCTTTGATGAGTTTTGGTTGGTATTTAGACTTAAAAATATTACTCTAAGTTATCATGTAGAGCTTCAAAAAAAAAGTTCATGATGAAATTTAATTTCATGAATGATTGTCTTTATTAATAAAGAATTGTGCCTTGCAAATTGGATAAATTTTTGTAACTTATTTTGAATTTTGCTTTTGTTATCTTATACCTTCATGAAAATATTTTTTTCGGTGTGTGCCAAAGAATAGAACTAACATCCCACTATTTTAATTTTCATCGTTAAAAATATTATATCATAAATTTGATAAGTTAATTTATAATCGCGCGAAGCGCGGTCAAATTCACTAGTTTCAAATAAAATTGGTCAATTGATCACTCTACTCAGGACGAACATACTTAGTTGATTGTATAATTACCATGAGATTAATTGAAACTATAATTGAACTTATTAATTCATATTTTATTTTAGTAATCAATTTATAAGTTATTACTAATAATGACTTAATTTGAATCAATAGATGACTAACATGTTCTGTTGGAAATGATCAAACAAATAAAAACATCAGTTGAAAATGACCAAACAGATATAGACATATGTTGCAACAAATGACTCACTTGTTGCAACAACTAATTCATCTATTAAAAATTATCAAACGGATATAGACATCTGTTGCAACAGATAACTGTTGGAAATTATTAAATAGACAAAATATGTGTTGAAAAGTAATTTAAAATACTAAAGCTCAAACGTTTTTAGGAGAACTCAAACGTTTTTCCCCTTGTCTAATGTCTTGTCTTTAATTTTAATTAAATCAATTTAATTATTATTAATAATTGCTTAATTTAAATCAACAAATGACTAACCTGTTATAAGCATTTGTTGCAACAGATGACTAACTTGTTGCAATAATAATTAAAATACCAGGGAACTCAAACATTTTTAGGAGAACTCAAATGTTTGTCTCATTGTCTTAAAGACTTGTCTTTAATTTTAGGTAAATCAATTTAGTTATTACTAATAATTGCTTAATTTGAATCAACAAATAACTAACATGTTGAAACAGATGATTCATCTGTTGGAAATTATCAAACAGATTGAAAATCTGTTATAACAGATGGGTCATCCATTAGAAAGCAATTAAAATACTAGGGAACTAAAACATTTTTAGGAGAACTCAAACATTTTTCCTCTTGATCCTTTTGCATTTGATGTATGATATACTATTTTTGTCCTCTTTACCTGTTTCATAAAATTTTTCATGTGTTTCACTTATTCGTTGTGCCCCTATTGAAATTTTTTGAACTTTTTTAGGTCAAATTTTGTTCGTATATCACTTGGACATTACTTCATAGGTGATTTTGTATGTATAATTATGATTTTTATTGAATTTTTTATTTGGTATATCTGCTACTGCTACAATGGATAAAACCTGCAACATGAATTCAATATATGAGTCATTTGTTGCAACAAGTGAGTAATCTGTTGCAACATATGACTAATATGTTGCAACAGATGACCCATATGTTGGATTCATGTTACAATACTATAATACGAATCCAACAGATGAGTAATTTGCTGCAACAGATTAGTCATATATGTTGCAACAGATTACTCATCTGTGCAACAAATTAGTTATATATGTTGCAATAGATTACTCATTTGTTACAACAGATTAGCCATATATGTTGCGACAGATTACTCATCTGTTAGATTCACATTACATGTTTTATCCATTGTTGAAAAAACAGCAGTAGCAGATACACCCAGATGAGAAATTCAACTAAAAATTATAATTTTACTTACTAAAATCACCTATGAGTAATGCTCAAGTGATATACGAATAAAATTTGACCTAAAAAAATTGATCAAGTAGCAACAGTAGCGGTAACAACAACAATATTCAACAACAAGAAGATGATGATGATGAACAAGAAGAGATGATAATGAAGAACAAGATGATGATAATGAAGAAGATGATGAATAAAGCAACAACAAAAATTGCGAAGAGAGAAAACTCCAATAAATGAGAAGAGCGAGAAATGTGCCTTTTTTCCCTCCGTTTCTAGTTATATTAGGTTTTACATTAGATCAAAGTGTAAATTAAAAAACTTGGGGGTTATTTTCAAATTTTTCTTACTTTCTTAATTCTTAATAAAGTAATTGTCACATACGCTCAATTATTAAAACTTGAGTCACGTACACTTCATTTTAAAACTCTTTTGCCACTTTTAGCTGAAAGCCCCATGTAAATTGACATTATTAAATTCTTAGCTAGCTTTGAAGAAATGAAATGTTATCATTTAATATACACATTTAATCGCACGACTTAAAATTACATTGAACAGAATCTCAAATAATTTATGACTTTTTATCACGTTCTTCATATACATATATGTTTCAAGTTAAAGTTTTATAATGCATACTTTAAAAAAATTCTCTTCCTTGTAACTTGCTAACAATAATCTTAGGTTTATTAGTTTGAAGGTTTGAAATTGTTGAAATACTTTTTAAATATTTTAATTATGAGTATTTAAATGGCTTACTTTATTTATAGCGTAAGACTTGTAACTTTCTCATTTTGAAAAGTAAATAAATCCTATTTAGTTTGTGAATTCCTATGATAGATTTCAACGTTTGTTAGTTAGATATTTGTCTATTTTACCATAAGCTACATAGTCTATGACTGCTTTGATACAAACTAGAAAACAGTTGTATAAGCTCTAGAAAAAGCCATGTAGGATCAATTTATCTTCCTTATACCATCAAAGTTAATTTAATGTGTGAGTAAGCATGTGAATTAGCATTATTAAATTCTTAGCTAGCTTTGAAGCAATGAAATATTATCATTTAATAAATACATTTAATCGCACGACTTAAAAATAAATTGAACAAAATCTCGAATAATTTGTCCTTTTATTTGTATGACTAATATCAATTACAAAATCTCAAAGAGAATGGAGAAAACTTGTTAAGATCTGGACAGTGTTTTATATTTTTCTAGATAAAAATATTTATTTTGCATTCAATTGAGTTTTACGCTTACAGTAAATTGTTGTGCTCACATTGATGATAAGGTTGAATCTCAGTCATTAGTTGGTAGTCCATGGTTTTCTAAACTGTATATCAAACACATAGATTGAACAGTCAAGAAATATTAATTCTTATAGGAAAAAGGGTCAAATTAAATCCTCTACTTTTTAAAAAAAATTGACTAACTTTACCATTCGTTGTACTATGTGATCAAATTTACCCTCGCTATTAGCAAAGTTCTCACTTATACCCTTATTTGGATTGAAATGCCCGAATCAACAAAATAACCCATTTTTTTTTTTTTAAATCATGACCTGTATCTAATCATTTTCATATTCATCTATAAAGGATTTCAATATTTACCATGGATCTTCGTCTTGGAAAATTTCATGCATCTAACCATTCAGTGAATACTTTTTTTAGTTAATGGAGGACTACGTATAATATATATAAATTTAATCTGTAACAAGCAAGAAATGATCTCCTGGCATCCTTGTTCTAATAAATGCATACATCTCACTTGTTCTTTCTTTTCTAGTTTCTTTCATATAAGCATTTGCACTTCAAATTATGTTTTGAAATAGAGTCCATTTTCTCCGATACTCATTCATGTGGTCGTATTTCATTCTTCAATATATCTCTGCTAAATAGTTGACTTACAATTGAGATGGGTGATTTCATCTTGTTTAGATCCCCACTTTCAGGAATAAGTGCGTGTTTTTCAGTTATTAGTTCTATAAGAATGACTATAAATTAAAACTGTCAGCTGGGTCGGTCCGGCCAAATCTGACACCGGCCTAGCTTTTATTACCGGGTTTGGTCCGGTTCGATCTGATCCCCCTCCTTAACAGGTCGATCCATACCGGGCTCAACAGTAAAAAAAGTTCAAATGGCCCACCGGTCCTTTCTTTCAAACGACCGTTTGAAAATTCAAATGGCCCACCAGTCCTGGTACCAGTGCCGAGCCAAATCGGTCCGATTTCATTATTGGACCAATTTTACCAGGCCGGACCGACCCATTTGACAGGTATACTAAAATGCAAAAACATCTGCTTTGGTATTTATCTGCAGCTCTTTCACAGATCTTTTAAATAAATGGGTTATTTTATTAATTTGGGCGTTTCCATCCAATTGAGGAGTATAAGTGCGAACTTTGCTAATAACGGGGTTAAATTTAACCACTTAATATGACGAAGGGTAAAGCTAGCCAATATTTGAAAGTAGAAGAGTAAATTTGATCCTTTTTTCATTCTTATAACTTGACCTGCTTTAGATGCTTAAGTTGTTGAAAAGAAATTACTCACATTAGTGAACCTTTTGAGAACCGTGAATATGCAGGCATTGATGTGATGATCGAGATAAAAGTGTAAATTATGAATTCTCAAACACATAATTTTGACATTAACAATTAGTTAATTGTTTGTTTATTTTAAGTTCCTCGTTGTTATTGTCGTGTATAAACTTCGAGGAACTTAATATAAGCAAACAAGTATCTGATTGCTAATATGTAATATGTGTGTTTGAAACTTCATTGTTTTTACTTTTAGATCGTTCATCACAACAATGCTTTTATATCCACGATTCCCCCAAGTTTCACCATTGTGAGTCATTTTCTTTCAACAACTTAAGCAGTTGAAATAGGTCAACTTATAAGATTTAGCTTCCACATGTCGTCCTCTCGATTTCGAACCCAAAAAGTGGTATCAGAGTTAATGGTTCAAAAATCAGATGGTTTGATTGGGAATAGTTTAAAATCAAGATGCAATAAATTTGACGATGATGAGGATTTTTGTCCAACTACATATGGGGAAGATATTTTTATCATATTATCAACAATCTTGATGTCACGTCCACTACTAAAAAAAAAAAAAAAAAGCCAACCACGCATTGTGGTCGGAAAAAACCGACTACATATGGTTGGTTTTTTAATTTATTTATTTTTAAAAGCGACCGCATGTGGTCGCTTTTATATTTTTAAATATCAAAATAATCATTTCAATAATTTTTGTATTAGTTATTATTTCTTTTAAAAATTAAAATTAAAAAAAAAATAACAAAACCGACCACTAGTGGTCGGTTTTCTTTAAAAAAAATAATTAAAAAATATTTTTAAAAAATCGATCACAAGTGTTCGGTTTTTATTTTATTTTTTTAATTAGTTTTTAAAAAAAACCGACCACTAGTGGTCGGTTTTTATTTTAAGAAAAAAAGAAAATATTTTAAAAAAACTGACCACTTGTGGTTGGTTTTTAATTAAAATAAAAAGAAAATAATTTTTAAAATCCGACCACTTGTGGTCAACTTTTAATTAAAATAAAAAAGAAATTAATTTTAAAAAACCGATCACTTGTGGTCGGTTTATTATTAAAATAAAAAAAATAATTTTTAAAAACCGACCACTTGTGGTCGGTTTTTTAATAAAAATAAAAAATGAAATAATCTTAAAAAACCGACCACTTGTGGTCTATTTTTTAATTAAAAATAAAAAATAAAAAATCGACCACTTGTGGTTGTTTTTTATTAAAATAAAAAAGAAAATAATTTTAAAAAATCGACAACTTGTGGTCGGTTTTTGAACAAAAAAAATAAAAAAGTAAATAATTTTTAGAAACCAATAATTATATATATGTAATCAAATATATATATTTATTTTATTAAAAAATAATTATATATATAATCTAATATATATATATATATATATAATTAAAAAGTATTTTAAAAAGCAACCACTTGTGGTCAGTTTTATTTTAAAAATTAAATTTAAAATATTTTATAAAAGCCACCACAAGTGGTCGGTTGGGAATTAAAAAAAATAAAAAATAAAATTTTAAAAACCGATCACTTGTGGTCGCTTTTGTATTAAAAAATAAAATATTATAAAAAAAAGATCACTTGTGGTCGATTTTTATTGAAAAATAATTATATATAAAATCTAATATATAATTTTTTTAAATTACACTGATCACACGTATTCGATAACCAATATAATAATAATAAATATCAATCAAGCTTAGATTTTGTAAAAAATTATACTAAGAAATATATCAAATAAAATAAATAAATTACGTTAATTATAATCTTTATCTTTTACTTATATTTCAATATATAAAATAAATATAATGTAGTGATCGATCGATTAACGATGTAGTCAAAAAGTAGTAGAATCTATCCAAACTTATTGAATACCTTGATTTGAAATGATAGAAGTAATAATATACTGTACGTTGAAGTTATATTAAAGTAAGCTAATCAAATTAATCGATAACTCATCCAAGTATGTATATGAAATATGTCACATTATATTATTGGATAATATACTCGTGTACGTATGTGATATATATAGTACGTATTTAGAACTTGATATAGTCGATAGTATGTATAGGTATATATATATAATATATATATATATATATATATATATATATATATATATATATATATTATGTAGTGAAGGTATAATGACATAAGATAAACTAACCGATAATTCATCTGAGTATATGTGAAATACGTTGCAATTATTATGAAATAGTAAAATCGTGTACGTAATGTATATAGTACGTATTCAAGAGTTGATATATATATAATCAATTATTCATCTGAGTATATGTGAAATACGTTGTAATTATTATGGGATAGTAAAATCTTGTATGTAATATATATAGTACGTATTATAGAATTGATATATATATGTGTGTGTGTGTGCGTGTGTGCGCGCGCGCATGTGTATGTGTGTGCGTGTGTATGTATGTGTATATATATATATATGATGTAGTGATCGATGAACTATGTAGTCAAAAACTAGCATAATCTATCCAAACATATTAAATACCTTGATTTAAAATGATCGAAATAATAATATATTGTACGTTGAAGTTATATTAATGTAAGTTAATAATCAAATTAATCGATAACTCGTCAAAGTATGTATATGAAATACGTCGCTTTATATTACGGGGTAATATACTCGTATACGTATGTGATGTATATAATACGTATTTAAAACTTGATAGTCGATAGTGTGTATATCTCTGTGTGTGTGTAAACCGATAATTCATCTGAGTGTATATATATATATATATATATATATATATATATATATATGTATGTATGTATGTATGTATGTATGTATGTATAACTCTTGTGTAGTGATGTACGTAATACATAGTCAAAATTAGACACATAGGAAGTAACATTAGTATTTTAGACGTAAAAAGTTAATTGGTAAATAATTTTTTAACTTTTGGCATATAAGTGTGGTCATTTGAGAAGTAAATTAGTGATATGGACAAATATATATATTTTCTAAATCCATAGAAAAATCTCCAGGTAATTTATCCTACGGATTTACTTAGAGATATTTTGGTGAAAATTTATGTAATGGATTTTATTATTTGGGAAATTATTTGGGATTTTGTGCTGCGAATTCTGCTGGGGATTTAACTGCGAAATTATTACTTGCGACATTACCTGGAGAAATATATCGGTGGGTATTTTATCTCTAGGTAAATCCGCATGTATATGGACAAATATATATATTTTTTAAATTCATAGAAAAATTCTTAGGTATTTACCCTACGAATTTACGTAGAGATATTTTGGTAGAAATTTATGTAATGAATTTTATTACCTGAGAAATTATTTGGGGATTTTGTTCTGCGAATTTTGCTGGGGATTTACTTGCGAAATTAATACTCGAAAAATTATTTGGGGATTGTGTTGCTACAAATTTAGCTGAAATTATTTCTTAAGGATTTACCAACGAAATTATTATTTGGGGGATTGTGTTGTGTTGACACCTAATTTTGACCTCCCGATACCCCTCTTAGACTGTTATTTTAGAAAAATTATTAATTTTAAATGTTGATATTTTCTACACATTATCTTGATATCAAATAAATATTAACGTGTTCTATTCATGATTTGAAAATATATGATTTATTTTTATATCGTTATTTTTTACCTTATATAATATTTTACGTAATTTTGTTAATATTTATTAAATCATTTCCGCAATTATACATGCCCATAATTTACAAACATTGTCTATTATTATTATTATTATTATTATTATTATTATTATTATTATTATTATTATTATTATTATTATTATTATTATTATTACTAGTACTACTACTATATTTATTAAATAACAACCTAAGTCAATTCAATTTGCCCAACTTATGTAATGTCTAGCCCAATTCTTATTCAATTAATATTAGTATTAGTCAGAATTGATATCTATTCGAGCTGAATTGTCACGCCTCAAATCCTATTGGGGCGGATTGGTACCCGTAACCGAGGAGGCCCGGGAGAACCAGCTCATAACCTTATACTTCCCATGCATACCTCTATGACAACCCGAAATTCGAAAAACATCATGTCACATATAAAAGGAAATAATCACCAGTATAAGCTCGAGCACACATATATATGTATATACAATACTTGGCCGTTGGAGCCATCACGTCTACGAACAAAACACCACCTTGACTGTACATTAGGTCTACAAAGCCTCTAAACAATACACAGAGTTTTACTAAAGTCGGGACACACCCCGCCATATAACTAACTTCTATACAATACCAAAAGTGACTGGATATGACACGGAAAGCCCCGAAGAAAACTGGAGCTCACCAAAAGCAGCTGGATATCCTGGCTCCTACTTGTGCGGTGTATGAGCTGAGGTACCTGTGCCTGCAGCATGAAATACAGGTCCCCCGTGGGGGACGTCAGTACGAAATATGTACTAAGTATGTAAAACTGTAGATAATCACATATGATATAGGAGCTCAATAGAAATCAGAAACAAGTGAATAAATCGTAATAGGAGTGGACCACACTTACTAGAACTTGTGACAACCTGTACATTGTATTTATTCAATCACTTTACCTTCGTTCTTATCATCTTTGTAATCATTACTGTACTGTACTGTGACCATTAGGCTGCCTCCAGTACATATCAACTGGGATCGACCCATGATAGGCTTATGCCCCTGGGATACCACCCATAAACACATAAATAGGGATCAACCCATGATAGGCTTATGCCCCTGGGATACCACCCGATAAGAGAGAACTTCCATCACTTAGTTCAATTAATCTTTGAGATTGTTATTTCGGTCGCCATTGCATTTTTTATACTTTGAAACAATGATACATCAATAAGAGACATATAAATAGACCATCAATGCAATAACAATGAAGTAAGAACTCATTGGCACATCAATGAAGTGTTTTGGAGTCATCAATGCCATAACAATGAAGTAGGAACTTATTGGTATATCAATGAAACGTTTTGGAGTCATTAATAGCACATGGATCTTGTTTGAGTAACCGGATACCTTCTGACATACATTAGTGCAATAAACATGTAAGATTTGGAAAACAAGTAAGTATTGGAATGTCTTGACATATTGTAGGGTGGAAATAAGTTTATTGGTAACGTAGGACATCATACAAAACCATTATGGATCACATGTTACTGAATAACTTTGAAAACTTTCTTAATAGAACAATTGTTCACTTTCATGCCAAAGATATGGTATAGAGTATGCTTTACATACCTGACTGTCAACCTTCAATACTAGTCCCAAATGGACTTCTCGTCTTTTCGGATTACTTATCTACAATGAACATATATAGCAATCTAGTATTAGCGACCAAACGTCACAATTCAATTATTTGAATTCACCAAACTAGTGATTAAGTAGTAAGCCTTAATTACACCATAAAGGGTGTCACTTTAACCCTCTTATACTCCAATTACATTCACATGTCATGCATATTCATACAACATCCTCCAATATCAAGTTTGGATTCATTTATCCTTCCAACCAATCCATTAAACCAAATTGAGCCATAGACATAAATAATCATCAATTCAATAGTATATCACCATATCCACCTTCCATAACTCAATTACCATATCCACCTTCCACAATTCAATACAACCAAACCATGCAAAATAGTCCATAACCCTATTTTTATCACCTTTCAATAACAACCAATACATATAATCCTCTATCACACATATACATATGGAAGAGAACAAAGGAAAACAATATTCATACCTTAGAATTTACCTCTTTATTATGCAATCCTGTTTGCACAAATAATAGGTGCCGTTCGAAGCTCTCGAGATGACAAACGCAGTTATCAGATTACTTTGGAATTTCTACGGTTGAATCAAAAGTAATTTAAAGGTCAAATTTGGCTAGGGTTTGTTCTTTATCAATGATTGATGATGAAAATGAGTTTTTGAACTCATATACATGTATATATACACATATTCCCGTCCATAATATAATAGGAAATGACCAAAATGCCTTTAAAATTTAAATAATGTCAAATCTGTCCTTTGGTGGACTGTTTTGGTAAGCTAAAGTAGATCGACCATAACTCTTTTCTCCGATATCAGATTTGAGTGAAATTCATATCGTTGGAAAGATAACTCAAAGGGATTTCATTTCATATAAAGTAGGCCACCCAGTTCGTCCTGTACAAGGAGTTATGGTCGTTTGAAGTTGACCCTAAAAATCTGTTTTGATAGGCTGAAGTAAAACGAGTATAACTCCTTACTCAGACGTTGTATTTGGATTAAACCAATTGCATTGGAAATAAGACTCAAAGATCTTTCTTTTGATAGGTCGAAGCTCTCCCATTTCATTATATTAAGGGAGTTATGATCATTCGAAGTTGAACTAAAAATTTGGCTAGCCTCAGTAGTTTGTGTGCAGGAAATTTTCCTGCACATTTACTATTCCCAAACATCCCGGCCACCGTTTTATAGTTTCGAACGTGCTCAATTATATCCGAAACCTATCCGTTTTTGGAAATCTTTATATCGTTGGAAAGCTTATTCAATAACCTTCGCATGGACCATCGACGAGCAAATTCCGGTATAAATAAAATAAAAAAATTAATTCCATATAAATAAGACCAATACACGTACTTGAATACGCCAATACATGTACTTGAATATGGGGTGTTACATCCTTCCCCCCTTTAGGACATTCGTCTTCGAATGTTAGCGTAGTTATTCAACCGAAACAAGTTCAAGTCCATCATTAACATTCACATCATCACATAAATACTATGCATATATAAAAAAAAAACTTACTCGTTAATGTTCTAACTCCGTTTCTTGTACTTCCTCTTCATCTTTGAACAAATGAAGGTACTTATATTTCATTGCTTCCTCAGCTTCCCATGTAATCTCTTCCCTTTGACGATTTCTCCAACGTACTTTCACCGATGCTATCTCTTTATTTCTCATCTTCTTAACTTGGCGATCTAGAATAGCAATAGGCACTTCCTCATAGGTAAGATCTTCCGCAACTTGCACATCCTCAGTAGAAGTGATATGTGATGGATCTCCGATGCACTTTCGGAGCATTGACACATGAAATACCGGATGTACTGATGAGAGCTCTTGGGGTAGCTCTAATTCATATGCAACTTGTCCAAACCTTCGAGGGATCTTATACGGGCCTATATAACGTGGACTCAACTTCCCTTTCTTGCCAAATCTCATTACCCCTTTTATTGGTGATACCTTCAAAAATACCCAATCACCTATAGAAAACTCTAGTCCTCTCCTTCTACTATCCACATATGACTTGTGTCGACTTTGGGCTGTTTTCAGTCGTTGCTGAATTACTTTAACCTTCTCTATGGCTTGATAAACAAGATCCGGTCCGAACAAAAGAGTTTCACCCACTTCGAACCATCCTATTGGTGATCTATACTTCCTTCCATATAAAGCTTCATATGGTGCCATTTTGATACTTGAATGATAGCTATTATTGTAGGCAAACTCAATAAGAGGTAAATGATCATCCTAGTTGCCCTTAAAATCTATTACACAAGCTCGTAGCATATCTTTAAGTGTTTGGATGGTACGTTCTTCTTGTCCATCTGTTTGAGGATGAAAAGCTGTACTCAACTTCATTTGTGTTCCCAAACACCTCTGAAAAGACTTCCAAAAGTTTGCGGTAAATTGGGTTTCCCGATCTGATATAATAGTGATTGGCACTCCATGTAATCGGGCTATCTCTTTAATGTACAGCTTCGCATACTCTTCAACTGTGTAAGTGGTCCTAACTGGTAGGAAATGTGCGGATTTGTTAAGCCTATCAACAATCACCCATATAGAATCAAACTTCCGGGATGTACGAGGCAAACCAATAACGAAATCCATGTTGATCATGTCCCACTTCCAGCTTGGAAGATCAATGCATTGCATATAACCTCCGGGTTTTTGGTGCTCAACTTTAACTCTTTGACAATTTGGACATTCAGCTACAAATTCTGCAATACTCTTCTTCATGTCATTCCACCAATACATATCTTTCAAATCTTGATACATTTTGGTTGATCCTGGATGAATGGAATACCTTGAAAAATGTTCCTCTGTCATAATCTTCTTTCTTAGCCCGTCTACATCCGGCACACACAATCGGTTTTGGCACTGAAGTACTCCTTCTCGCGTAAGCTCAAATTCCTTGGTCACACCACTCTGAACGTTCTCCTTAAGCTGTAATAAAATAGGATCTGCATATTGTTTCTCTTTCACTTCAGCTACTAATGAAGATTCCGCAGCATTATGTACGATAAGCTCTTTATTCGAAGTTTCAAGAAGGCGAACTCCCAAACTAGCTAACTGGTGAAGATCTTTAATCATCCCTTGCCTTTCTATAGGCACCATCATAGCCTTACGACTTAACGCATCAGCTACCACATTTTCTTTCCCTGGATGGTACAAGATATCAACATCGTAGTCCTTTAATAGTTCAAGCTATCTCCGCTGCCTTAAATTTAGATCCTTCTGGTTAAAAATATATTGCAAGCTCTTATGGTCAGTGTATCAACATGAACCCCATATAAGTAGTGGCGCCATATCTTTAAAGCAAAAATAACTGCTGCCAGCTCAAGATCGTGTGTCGGATAATTTTTCTCATGTGGCCGCAATTGTCTAGAAGCATATGCTATTACCTTACCATGCTGCATCAATACACATCCTAAACCAATTCTGGAAGCATCACAATACACTGTATACCCTTCGGTGCCTTCTGGAAGTACCAACACGGGTGTAGAAATCAACTTGTTCTTTAAATCTTGAAAACTCTTCTCACAGGCATCATTCCATTGGAATTTGGATGCTTTATGGGTTAGCTTGGTTAAGGGTGCTGAAATGGAAGAAAAGCCTTTAACAAACCTTCTATAATAACCGGCCAACCCGAGAAAACTACGAATCTCCGTAGGCGTTGTGGGCCTTGGCCAGTTCTTCACAGCTTCTATCTTTTGAGCATCAACCTTTATCCCTTCACTAGATACAATATGACCCAAAAATGCCACCGACTTTAACCAAAACTCACATTTAGAGAACTTTGCATAAAACTTACAATCACGAAGAGTCTGCAATGCCTGTCATAAGTGATTGGCATGGTCCTCTTCTGATCTAGAATAAACTAGAATATCATCTATAAAAACTATCACAAATACATCCAGGAATGGCTTAAACACCCTATTCATCAAATCCATAAAAGATGCGGGTGCATTTGTTAGCCCAAATGACATAACTAGAAACTCATAATGACCATACCGTGTTCGAAAAGCTGTCTTGGGTATATCCTTCTCTTTGACCCTCACTTGGTGGAAACCTGACCTCAAATCAATCTTAGAAAAGCGCTTAGCGCCCTGTAAGTGATCAAATAAATCATCAACTCTTGGGAGAGGATATTTATTCTTAATAGTCACCTTATCCAATTGCCGATAATCAATACACATCCTCAGCGAGCCATCCTTTTTGCACACAAATAACACTGGTGCTCCCCAGGGGGACATACTAGGCCTTAAGAATCCCTTCTCTAGCAAATCTTTCAATTGCTCTTTCAATTCTCGTAATTCTGCTGGGGCCATGATATACGGAGGAATGAAGATTGGTTGGGTGCCTGGTATTACATCAATACCAAATTCTACTTCTCGTTCAGGAGGCAAACCTGGAAGATCTTCAGGAAATACATGAGAAAATTCATTTACCACCGGAACAACGTGAAGAATTGGTGGCTCCGCTTCTGTATCCCTTACTCTAACTAAATGATATATGTATCCCTTGGAAATCATTCTTCTCGCCTTAAAATAAGAAATAAATCTACCTATTGGCGCGCTAATTTCACCTTTCCATTCAAGGACTGATTCATTTGGAAAATGAAAATATACCTTTTTCGTGCAACAATCAATTGTGGCATAACAAGACGCCAACCAGTCCATACCCATTATAACATCAAAATCTACCATTTCTAACTCCACAAGTTCAACCATCATATCACGACCAAAAACAGTTACTATGCAGTTTCGATAAACCCTTCTAGCTATAATAGATTCCCCAACCGGTGTGGACACTTCAAATGGCTTAACTAACAGTTCGGGTATTCTTTCGAACTTTCCAGCAACCAATGGAGTAACATAAGATAATGTAGAACCGGGATCAATTAAGGCATATAAATCGAATGAAAAGATAGACAACGTACCCATAACCACATCTGGGGAAGCCTCTAAATTCTGTCGATCCGCTAGAGCATACGTACAATTTTGAGCCCCGCTAGAACTCGTGGCTCCTCTATCACCTCTAACACGACCCATTGGTTGTGCACCCCTTCCTGAATAAGTCATTGATAATGATGATGCAACAAATGACCCCGTAGGTCGTGCCATACCCCCTATGCCCCTTCATGGGCATTCTCTCATCATATGCCCCGACATACCGCACCAAAAGCAAACATTGGTCCCCAGCCGACATGCGCCCAAATGATACCTTCCACATTTATTACATGGCTCTCGAGGAGGTCTTGATTGGCTCATATTCCCTTGCCCTTGGTACCCCACTGTCCACGAACTCTGACTCTCACTTCTGTGCCCAAATTGATTTCCTCTGGACCCTTGGAACTGTGGTGGGGCACTAGCTGCAGAATAAGAAGATAATGGCCTAGGTGGTCTAGCAAAAAACTGTAGTCTGAACCCTCCTTGGGATGCCATGAACTGCCCTGTAGATCTGGCCCTCTTGGAATATCCTTTTTCTAATTCCTGTGTTGTTCTCCTCTGCCTCTGATCTTCCATTTTCTGTGCAAAATCTTGGATCCTCGCTATGTCCATATCTTTGTTCAAAGCGCCAATAGCTCAATCTCTAACCAGATATGGATCCAGCCTATCCACATATTGATGAACTCTATTATCTATAGTAGCTACAATATTTGAAGCATATCTCGACAAGGAATTAAATCGGAGACTGTACTCCCTCACGCTCATATTCCCCTGACGAAGATTTAAAAATTGATCTGCACGGGCCTGACGAATCTCGAATGGAAGATAATGATCAAGAAATGCCTTTTTGAACTCTTTCCAAGTAGCTGGGGGTGCATCAATGCCCCTAGATCGTTTTCAGTCCTCGTACCAATATATAGCCTCCCCTTTAAATCTATACGCCGCTAACTACACTGTCTCTCTACTCGTTACATGCATAACATCTAAGGCCCTTTGAATTTGATCAATAAAGTCCTGTGGGTCCTTGTTAAGATATGATCCAGTAAAAGTGGGAGGATCCATCTTAAGAAAATCCTGTGTTCGAAGGCTAGCCGCCCTATCTGTACCACTAGGACCCGTGGTAGGAATGGCTTGCCCAGCAACTATACAAGTCAAAAGTTGCACTGCATTTCTAAGATTTTGATCAACAGCATTAATAGGTGGCTCTAGGGATATAGTTCTCCTCTCCCTTATTTCTTCCGGAGGGGAAGAAGTTTCTGATGCATGCTCAGCTGGAGCCTCACTTTGATTAGCTGGTATAGTGGGTGACTTACTAGTCCCCTCTCCGGCAGGCACATCTACTTGCTTACCGGTATTCTTGCTTCTGGTAAACGGCATCATTTCTATAATAAGAGAAACAAACGGATTCAGTTGTCAACTATGAATTCATATACAATATAGGCTCTATCACATGATCTAAGACATGAAGAAAAGAAACAATTTCTAAATGTCCATAGCCTCCTGTTTATAGATGCGGTGCACAACACACCGATAAACAAGACTCTACGTAGACACGGCTTTGTAGACTCACTAGGATGAACTTCTCTGATACCATTTTTGTCACGCCTCAAATCCTATTGGGGCGGACTGGCACCCGTAACCGAGGAGGCCCAGGAGAACTAGCTCATAATCTTATACTTCCCATACATACCTCTATGACAACCCGAAATTCGGACAGCATCATGTTGCATATAAAAGGAAATAATCACCTGTATAAGCTCGAGCAAACATATATATGTATATACAATACTTGGCCGTTAGAGCCATCACGTCTACTAACAAAACACCACCTTGACTGTACATTAGGTCTACAAAGCCTCTAAACAATACACAGAGTTTAACTAAGATCGGGACACACCCCGCTATATAACTAACTTCTATACAATACCAAAAGTGACTGGATATGACACGGAAAGCCCCGAAGAAAATTGGAGCTCACCAAAAGCAGCTGGATATCCTGGCTCCTACTTGTGCGGTGTATGAGCTAAGGTACCTGTGCCTGCAGCATGAAATGCAGGTCCCCCGGTGGGGACGTCAGTACGAAATATGTACTGAGTATGTAAAGCTGTAGATAATCACATATGATATAGGAGCTCAATAGAAATCAGAAACAAGTGAATAAATCGTAATAGGAGTGGACCACACTTACTAGAACTTGTGACAACCTGTACATTGTATTTATTCAATCACTTTACCTTCGTTCTTATCATCTTTGTAATCATTACTGTACTGTACTGTGACCATTAGGCTCCCTCCAGTACATATCAACTGGGATCGACCCATGATAGGCTTATGCCCCTGGGATACCACCCATAAACACATAAATAGGGATCGACCTATGATGGGCTTATGCCCCTGGGATACCACTCGATAAGAGAGAACTTCCATCACTTAGTTCAATTAATCTTTGAGATTGTTATTTCAGTTGCCACTGCATTTTTGATACTTTGAAACAATGATACATCAATAAGAGACATATAAATAGACCATCAATGCAATAACAATGAAGTAAGAACTCATTGGCACATCAATGAAGTGTTTTGGAGTCATCAATGTCATAACAATGAAGTAGAAACTTATTGGTATATCAATGAAACGTTTTGGAGTCATTAATAGCACATGGATATTGTTTGAGTAATCGGATACCTTCTGACATACATTAGTGCAATAAACATGTAAGATTTGGAAAAGAAGTAAGTATTGGAATGTCTTGACATCTTGTAGGGTGAAAATAAGTTTATTGGTAACGTAGGACATCATACAAAACCATTATGGATCACATGTTACTGAATAACTTTGAAAACTTTCTTAATAGAACAATTGTTCACTTTCATGCCAAAGATATGGTATAGAGTATGCTTTACATACCTGACTGTCAACCTTCAATTCTAGTCCCAAATGGACTTCTCGTCTTTTCGGATTACTTATCTACAATGAACATATATAGCAATCTAGTATTAGCGACCAAACGTCACAATTCAATTATTTGAATTCACCAAACTAGTGGTTAAGTAGTAAGCCTTAATTACACCATAAAGGGTGTCACTTTAACCCTCTTATACTCCAATTACATTCACATGCCATGCATATTCATACAACATCCTCAATATCAAGTTTGGATTCATTTATCCTTCCAACCAATCCATTAAACCAAATTGAGCCATAGACATAAATAATCATCAATTCAATAGTATATCACCATATCCACCTTCCATAACTCAATTACCATATCCACCTTCCACAATTCAATACAACCAAACCATGCAAAATAGTCCATAACCCTATTTTCATCACCTTTCAATAACAACCAATACATATAATCCTCTATCATACATATACATATGGAAGAGAACAAAGGCAAACAATACTCATACCTTAGAATTCACCTCTTGATTATGCAATCCTGTTTGCACAAATAATAGGTGTCGTTCGAAGCTCTCGAGATGACAAACGCAGTTATCGGATTACTTTAGAATTTCTACGGTTGAATCAAAAGTAATTTAAAGGTCAAATTTGGCTAGGGTTTGTTCTTTCTCAATGATTGATGATGAAAATGAGTTTTTGAACTCATATACATGTATATATACACATATTCCCGTCCATAATATAATAGGGAATGACCAAAATGCTTTTAAGATTTAAATAATGTCAAATCTGTCCTTTGGTGGACTGTTTTGGTAAGCTAAAGTAGATCGACCATAACTCTTTTCTTCGATATCGGATTTGGGTGAAATTGGTATCGTTGGAAATATAACTCAAAGGGATTTCATTTCATATAAAGTAGGCCACCCAGTTCGTCCTGTACAAGGAGTTATGGTCGTTTGAAGTTGACCCTAAAAATCTGTTTTGATAGGCTGAAGTAAAACGAGTATAACTCCTTACTCAGATGTTGGATTTGGATTAAACCAATTGCATTGGAAAGAAGACTCAAAGATCTTTCTTTTGATATGTCCAATCTCTCCCAGTTCATTATATTAAGGGAGTTATGATCATTCAAAGTTGACACAAAAATTTGGCTAGCCTCAGTAGTTTGTGTGCAGGAAATTTTCCTGCATATTTACTATTCCCAAATATCCCTGCCACCGTTTTATAGTTTCGAACGTGCTCGATTATATCCGAAACCTATCCGTTTTTGGAAATCTTTATATCGTTGGAAAGCTTATTCAATAACCTTCGCATGGAACCATCGACGGGCAAATTCCGGTATAAATAAAATAAAAAAATTAATTCCATATAAATAAGACCAATACACGTACTTGAATACGCCAATACATGTACTTGAATATGGGGTGTTACATGAATAAACCTTAGCTTGACTCAATTTTAAAAATACTTGTAAAACTCACACGAGCTGATTAAGCAGCTGAATATGATATCAAAGATGTATTTGAGTTGATCAGCAATCTTAGCTTGACTCGTTATTTAGATCGAGAAATTATTGGTCATCAGTGACGGATAAGTAATTCAAGATTAACTAACACCTCTACCCAAATGCACGTAAAATAGATATCGTCGGCATTCCTGCTTCTTCACCTGCTTCAGCTACTCCGTGATTTTACTATATTATCTCCTAATTTTGACCTCTCGATGCTCTCTAAGGCT
The DNA here is from genome assembly GCA_030864215.1 of Capsicum pubescens. NCBI lineage: Eukaryota > Viridiplantae > Streptophyta > Magnoliopsida > Solanales > Solanaceae > Capsicum > Capsicum pubescens. Next base: position 109,190,309 of record CM061540.1, on the reverse strand, counting down.
TCTTTACCTAATTTTGACCTCTCAATTTTCTCTAAGGATGCTATTTTATCAAAATTATTTAATTTTAAATATTAATATTTTACACATTATTCTTGTATAATATAATTAAGGACGTGTCGCACCCATGATTTAAAAATATATAAATTATTTTTTTTATTAATTATTATTATTATTTTTTATAATTTATTAATTCAAATATAATATTTTATTTATTTATTTATTTTTCATAATTTTATAATATTTATCATATGCACACTCACAATTTACAAATACATTATTTAGTTTTTATTATTATTATTATTATTTATTTATTTTTATTTTAGAAATCACTATTTTTATTATTTGTTTATTTAATTTTCTCAACTTATTTATTTTTAACTTAATTTTGCCAATTTATGATAATTTTAGCCTAGATTTTGCCTACTTGAGTTTAATTTTAACTCTTCAATTCAATTATGGCCCAATTTTAAATATCTTGTAAGTTTAAATCTCAGCCATAGATCAAATTGATTAATGGCTGAGATTGATTCTCCATCTCTTTCCTCTTTAAAATACCAAAAATCAAACCCTAACTATTTTTTACCTACAACAACCGCTTTCTTCTCTCTCCCTACGCTCTTCTTTCTCTCTCTAAACTCCACCATTACAGTCGCCTATTTCTTCTTCTCTGGCTAACCGCACCGCCGATGCTGCCGCTACTCTGACGCCTTTCCTCTCCGTCACCCCACCGGTGACTCCACCAGTCGAGCTACATACACACAATTATATATCTATATATATTTGTCTTGTGTATGGTTTGAAAACCCTAGATCCACTCCTAAATTCTTCTTCTTATAGGACCTTCTTATTAATTAGAATTTTGTTGGTACCAAACATGGTGGGCCCCATACCGCCGAAGCAAATTCAGCCGCCATCTTCTTCTACGGCGGCGGCAGCTGAAGAAGAAGCTATGAAGAGAAACACTGATTGTGTTTACTTTGTTGCTTCTCCTCTTACATGTAAAAAGGTATGGCTCTTACTTTTTTTTTAATTTTTTTTATTAATAAATGTTTTTATTTAATTGAGATTTAGAGTTTAGTATTTGTTTTAGTGTGAGATTTATAGAATTTTAAGGATTAGTTGGGATTATTAGTTTGTTTAGAGATTTTTATATATGTTATTAGCATAAAGATTAGTGAAAGATATAGATAATTTAAGTTTCTTGGTTTTGGGATTCAATTTTTTAAATTAAGATTTTAGTCCTTTTAGTGTGAGATTTAGAGAGTTTTAGGATTAGTTGGGATTAAGATTTGGTGTTTGTTAAATTTACTTAAGGAGGTTTGTTAGTTTGTTTAGTGATTTGTATGTTAATTAGTTTTTTTCAACTCCAATCATTAAATTGATTGTAAGAGTCATCAAACAGAGAATGTTTTTCAACTTCTTGAGTTGTCTAGTTTATTATGTGTTTGATTCTCTTCTACATGTTTACTTATATTTGGCCTAACTAAAATGTAACTGCAAAAATCATAGTTGAAACTTGAAATGGATAATGTTTTACAAATTGCAAAGTCCATATTATTAATTTCGTTTAATGTTGTGAATCGATTCGTTTAATGTTGTGCGGGTAAATTTTGAACCGATTTGGCATGATTGAAACTGTTTGCTTGATTGCTGTGAAATTTTGGTAGAGGAAGATTTTCTCTTCTTACAATTTAAGTTTAGGTACTTGAAATGTGAACTTGTGTTTTGAATTTATTAAAGTGTGGTTACTTGAGTAGTTGATTAGTGACTCGAAAATGTTTAAGTTTATGTACTTGAAATGTGAACTTGCCAATTGAATTTACTAAAGTGAGGTCACTTGAGTAATGAATTAGTGACTCGAAAATATTTAAGTTTAGGTACTTGAAATATGAACTTGTCAATTGAATTTACTAAATTTGGTTACTTAAGTAGTCAACTAGTGACTCGAAAATGTTTAAGTTTAGGTAGTTGAAATGTGAACTTGTCAATTGAATTTACTAAAGTGTGTCATTTGATTAGTTAATTAGTGATTCAAAAATGTTTAAGTTTAGGTACTTGAAATGTGAACTTGTCAATTGAATTTACTAAAGTGTGGTCACTTGAGTATTGAATTAGTGACTTGAAATGTGAACATGTCAATTGAATTTACTAAAGTATGGTCGCTTGATTATTGAATTAGTGACTCGAAAATATTTAAGTTTAGGTAGTTGAAATGTGAACTTGTCAATTGAATTTACTAAAGTGTGTCACTTGAGTAGTTAATTAGTGACTCGAAAATATTTAAGTTTAGGTACTTGAAATGTGAACTTGTCAATTGAATTTACTAAAGTGTGGTCACTTGAGTATTGAATTAGTGACTCGAAAATATTTAAGTTTAGGTAGTTGAAATGTGAACTTGTCAATTGAATTTACTAAAGTATGTTACTTGAGTAGTTAATTAGTGACTCGAAAATGTTTAGGTTTAGGTACTTGAAATGGGAACTTGTCAATTGAATTTACTAAAGTGTGGTCACTTGAGTATTCAATTAGTGACGCGAAAATATTTAAAGTGAATTAGTGAGTCAAAAATATTTAAGTGTAGTTACTTGAAAGGTGGACTTGTGTTTTGAATATAGTTAAGTGTGGTCACTAGAGAAGTGAGTTAGTGAGTCGAAAATATTTAAGTGTAGTTACTTGAAATGTGGACTTGTGTTTTGAATATAGTTAAGCGTGGTCACTTGAGAAGTGCATTAGTGAGTCGAAAATGTTTAAGTATAGTTACTTGAAAGGTGGACTTGTGTTTTAAATATAGTTAAGTGTGGTCACTAGAGAAGTGAGTTAGTGAGTCAAAAATGTTTAAGTATAGGTACTTGAAATGTGGACTTGTGTTTTGAATATAGTCAAGTGTGGTCACGTGAGAAGTGCATTAGTGAGACGAAAATATTTAAGTGTAGTTACTTGAAAGGTGGACCTGTGTTTTGAATATAGTCAAGTGTAAGTACTTGAAATGTGAACATGTGTTTTGAATTTAGTTAAGTGTGGCCACTTGAGAAGTGCATTAGTGAGTCGAAAATGTTTAAGTGTAGTTACTTGAAAGATGAACTTGTGTTTTGAATATAGTAAACTGTTGTCACTTGAGAAGTGAGTTAGTGACTTAAAAATGTTTAAGTGTAGGTACTTGAAATGTGAACTTGTGTTTTGAATTTAGTTAAGTGTGGTCACTTGAGAAGTGCATTAGTGAGTCAAAAATGTTTAAGTGTAGTTACTTGAAAGGTGGACTTGTGTTTTGAATTAAGTTTAGTTTGGTAACTTGCGAAGTGAATTCGTGACTTGAAAATGTTTAGGTGTTAGATACTTGAAATGTGAACTTTTTATTTTGAATTTAGTTTAGTTAGGTAACTTGTGAAGTGACTTAGTGACTTGAAATGTTTAAGTGTAGTTACTTGAATTATGGATTAGTGACTTTTGTTTTGAATTTAGGTACTTGAAATGTGAACTTGCGTTTTGATTTTAGTAAAGTGTGGTCACTTGAGAAGTGAATTAGTGACTTCAAAATGTTTAAGTGTTGGTACTTGAAATGTGAACTTTTCATTTTGAATTAAGTTTAGTTTGGTAACTTGTGAAGTAAATTAGTGACTTGAAAATGTTTAGGTGTACGTATTTGAAATGTGAACTTTTGTAACTTGAACTAATTACTTGAATGTGATTGATTGTGCAGATGTAACCTGATTATAGCTGGATATATCAACGAAATATTGATAATAGAATGAGTGAGGCTGAGAATGAAGATGCGGATGGTGAGTTGTAGTTTTTAGTCTTTTGTATGTTTTATAGTTTGGATTTAGAACCTCTGATAGATTTTGTAAATAATTTGATTTTTAATGTTTGTATTCTTATGGTGGTTTGTTGATTGTATATTAAATGATTGGTGGGTTGTATTGTAAATAATTTGATTTAATTTTTAATGTTTGTAAATGATTAGTGGAATGTATTGTAAATAATTTAATTTTTAATGATTGTATTTTGGAAATTTTCAATATTTTTTTAAAAAAATTATCGAAAAAAAAACTGACCACATGTGGTTGGTTTTTTCTGAAAATTTTTACAAAAAATCAACCACATGAGGTCGATTTTCTTTTAAAATTAATTAATTAATTTTTTTAAAAAATAGACCACTTGTGGTCAGTTTATTTTGAATTTTTTTATTTTTAAAATTATTTTTTCTATTTTAATAAAATAGTAATGAATTTTAAATATATATATATATATATATATATATATATATTTTAAAAACCGACCACGTTAAAAAGCTACTACAGTTTTACCGACCACACACTTTGATCAATTTTGGAAAAACCGACCACTTATGGTCGGTTTTTCTCTTTTTTTTTAGTAGTGATCTTTAAAAATAAAGTTCTCTTTTAACCCGATTAAGGGTTCCAATATTTTTAACCCAAAAGGGTTCATATATTTTTTAAACCAAAAGCTCCATTTTTAAACATGTCAAGCAGCAGTGATGAAGACTATTTGAAGAACAAAGATAAAAAAATGTAAAGAAGACGAATCAAGTGAAGAAAATCAAGCCAAAAGGAGGAGATTTGTTAGGGTTTTTGTCCTGGTTTTCTTACCAAGTTTAAGTTTTACTTTTCTTGAAAGAAAAATAAAAGTAATATCATAATTACTTTTACTTTTTCGGAAAGGAAAATATAAAACGTTTCCATATTTGACAAACTTTTTTCTTGAAGGAAAGTTTTTGGACATGAAGACCCTTTTCGCATACCATAATACAATAGCATCCACGATAGTCGTTTCAGAGTTTTGTTTAGAGAAAATTTTTCTTTCAATTAGTTTTTATGCTTTTTTTTATTTAGATTTTTAATATGTAGGTCAATTGGCCGAATCATATCAATAATATTATGTTTTAGTATATTTTTCTTATCATCTTATTTATCATCTCAATAGTTTGCAATTATTAGCTTTTGCATGATGTCCTCTCGATTTTGAACCTAACACAGTCAAGAAGAATGTGTGCTTTGCAACAGAAAGCACTATTGAGAAGGAAGAATGAAGTTGAACAAGAAGTCAACTTTTCTCTACCCATAATTGCTAAGAATCTGATAAAGTTGCAGTTCACTACCATGATGGACTCTTTTGAGATCAAAAACAAGGGAAAAATCTAGTATGCAATTAACAATGATGAACTTCAACTAAGGAATTTTATCATTTTTTAAAAAAATAAAGCTTTTGGGGGTGATCTAAGGTGTGTATTATGACCTAATTCATTAAGGTATTGATTTTTTAGGACCCTATAGTGATCACACTTGATTTTGGTATAATTTTCATGAAAGATGAGTGTTGGACAACAAAATTTCATGACCGAAAAATAAATAATCGAGACAAAAAAAATATTGCAATAATCGTTTTATTGATTTCAGTAAGTGAGTGTTATAATCTCTATTAATCCTCTGATTCGCCTTTTCAAATATAAATTCAAGGGCTTAAAGATTGATTTTGAATTTGATCTTGATTTGCGGATTTGATGGATTTGATCTTCATTTGTGCTTGAATTCAAAGGTTTTGGGGCTTGTTCTTGAATCTTGCAGTCTTGATCTTGAATCTTGATGAACTGATCTTAAATACTTGAGCTTGGTAGAGAAATTACGGTGTTTGATCCACGAGCTTTCTCTTGCTTCTTGTTAGAGTTCTTGGTCCTCTTTTCTGAATTATGAGACCCTATTTATATTTGTCGGAATGAAAGAGTCATAGTGAAGGTGAATTTCCCTTGATCAATCAAATTTAAGTGACATGTCTTCTTTTATGAACTTTTTATTTCACTAGGCCTGCTGCATCATTTTGACATGTGGTATAGTCCAATTGGCTACTTCACCTGACTTGGCATGCCACGTCATTCGACACATGGCGCTTGCTTAGTCCTCTAGAATATGACAATATCTTAGGTTTAGCAAAGTGTGCTCATCATTTATAGCCCAAATCAATGGGCTATCCCAATAAAAATTGAACTTTAAGTAAATCATACATGTTTGGACTTAAATAATTAATCCAATTATATATTAATCCATAGTGTTTATTTGCGACTAATATATTTATAATCTGAATTTTGTATGAATTTTAATTTAATAAAATTTCATTGCTCACAAATTGCTCCCTACTTCAAGACTTATCGAAATATTTAATCTTTCGAAGACTAGTTATGAAGTAATAATTTGATATTTTAGTAGAATTATAAAAATTATATAATGTGCCAATACATGTAATATCAAATCTGGAACTCCAATTAAATATATTATTTTCATATTTCATGAAACTTTTCACCTTTTGATTTTTTCCCCTTTTATTTTTTTAATTTCCATGCAAAACAAAGAAAAGAAAGGTGATATTTGGTCCATTTCCAATGTTTGTAAGCCACCAGGATACTTTTTCTTCTTTGCGAAAGATTATTACAATTGTTACCCTTTTTGAATATCAATAGGATTTCTTTTTCAATAGCTTCGTCGGCTACTACCTGATATTCTTCCATTACAATTAGAATTCTTCCACCGCTTTACTCGTCCAAATGCACAAAGGAGAACCCCACGTCTCTGGGCCTATAAATACTCGTAAATTCATCTTCATTTATCCACATGTTTGGGATATTCTTACAGTAGCTTTGGCTTCAGTTTCCAAGGAACAACGTGTCAGGTATTTCTCTTTTTTTTTTTCATTTTTCTTTTGTATTATTTATTTTTTTCTTATTCATATTTTTTGTAGGGTTAAAGTAAATAACAATATGCAACAATCGATGCAAGAGTTTAAATTCGCCTCCGTACACCTTAAGACCAAACAATTTGGCTTCAAGTTTGGTGATTATGCAACACTAGGCTTAGGGTGCGAGCGTTTTAACTCCGCCTCCGTACACTCTTAAGATCGAACAATTTGGCTTCAACATGGTGGCTATGCAACACTCGGCTTAGAGTGCGAGAGTTTAACTTCACCTTCATACACTCTAAGACCGACCTATTTGGCTTCAAGATGGTGGCTATGCAACAATCGGCTTAGGGTGTGAGAATTTAACTTCTCCTCCGTACACTCTAAGACCGACCAAATTGCCTTCAAGATGGTGGCTATGCAACAATCGTCTTAGGGTACGAGAGTTTAACTTCGCCTTCGTACACTCTAACACCGACCAATTTAGCTTCAAGATAGTATCTATGCAATGATTAGCTTAGGGTGCGAGAGTTTAAATTTACCTTTGTACACTCTAATGCCGACCAATTTGGCATCAAGATGGTGGCTATGAAACAATCGGCTTAGGGTGCAAGAGTTTAACTTCACCTCCATACACTCTAAGACCGATCAATTTAGCTTCAAGATGGTGGTTATGCAACGATTGGCTTAGAATGTGAGAGTTTAACTTCGCCTTTGTACACTCTAAGACCGACCAATTTGTCTTCAAGATGGCGGATATTTTCTTTTTCTTTGAATAAAGCCACAATATAGAGGAAAATACCTACCGTTTGTGTAGTTTATTTTTAACGAAACCTTCTTTTTTCATGCAGATTGCAGCAATGGTTCACTTTAAAAACTATACCTCTCCATCTTCCAAGAACAAGTATCTCCTTATTGAGGCTGATGATGGTACAATTTTATCCAAGTTATTGACTCACACTCTATTAGTCGATAATTGTGCGGATTCATAGTCGCCCTTGATGAATTCTCTTCATATGTCGAACTGGACTTTCGAACATGACATTGGTTCTAATCTATCTATTAAAGTATGGACTCTTTAGACTTTGAACCAACGTCAACTAAATGTTGCGAGCACCCTTCCTTTCTTAAGGTTCCGAATACTCCAGGGAGATATACGTTAAAAAAGTTCCATGAAGATAGATGGTGAATTTTTTCATATTCAAGGATACTGGGAATGGACCGTGGATATCTTGGCTAGAAGTTAGCAAACTTTGAAGGCAGCAAAAGTATATGATTCCTTTTATGCTTATTTGTTTACCTACGATCGAAGTTCAAATATATTGCAAGCCTTTCTTGAAGCTTAGTGTTCAAGGACAAACACGTTGCTGATATCGAATGGAGAGTTGTCTATATCTCTTTGGGATTTACATGAAATTGGGGACCTACCTATCGGAGGTCTTCCTTATGAAGAAGTAGTGCCTGAATTTAAAGATCTCACCGGTGTTGATGAGAAGAATGAGAGATCCATCCCTCGTACCTACGAATTCTTATTTTTAGCCTTTCAGCATCTTAAAAAAGGAGAGTCTCATAATCCAAAAGTTAATCTAAGCAAGTAGATACAGTTTTGGTGTAAAAGAGTCTTGAGACATGAGACAGCTCTAGTGAGGAAGGAAAAAAATTTGTTCACTTGAAGTCAACACAAAACCCAACTGGAACTATTCTTAACGCAATAAAGTGGTCAAACACAGATGATGCGACATTCTCTAAACTTAGAGTAGGGTATGAACATAGGGTTGATACATATTTGGAAACATTTTTATCATGTTAGTAATGCACCTTTTTATTTCCTTCTAAGGATGGAGATTTTATTCCCCCGAAAACTTTTAGACTTTCAGCTATGATAGCCAATAAGCAAACTTTTAATCTTGTCATTCCTGTCTTGTCAAGCATTTATAATGGCTTAAATAGAATTACCAAATGTTCGCAGCTTGAGCACATCAAAATGTCCTTTCCAATCCATTATGTGTATGGTTTTCTTGTTTACTATTTCAAGACACATTTTTCTTTACCTAATGAGCCATCTACTCCATTAATGGTAGCATATTCTGGAGAAGGTGCTGCAAGACATTTTGATGAAGATTATGCCAGAAAGCATATCTATCGAGGAGATAACATTTCTTGGACTTTTACTATGTCGAACAAGTGCAATATTTGCTATTTTCTAGATAATGATAAAGATGCTGATTCAGAGATAAGTTACTTCATGAGCCTCCGTTTTAACTTTCTCCAATTAAGGTATGAAGACTCATTCATACTTGATCCATACAGCCCACATCGATTTAGCCATCAGTTTAGATTTTATGAAAATTTCCCTGGTAGCTTAGCAAATGATATTCACAGTGCATCACTTGATGAAGGACTCAAATTTTATCGCATTTGTGTGTTGCATGGATCCATAGAAAAGACAACTTTTCCTATGGCCACACCTAATGTGCAAAAACACTCCTCTATTTTGTATAAATCTTGGTGGGACAAAGTTCATGGGCTTGCAATCTTTGGTGAATGCCATAGGTCCTATAATCGACACTCCTCAAGAACATGGTGAGGAGGTCCCAATTCTGGTTAAGCCTCCTATTTTGAAATCTAAGGTAGTCGTTCTATACAAATTCAAGAGGGACCTCTACATGTAACAACTCAAAAAGAAGAGTTGTCTTCCCCGACTCAACAGGCTTTCAATAAATGACCATCTCAAGACGAGAGCGATAGTATTCATGGAGATCACTGTTGGAAGAAGCTAAAACCATCTTTGGACAAGCCAGGTGATTCTAACTCCCATGTGGAGATTTTTGCGAGTGATAATAGTTCATCGAAGACTCCACCAGCCATCGAAAGGTAACAATTTAACTCTTTACTATTCCATAGTATATGAATCGCCTTTATATACCCTCATATGATGTTTTTCTTTATGTGTGCAGCCAAACAATGTCCAAGTTTTGGACGATCCTCACCAAAGTAAGTCATAAGATAGTAGCGACTCCGTAGTAGGTCCAGACTCAAGAGATTTACTTCTTCCATCCAAAAAGGTCACTTCTAATCCATGCGTTAAAGTCAAAGAAAATGTAGATCCAGACTTTCCTCGGCAAACAACAGTAACCATATCTCTTTTTTATGGCAAGAAAGTTGTCTCGGAGCTTAAAAAGGAATTTATCATGAAGGCTTGGGCTAGTATCCGCACAAAACTTGCAGGCCTTACTCCAAACCATGCTTCTTCTATACAAGATGATGCCAAAGTCATACTCAACGATATGAGTGGAATAGGTGCGAATATTTCCCCTTTTTAGAATTTATTGGGGTCTTTCTTTGAGCTTGCGACTTCTTATGACCAAGCACGATCCACCTTTGTTGACAAAGCCACAATAATTAAAGAGTCAGGGCCATATTTGAAAGCCAACGATCATCTTGATCTTGTATTGAGGGAGAGGGATGATAAATCTAAAGAAGTTTCTACCGCCTGCAAATCTCTTGAGAGTGCGAGAAAGAAGGTGAAGAAGTTAAAAGCTCACCGAGATGGTGCCAAGCAAGAAGCTCTAGCTATGGAATCCAAAGTTTAAGTTACTAAAGAAGTGTTTTTCAAATGTTCTGACGTCTCCCTGAAAACAACAAATTCCTCAGAGGTCATGGAGAAAACGAAGCAAGTCTTAGAGGCTGCTTTACAAGATTTAGTCAATTATATGCTATACTTAGATTAGCCTTAGGAGATGTTTCCTTTTCTTCAACCTTCTTGTTGCTTTCTTTTAGCCCTTTTTTTAGTAGTTGGATCTATTAGTTGTAATAGAAACTCTTTTTTTTATATTGAATATTTCTTTTAATGTTCCTTTTGAATTTCAACTTCAAGAATTACTTTCTTATTTTGATGTGTTGATGTTGTAGTATGAAACTCTGGTTTTCTCTTCAAACTTGTTGACTATTGGCTTCATTTCTTTGTCTTACCACCAAGTTCAGTTTGGAAGCCTTAAGAATTAAAGCTTTTGATTTGTAAACTTGATAATTGCATGTTTAGTAAATCTACGCCCCAAACTATAGGCTTTGGGTATTCCAAATCTTATTAAAGAGATTTTTTTTTTTTTTTTTACGAGTTGGCCCCCATTGAGCCACAAGTATTTGGCATAAGTCCAAAACATAATTGTGATATATGCAGGATTAACTTTCATATGGCGTATAACGAGGGGACATGTATTTTTTTTACACTCATGTAACTAAACTCAAAATGAAATTCCAAGTGCCTATGTACCTCAATAAAGAGGATCAAGTCACAACGTAGTTCTGGGGTAAGTTTTTTTTTGTGTCCTAACCTTTTCCTAGGCCGCTCTTTTGAGGTTTTCAACCTAGCAAATATTTTTTTAGCCGTACACAGTTTATAGTCTTGCAGGCTAGGAGTGGACATACAATTTATGCTCATGACTTAAGGAGTGTCATCTTCTTTCAAGGATAGTAATTTTTCAAAAACTTGGCATTGATGGGGCCAATTTTCATGCCATCAGCATCGACAAGCTTATAAGCACCATTTGGATACACTTCTTGTATGACATACGGTCCATCCTACTTTGGGGTGAATTTTCCCCCAGATTTACGAAAAGTAATAATGGGTCTTCTAACTGCAAGGACTTGATCTCCAACTTGAAAGCAACCCAAGCATACTCTTTTGTTAAAAGAACGAGACAAACGGGTATGATAACATTCAAGATTCCTGAGGCTCCATCCTCTTCTCATCAAGAGCTTATAACTCCCAAAGATACAACTTAGCATTTTCTTCATCGGTGAGTCCTTTTTGAATGGCCAATCTTAAAGAAGGTATTTGACGCTCAAGTGGCAAGATTGTTTCAACTCCAAAAGCAAGTGCGTATGGAGTTACTTGCATTAGTGTGCGGTAAGTTGTCCTATATTTCCACAAGGCTTCTTCCATTCGTTCATACCAGTCTTGTTTGGACTTGGAGACAACTTTCTTTAACAAACTGCATAAAGTCTTATTGAATGCTTCAATTAGTCTATTGGCGGCAACATGGTACATAAAAGATTTACGTTGCTTGAAACCAAAGAGATCACAAATCTTATTCATCATCTTGTTATTAAATAGCTTGCCGTTGTCAGTTTTTATGTACTGAGGGATTCCGAAGCGGTAGATGATGTTTACTCAAAAGAAGTTTGCAATATTTTCTTTCTTTACTTTCTTGAGAGCAACAACTTTGACCCATTTTGAGAAGTAATCTGTCATGACCAAGATGTACAAGTGTCCATCAGAAGATTTTGGTAGCGGCCCAACAACATCCATTCCCTAAGCATTGAATGGCCAAGATGCTACAGTTGTATGTAATACTTCAGGAGGTTTATGTATGAAATTCGCATAGAATTGACAATCTTTGCATCTTCTATCATAGTCCAAGCAATCTTTCACCATCATTGGCCAATAATATCTCATCCTATTAATGTGAAAATGGATCTTCAGTCCAGACAAATGCGATCCATAAACTCTCAAGTGTGCTTGTTGCAAAGATTGAATTGCTTCTTCCTCTCCCAAACACCATAAGAGCACTCCTTTAAATGATCTTCTGTACAGTGTGTTTTTATAGTAAAGGAAGAGAGGTGCACGACGACGGATGTTAGTCTTTCTCCTTGGATCCTCTAAAAGTATCCCATAACATAAGTAGTCAATGATAGGTTGTCGCCAATCTTTCTTTATAGCTTCAGACACAACGATGAGGTGCTCAACCTTATTTTCTACATCTTCACCCTCACTCAATGGCAATACTACCCATTCTTGGCAGATAGTAACTCGTGTTTGATTCGGAAGAGTTAGGGTTGAGGCCAAAGCAGCTAAGGCCTCAACTTGCTTATTTTTTTTCCTTGGCACATGCTGGAGGGTTACTTCTCCAAGACACGCCATCAACTTTTATGCATAATCATGATACGATCGTAGATCCGGCTTTCTAACTTCATAACTTTCCAAAAGTTGTTTGATCACTAATTGAGAATTACCAAAGACTTGTAATTATAGTTGTTTCATCTCAACTGCCATCTCAAGTCCAAGTATTAACGCTTGATAGTCAGCAACATTATTAGAGCAATGATTTGTTAGGATGAAAGAGTATGGGATGACCTTTCCTTGTGGAGTGACAAATACCACACCAACACTAGCTCCATCTGGATGTGCAGCACCATCAAAGTACATCTTCCATGGATATCTAAATTCGACAACCATTGCATCTTCATCGGGAAGTTCATCATTCAATTCCTAATCATCGGGAATTGGGTGGTCTGCCAAGAAGTCTGTCGGTGCTTTTCCCTTTACATCCTTTTGAGGAACGTATATGATCTCAAACTATTGGAATTGAAGGTACCATCTTACAAGTCGGTCACTAAGGATCGGTTTCAACATTACAAACTTGATGGGATTTGCCCTAGACATAAGATGAACGGTGTGAGCTTGAAAGTAGTGCTTTATCTTTTGGATTGAGAACGCTAACACCAAACACAACTTTTCTATTGGAGAATAATTCATCTCATTTGGTGTCATCATTCTACTCAGATAGTAAAGGGATTTTTCTTTGCATTCACTATTTTCTTGTTCCAGTAGTGCTCCAACTAACCTTTCTTGTGCTGAAATGTAGAGTATCAATGGTTTTCCAGATATAGGCACCGCAAGAACTGAAGGTTTCATCAAGTATGATTTGATACTTTCGAAGGCCTTACTACAAGCTTGGTCCCATTCGAAAGGAGTGTCCTTTTTCATGAGATGACTAAATGGTTGATATTTTTCGGCCAGGTTTGAGAAGAACCTTCTTAAATATGCTAACCTTCCTTAAAGGCTTTTTAACTCGTGAATGTTTCGAGGCTTGGGCATCTTCAAAATCGCATCGACCTTAGCTTGATCAATTTCAATTCCTCGGTGTCGTACAATGAAGCCAAGGAACTTTCCAGAAGTAACTCCAATGGCACATTTTAATGGATTCATCCTAAGTTGATATATTCAAAGTAACTGAATACCATTCTTAGGTCTTTTAAGTGGCCGTCTTTTTTTCTTGACTAAACCACTAGGCTATCCACATAGCATTCAATATTTTTATGGAGTAGGCCATCAAAAATATTTTGCATAGCCTTTTGATAAGTGGTATCATCGTTCTTTAAACTAAAAGGCATCACCTTATAGCAATAAATACCTTTGGGCGTACGAAATATAGTGAGCTCTTCGTCTTTTGACGCTACACAGATTTGGTTGTAGTCGGATGAACCATCCATGAAGGACATTGCCTCATAACCAGAAGTAGCATAAATCATCAACTCTGAAATGGGAATTGGAAAATCATCCTTAGGACAGGCGTTGTTAAGATCTCAAAAGTCGATACAAACTCGAATTTGACCATTCTTCTTTCTTACCGAAACAATACTTGAAATCTACATGGGTTATTTAACTTCACGAATAAAGCCAGCTTCTATGAGTTTATTGATATCATTTTCGATCAATTGAACCAACTCTGGCCTAAAGTGCCTTTGGGCTTGTTTAACAGGACGAGCACTATTTCTGACCACCAACTGATGGACTGTTACTTTTGGATCTAAGCCGGGCATTTCCTTATAACTCCAAGAAAATACATCCATATATTCTTTGAGTATATCCATATAAGCGATTTTCTCCTCCATTTTTAGAAATGCACTCAGGTAAGTTGGTTTTGGGTCTTAATTGGTTCCAAGATTAACTTTATTTAAGGGATCTGTTGTGGCTTTCAAACCTTCTTCAAGTTTCTACCGAGCATCTCAAGCATCTTTCTCTTCTTGAGTGTCATCGTCGTTGATGGATATGTGGTAACACCAGAAAATACCTTTCATCTCTTCATCAACCTTTATTTGAGATGAGATATCATTCTTATTTTGGGTTATAACAGAATATGAGGAGCCAACACTTTCTTCGTCTTCTTCGCACTTCTTGGTATAAAACATAGTATGAGCCTTAGCTTTTAACACCTCATTGCATCAGTTCCATATGTCGCCTCATTCTAGAAGGAATCAAACTTTGAAAATCCTTCTGGGTCTTAGGTGAAAAGTGTATTATCATACTTTGATGACTTCTTTGATGCTTGTTACTTTTTTTCTTATTTAGAGGACCCAATCTTTAAAACGCAAAAGTTCTTGCAGTTGATTCTCCAAGTCGATCAAAAAAAGAAGGTCTTTTATTAGAAGCAGTGTATTCTTCTTCCACGGTGATACAGTTTCTAACTGCTCTTCTTATAAAAATGCGAACTGAAGGTGGCGACGTGTACCCTGGGCCTTCACGTGCCTGCCTGGCTGTATTTTCTAAGGGAAGTTTACCCAACCTCAATGAGTCATTAGGATTGTATCCAACCTTTTCAAATAACTTGTAAGCATACGGATCAAAGCCTTCTTTTGTACGTTTCATAGGAAGTATCATATCTTGTAGAGAATTTTGAGCCACATACTCTCCAAGTAGCTTTGAGGATGGATTTATTGTGTCAATTTTCCTGATAGGTACAGTTATACCCTTTAGTACATTACCTTTGGCATCGGATAAATGATTTTTTTATTTTTTTACCTTTAGTACATATCGAAGAACAAGATTGCCTCTTTTTTTAAGATGGGATGCTTTTTTTATTCGAAGTGGAGAGAGGCTTCTTAGTGGCGGCTTTTTTGATAGTCACCGTGACCTTCTTAGATGTAAGATCATTATAGTTGGTCTTGGTGACGTCATCAACCCTTTTCTCATTCACAACATAATTCTTTAAGTAGAATTTTGCATCAGCAAAGTGTGATTCAACTTCAGTGAATGGCTTATCATCGACAACTATCTTTCTTTCCACTCCACCTTCGAGATACTTCAAGCATTGATAGTAAGAGGAAGAGATAATTTTCTTATCGTGTACCCAAGGCCTCTCTAGTAATATATTGTATGAAGTCTTGTTATCGATCACATGCATCAACGTGTTTGACTGCAAATCATCCATGTGAATTCCCAACTTAATCGATTCCATAACCCTCTGAACCTCTTGGTTGAAGCCTTGGATCATCAAATGACTTTCTGCCAGTTTGTCAATAGCGATGACAAGTTCCTCCATTGCGGATAGGCAGGATATTGACTCTGGATCCCTCATTAATCAAGATTTTATTTTTCTTCTTTCCTAAAACTTGACCCACTATGTATAAAGGACGGTTGTGTAGGGTTTCTCCAAGCAGAAGATCATTATTTGTAAATGTGATTTTTGTATCACATATATATGCCTCTTGGCTACGTGGCTCAGTAGGCTTTTCAAAAGATGGAGGAACTTCTACGAGTGGGTTTTCACTATTTGCCCCCTCTTTGTCAGTATTAAAACATGATGCCTCAAGGTTGACTTGAGAAGACTTTACATGAAACCAACTTGGTAAGAATTCTTCCAAAGTCACTGGACGTCGTGGTTTTTGGTGGTGAAGCTCAATTACCCTCGTTTTCTTTGGATGCTAAAAAAGCCTTTGTTTTCTGGATTTCTTCACCATCTTTCTTCTAGTTGGCTGCTTGGATGACTCTTTTCGTAGACTTATCTTCTTGCATTTGTGTCTAGTCACCAGAGTCCAACCTTCATCATCAAATTCGTCAACCGAATACTTATCATGCTCTAATGATTTTTTTTTATGTTCTTCGATGTATATTTGAACTGGATAGAATGAGCCAAAAATGATAGAGATTTAATGAGAACTAGCCATCTCAATATCGAAGAAGATCTTCTTCTTATTTTCCAATTGCATAACTTTGTCCTCAACGACAAAACACTTTTCCAGAGGGTGACTCACAAGCCTATGATACTTATAATAATTTGAGTCATTGGTCCTTCCAGCTTTATCGGGCCGCTTCATCTATGGGAGTTCAATAATCTTATGCTCAAGGATTTCATTGAAAATCTCAACAACATCAGAATCAAGGAAAGGGTATTCTTTTTCTTGCATCTCCTTTAAAGTTAACTTCTAATTTGGACATGCTCGAGAAGTCATCTTCATGCTTTGCTTCTTTCTCACCTTTGTGGTGACCTTCACTGGAGACACTTCGACATTCATGGATTCCTTGTTGTCATTTTTGGAGACAAATTTGCCCTATCTTTTGGGTTCCTGCTTATCTCTTCCCCTTCGTGGGTCATGGATAGACGCTACACCCTTTCCAGTAGAAGACATGCTCAACTCCATATCGTGAGAATGAGTAGCTAACTCTTTAAAAGTTTTAGGCTTTATGTCTTGCAAGATATAGAGAAGCTCACAGTGCATTCCTTGGAAGCACATCTCTATTATAGAGTTTTCACTGAGCCTATCTTTACAGTTTAGACTCGCATTTCTCCATCGATTGATGAAGTCAATGACTGGATCATCCTTTCTTTGCTGAGTATTCGTGAGCTTTACCATGGTCACTATACTCCTTATGCTATAAAAGCGATTTAGGAACTCATTCTCCAATTGCTCTCAATTATCGATGGAGTTAGGCTCAAGGTATGTATACCAATCGAAGGCATTTTTGTTTAGGGAACGAACAAACTGTTTGAAAAGATAGTCTCCATAAGTTCTAGCATTATTACATGTCTCAACAAAGTGTGCGATAAATTGTTTTGGGTTTTCTTTTCCCTCAAATTATTGAAATTTGGGGGGTTGATAGCCTGTGGGCATTTTGAGGCTATCAATTCTCGCATTGTAGGGCTTGGAATATGTCAAGGAAGACTTAGTGAAAACATCATACTTGTCTTTGAGAGACCCCTTAATGAATTTCCTCAATTAATCAATCGGGATCAATCCATCAAAAGAGACTTGTACTTCCTTAGTAGGTGGTGTTTATTTTACGAGATGCTTTGTCTCCTGAACTTCTGAAGCTTTCCCATGTGCATGGCTAGACTCTCCGTCTATTAAGCTATCCATTCTATCCTCTAACTTATCAATCTGAGCATCTTGATTTTGCACATACTTAGTGAGACCTTCAATTGCCCTCGTCAGGTTTGCAAGTTCCTCCTCCATAGATGAAGCATCAGTCACCATTACTTTCATGATCACTGAGAACGTTGGAGAGTAACACAAATTATCGCATAAGTTGATCTTTGAAGTTCTCAGCTTATGCGGTGTAATTGAAGATGATGAGTTGGTTAACTAATTATCATTCTTTGCACCAGAGTATTTGGAACCAGAATGTTCAAGTAGAGCTAGAGTCTTCTTAAGTAACTGCCACATTGCTTCCTCTTTTTGAAGCAGTTGCATGGGATCCTACTCCTTTTGGGGTTGAAGATCCAAAAATTAGAGCTGGTGCGGACGACACTTGGCATGTTTGTTATTCTAGCAAGCTGGCTTTGCTCCTCGTGACAGCTCCAAAACTTCCAAAAGTAACGCCAAGGATGATCTCTACTTCGGTAAAGTGCTTGAAATCAGCAGCCTTGAAAGCAATTGATTGAGAATTGACCTTCTTGGAAGTGATTTCGTTGTTCTAAACTTTAAAGTTGGAAAAGTTGAGATGAGAAGTAGAGATTGTTCCACTGGGCGTGCCAGAATTTGTTGGACAGTAAAATTCGTGATAAAAAAATAAATAATTTAGACAATAAAAATATTGCAATAATTATTTTATTGATTTCAGTAAGTGATCGAGTGTTACAATCTCTATGAATACTCTAATTCGCCTTTTCAAATATAAATTCAAGGGCTTAAAGCTTGATCCTGAATTTGAGCTTGATTTGCTAATTTGATGGATTTGATCTTGACTCGTGCTTGAATTCAAGAGTTTTTAGTTTTTTTTTTTAATCTTGTAGTCTTGATCTTGAATTTTGATGAACTGATCTTGAATGCTTGAGCTTGGTAGTGAAATTATTGTGTTTGATCCACGAGTTTTCTCTTGCTTCTTGTTAGAGTTCTTGGTCCTCTTTTCTGATTATGAGACCCCTATTATAATTGTAGGAAGGAAAGAGTCATGGTGAAGGTGAATTTCCCTTAACCAATCAGGTTTAAGTGACATGGCGCATTTTATGGACTTTTTACTTCACTAGGTCTGTTGCATCATTTTGACATGTGGCATGGTCTATTGGCTCCTTCACCTGACTTGGCATGCAACGTTATTCAACACGTGCGCTTGTTTGAGCCTCTATAATATGACAATATCTTGGGCTAGCAAAGTAGGTTCATCATTTGTAGCCCAAATCAATGGGCCAGCCCGATAAAAATTGAATTTTAATTAAATCCATACATCTTTGAACTTAAATAATTAATTCAATTATATATTAATCCACAATATTTATTTGGGGCTAATATATTTGATATGTTATACTTTTTAGTAGGGGTGTTGATGGTTTGGTTTTTAACCAAACCAAATCGTGATTTAAACCAAACCGATTAAAAAAAATTGATATTTGGTTAGATTTGGTTTGGTTTGATTTTGAATTTTAAAAAACCGATAATAATTTGGTTTGGTTTTACTATAAAATAACCAACAAAATAACCAAACCAAACCGATATATATATATATATTATAATTATTTATGTATTATTCATAAGTACAATATAAATACTTATTACATTTTATATTTTAATCATGATTTAATTTTAGTCGTAACACATTAAGTCATGTCTTCATCCAGTTGATAGTACCTTATGAGATTCTAAATGAATTTTACACTTTGAATGACAACTAACAGTAATTGTGAAAATAATATCTTGTTGTATATTGAAATTTATAGCTAAGATTCATTTGACTATAGACAATCACTAATTGTAACTTTCTTTTTTAACCTTGTTGATCAAGAAGTTTATGTGTTCACCTTTTGAGGAGGTTTATCATATCATTCTGTTAAATGTAGTTTTAAAAATTTTTTTAGAAGCATTCATATGGTGTTGTTCATAACTTTGCCGAAGTATAACACTTAGTTGACATCTTAGTTTCAATGTTGAGATACAACACTAGGTTAACATCTCAGATGTTAGATTGATATTGTTTTTTTAAATATTCAACTTTTATCATTAGATAAAGTTATAAACCGAAAAAATCAAACTGAACTAAATCGACAAGAACCAAATCGACGGTTATTTTTTGTTTGGTTAGGTTTGATTTTAGAAATTTAAAAACCAATTAAGTTGATTTGGTTATGATTTTGACCAATAACCGACCCATGGACACCTCTACTTTTTAGTATCTCCCCAAAAACTTGACCCAAAAGATATGACGGCGAAACAGATCAATGATCTCGCTAGATTTAGGCTCACCCCTCCTATTATTATTTATTTTGTACGGACCGTAGTATTGGGAAAATACCTTGTTCCTCCAACACCTAGTACTAATAAGGCTAAAGGCATCGATAGACACTCAAACTTGTTGCGAAAATCACTTAGACCCTAAAACTAAGGCCTGTTCCTATCAGACCCCTAAACCCCCCGAATTTTATTCCAATTGGGCTTTTTTTGCCTATGTGGCACTGCGCGTGCAGTGCCATCGTGGTAGGCGCGTGAGGAGCCTTTTTTTTTTTACTAATTTACGAATAAAAGATGTCAAGTGGCATTGAGGGTTCCAAATTTCTTTTAATAACAAATTATTTTTTTTAAACACTAAAGGCCCCAAAAAGCATTAGAGGACCCCAATTTTTTATTTTTAATAAAACTGAATTTTAAAAAAATTCTGTTTTTTATTTTCATATTTTAAATTTTTTTATAATTTCCTTTTAATAATTATTTTATTTTTTTTTAAATAATTTTATAATTATTTTTTCATAATTTGGATCCTCAATGCCATTTTTTATTTTCATTTTAAAAAGTTTTATAATTTTTTAAATAATTTATTTCATTTTTAAAAATAATTTATAATTTTTTTTAAATAATTGGTTTTTTATTTTTATTTTTTAAATGATTTTATAATTATTTTTTCATAGTTTATATCCTCAATGCCATTTTTTTATTTTTTATTTTAAAAAAAATTATAATTTTTTTTAAATAATCTATTTTTTATTTTTATTTTTTAAATAATTTTAGAATTATTTTTTAATAATTTCCTCATTGCCATTTTTATATACTTTTTTTAAAAAAAATTATAATTAATTTTTAATAATTATTGGACCCACAATGCCACGTGTCAGCTTCCAATTAGCTCGTTTTGCCACATCATCGCATGTGTGCAACACACACTTTGAGATTTTTGCTGATAGGAAGAAAATGCCCAATTGGAACAAAATTCGGAGGGTTTAGGGGTCTGATAGGAACAGGCCTTAGTTGAGGGATCTAAGTGAATTTTCGCAACAAGTTTGAGTGTCTCTCGATGACTTTGGTCTACTAATAAAGTCGTAGCATGTCCTTGATCCACTTCAGATCTAGTTTAGGTGAGCCAATCACATTTAGACGATAATAACATCTCTACTTCATCTTTCAATTTTCCCTAGTACTCAATTTTACCATAGATGGCCCTCAACGAGAAAAATGAGTCAGAAGTCCCCCCAAGTTTTCAATTAAGAATAGGAGATAAGTGGGTCCCACAAATTTATTAAAAATAAACTAACTCTTTTTGAACGACTGAGATAGTTATTGGACAACTACACTAGTTGTCTGAACAACTTCGTGCAGTTGTCGAACAACTTGTGGCAGTTGTCGAACAACTGGAACAAGTTGTTGAGAAGAAAAAAACTTTAAAAAAAAAGAAAAAAAAAGTTATTCCTCCCACTTAATTAAAAAAACTTGAAGGACTCCCACTTAATTGGACAACTTGGGAGTCCTTTTTACGTAGAGTTGGCATTTTGAATATCATTTTACACTTTTATCATTTGACCTCGACGTTTGTTGTCTTATAAATATTACAGATATTAATCCTTTATGATTTTTCTTAGTTTAAAAACGCTTGAGTTGTTTATGACGTTGTCTACGTGCCTGCACGACCCTTAGTTTTGGATCGTAACACCGATAGAATAATTCACTTCTCTAACCAAGTCATAACATTGAAATTGAAGAGATAATTAAAAACACAAAAGCAAAGGAAAATTCTGATTATTCCGTACGCAAGAAAACTTGGCATTGGTTTCTTGCCTCAAGTACAGAGATAGTAAACTGCAACTCCCCACTTTCAAAGGTAGAAAGAAGGGGGACTACCAACTGTAATGTCGTCGAATTATGTTGACTACACACATTGTGCTCGAGCAACAACAACAACCAGCAGAACTACAACAGAAAGGAAGAAGGAAGTTCTCAGCCTTTCCTCAAATGGATCAGTATTCTCTTCTGATGTCGTCTCATCCTCAGGAGGCTGAAACCATTCATTCACAAACTCTATGATCTTCTCAACTATTTCCAACACTTTCTCCTTGGTGTTGACAAAAATCCAACTGATTATGTCTACTGTCCCATCTGAATCAGACTTATTAAGCCCCTCCTCAGAACTTCCAGCTTGTAAGCCATTATCAGCTGCATCAACTAAAATGTAAGAGTAGTCAAATTTATCAACTGCACCATTGACAATTCTGAGTTATGCTTGCTATAAACAAGGATCAGGGATTTCTATTTGCTAGTGTTAATAGATAATCGTTATCTTCTTACATCCAATCAGTACATGTATACAAGTAAGATCGTAACATACTGCACAATAACATAAAAGCCACCAAGAATGTCATATTTGCTGAAGTACTTGCAGAGATGTGGTTATAAATACTTGGGTGTTTTGAACCATGAATACTGATATAGAAAATCTATCATTCTATGCTACCTTTTCAACCAAGTAAAAGAAAAGGCAAAATATAGTGATTTTACGATTCTTTCCCATTTAAATTTTGCAAGTAAAAGCTCATAGCCAACGCCATTGAACATTGTGTTAATATACAGTTTGTGTGTTATGCTTTCACTCCTTACAGAGGAAAGTATGATACCATAATATGCTTAAACAGATGCTGCAGTGTCCTTACAAGTGGAAATCTTCTTGAACACCTCAACAGCTTGAAGTATAAATAGGGGAGACTGACGTGCAGATATTTATAGCATTCCCTAAGATGAATTAATCTGCAGATCGTATGAAGTACAAACCTTGTTTCAGCGAATCTCTGATTTCCCGAACTGCCTCATTGTTCAGAACAGCATCCCAAACAGCCTTGTCAGATGACAGTGAAATGACCATTTTCTACAAAGATGAAGAGGGATTTTTTGCATCATCAAGAGACGATTATGAAATGAAATGACGGATGATGCCAAAAATTAGTACCATTCAGACAATATCTTAGTCTTTTTAACAAGTTACGAGCAACAATAGCTCCATGCAATCTAATACAAAGGTAACTTAGAAATTACTTCTCTCCAACAGTGTTCTGTTGTTGAGCCACTGCCTCAATTGTTGAACAGAGATAAAAGAGAACTGAAATTTGATTTTAAAAGGTCAAGAATCTTTGTTGTTACACAACAGTTACAATAAAGGTGTGATATTATGCAACTCTTTCTGTTATCCATGGGTCGGCTAACAAATTTCAAAGACAAAAATTACCTGAATAGAAGGTTCAGTCTGCAGCAAATGGAAAGCATCATATACTCGGTTAGATCCATACGACTGCAACAGCTTTGAATTACAGATATGCATAGACGGTTCAATCCAATCAGACACAGATCCACTGGAAGAGCGTACTTCACACATCAGGTTAATTGAACTAGCAAGTTCAGCAGTTGTATCCTTATTTGATTTGTAACCAAGACCGCCTTTGGTGGAATCCGAAAAATAGGACGGCTCAAGAACCCTAGGAAGTGCAACAGCATAAAGCAGAAGCAAGTGAATATTTACAAGGACAATAAAATAAAGATTATTATCTGCAGCCATGTGTGAGAAGTATATATATAAATTATTGGAATATAGGCAAAAGAAAGATTGCATAATACATTTGCAGACTGCCAATGAGTCATTCAGCTAATTAAAGATATTACTGCCTAGTAGAATCCAAAACAGGAAGTTATTGTACTCTCTTGATACGGACAAAATGTCCCACTTACTCATTCTCATTCTCAGGAATACATGCCACATTATTGAATTCCTCAAGTTGTAATTAGAAGCAAAAAAGGAGGAGAGGAGCTAAGGCCAGACAAGGTTACTTATTATAATAATGCAGTATTGGGCAGAGTTGTTTACGCATAATTCTGAAATTAGTTAAGATCTCCATTCGCGTTGAGAGCTCAATGAGGTAAATTTTCAGGTGCTAAAGAATTACAACAACATTAAATAACTTGATTACAAATAGTGGCACTTGCATAAATTTGGGAGGATTACAACCAAATGCTTGCAGCTCGCAAATGGAAAGCACCGGAGCTTCTTACTTTCTCATATATATCGATAACTGATGAGCATCACAATTCAGTGCCACGGTCAAGTTCATCATCTAATTTTTTCTTTTTTTTTTGGATAACTGTGGTGTTCAGGTCAGCTTTCTCGTACCTCAACTAAATCCATGGAATACCTGTCACCTCCCATCAACAGATACGAGGTAACTCTGTCCACCAAGGCTAGGGCAGATGGGAAGAATATAATCACCTAGTGTTTTTTATTTCTGCTGAGATTTGAACATGAGACCTCAGGCTCCCAACCCACTTCATTGATCACTCGGCTACACCCTTGGGTGCGTTCATCTAAATAATTTTTTTCCCAACCAAATTGATGTATCCGGACATGCTGGATTTCTATTAGCAGTTTGCACCAGCAGGAGTAAGGCCTCACTTTCAGTTTAGCCATATGTCGATGCCGGATAAATAAATCAGGGTAAAAAGGGACTTCGACTGGCAGTCAGGCAAAATATTACTAACAAACCCTATTCATTTAGGACATCAATACATCATCGTAACTGCCTACTTATTTTAATTCAAAAAACCGCTTCATTGTGTGCTTCTTCTCTACCAACTCCACTAGGTGTACAAAATGATTAAGTATTCAAAATTGATCCATTTGGAAAAAAGAATCGAGGACAAAGAGCTTAGAATAAGTAAAAAGAAGGTGCGCTAAGATTTGAATTTGGATTACAAGTTGGTCCCCGAAGGAAAACTACATAAATCAGGAATACTCTTCGATATTAATTAGTTGATGTATTTAATTAGGTTGGATCTAGTATATCAAAGTATGAAGTCCACAGAATTGATCTAGCTCCCACCATTTTATTTGTAATTTGCTTGTTTTGTTTAATAAAATCAGCCACCAGTTGTGATGTTAGGGGGAAACTATCAACTTTGAAAGAGCTAGACAAGGTTAGACACATTACCATCACTACCACTATCAAAAAAATTTTAGTCACATTCTTGTGAATGTCCAATTTCAGTAAACTCCCGCAGTTAGTCATAGAGGTTTGTCCATTTTTTTAAAAAAATTCCGAAGCTCATGGCACAAGAGGGGAGGTCTACCACTACTGCATCCTTCTACCTTTGTATCCATCCCAATTTATGCGGCAGTTCTCAAAATACTGACGTCAAACAAATTTTCGTTTAGCCATAAACTTTTCATATCCCTTATAAATACTTTTAGTTGTCAATTTTTTGTGACTAACGTTACGTAAAACAACAACACAACAACAACAACATACGAGTATATTCTTACCAAGTGGGGTCTGAGAGGGTAAGTGTACGCAGTCCATATCACTTTGTACGTTGTTTTTAAATATATAAATTTATATTAAAAATATCATGTCCAAATTATGATCAAAATTGAAAACTTGAACTCCCCAAATTTGAACACTATCACATAATTCGGACGGGGAGTATCATGTCCGACTAGAGAACGGATGACACACTACAGAAAAGATTGCATTCAAATGCACCTGGAAAACGGGTTACCTGATAAGGTAATTATATACTCCAGGCAGACGAAATATGAATACGTACGTACATAACTGCCCATTATCTCATAAAAATAGACTTGTAAAGTCAGAACTTTTGTACTTGTAAACAAAGCAACCTTTTTTAATGGTGGCATTTTACTGGAAGATATAGAAGAAAAACCAATGAATTTCTTCAAACTGTCACAAACAGTTGGGACAAAAAAGGGAAGCGTAAGACGCAAGAAAAAGGGAACTCACTTGTGAAGAGCAGAAACTGCATGATGAACCTCATCAGTTGATGGAACAGGACCCAGAATATAATCATCAAATAAAATACTATTATTATTTTTATTATTATTAATCCTTTCATTGTCTAAATATTCCCAGTCTTCAGACTCGTCCGTGTTATACGAAGAAGAGTCCCAGGCGGCCGGTGCAAGGGCATCAGCAGCAGCAGCAGCAGATAATGGAAGAGTAGTGGATAAAGGCGATGAAGAGGATAGAGAAAGAGCGCTACTCCCTTTGTTGGTTAACGCGTGGTTAGTTGTTGTTGCAGTTCTCGATGTTTTGGGGGTACTGGTGGTGGAATGAGAGGACGACTCTTGGGCGGTTCCGCCGCTAACCGTGCCACCTGTCCTTACAGCTCTTTGAACGGCTCTTAACATGCTGCCGCCACCGCCACTGCCGCCGCCACTCATGCCTCCACCACCGCTGCCACCGAATGACCTTCTCATTATCTTTCTCAATCTTATCCACACCACTTTTTTTTCTCACTTTTCAGTGCGTGGTCTGTCGTCTCCGTGAGGGCTGATATTTTTGCTATACAAAAATCTTCCCTAGACGAAACGCAGCCGCCTTCTTGAAATTGGAACGTAGTGAAGTCTTTTTCGAATTTATGCATTTTGCTTTTTTGGATTCCAAAAAAACCTCCTTATTAAAAAAAAATAAAAAATTCTTATTTATTGTTTTATAATGTATATTATATTATATTGTATAATATTATGTGGTTTTCTATGTATTATTTAGTAATATCTATCTATAATATATTTATATATATATCTATCTCTATCTTTTGTTATTTATTAATCTTTCTCTATATTTGTCTTCTCTATATGCTCGTAATCCTTATATTATTTTGACTACATCAATTTAAAAGTTTATTTTTAGATGTTGATGAGATATGTTTCTTGATGCTATTGGGATCACTAACTACTTAGTTTATGTAAAAAGAATTAGTTGAATTCGGGCGTCTTAAAATCTTATTAAGATTTTGTTATTGAGTAATTTTTTGGTTCTAGGTTTTGAATTTCTTTGTTTATTATGTTGATTTTATTGATCATAAATAATAAATCATTCTTTTATGTGTGTAAACGTAATCTTTTGGTTTAACTTTCAGGTTTTAGATTTTCTTTTCTATTATGTTGGTTTTATTGATCAAGAACAACAAAATATCTTTTTTATGTTTTTAAGTAACTTTCGTTATTGAATCTCCGACGTAACTTTATGGTTTCTAGATTTCAGCTTACCTTTTCTATTATATTAGGCTTATTGGTCACGAATAACAAATCGTCCTGTTATTTGAAATAGTGGTTCTGCTTTTAGCACAAAGATGGACAATCAAATAATCTCTAAGGTAATCTTTTGGTTTAACTTTCAGGTTTTAGATTTTCTTTTTTATTATGTTGGTTTTATTGATCAAGAACAACAAAATATCTTTTTTATGTTTTTAAGTAACTTTCGTTATTGAATCTCCGACGTAACTTTGTGGTTTCTAGGTTTCAGCTTACCTTTTCTATTACATTAGGCTTATTGGTCACGAATAACAAATCGTCCTGTTATTTGAAATAGTGGTTCTGCTTTTAGCACAAAGATGGACAATCAAATAATATTCGTCCTCTAAACCCCCAACTCCAACGAGGGAGCAAAATCAATTAAGCCATCAGAGATCAACTCCGTTGGTGTCAATATGTTTAATTTGATATTGTTTTCGCACATTCAGAGTTACAAAAGGTTGGTTCTTAAGGGATATAAGAATTTCGTTGCACTAGCTAATGAGCCATCTACTTCTGCCTTCGACGGATTCTTATTGACTAGGGCAGTATTTGTGTTTGTGAAATTTATTTCATTGTATAATTCTATCATTCTAAGGAAGTCAGATTTTTCTCTCAACAGTAATTGTGTAAAGTGAATAAATTTATTTTTCTTCTA
The DNA here is from genome assembly GCA_030864215.1 of Capsicum pubescens. Classification (NCBI taxonomy): domain Eukaryota; kingdom Viridiplantae; phylum Streptophyta; class Magnoliopsida; order Solanales; family Solanaceae; genus Capsicum; species Capsicum pubescens. The sequence continues at coordinate 109,162,638 of CM061540.1, read as the reverse complement.
GTATTTGCATAATTGTTATTTAGATTTTAGGGGTTTTATACCTGCAATGAACTAAAATGAATTGTTTATTGAGTTGAGTCAGGATTTGAGAATAAATTTTTTAAACTTTGGTGGCAAGTTTAGTTGTATAAATTTGTAGTCTTTTGATTCTCAACTCCCGATGAAGGATGCTTTATCATATTAGTTAGTTATTCCTATTTTATGACATTAACTTTGAAGTTTTGGAATAATGTATGCTGGTAAATCATTGAATAGACTTTGTATTCCTATAATGTACACATAATATTATGTTTTTTTTTATAAATATTTAGTATTAATCAATGCAATATACACGTGCACAGTACGTATCTATCTATAATATATTTATATATATATATATATATATATATATATATCTCTATCTCTTTTCTATTATCTTAAAAGTGTGAAGGACCTTATAAATCACGTTTAACTTTTTGTCCTTCATTAAAAGTCTCTCCTTTAGACCAAACCGTTTTTTCGCTATTAAAATTAAAAATTAATTAAATATATTTATCATAAAATCTTTTCTTTTAGAAGTCAAATTACTTATAAAAAAGGTAATAGGAAAACCTACCATACATTTAGGATTTGTAAAAAGAAAAAAAAAACGTTGTAGAAATAGGTTAGAAAACCTATCATATATTTAAGATTTTGTCTTTCAATATATTTTGGAGTCTCAGAAATATTTATATTTTTAAATTTTGTTGGTGAGTAAAGAGAAAAAAAACACCAGAAACGTAGGGAGGAAAAAAAAACGTGTAGGAATAGGAAAAATTTATCATATATTTTGGAAAAGAAAAGAAAAGGCGTACGAAAATTTACTTGTGAAATGGATAGTATTTACTATTGAAGATAAATTTACTTGTAATTTGAGGTAAGTTTGTTTTAAAAATATTTTAGTATGTTCTTAATGTTTATAATAACAAATTATCATTATTCTTGATAAGCAATTGTTGATTGAGAAGTTCTTTTTTTTTTTTTTTTGTATGTTCTTGAAATTTACAATAATAATTTATCTAGTTATTTTAATAGACAATCAAATTTTAATATGTTTTTGAAATTTACAATAATAGATAAACAATTGCCAATTGAGATAGATTTTTGGTGAAATCTTAATAATATTTATGATTGACGAGATAACTATGCTTGCAATTTGAGATAAATTTTCTATTTTTTCATATGCATTTTATGTTACAATAATAAATTATCATATATATATTTTTGATAGATCATTGCTAATTGAGAAGGCTTTTTTGTGTGATTTTAACATGTTCTTGAAGTTTAGATTAATAAATTATCATCTATTCTTGATAGAAAATTACTTATTTAGAACTTTTAATGTAGAACAAGTTTAAATATAAATTTTCTTATCAATTAAAATTTTAATGGTGTCTATGATTAAAAAGATAAATTTATATTTATTTATAATTTAAGATAAATTTTTTAAAATTTTAGTATGTTCTTAAAGTTATATAATAATAAGTAATAATAAGTTATAACATATGATAATTTTTATATGTGATTCTATGTTAATGACTAAAGATGTATGCTTTAAATGTTCTTCCAATACTAACAACATCATTTGTTTTGGTGTTAGGGTGATTTGCTTTCTTGTTGGTACAAGAGGGGACATCATTGAAGAAAAAGTTGAATGAATTTTATTAAAAATAATTCAGAGGTGTGTACCTTTATTTTCTTCTCTAGCTATAATTTCTGAGATAATTTTGTCGGTTTGTTATTGCCTACCGTTTCTTATATTTCAATTATAATTATTTTGGTCTTAAGCTAAGGATTTATCAGAAAATCTATCAATTGTTCACTTTAATTTAACAGTTCCCAAGAATTTATTTTTTGACATGACTGTCATCAATTCAAACTCATAAGCGCGTGTCTGTCTTGTGATTTTTTTATTATGCCTTATCAAGCTTTTCTTTGTTATCTCTTGTCCGCTTGGAACTCAACGTCATCACTTAGATTTGCCCATCAATGTGTATTGAGAAAGTATCTATCTTCGATATCATATTTGTCACTATCTAAGTTCATGACATGTATTAGTCACTTCGTCCCAAAAGATTTCACGGAATTGTTGTTTGGGCTACGCTATCATTAACCTCCCAAAAATGCGTGGCACAATTCAAGAACATGGTACGTGTTGTCCTCTTTAAACTTAGACTCTCACAGATTTGTTTGTTGGACTATGTGACATCAAGCCCTAAAAACGCTGGTGGTGATAGAATTGGTTCCAAAGGTTACTTTATTCAGTCCATTGTGTTCTCAAATGCCAAGGAGGACATGTCGATAGCACAAGATGAGATTTTTGATCCAGTGCAATGTATCTTCAAATTCAAGGATATTGGCGAACTAATAAAAAGGGCAAACAATACGCGCTATGGTTTAGCGGCAAGAGTTTTCACAAAGAACATCAACACAACAAACACCTTGACCCGAGGACTGAGAACTGAAACGGTGTGGATTAACTGCTATGATGTATTTGATGCTACAATTCCCTTTGGAGGGTACAAGATGAGTGGCATGGGCAGGGAAAAGGATAGTTACAGCCTTAGCAACTATTTACAGGTGAAGATTGCAGTTTACTTCATTGAAGAATCCTGCATGGGTATAGATTGTGGCCACCCTGCTTGTAAATCATAATCTCCTTTTCTTTTTTGTAAAATGGGGCACATTGGTTGTGAACATGACATCTTTGTCATCAATTCCATAAAGTCATCAAATTGTTCCAAAAAAAAAACACAAGTACTTCAATTCATCTTTAATTCCATCAAAGTTTTTTATAGCTTGAAAACTGTATGTCTCTATTAGTTTTTGACGTGGAGCTTTGATGTGGATTTATAGTAAAATTTTATTTCCTTTTTTTTCCGACCGGAGCATAAATAAGGAATATCAAATATAAGTATTGAGGTATATTTCATTATATATTTGTAACTCATAAAAGTAAAATAAGTTAGAAAAATATGTGTTTAATAAACTTCTCTATATAATTATCATGATCTCATCATTGGTTTATTTGGAGAAATTGTAGCTGATAATAACGAAACTGAATTTATATATGTATCTTTAAGGTGCAATTTTTACGTCAAGATTGGAAAAAAATTCAACGCCTGATGTTATTGAGTTGGAATATATAAATAAATTCTAACAATAACGACGATTCTACAATGAGGAATCTATTTGAGATGATCTGCATTTTTGTACTTCAAATTTCTTGATCCCCTTCAATTGTTATATTGGGTCTAAGCTGATTTACTTTTTCATTTTTTTTATTAGTGTTTTATTTTAAAGGTCTTATCTAAGAAAATAAATAATGGTGTTATAGATAGGCATTGGTTGTTCATGTGGAAGTTGAGAAATGTATATAGTACTAGCATGTATATTTTTCATTATTTAATAATTTCCACGAATTTAATTAACACGAATCCAAGGATTGTTGATTATGATATAATATTTTTTTTTGTGGAAAAATCATTGGCTAAATAGAGAGGAGTTAAAAGTTTTTTTTTATAATATCGAAGTGATTTCATAAAATTAAACTCATTGAAGCGAGATACACGCGTGGAGCGCGTATTCTAAACTAGTATATATTTATATATTAATATATATTTATATATATATTAAAAATATGAAGACCCTTAGAAAAGTTAATTGAACTTTTTGCCCTTCATTAAAAGTCATCGCTTTAGATAAAATTATTTTTTCGCTATTTTTTTTATTATTTTAATGATATTAAATATTGACTACAGTAAAAAATAAAAACCTTTCCAAACAAAAATAAGCTACTGTTTTGGCAAAAGCCTTTCCTGGCTAAAATAGAATCAATCAAAATTTAAAATTATATTTTCTACAAATTATTTCTTACTTGAATTAAATATTACAATTAAAATACTTGAATACTAAATCTTTTCTTACATTCTTCTTCTTTTCATGTTCTTTTTCTTCTTTCCACGTCAAATTAAGAAAATATTATATTGAATACATGGAAACAAAAGAAAAAAATATAGGAATTTATGATAGTATTTATTAATACTTGACTTTCTCGAGTATATTTAATGTTCAGGAAAAATTACTAATACAAAAGAAAATATTCAGAAAGAATTTTTATGATATAGTATATTTATGATATACTTACTAAAAAAATAATTTTTAAATATCGTATTAGTAAGTATTTCAAAAAAAATTAAAATTTATTTGATAATTTATTTGTGTTATTGTTATTGAAGGTTTATTTAATCTAGAGGGAGACTTACCTTAAAAATTAACTTCTAATTGAAGAAGTTTTGTTTTCTGTAGGGTTTTTATGCACTCCTTTATGACATTGGCTTTTCATGGAATAATGAGAGAATAATGCAGAGACGGTAAACGTTTGGTGATAGTTCAGGTAATAAACTAAAAATATTGAGATATTTTATAGGTGTTTTTGACCCTTCACTTTTTCAATAAGTCATCATAAGAATTTTTAAGTTGTTTGTTGAATAAGGGGGGAGAGTGATTTGTAGTATAATCTCTCATAATTTATTTTAGACGATCATTTAGATGTATAGAGCAATTGGTGAAAGTTAAGGTGGGAAATTAAATTTTTTTAGATACTTTAGGTTATGTTTTTGATCCTTCGCTTTATTCATAAATGATCATAATAATTTTGAAGTTGTTTGTTGATAGAGGAAAAAAGAAAGAGTGGTTTGTTGTATGAAATCTCATAGTTTGTTTTAGACTTAGACAATCATATAGATGTATAGAACGTCTGGTGAAAGTTTGGGCAGAGAACTAAAATAATTGAGATACTTTTTGTGCATTTTGATTCTCACTTTATTTATACATCATTATAATAATTTTCAAGTTGTTTGTCGATAGAGAAAAAAGAGTAGTGTATTGTAGTATGAGAACCCATAATAATTTCGATATAAAACTATTTTTTTTTACTTATTTTAGGTGTGTTCTAAATTACTAAGGGAAAGTGGAGGACAAGGACAAATTCGAATAAAATCTCTATCGATCCTCAAGTAATGAATGTTAAAGCCAGATTGGCGAATGACATTCCAGCTAAAGTAATTAATTTCTACAAATTTTTTAAGATTTATGTTTTATCTGATTTGATTTAAATAGAAGCATTTATTAGATAGTCATTTTCATCCTTTTAAATACACTCATGGCCGACTGAATACAAATTTAAATTACTAAAAGATTTTGCTATTCAAATTTTGAAGTAAAATATTGACTTGCAACCTATAATTCTGTTGTATTTTATGATTTTATCCAAGTAGATTTATGATGCAAATAAGATTTCGATGCTTCCTTCAGTTGTCGTATATAGACTATTCAGCATATTTTTTCTTTCATAAAGTTGAGTGCATTATAAGAGAATATAAAATAGCTAGAGACATCTTTTGTACTACTTTGGATGGTGGTCTTGGATTTGCATTCAAGAATATCTATTTTACCGATAAAGTATGGCAAGTGAAAATACTATTGCACCTATGTGGCCATGATTATCTGAGATTTGATAGGAATAATTGACATATTTGGTTGTTAGTATTATTTGTCTAACTACATTATTTTACATACCCCTGAAATAATAGTCTATATTATATTTATACCATATTAAAAGTGTGAATACCTTAGAAATATTGTTCGAACTTTTTTTCCTTCATTAAAAGTCTTTGCTTTAGACAAAATCGTCTTTTTACTATTTTTTTTTTTAACATTTAAGAGTTGAAAATTAATTAAACATTTATGATAAAACCTTTCATTATTAGAAGTATCAGAATTAATGACAACTAATATCTTTTTCATTAATTTAAGAATTCGAAATCAAAAAGTTGATTTAAAGAAGGTTTGAAAAACCTAGAAATAAATAGGTTTGAAAAATCTAGAAATAAATATGAAAGCAATAAGAAAAATATAAGAAATACCAAATTTTGAAAGTTTTAAGTAAATAATCAAAGATTTTCTAATACATAAATATGACCCTAAACTTGACACCAAATTATAACATTAACCTTAAACTTTGACAGTGCACAAATAGGACCTTTAACTATTCAAAATCTGAACAAATAAACACACCGATCCTATGTGGCAAAATGCGTGTGTACACGCAAAACTGAGCGCGTCAGGCCTAAAATTTGAGCCTCCCAACGGTAAAATGACTATTATGCCCTTATTAATTCCTTTTTTTCATATTTAAATGACTTTTCTATTATTGTTTTATTATTTTTAGCTCATTGATGAAAATGACATCTAATTTCTTTTGTCATTGCGAAAAAAGAGCAATATTGAAGATTTTTTAATTAGGTGGGTCAGCCTCATACGAAAAAATTGTATGGGTACCTATATATATTATAAAACAGAGGACGAATTTAAGTTATATAATTTATTTAAATATTAAATTAAAGATGAAACTATACTAATAATAAAAAAATTATAGTTTTAATAAAACGTTATTAAATTAAAGTTATTAAGACGTTATTTAGGGCAGTAGTAGTAGTATATTAAATTAACGTTATTAAGGGCAATAGTAGTAGTATATTAAATTAACGTTATTAAAATATTATTAAATTAACGTTATTAAGATGAAAATTTTATTAAAATATTATTATTATTATTATTATTATTATTATTAATAATAATAATAATAGTAGTAGTAGTAGTAGTAGTAGTAGTAGTATATTGATAGGAGCAATAGTAGTACGTAATATGTAGAATAATAATAATAATAATAATAATAATAATAATAATAATAATAATAATAATAATAATAATAAGCAAAATGACGTCGTTTTAATTGAAAGACAAAAGCCCTCCATGTCAGCCTTTTTAATGACGTGGCACCATATGACTAGATAACTAATCCACGTAGGCGCAAGTGAGGTACATGCATGGAAGTTGCAAAATCAGAGTGTTTATTTGTTTAGATTTTGTATTGTTAAAGGACCTACTTGTGCACTGTCAAAGTTTAAGGTCAATGTTATAATTTGGTGTCTAGTTTAGGGTCATAAATATTTAATTTTAAAATAAGAAAAGATTTTAAATATAGAAAAATAAAAAAAATTATCATACTACAAATATGGTTCAAGTCGATGTGTCTCTCTTAACCTCTAACAACAAGGAAAAGAGGTATCACATGACAAACGAAAAAGTGACGATCCATTAACCACTTGAAACTTTTGGTAGTATATGTTATATTTATATTATAATACATAAATATGACCCTAAACTTGACACTAAATTATAACTTTGACCTTAAACTTTGATAGTGCACAAATAGGACCTTTAACTATTCAAAACCTGAACAAATATGACCTCCGATTTTGCAACCCCATGCGTGAGTTTCACTCGCGCCTACATGAAAAGCTCATCCAATCACATGGTGCCACGTCGTTAAAAGGGCTGACTTGGAGGGAGGTCATATTTGTGCAGTTTTGAATAGTTAGAGGTCATATTTGTGCACTGTCAAAGTTTTGCTTTTTGTGTTAAAACAACATCGTTTTTATTACTTATTATTATTATTATTATTTTTATTTTTTATTTATTTCTATAGCAGCAGCACCTAGCTTTTTTTTATTAAAACAAAAAGTCACTAGCAGGGATCGAACCCACGCAGTAGACTGAAGGAAGAGCCCAAGAATAGCAAATAACACCACTGGACTATCTAAGTGTCTTGTTTCATGTGGTTCAACATTAATATATGTACATAAATATAGATTTTCTACCTTATATATACAACGTAATCTTTTTACCGAGAGGATTCAGGTGAACCCCATGACAACCACGTAGGTCCACCCATGCGTTAATTTAATAACGTTTTGATAACGTTAATTTAATACTAACATTTTAATAACGTTAATTTAATATACTACTACTACTATCCTTAATAACGTTAATTTAATAACGTTTTATTAAAACTATAAAAAAATATAGTATAGTTTCATCTTTAATTTAATAATTAAATAAATTATATTTAGATATATTATATAACATAAATTCGCCCTTTGCTTTATAATATATATACATACCCGCGCGATTTTTTCATATGAGGCTGACCTACCTAATTAATAAATCTTCAATATTGCTCTTTTTCCGCCATGACAAAAGAAATTAGCTGCCATTTTCATCTTTGAGCCGAAAATAATGAAAAAATAATAGTGAAAAGTCATTTAAAGGTCATATTTGTGTAGTTTTGAATAGTTAAAGGTCATATTTGTGCACTGTCAAAGTTTAAGGTCAAAGTTATAATTTGGTGTCAAGTTTAGGGTCATATTTATGTATTATGCCCTTAGATTTTAAGCTGGATGCGCCCAATTTTGCGTGTTGAACACGCGTTTTGCAACGTAGGATCGGAGGTCATATTTGTGCAATTTTGAATAGTTAAAGGGCATATTTGTGCACTGTCAAAGTTTAAGGTCAAAGTTATAAGTTGGTGTCAAGTTTAGGGTCATATTTATGTATTATGCCTTATATTATATTTTATTTTTTGTTTCCCAAGGTATCCCCACAGCCGGCAGCCGTGAGACTAATCCTCCATTCCTCGGTCAGCGCATTTTGTGGTAGAAAACTGGCCACAGAGTTTGCTGTGTGAAGCATATTTGAGAAGTGACTTGAACTTTTTACACTTCACTAAACATCTTCGCAACAGACAAAATTGTCTAATTTTAAATAATCAAAAATTACACGTGCGAAGCACGTGCAGTTGAACTAGTAATTAATATAAGTACCTTTGCAATACGTGGATAATATTAAAATATTATTTTTAATTATTTTATACTTTAGTGTCTCGTTCAAGTATGTTAAATCATATTAACTTAAAAAAATTGAAAAGACAATCATGTAATTTTTTTTTTAAAATATGTTTCATATTTTTCTTTACTATGTTATTCACAATTTAAACATATTAGATTATATTAAGCAATTCTATGCTTTGATAGTTGATAAATATTTGACATACGAAATTCTTTATGGAAGTATCATTAAACAATACTAACTTATTCATTTGAAATAATAAAATCAAAATTCGGAAAAGTTCAATTGTATCATATTGACATATTTTAAACTAATTATAAATTGTTAAAAATAATTATTAATAGTGAAATTACAATTGATCGCTAATATAAAATCAGAGTTGTGATTATTTTAGATGTTTTGATATGAAAAATAAATTAATTAGTATTTTTATCATATTTTGTTGTTTATTTTCAAAAGTAATAATAACAATAATAATAATAATAATAATAATAATAACAAAATATTAAATAAATATTACCTGTAGTTAGACTTTGTGATTACGTTTTTTATCTTTTATTTCAATTTTTTTATCTATCGATTCAAAATCAACAACTAACTTCACTAAAAATATTTGGTTGTGTCTAATTCCAAAACTTCTTATTTTAAATTTTACCACTGTTAATTAAAAAAACTATGCACATACAATTCCCCCTTCCTCGCCCCCCCCCCCCCCCCCAACACACACACGCACACACCCTCAAAAAAGAATTTATACTTTTTTAATTTTTTAAAAATAATTAATTTTCTTCTACTCATCCCCACATACACCCCCACCCCACCCCACCCATCATAATCCTTTGCCTTACCACTCCCACTCGCAACCCTCATTCTCAGTCACAATATTCATTGCTCTACACCTATTTATTCTTATTATTTGGTATATATATACAAATATTTTAGAAAAATATAAATTCAAAGAAGTTTAGAAAGAGGGGTTATATGTATAAATTAAGGGAATCTTTCAAAAATAGCCACATTTTGTTGAAAAACTCACCTTTCATAGCCAAATTTTACATAATTACCATTTATAGCCGTTGTATTCAATTTACGCCCACTGTATTCGATTTTATCAATAGTCTGTATTCATATAAAATATAAAACAGTACCATTTAGCTGTTGTATTCGATTCACAGCCGTTGTATTCACTTTTACTCAGTGGTCTGTATTCATAAAAACATAAATACACTACATATTTAGTCTTACCAAAAACACTATCATTTTTTTCTTTATATTTTTTCTTTTTCGTGTTTTCCTCTTTTTTTCTTCTTCTTTTTTCTAATTTTTCCTATTTTTTTATTTTTTATATATTTTTTCTCTCTTCTATCTCACTTTTTTTTTTTCTTTTCTTTTTTGTACTTATTTTTTTTATCATTTTTTTTGTTCTATTTTATATTTTTTGTATTTTTAAAAAATCTAACTACTCGAGCACAAGTCATTGATGATAACGTAAATACCATAATTGTTTATCTATTTGTAGTCACGCCGTCATTTATATTTCTGTATTCATTGATACAACTGTATTTGTATTTGTATTTCAAAGTTCGCACTTGTATTTGTATTTTGTAGTTCGCGTTTATATTTGTATTTTATAGTTTGCACTTGTATTTATATTTGTTAGTTCACACCATCATTTATATTTTATATAATTCACACTTGTATTTTAAAGAACTGTTTTGTATTTGTATTTTATAATTGACAATATATTATATTGGATTATATTTGTATTATGATTTTATTGTGTTTGTAAATTTAGATTATATTTGTATTTGTATTCTATTTTCATCGATGTCTTTTTATTTTTAAAGAATTATTTTGTATTTGTATTTGTAAGTTGATTTCATATTGTATTTAGCCGTTATTATGTACAATTTATCATTTGTATTGTGTACAAACAAGTAAATGCATTAATTGTATTTTCTTGATTCTAAAATAAATAAATATGCAATGTATCATTTAATACAAATGTTCTGTTTTGTATTTGTATGTCAAAATTATTATTCGTATTTGTTAATAAATAAATATCACTTGATACAAATACAATTACAAACAAATGAAACCAATGATTTTAAAAATACAAATACATATTGTATTTTTATAAAAAAATTAAATTGTATTTATTTGTATCAATAAATACAACTCGTATAATAAATACAAACAAGTATTCGTAAAAAGAAAATCAATCGTTCCTTTTCAATAATTAAAAAATACAAATGATAGATCACACTTGTATCTATATGTTATAGTTTGCGTTTGTATTTGTATTTTATAGTTCTCACTTGTATTTGTATGTTATAATTCGCCTTTATATTTATATTTTATAGTTCACACTTGTATTTGTGTTTGCTAGTTTGCACAAATGAAAAGGAGAAAAATAAAAAGAAAAAAAGAAGAAAAAATGTGGGAAAAAGGAGAAAAAGTACAAAAAAAAGGAGAGTAATAGAAAATAAAAAAAAAAACAAAGAAGAAAATAAATAAAAAGGAAAAGAAGAAAAAGAAAAACAAAGACAAAATGAAAAAAGACAACGAAAAAGAAAAAATTAAAAAAATCAAGAAGAAAGAGAAAACAAAAAAAGGAAAAGAAAAAATGAAGAAAAAAAAAGTAATAGAAAATAGACAAAAAAAGGAGTAAAAAATAAAAAGTAAAAAAAGAAAACGAAAAAGAAAAAATTAAAACATAATTCACACTTATATTTGTGTTTGCTAGTTCGCACAAATGAAAAGAAGGAGAAAAATAAAAAGAAAAAAAGGAGAAAAAAAGTGAGAAAAGGAGAAAAATACAAAAAAAGAAGGAGAATAATAAAAAATAGAAAAAAAAACAAAAAAAAAAGAAGGAAAAAAAAAATAAAAAGAAAAGAAGAAAAAAAAAAAAGACAAAATGAAAAAAAGATAACGAAAAAGATAAAATTGAAAAAAGAAAGAAGAAAGAGAAAACAAAAAAAGGAAAAGAAAAAATGAAGAAAAAGGAAAAAAAGAGAGTAATTGAAAATAGATTAAAAAAAGCAGAAAAAATAAAAAGAAATAAATACAAAATAAAAAAAAGAAAAAAAATATTAAAACATAATTCACACTTGTATTTGTGTTTGCTAGTTCGCACAAATAAAAAAACGAGAAAAATAAAAAGAAAAAATAGGAGAAAAAATACAAAAAAAAAAAAAGGAGAGCAATAGAAAATAGAGAAAAAAAATAAAAAGAAAGAAGGAAAAAAAATAAAAAGGAAAAGTAAAAAAAAGACACGGAAAAGAAAAAATTGAAAAAAGAAAGAAGAAAGAGAAAACAAAAAAAGGAAAAGAAAAAAGAAAAAAAAAGAGTAATAGAAAATAGACAAAAAAAAGGGGAAAAAAGAAAAAGAAAAAAAATACAAAAGGATAAAAGAAAACGAAAAAGAAAAAAAATTGAAACATAGTTATGAAAAAGAAAAAATTGAAAAAAAAAAAGAAAGAGAAAACGAAAAAAAAGAAAAAGAAAAAATGAAGGAAAAAACTGAAAAGGAAAAAAAAAGGAAAGTAATAGAAAATAGAGAAAAAAAAAATACACGATAGAGACTATGAATTGTAATTATGAAAAATTAATAGGCAAGAGGAGGCTATGAATTGTAATTAATTAAAATTGGGCTAAATAAGGTAATTAGAAGTCAATATTGGCTAATTTATGTAATTATCCCATAAATTAATATTATAAATGGTATTATATTCATCAAAAGAATATATTTACTTCAAAAAAAAATGCGAAAGCATAAATAATTGTAACAACAATAATATTAAAATTATTTTTTGATACTATTATATTAGTTTTAACAACGATAATATAAAAATAGAATTAATTTGATAAAATATGAACCAATGAGTCTAATATGAAACCTCTAATATGAAACCTCTAATATAAATTCAATCTACTCGATTCACATGAAAATAACTTGAACAAATTTCTTTCACTTCTTATCGTTTTTAATGCACCACAGTTTCACCAATATACGTTAACATTATAACATATCACGTGACTTTTATCACTATGCACAAAATTTTGAAAATTAATCTTGCTTGATACATTTATTTATATGTAAAATATCCCTAAAGAAAATAAAAAGGATATTCAAAATTATGTATATATATGAAAAGATTAACTGTTGCATAAAATTTATACAATTGACTTTAAATTAGTTAGTATAATCACATTTTTTTTTTGTATAGAATGACATAATATTGAATAAAAAAATTTAAACTTTAAGGTGAAGAAAAAAAAGATCGTATATTGTTGATTGATTCATCAAAAATTTCATACTTATTAGGGAAAAGTGTGTGAAAAATATCTGTACTTAGACGAAATTTGCAGTCACACATCCTAAACTTTGCGGGGGTCCTATGACCTCCCTAGACTATTTTTTACCATATTTAACTGATATATATTTGCCCCTTATCAAATATTTTTTTCTTACGCGTTTGATGTGCGTGAAGTACATGCAGTTGTTCAGGTACCGAATATATGTTAGTTAAATACGATAAAAAATAGTTTAGGGGGGGTCATAGGACCCCCACAAAGTTCAGGATGCATAACTGCACATTTCGTCAAAATATAGATATTTTTCACACCTTTTTCCCTACTTATTTTATCGGAAACAACCTCTCTACTTCTTCGGAGGTAGCGGTATGAACTGTGTACATCTTACCCTTCCCAAACCTCACTTTGTGGGAATACACTGGGTTTGTTAATGTTGTTGTTGTTGTTGTTGTTGTTTTTCCTATTTATTATAAATCTCTTTTTTTATGTTTGTTATCGGCAAGTGAACGTGCATGAGAAATATTTTCTTATTGATTAGTTAATACATAAAGTTAATGTTTCAAGTTCAATACAACTTTGTAGTCTAATTAAAAAGTTTTTTTTTTGATGATACTCTCTCCGTTTAAAAAAGAATGACTTGCTTTCCTTTTTAGTCCGTTTAAAAAATAATGACCCTTTTTCTTTTTTGGCAATACTTTAATTTCAACTTTCCACATGACATGTTTAGGACCACAAGATTAAAGGGTATTTTGATACATTTGACAGAACTTTAATTTAAGGCCATAAGATTCAAGGCCATAAGATTCAAAAGTCTTTTTTATTTTCTTAAACTTTGTGCCAAGTCAAAATAGGTCATTCTTTTTTAAACGGAGGGAGTATAACTTATCGATTCTCTAATAGCTTCTCCTTTTCCTATAACCAAAATATACATGTATACTTGCACACATCTAAATTTAATAAAAATACTTGCAATTCTTCTATTTTTTAGTAGAGAAATAAAAAAAATTAGGATTATATAAAATAAATATATACAGATGAATTTTACGTTAACATGAAAATAAAGATGATAATTGATGGCTCATCCAACTTTGAATTAGTAGAATGTAACCATACTAATCATATTATAAACATAGCTTTTAATTTAATTTAATTTTTTTACAATTTTAAGAAAGAAAAAAGGAATATTATACATATATGTGTCATACCTCTCATAGTTTTCAATAGTTCCTACAATCAAATCATTCAAAATAATAGTTCCTACAATCAAATCATCCAAAGTTTTGATAAGGATCCTAAAAAGAGCAGAGGCAATAAATATTATTAATGCACATAAAAAGGATTCTTCAATATCTTTGTGAATACGACGATCATAGAATTTTTTTTTGAGATAAACAAAATCTAAATCTAAAACTATTATAATTAACAATACAAGAAGTAAAAGAAAGCTTACGTCGATATATGTGTCATTGGATGAGATACATATAGGAACTTAGGAAGATGAATTTTTATGCTAACGAAAATTTTAGTCAAATTCAAATTTAAATATAATATCAATTTGTTAGAAAAAGATAAGCTTCTAAAATATCATTATCTATCTGATAGCTTATAACTTCAAAAATTTTAAAAAATAAGAGATCATTTGAGAAGTTGTATATTTTCAAACTTGACAACTATATAATTAGCATTTTATTACAAACTCAAACTCATTTAATAGATTTTTAAAAAAATAAAAGAGGAGCCAGCTTTTAAAAAAAAAAATGTGGCCAAAACGGGTGCTTAAGCCCTCTAATTATGTAATTTTTTTGTGAATTCATATTTAATTATTTCTTGAATTATTTTTTTAAAATATAATTGTAATAGTGTTTCTATATTTTTTTAATAATAAGATTTGGTATTTATCTATTTTTTGTAGGATTTTGTAATTTTGTAATTTTTACAAATTGTCGTGATTTGAAATTTTTTAGATTTTAAGAAATAGAAATTTTACTAGATGATGCTTGATTCTAACATGTTTTTGCCTTTGCCTCTTCTATTCTCGATAAATAGATTATTGTTGTTATTGTTGTTGTCGTCGTCTTTCTACTTAATATTTAAATTAAATATAATTAACATTTGAAAGAATTAAATATGTGATAAATTTAAATAAATTATTGATCATTAAATATAAATATAATTAACAATAATTAAAAAATTGAATAGATGAAGAATATACATTGAAAAAACATGACTATATTTGAAATTGTATATACACTTATCTCCTATGCTCTTTTTGTAGAAATATAGTTACAAAAAATAGGCCTTGAAATTGAAATTTAGCTTAAGAGAAATGCATATTTATGGAAAAATTTGTTATTATTATTTTTCCCTTATTACTCCTACCATCACAATCAGTCTACAACAACATATGTACCACTAAAACCACATTTTGGTCACTACAATACTTTTAGAGAGAGAAAGACTAGCCTCTCTCTAAAATTTCCCTATTTCTTTTCTATCCACTTGATCTAAGAAGATGACCATCTCCTATACTCCACCTTCGATTCCACCGAAACCCCCAGATTCCCCGGATCCCTCCATGGACGGGGTCACAGAAACCCCTCCAAGAACCTTCTATTGTGATATCACTGAAGGTCAGATGCCCACCCTGGAATGCAACTACCAATCTAAAGAAGATCCTCCTTCCTGACTAATCGAAGAAGAGGGAGGCATCTCTCTGTCACCAGAAGAACAAGTGTGCCGGCATAAGCTATGGGAATTCTCCCTCATCATCAAATTGGTGGGAAAGAAAGTAAATCACTCATTTCTTAAGAAGAAACTCATAGAAATGTGGAAACTAAAAGAAGCGTTCCCATTGATCGATCTAGGTCTAGACTACTTCACTGTTAAATTATCTGGGAAAGACTCGCAACAAAGAATTCTCCAAGATGGTCCCTGATTTGTAGCATGAGCGTATGTGTCAGTTAGGGTATGGGAACCAAATTTCATCCCAAAACTATCAACCATTGAATCCACAACCATTTGGATTCGTTTACCCCAATTACCCATGGAGTTTTATGATAGTTCTATTTTTGAGAGAGTAGGAAGAAAAGTGGGGAAACTTCTAAAGGTCGATGCTTACAATTCAGCCACACTCAGAGGCTGATATGCGAGGCTCTGTATTCAAGTCTCCTTGGATGTACCTCGCATTTCGGAGATCAGCATTGAAAAACATAAACAGTCAATCATCTATGAAGGGGAGGGTTTTCTATGCACCTCATGCAGGAAATTAAGACATGTCTCCAACACATGTCCTCATAGACCAGTATTGAGCGAGGAAGACACTCCGAATTCTCAAATGAAACTGACTAACACAGAAGGATTCTGGCAAACAGTCAAATTCAGCATGAGGAAGAAAGATCCTAAGAAACAACAACAAACATCACAACAACCGGCTCAGAATGTAAAGGTTAAATCATTTGATGCTGGGTCAGGTAAGTTCCTTGATACTTCTTTCTCTGATACCTCTACAAGCGGCACCAAAGGTAAGGGTGGGAAGATGACGACCTCTTACCCTAATGGATTGAGTCAAAGCCAAGGGCCCTTTGGGGCAAATCATCTTTAGGCTGAAGGGCCTTCTATTAGCACTAGGAAAAGGCCCAACCCCCAAAGCCCAATTCACCCTCTTGTCAATACTGCTAATGGGCCAAATCCTCTCCAACAGGCCCCTTCAAGTAAAGCTATATTTCCCTCGGGTCAAACCACTCAGGCCTAAAAAGAAGTTGGCCCAACCCCCTCTATTCCAAAAGATGAGCTGGCAAAAGGCCTAAACTTCTACTCTCTCTCTCCCTCTAGTACCCAAACGACAAGACCCCCTCATGACATTTTGCCGGCGCAAATCAATCATATGTCTGATTGTGCCTTCTCCAAGGTGAGCTCCTTAACTGACGCATGCGCCAGTAATGATGGAAACCAAAGAGTCAGCTAAAAAACTGACCCTTTACCTGTTTCCCTCCCAAAAGAAACTCAAACCATCTTCTCTTTGAGTTCTAACTCTACCTCTCAATCCCCTTCCAATGTCTTATCCAAACCCGAATCCACCTCACCTACTGAACTTCATATCGAAATATCTGGAAAAGGACCATGTTCCCCAGTATTAGCTGGAGCTATGCCTCTCGCAGATGGAAATACCTCTAACACTCCATCTAGAGGGGAGGACATTCAACATTCGCATACAAGACCCTCATTACCTCTCTCAATTGGTGAGGGAGGGCATCACCCAGGGTCTAAACAACTATGGTCAGAATGTGTGGATGAACATCATGATGTCCATCTTCAATCAGAGCCTTATGAACAACGTCTCCCCAAAGTTAATCTCCTCGAAACTAAACAAAATAATTCAGAGTCTCCCTTTCTTCCCTCCAGCAATGCCAACTCTTCTCATGGAGGTACTAATTTTTGTGAAAATCTCTGGGGGACCCCTCAAACAACAGTGCCATCTACCCCTCGATGCCACTCTCTCCTCCCTCTATCTCTGGAAATGAGGGAAAGGCCCAAGACCATGGAAATCTTAAGAGAGAACAACAGGAAAATGGAGAAAATTCTAGCAACCCTAAAGGTTCCACAGACAGAGGTCATCAACCTAGGAAAGCCTCTCAGACATCTCTTCGAGGAGCTCATAAGCGAACTCCTTATAGTTCTCCTTCCTCAGGATCTTCACAAGTTTGACTTAGGAATCAAGTTACCAGGTCCAAGAATCTTCTTCTCGATTCTCATGAACCCCCTCTCCAAAAAGAGAAAGGAACCAATGAATGCCCTCCTGAATCTTTTTGACAAGGGCAAAGGAATCTTGGAACACCCCCAAACCCCCCACTCTCTCAAATGAATGCAATTATATAGAATGTTAGGGAAGCCCTGAATTCAAGAGACACTGGCAAGCCATGATTAATATCCATAAACCCTCTCTACTGGCTTTGCTGGAGACTAGAATGAGTGATCACAAAGCTCTTACTAATATGTTGGGGTTCAATAGTTTGATCCAATTCCCTGCCTCTGGGAACTCAGGGGGAATTGTTATAATGTGGGACTCCTCCACCATAGGAATTCATGACATCTCAGTGTCACCCCAAGTTATTCATGTGGATGTTAATCCAAAAAAATTATATCTTTTGTTGTATTTTTTTCTGATTTTATACCTCCATGCTATAAAATTTTATCCTCCCTTAATAGCATTCCTACTTATGCCATGCAATACACTCTCCTTCCCTCCAAGATTCATCTCATGATTAACAGAATCTAAGGAATTTCATTTGGGACATCACAGTGGAAAAGAAAAAAATGCACTTGGTGAACTAGGACACTCTCTCCCTCCCCAAAAAAGAAGGGGGTTTGGGTATGCAAATTGCTAGTCTTAGAAATGAAACCATGAGTACCTGCTTAGCCTAGAGATTCTACCACAACTGTCCTAGACTTTGGCCCAGAGTTCTCAACCACAAATACAATCACAGGCACCACCCCCATGCTAAAAGCTCTTCTAGAATCTGGAAATTTATTCAGCTTGGGTCTAGAAGGTGCACTCTTGGTACCCATTGGGTGGTCCATTCTGGGGTTAATGTTAAATTTTGAACTGATAGATGGATCCCCCACTGGGAACCCCTTAGAACTATGATCCAGGGGCCCCTTAATCCTCAACAAGAATCTATCTCTTTGGCCAGTGTATGGAACAATGGGAACTGGTGTTTCCAGGACCTCTCCATTCAGCTCCCTCAGGAAATAATCACCAGAATCAAATTCTTTTTTTCCATAACCCTAGAACCAACAAAGACCACCCCATCTGGGGAATTAGTGGTAATGGCCTCTTCACTTTCCAAAGCATGTATCACCTCTTGACTAAGGAAAAACTCCCCAATCTAAACCTTCACCATCCTTCCTTTCAATGGATCTGGAAAGCCACCTGCCCCCCAAAATCAAAACTTTTCTGTGGCTAACCCAGCATAACAGACTCCCTATCTCTCTTCTTCTCTCCAAGAGAGGTATTTCTATTTCTCAAAGTTGCAGTCTCTACAACTACCACACTGAGGATATCCCTTATATCCTCTTTAATTGCCCAATATCTAAAGACTTTTGGACAAACCTCCTTCTTAAAGGTAACCCTCCCCACAGAGTTACCATCAATAGCCTGCTCCCCAATAATTGTCACCAAACTTGATCAAACCTTAGAAATAAGAAGTATGGCCAAATCCTAAACTGGCATACTATACTTATCTTCAGTCTCTGGGGCATTTGGAAGAATAGAAATAGAAATGTGTTTGATAAGAAGAAGGAGAAGCCTTCCTTCAAACTCATCTATGGGGAAGTTGTAGAATATATGCACCTAGCTGCCAAAGTGAACCCTGGACATATCTCTCAACCCATCAATATCAAATGACATCCCTCCTTGGAAAACTCCTATAAGCTGAACACCGATGGGGCTTGCCTTGGTAATCCTGGTAGAGGTGGTATCAGAGAGGTTATCAGGAATAGTGCTAGGGGATGGGTCAGGGGTTTCTCCAAAGGTTACCATCGTACTACTAATAATCACATGGAGCTCCTCACTTTAAGAGATGGCATAAAACTTGCTGAAGAGTCTAACCTTACCCTCATTAAAATCAATGTTGATTTCTTAGAAGTAATAACCATGTCGTCTAAAGGCAATCCTATGTATAATGATATTATTGATGATTGTAGGTTAAGGTTAAGAAGGTTAGGCAATCCACAGGTGATGCACTGCTATAGGGAGTAGAACGGGGGTAGCAGATGCCTTAGCAAAGATGGGAGCTGAAACGGATATCAACAAGGGACACTGCTTTTTGAAGTTCCACCCATGTGTGCCCGAAGTGTTGTGTGGGCAGACATCGCGGGAAATTATTTTGTTAGATTAGTTAAGACGAACACTCTGCAGTCCGATGAAGTTCTGAATACCTTTTTTGTACTAAACCTGACTAATGTTGGATTAACTTTTGATAATGCAATGCCTGTTAACCAAAAAAAAACATATGTACCACTACTATTATTTACTAATAGATTATTATTATTGTGTAATTGTTATGGTTTATTTAGGACTCTTCAACTATGATTTCTAAGTTTAAATTATGTTTTTTTTTTGGCATTATTATTTTCAAATCCAAATACTTAATCTTTCAATTCAAAACTTTTATTATAATATTTTTTAACTTTATCCTAAAAATTGCCACGTGACTTTTTAATATCTTGAGAGAGAGAGAGAGAGAGAGAGAGAAACATATAGATAGATAGATATTTGAATAAATTGTATTATTTTTCATTGTTACATAATTTTTTGCATTAATAATGTGAAGAATAAACCTATTAGAAAAGTAACATACGAGATAGACCTATTATAAAAAAGTAGAATAAAAGATAAACAAGAATTATTAAATAATAAGTAAAGATAAAATGACCAAAAAAATTTAAGATTACGATGTGATAACATCAAATCAATCATCACATCAAATAGAACGTTTTGTTGTTATCTAATAAATGAAACTTAGCGATGGATATAATAAATTGATGCAATAAATAAAATAATCATTGTATTTATACTAACAATACAATACCTGGGCAATAACCATCCAAACACAGCATTAAAGATTAAACTAGAACTTTAGATAATAATATAGTTTTTATTACATTATTACAATTTTCGAGGTATTTCTGATTTTTATTTGTTTCTTACTACTGAATTAGGTAATTAAGAGTACAATTGGATCCATCTGTACAAGCAGTTTGTTAGTGGTTATAACTTAATCATTAATCTATTAGTGTATAAGAAGTTATGGCTCATTTATTTGCACTTAATGGAGGTCTGAATCTGAATGGTTCAGACTTCAGACCATTAAGTGCATTTATTTTTTATTGAGATCTTAGCTTTTAATAAGTCTGAATAGGTCTTAATCATTCAGATCTAGAATCAAGTCTTAATAGGTCTGGAGAGGTATTCTGGTGTTAGATAATATTCACCGTCATTCTATTCATAATCATCAGTCACCACCTTTGCCACCGACATCATTATCAACCACCACCTGCCACCACCCACCACCTCCACCATCATAATTACCATCGATAAAAAATATTGCTACCAACCACTATTGTCAACATTTCTGTCATCCTAATATCTTGATATTCATTATGCCTTTCAGACCTACTACTTTCTCCAACAACAAAGTTATTTTGCGCTACACCACCATGAATACCATGCACTCTTAAAAAGTTCTCGTGAAACCCCTTTCTATAAAGATGTTCCTTTACATCTTCTTCACCAACAAGATTTATACCATCACATCTAACACAAGGACAACGAATAACCCGAAAATGTGTCCAAACTTCAAGTGTCTTAGCATGATCAACAAATCTTTTCACACCTTCAACGAATTCCTCCGTAATACCCACTCTATTATCATTGTTCCGGCGATGTATCCAGCTATAATCAGGATCTATCTACGCATTCAAACAAATTCAACTAATTAGTTCCTACACTTAACCATTTTCAACCAACTAAGTGACCTAACAAATCACATTCAAAACAACAAAATACCCTTTAAAGTCCCTACACTTAACCATGTTCAACCAACTAAGTCACCGAACAAAACACATTCAAAATAAATAATTCCCCTTTAAAGTCCCTACACTTAACCATGTTCAACCAACTAAGTCACTGAACTAAACACATCCAAAACAAATAATTCCCCTTTAAAGTTCCTATACTTAACCATTTTCAAGTGACTAAGTCACGGAACAAACCACATTCAAAACAACAAAATACCCTTTAAAGTCCCTACACTTAACCATTTTCAACCAACTAAGTCACCGAACAAAACACATTCAAAACAACTAATTTCCCTTTAAAGTCCCTACACTTAACCATTTTCAACCAACTAAGTCACCGAACAAAACACATTCAAAAGAAGTAATTCCCCTTTGAAGTCCCTACACTTAACCATGTTCAACCAACTAAGTCACCGAACAAAACACATTCAAAATAAATAATTCCCCTTTAAATTCCCTACACTTAACCATTTTCAAGTGACTAAGTCACCGAACAAACCACATTCAAAAAAAATAATTCCCCTTTAAAGTCCCTACACTTAACCATTTTCAACCAACTAAGTCACCGAACAAACCACATTCAAAACAAATAATTCTCCTTTAAAGTCCCTACACTTAACCATTTTCAATCAACTAACTCACCGAACAAACCAAATTCAAAACAAATAATTCTCCTTTAAAGTCCCTACATTAACCATTTTCAAGTTACTAAGTGACCTAACAAATCGCATTCAAAACAACAAAATACCCTTTAAAGTCCCTACACTTGACCATGTTCAACCAACTAAGTCACCGAACAAAACGCATTCAAAACAAATAATTCCCCTTTAAAGTCCCTACACTTAGCCATTTTCAAGTGACTAAGTCACCGAACAAACCACATTCAAAATAAATAATTTCCCTTTAAAGTCCCTACACTTAACCATGTTCAACCAACTAAGTCACCGAACAAACCACATTCAAAACAAATAATTTCTCTTTAAAGTCCCTACACTTAATCATTTTCAAGTGACTAAGTGACCTAACAAATCGCATTCAAAACAACAAAATACCCTTTAAAGTTCCTACACTTAACCATGTTCAACCAACTAAGTCACCGAACAAACCACATTCAAAACAAATAATTCCCCTTTAAAGTCCCTACACTTAACCATTTTCAAGTGACTAAGTGACCTAAAAAATCGCATTCAAAACAACAAAATACCCTTTAAAGTCCCTACGCTTAACCATGTTCAACCAACTAAGTCACCGAACAAAACACATTCAAAACAAATAATTCCCCTTTAAAGTCCCTACACTTAACCATTTTCAAGTGACTAAGTCACCGAACAAACCACATTAAAAAAAATAATTCAACTTTAAAGTCCCTACACTTAACCATTTTCAACCAACTAAGTCACCGAACAAAACACATTCAAAACAACTAATTCCCCTTTAAAGTCCCTAAACTTAACCATTTTCAACCAACTAAGTCACCGAACAAAACATATTCAAAAGAAGTAATTCCCCTTTAAAGTCCCTACACTTAATCATTTTCAACCAACTAACTCACCGAACAAACCACATTAAAAACAAAACAAACTTAACCATGTTCAACCAACTAAGTCACCGAACAAACCACATTCAAAACAAATAATTCTCCTTTAAAGTCCCTACACTTAACCATTTTCAAGTGACTAAGTGACCTAAAAAATCGCATTCAAAACAACAAAATACCCTTTAAAGTCCCTACGCTTAACCATGTTCAACCAACTAAGTCACCGAACAAAACACATTCAAAACAAATAATTCAACTTTAAAGTCCCTACACTTAACCATTTTCAAGTGACTAAGTCACCGAACAAACCACATTAAAAAAAATAATTCAACTTTAAAGTCCCTACACTTAACCATTTTCAACCAACTAAGTCACCGAACAAAACACATTCAAAACAACTAATTCCCCTTTAAAGTCCCTAAACTTAACCATTTTCAACCAACTAAGTCACCGAACAAAACATATTCAAAAGAAGTAATTCCCCTTTAAAGTCCCTACACTTAATCATTTTCAACCAACTAAGTCACCGAACAAACCACATTCAAAACAAATAATTCCCCTTTAAAGTCCCTACACTTAACCATTTTCAAGTGACTAAGTGACCTAAAAAATCGCATTCAAAACAACAAAATACCCTTTAAAGTCCCTACGCTTAACCATGTTCAACCAACTAAGTCACCGAACAAAACACATTCAAAACAAATAATTCCCCTTTAAAGTCCCTACACTTAACCATTTTCAAGTGACTAAGTCACCGAACAAACCACATTAAAAAAAATAATTCAACTTTAAAGTCCCTACACTTAACCATTTTCAACCAACTAAGTCACCGAACAAAACACATTCAAAACAACTAATTCCCCTTTAAAGTCCCTAAACTTAACCATTTTCAACCAACTAAGTCACCGAACAAAACATATTCAAAAGAAGTAATTCCCCTTTAAAGTCCCTACACTTAATCATTTTCAACCAACTAACTCACCGAACAAACCACATTAAAAACAAAACAAACATAACCATGTTCAACCAACTAAGTCACCGAACAAACCACATTCAAAACAAATAATTCTCCTTTAAAGTCCCTACACTTAACCATTTTCAAGTGACTAAGTGACCTAAAAAATCGCATTCAAAACAACAAAATACCCTTTAAAGTCCCTACGCTTAACCATGTTCAACCAACTAAGTCACCGAACAAAACACATTCAAAACAAATAATTCCCCTTTAAAGTCCCTACACTTAACCATTTTCAAGTGACTAAGTCACCGAACAAACCACATTAAAAAAAATAATTCAACTTTAAAGTCCCTACACTTAACCATTTTCAACCAACTAAGTCACCGAACAAAACACATTCAAAACAACTAATTCCCCTTTAAAGTCCCTACACTTAACCATTTTCAACCAACTAAGTCACCGAACAAAACATATTCAAAAAAAGTAATTTCCCTTTAAAGTCCCTACACTTAACCATTTTCAACCAACTAACTCACCGAACAAACCACATTAAAAACAAAACAAACTTAACCATTTTCAAGTTACTAAGTGACCTAACAAATCGCATTCAAAACAACAAAATACCCTTTAAAGCCCCTACACTTAACCATGTTCAACCAACTAAGTCACCGAACAAAACACATTCAAAATAAATAATTCCCCTTTAAAGTCCCTACACTTAACCATGTTCAACCAACTAAGTCACCGAACAAAACACATTCAAAATAAATAATTTCCCTTAAAGTCCCTACACTTAACCATTTTCAAGTGACTAAGTCACCGAACAAACCACATTCAAAACAACAAAATACCCTTTAAAGTCCCTACACTTAACCATTTTGAACCAACTAAGTCACCGAACAAACCACATTCAAAACAAGAAATGATATAAGATCATGTTGACAGTACAAGAAACAAGCAAAAACAAAATGTCAAGAACAATGCTAGTGAATCGCATAAGGCCACACACGGCTTCACTAGACTTCAATATGAACAATAAAAGGAAGATAACAACAATAGTGAATCGCACAAGGCCCCACACGGCTTTACTATGTCAACTTACCTTTGATATTTTCTTTAATGTCTTGATATTTCAAAAAGGCAGCTTCAATCTGCTTCTTGATTCTCTCACGGGAAGCTGCACTATCGAAAATGATGATCTTAGCAAATTAAAAGACAGACTACTGCAATTTTCTCCAAAATACCCATCTACTCTATGTTACATGCATGTTTAAGTATTGGAAATAGGAGAGAGTTAATGCAGTATTTTATTTTATAGCATATATAATGACATATGAACACCTAATAATACTGTTTCTAATAGTAGTAGCTTTTTTTTTTCCTAAACATATTTTAAGCATTTTAATGTAATTTTCAGTATTGTTTTCAAATCCCTATAAATAGTTATAGTGCCCTATATCCCGTATCTTGAAGGTGTACAATTTATCTGAAGTGAAAATGTCAGTGGTGGAGGGTGGTTGTTCATGTCCAATAGATATAACTAAGTGAAAGTGACACATTATTATACCAAAAAACAAAACGACAGAAAAGTGATAGGCTATATACATAAGAACTAAGCAATTCCATTGGTGACTGTAAACATGTATTTAAGCCTCAAATAACTCTTAACTTAGATATTAAGAACACCATCTAGTATATAACTAACGGTCTTCACACTAAGTAACACAAGGGCACTATCTAAGAAAATATGACACTTAACAATCTTTTTTACAATCACAAAGGGAGGTCTAGATTATCAATCCTTAAATACCTAATATTTTCATTAATGACCTATGATTCACAATGAAACGTTAACAACAACTAAGAACAGTAAACTATATTGGTTCAAGTTTGGGATTCTACCACAAGTTATTTGATTTACTTGGTTCGAAATCACTTCTAGAAAAAATAACATAATCATACACCATAACTTACCATATTTATACGAACTAAGATTAATAACCCTAATCGACCTTACTATCCAATAACAACATTTTGAGCATTTACTCGAATTGAAGTGATGGAGAAGAGTGGTGGAGAAGATCCTGTTTGAGAAAAGTGTGACAAACTTTGAGAAAAAGAACCGATTTTAACCTGTTTTTTCACAATTTTGAGTTGTTTTTTCGCGATTTTGAGCTGTTCTTCGCGATTATGAGCCCTATACCCGTTTTTTCTTTTCTTTATTTGGGGATTGGGTGGGTCGGGTCGGTTTAAAATTGGTTTTAATTTTTTTTTAAAAATAACAGAAAAACCGACCACCTGTGGTCAGTATGTGGTCGGTTTTACTAAGTTTTTGATAAATTATACTTTAATAAACTACAATTAATAAATTTAATTTAATTTTTAATAGATTATCTTTTTAATAAATTGTATAATATTTATAACAGATAAATTATATAATATATATATAACGGGTTAATCAGATAAATTATCGTCGTCTTACGTTATTGCAACTTCAACAATATACGTCTGTTTACATTATATTGAAATAAAATAGTATATCTATTTCATCACTACACGAGATATATGTATATATAAATTTATTCAATTGGCTATCAATATTCAAATACGTACTATATACATCATATACCCAATTTTACTACCCATAATAATATACTACGTATTTCACAGAAAATCAGTTGAATTATCGGTTGGTTTATCTTATGTCATTAACATACGTTCACTATATAATATGTTTATAGATACTATATATATACCTATACATACACACACACATATATACATATTATCGACTACCCCATTGTATTTCACATATACTCAAAAAAATAATCGGTTGATTATTTATCTTATGTCATTAATATACCGTCGTTGTATAATATGTATATATTATATATATACATATACATATATACAGACACATATACACACTATCGACTATATAAATTTCAAAATACATACTATATACATCACATGCGTATACAAGTATATTATCCAATAATATAATGCGATGTGTTTCTTATACATACTTACATTAGTGTTCGATTAATTATATTTGATTAACTTAATATATTAGGTTTCTTATACATACTTGCATTAGTAACATATTATATATATCTATATATACACATATTCATTATACAAAGGTTATGCATGTTTAACGTCATTTAACGTATATACGAAAGAAAATGTTTATTTTATATATTGAAACATAAATAAAATATAAAGATTATGTTTAACATAATTTTTTAATTTTATTTGATATATTTTTAAGTGTAATTTTTTCAAAAAATTGTGGAATGATTGATTTTTATTATTATTACTGATTATCTACTACGTGTAATTTCAAAAAATTATATATATATATATATATATTACATTATATATAATTATTTTTTATGAAACAAATAATATATATATTTGATTACATATATATAATTATTTTGATTACATATAAATATTATGTTTAAAAGTATTTTCTTTTTCTTTTTAGTTTCAAAACCGACCAAAAGTGGATGATTTTTTATTTCTAAAAAAAAAGAAAAACATTTTGAAAACCGACCACAAGTGGTCGCTTTATAGAAATATTTTTTTTATTATTTTTATCTGTGGTCGGTTTTATTAATTTTTTAACATTTTAATTTTTAAATTATATAATAATTAATATTAAAATTATTGAATTATTTATTTTGATATTTTCTAATAAAACAGCGACCACATGTGGTCGCTTTTTAATAAAAATTAAAAAAAAAATAATTAAAAAATCGATCACAAGTGGTCGATTTTGGGTGGTCGGTATTTGCTGTTTTTCTAGTAGTGTATCATCACTACAATTTATCTCTACTAATAAAAACCATCTCCACCATCACAACTAACATCTCCAACTAGCACTAACACATCGTCAACTATCATACATTCATTTTTCAGCCATCACAATCAGCACCTCCAACTACTAACATCAAGCAACATCACATCACAACCATCACTACCACTATCAACCGCCACCATCATAATAGTCACTACAATACCAACCATCACACTATCACCACTAACATTACTAATCACTAACATCAATCATTATCACCGCAACCACCATTATAAACCATCTCCACTATCACTAACAAACATAAATATTTTTTTTCAATCAAATAAATAATTTTGTTATATTAAATTACATACTTTTCTGATATATAATTAGTTTTTTATTTGAAGTGCATTTTTTATTTTATTATATAAAAATAATTTTTTTTTGTAGATTCAGATGTTGAAAAACAAACAGTCTTAATCATTCAGTTTTCACATGTAGAAATAACATTTTAATCATTCAGATGTACATTCAGATTCAGACGTTTGAATCTTAAAAAAACAAATGCAGCCTTAGTCTTAGTGTAGTAGAGTTTTATAAATAGAAGTAGGATTTATGAAAATAGTTAAGCTTTTGTAAGATTTCTTTTTGGGACTTTGGATTAAAAGGGACAAACAAGTTGTCCAATTAAGTGAGGTCCTTCAAGTTTTTAAAATTAGGTGGGAGGGACAAAAAAATTTTGAGTTTTTTTTTAAAGTTTTTTCGTTCCAACAACTTCTCCCAGTTGTCGAACAACTTTGATAGTTATTCGACAACTTTGTGAAGTTGTTGTTCAACAACTATCAAAGTTGTTCGACAACTGCGCGAAGTTGTTCGACGACTGGGAGAAGTTGTTCAACAACTGTGAGTAGTTATTGAGACGACTAATGCAATTATCGAATAACTGTCCCATTTATTTAAGAGACTTAATTTTTTTAGAAAGGGACAAGTTAGGGGACCCACTTGTCCCCTTTTTTTAATTGCAAACTTGGGGGTCTTCTGCCCATTTTTATAATTTTTTGCTATATCTTTTTCTCTCTGCCTCTCTTCCTTGTGTGAATCTCTGATCTCCTCCATTGATTGAGCTTCCTTAACATGGTATCAGAGCTCGATTGAAACAACATAACTCAAGGAGGAAATTCATGCAAATTTTCAATTTGACTGAAGTCGGTTGCAAGAAAAGATCTATGGATAAGAAATTGAGATCTTGAAGACTCTGCAATTGCTACTTTGCCACTCGAGTTGCTGGATTGCAGCTTGATTACTGTTGTTTGATGATTACTTGAGTATTTCTCTGTGTTTCGATTTATTTTTGGGAGAAAATAATGGTGGTTGATGGAACTTCAGGAGAATCTAGGTTAAATATTGCTACTATTCATTCCTCAAAATTCAAGCCAGGAATTTAATATACATCACAATCATCCTCTTTATCTAGTCTTATATTTATTATGCTACAAGGATATAAAAACTACTCAATTTCGAGTAAATCTATGCAAATTATCTTACGAGCTAATAGCAAGCTAGATTTCATATTAGGTTTATGTATAAAAGATATGTATGACTCTAGCTTGCATGAACGATGGAAAAGGTATGATGCTATAGTGTTAGCTTGGATCATGAATACTGTTTCAAAGTAACTAATCAACAATGTGATCTATGCTTCAAATGCACATGAAATTTGAGAAGATTTGCGGGAGAGATTCAATAACATCAATGCATCTAGATCTTTTTATTTGCACAACAAAATCGCTAGATTAACCCAAGGCGTTTCTTCTGTATCAGTTTACTTCTCTAGACTGAAAAAGCATTGGAATGAATACGAGTCACTAGCACCACATCCTAACTGTGCATGTCTTGAATAAAAAAAATGTATTAAACACTTTCAGCAGCAAATACCTATGATCACACTAAAAATCAAGTATTAATGATTTGTCTCTACCTAGTGTAAATCATGCCTATGCTATCATATTGCATGTTGAAAGTCAGAGGGTGAATACATTTGTATCCTCTACAATTGGTACATCTACTTCAGAGCTTATAGCCTTGTTAAGTAACAAAATATACACTAGTAGTTATCATCGTGATTCATGTAGTGGTACTCAGAACATTAGTAGTGGTCATAATCGAAGTGGTTACAGCAACAATAATCATTGTGGAAGTAACTATAATGGTTATAGTAATGAAGGAAACTATGGTGGTAGCTGTAGTGTAGTGGTGATAGTGATAGTTACAAGCCTAGAAATAACTTTAATAAGTCTCAACTACAATGTGATGGCCAGGGACAACTGTTACAAGTTACATGGATATCCCTCTAATTTTAAGGCTAAGAAGAAAGGGTATTCAGCTAATTATGCCAGTAACATTCCTCCACACGAATCATCCAACTGCTCGGCTTTTAATCTGGAAACTTTTTACTTTAGTAACTCTTTTACTAGTACATCTCATGCTTCTGTTTTTACACAAGAACAATATAATTTGATCACACAAATGTTGAGCAAGGTGTATCAACTAGATGGAGTAGCCAATTTAGCATTTATAAGTACAACATGTACTATATTTGCACTCGTATGTCATCTAGTTAGTTCTAACTGAATTGTAGATTTAGGAGCTACAAATAATATGGTCCATGAAAAATACTTATTAACCAAAATTGTTGTATCTAGTGTTGATAAATCCAAAACAAACCTTTCTATTAGTGAGCAGGTGTCAATCAGTAACATTGGTAAATTTCCGTTGTTTAACAATAGAACTATACAAAATATCGTGCATATTCCATACTTCAAATATAATTTACTATTAGTCTCAAAGATTATAAAGGAGTTGTCTTTCTTGGTTGCATTTCTATTTCAGGATCTATCAAGTGGGAAAGTATGGGGACTGGTAAGGAAGATCAAGGGCTCTCTACATTTTAATGATTGAAGAAACTTTGAGGAATAAAGAAGTCCCGGGAAATGGTGTACATATGTCTAGATAGTTTGTTTCAGATAATGTTGGGTCTTGTGATCTAAATCTCTTAAGTAATACTAAATCCACTTTGAAGTCTGATGTTATCTATTGTCCAGCTACTGGAGTCTGATTTGTCTGCCTTATGGTACGAGGCTAGGACATGCTCTTCAAAGGGTCATAAGGAGAATAAATCTACTCAACTCTATGTACTTAAATGAGCACACTTGTTCAGTTTGTCCTATTTCTAAACAGTCTAGACCTTCTTTTCCACTGATTGCTTCTTGCTCTACATTTTTATTTGATCTTGCACATGCTGATATATAAGTCTATAAAGAGTTCCTACTCATGATGGCAAAAGATACTTCTTCACATTGGTTGATGATTTCTCAATTTATATTTGGATCTTTCTATTACCTGCCAAGTCTGATGTTGTAGTTTCTCAGATATTTTATTTTTATGATTAAAAATCAATTTCACTGTAGTCTTAAAGTTCTAAGGTCAGATAATGGAATTAAATTTTTCAATGGTCAAGTCCACAGGTTGTTAACTAAGTCTGGCATAATTCATTAAAGTTCTTGTGTATACACTCCTCAACAAAATAGAGTAGCAGAGATGAGACATAGATATATTCCAGGAAATTGCATGCCATAGATCTAAATATGGGTGACTTTAGGTATTTGACCCCAAATAAGAATGTCTTTGAAGAATAACCTTGCTTACTTTTTAATATACTAAAAGTACCATTTTGCCCCTCTACACCTCAACTATTTTTTAAACTTTTCATACTCATTTATCTCTCAATTTTTTTTATTATTTTCATTTTTTTATTTTTCCTTCACTTTTATTATTCTACTTTTTTTTTTTCCAGTTTTTAATTTTTTCCTTTAAATTTATTATCCTATTTTTTATTATTTTCACTTTTTTTTCTTTAATTTTATTTTTATGTTTTAATTTATTTGTCTCAACCTTTATTTTTTTCTCTACCATTATCTATTTCTTTATTTTTTTTTTCTTTTTAAAAATTTATTTATCTTTAACCTTTATTTTGGATTTTTATTATTTTTCTTATTTTTTTTACCAGATATTTCTCATATACTCTTCTCGTTGTTCATCTTTTTCTCCTATTTTCTCAAATACTCTTTCTCTTCATCGAACACCTCTCAAATCTTCAAACTCGATTAATAAAAAAAAATGAATGTTGCTTCTGATGAAGAAATAAAGTGTCTCTCAGTGGATGTTGCTTCCAATTCTTTGGGACTTTTGCCTTCAAACTTAATTGACATCATTGTTGATGTAAGTTTCTACTAAATTCAGTTTTTCATTTACATGTATTTTACATCAATGTCTGAAGAATTCTCTGTCAGTCTATCTTCCTTTAAATATGTTTATTGTGAGCTAATTCTTGCCTCTATGGCAAGAATTATAGAGAATCTATCAAATCATTATAGAACAAAGTAGTGTCGACTCTTATCCGTAGAAGTAGTTGTTTCTTTGTAGGGTAAGTCTTGCCTCTAGGGCAAGAGTTATTGAGCATCTGCTTAATTAATTGATAATGTGGCAGGATCAATTCTTGCCCATGAGGCATTTCTTATTTCTATGGGGGCTCAGTCTTTGCATCTATGTCAAGATTTATAGATCATTTACTAACTTAGTAATATTATGTACAAGTGATGAATGTTAAAGTCAAATATCCCAATAATTGAGTTTTTCTGTTAAGTTTGTTTAACACTTTAATGTAACCACTTTGTTCTAATTTTGTAAAGTGAAATGACTTGAGAATTATCTTACAATGAGGTACGATTAGGACTATTTTTCAGATAAGCTTCAAAGTGTCTGCGTTAAGCCAGCTACAACTTGTTTGCCTGTTTTGTGCATATTTTTATGTGCATCCCAGATATTGTACTGTCAAAGGTGTTAGTGTGTTCCTTTATTCCATTTTCAGTTAAGGATAACTTTAAGTGTCTATATATGTATTACTATAATCCTCTCATTTCCAAACAGTGGAAAATTTATGTAGAGGAGAAGATAGAGAGAGGAGGAGAGTGGGGTAATAGGAAACAAGTCATTGATTGTACGCAATGTAGGTAGCTGAGAAGTTACCTATGAAAGAAAAATATGTTTGAATTAGTCAACACATGCAACATTTAAGCTGTATACTATTAATGTTATTAGTTGGATAGTTGGATACTATTCTTGGAGAAATATCAGATCTCTTAGAGTCGATATACCTAATATTTTGCTTTTACTGTCATATCGGGAGTTAATCCACGTATTTCCTAATGAAAAATTGATAGTGAATTCATCTTGGATGATTTAGGTAGATGCCAGGTGATATATCCAATTGATAGAGCTAATAGAGCTAGAGTAGGAGCTACAACAACTATAGCACAACACTTTTTTTAGTAGTGAAATCTTTACATGATGAGTTGTAGAAAATTTGAAAGAGGAAAATACAAGTGTGAACTGATAAGTGGTGAGTCTATTTGATTGATATTTATTGTCATCCCAAAGTATAATTATCTATTTAAGTTGTATACGATCTTATTCATCTCTCAATTTGTAAGTAATTTGGAGTAACAATTGAATTTGTATAGTATTGTAAGCTAAGGTCGACCAAATAATGAAATAAATAATACTAACTCACTTTATGAAAGTAATGTAGGCCAGTGATAGCTTGTTTGCCTGTTTTGTGCATGTTTTTATGTGTGTCCCAGATACTGTGCTACTAAAGGTGTTAGTGTGTTACTTTATTCCTTTTGTTTTTTTTTTATTTTGTTCAGAAACCATCTCTATAAGATTCTAGCTTGGCTATTTGTGCTTTTTGGTCGTTTCCTTCGGCCATTGTGCTTATAAGCCTCCAGTTTCATGTTCTTTACATTTTCAATGTGCTAACTAGTTGGATTGGTTTCAGTTATTACTTAATTTACACATAATAAGCACTTAATAGTAGTCTGTCGATTTGCCACATTGTGATTATTGCTTAGCTTTTAGGAGAGAGCTGGCTTTGTGCACAGCTTCTCCAGCTTACCCTCAACGGCTCAACTTTGTCTCCATCGCTTGCTGAAGTTGCTGGACCCTGGTGATGGGTTGAACTTGCACACATCTTGACTAATATTCTAATTCTGTCGGGTATCTGCCAATAACAAGTACCGGGTAACTCTATCCATCAAGGCTAGAATAGATAGGAAGAAATCACCTAGTCTTTTAGTCTTCGCTGAATTTTGGACATGAGATCTCGTAGTTCTCAAATACTTCATTGACCACAGTCCCACACCCTTACTCTTGGGTGCAACAAGAAAATTCTTGCTCTTGTATTTATTATTCTTTTGATATTTTTGTTTTAATAACCAAAAAATATCGCAGGTTGATAATCCACGTAATGCAATAACTCTCAAAGGAGTGTGTTTAATTTGGTTTACATATTTGAATCTAAAAAACATCTAGGTTTAGAAGGCTAAAAATAGAACATTTAGTTGTTCACCCTGTCATCGTTAAAATCTTTTCACAAGAAAATTTTATGGTTTTATTGAGTGTATTAAATATGTTTTTCTATTTTGGTTTAATTTATGTAAACAGCTGTTGATTAGTTGAACTATGTTGAATTGCTTCTATGAATGATGCCACGTTAAGGCTTCATTTATATTACGTAAGCGTGTAGAACTAGAAAAGTGAATAAAGAAGTTAGGACCTCCTTTTAGTAGAAGAAGTTGATTTTTTTCATTTGTGTGTGAAGAAAAGCGATTAGAGAAAGGAACACCATAAATTATTGCTTGTACTTATCTATAACTTTGCAGGACCTGTAATGAAAAATAAAAAGTGGAATCACTGGAAACTTAATGAGTTAAGGTCTTCATTTTCAAAAAGAGTGAGAAGATCATGTAATTGGGCAAAATATTTGTATTTAATGTACATATTTGTGATTTCTGATCCTTTTCTCTACCATTGTGCTTATAAGCCTATAGCTTAATGTTCTTTACATTGTCAATGTGATAACTAGTTGGATTGGTTCCAGTTATTACTTAGTTTACATACATATAATAAGCACTTAATAGTAGGTTGTTGATTTTCCACTTTGTGATTATTGCTTAGCTTTTAGAAGAGAGCTGGCTTTGTGCACATCTTCTCCAGGTTACCCTCAACAGCTCAATGATAACGCTCAACTTACACCACAAATAAGTGCAAGGAGGTCATCATCAATATATTTACCCAACTTCGGAGTCGGAGTCGAATCCATAGGGAATAATGTGAGTGGCGATTAAACTTGTTCGAAACTATAGCTACAAGTTAAATTCAAATAAATAATAAGAAAAAAAACAAAATAGGGGTTTTTATCAATCAAACAAATTCTAACGTTTCAACTTATTTTAGAACTCAAAACTTAAATTTCAATATTTCGAATCAATGATATAGAGAAACTAGGGTTGTGATCACTATGACTATTAATCTCCATTGAATAATAACTGTTCATGATTATCGTGATAGCTGGGAACAACAGATTATCCCTGCCGATGATACTATCTGACTTATCTATCGACCTCACCAGACAATTTATTATCTAATTCTCTCAAACTTAGATAACTTATCTATTTCCAACCGGATGTTATCTCAGGTAGATTGATCCAGTTACGACATCAATCATTAAATAGAAGGTTGGTAGCTTCTGAGTCCCTGTTGATAATCCACGACCTCTAGTCTATTTCTCTGTTAGAAGCAAATAAAACCTAAGGCATAACCTAATGTTTGCAACCAATAGATTCAAGTTAAAACAACAGAATTTCAAGACGTTCCCTTAATCACTCAAACCCTAATCCAACTATTAAATCAATGAAATAATAATCATAGATCCCACAACCTAGTTGTGGGTTTTTAGTTGCTCATAAGATAGAAAGAGATAACAAAGATTGAATTCATAACTTAAAGCAAGTGAACTTACAAAAGATGAAATTCAAAGTTGTTTCTCCTTCAAGTACAATAAGAATTTCCCACAACTAAATCAAAGGATGGAAAATTAAATTTCTAAGTTAAGAGACTAAAGAAAAGTAAAGTCGTCTTTGGAATAAGTTCCAGACGTTCCTAGATGTCCAAGATGCCCCATGAAACCCTAAAAGTTGCTATTTATACTCGTACTTTAAGAAAAAATTAGAAATAAAAATTTCAGAATTTTTACTTTTTGTGACGCCATTTGTGATAGGCTATCACAAGCCTGATGCCCTCCGTGATAGCCTATCACAACCCGACACCCTCCGTGATAGCCTATCATAAATCTGACGACCTCCGTGATAGCCTATCACAACCTGACGACCTCCGTGATAGCCTAGCACAAACCTGATGGCTTATCACAACATGTCGTCAGAAAATCTTCAATTTTCTTGTTCTCTGCCTAAACCTGACGACCTCCGTGATAGCCTATCACAAACCTGATAGATTATCACGACATGTCGTCAGGAAATCTTCAGAAACTTTTTGAAACTAAATTTCTTGTATCTTTTCACCAAAAATCATCATTCTTGTGTAGATTTCATCTATTTCCATGCATCTTGGTTTTCCTACAAAATCATAAGAAATATCATAAAAAACACCAGTAGTTACTTAAGAACTTACAATTATTTCGAGTTAAAAATCTTAAATGTGCTACAAAAATCTAGCACATCAACACCCTCAACTTAAAACAATTGCTTGTCCTCAAGCAACTACATAACACCATATTACGATGCTTAACCAAGAGACACATAAGATACCTATGACAATTGATTATCAAGTTTAGCTCAAAACACATTACCCTCTCCATTTTCAATTACCTTAAACCCAACTATGCATATCAATGAAGATCCACAATATGACCCAAAGGATTCAAGATATGGCATCAATTCAGCAACAACAACCATGCATGTACCAATATTACATTATCCAAACAAGTTAACAGCTAGCAATGCAACCGATGTGTCCTTACAACAAAGAAGTCCCTCCTCACTCATATATGAACTCAAGCATGTCAATGCGGGGACGATCAAGAGACACTCACTCTCAGAAAGAAATTCCAATCAATGCATATCAAATACCATATGCTTGCCCTTATTTTTACTACCAAGGTGTCCAGACAGGTAAGTTAGGATCACTATAGGTCTTTTCTTTGGCTTGTAATGCAGGCTAAGGGCTGGTATGATATTCAATGGCATTTAGAATGACTAAGCCTCCTTGGCACTACCTTAACTTTTGGGGTTCACTTATTAACCTTTTTCTTCTTTTTCTCCTTTTCTTGATCCCACATTATTCAGGATGAATGTGGTTTTTCTTTTTCATTCTTTTTCTTTTCTTATTCTTCTTCCACACCACCCAGCTTTTTATTTTTTTTCACTTATTCTTTTCCTTTTATTCTACCTTTCTTCATACCCAGTTTACATCACGCACCCCTATGATAGCCACCCTCAACTTGGGTTGTTTACCTAAGTCAAGGTGCACAGTGTCCAAGGAGGACCAAGGCCAAAACAGGTTTATTATGATCTAAACGGAAAGGTGATAGGTGTCATAGAAAGAAATGGTCAATTCAGGCTCAAAATAGGGATCAAGACATATCATGCATACATGGAAGGTCATTTAGGCAAAAAGTGACTTAAAAATCAAAACGGCCTATGATCCTTTCCTAACCTCTATCTTTCAACCAAGGTAAGACTAACCGGGCAAGTTCTGGATTTAACACACTAAGGGAACTAAGTAGTATCTCACACACACATGGCACAAAGGTGCATCACAAGCTACTACCTATCCGGTTCATGCGATTGTTTAGCAGTGGATATCATGTCACTAGTACTAATTCCATAACAAGATGCACAGTGGTCACACATAAATGTATATCACACAGTTATAAAACAGACCAAAGGAGAGGTGTTTATCAGTCTAAAAAATCAACAAAAATATGTCAACTATCCTAGATACTTATTTTTCTCCCAATTAACCACAACACATCACAAAATAAAACACAATACGCCTAAACATGCCGTCTCTACTAGGAACAAGACTCCGAGGAAAAGAGGCACGGCAACAAAAACCCCAGGAGAACATCAACACCCACAAGTAGCCCCACCCTCAACTTAATAGCATGCATTGTTCCCAACACGTCAAATCAAAACAAGGGAGTTAGAAACATACCTGTGGCACCATGGGTGCGAAGATCTGATATCAATCACATAATACGAATACAAACAACAAAATACCTTGGGTTGCCTCCCAAGAAGCGCCTAGTTTAACATCGCGGCATGACCCAACTCAGATTTTTCCTCCACCTTGAGGATATGAATTTCACCCCAAACTTAGAGTCCATCTTCTTGCCTCGCTCATAGGGAGGTGGTACAAAGATTAAGAAACCGTGTAATGAATGATGCATGGTAAACAACTCGACCTTAAAGTGAGGTGTGTTTTTATGTTGTTTATCAAGCGTAAAATAAAGAATATAAGATTCTTGTTCCTCATCTTCACAGTCTTCCACTAGTTTAGATAATTCCACAGACAAGATATCATCTAAACAAAATGTGAAAAAATGCTTCGAGTGTGGCCCAACAAATCCTACGTCAAAATTTACACTATCCCTTACACATTTAATTTTATTCATCTTCTAAATATTTTCACTTTGAATTGGGCTAGAGTCTTTATAAGATATTGGCTTGTTTTCTTCTTTTGCCTCTAGCACCATTTCCTCAATCTTGGCATTATCCCTCATGGTTGGTTCGGTTGGTTGGGAAATCTCCAAGGTCTGCTCAACATCAAGCACAACATCGATATAGGGTTCTTGCTCCTCATCTTCACACTCATCCATTATGTTAAATGATTCCACAGATAAGATATCATCTAACCACAATGTAGAAAAGTGTTTTGGATGATTGACCTCGATATCCATCTCTTCTATCCTTTCTCTTTCCTCGTTAAATGCCCTAATGTCTTTATGTATGTCACATATGGTATCATTCATTGTGTCTGTACGATCCAACATTAGTTGAAGCATAGCTTCAATGTCACTCTTTCCAGTGCTTCGTTCTTCCTTTTCTTGACCATAAAACCTGTCATACTCATAAGAAGAACTAGAACCTGGGTTAGCGCAATAGGGGAAGGGGAATTTGGGCAATCACTCCAA
Source organism: Capsicum pubescens (assembly GCA_030864215.1). Classification (NCBI taxonomy): domain Eukaryota; kingdom Viridiplantae; phylum Streptophyta; class Magnoliopsida; order Solanales; family Solanaceae; genus Capsicum; species Capsicum pubescens. The sequence goes on along the minus strand of CM061540.1, from coordinate 109,123,568 downwards.
TGTCCATCCTAACCACCACATAAAGAACAATTATACTCCCAGTAGGATGGAGATGGTGCACACATCTCTCTTCGAGGAGCATATTTACAATCTTTCCAAAAGTGAGGTCCATCACAATATGAACATGGATCATCAAGAAACGATTTCCAACCACCAAACTCATGTTCATTCCAAGATTCCATAGTAATAAGTAAATTAGAATAAAAATCTACCTAACACAAGAAATAAAAAAAACTAAAAACAAATATTTACAAGTTTGAATTCAAGCAAGTAGGCTAAAATTTCAAACCAACTCAATACGCCAAATTGTTCCCCGACAACGGCGCCATTTTTGATAATGCTCAACTTATACCTCAAATAAGTGCAAGGCGGTCGTCGTCAATATATTTACCCAACTTCGGAGTCGGGGTCGAATCCACAGGGAACAATGTGAGTGGAGATTAAACTAGTTCAAAACAATAGCTACAAGTTAAATTCAAATAAATAATAAGAAAAAAACAAAATAGGGATTTTTATCAATCAAACAAATTCTAACGTTTCAACTTATTTTAGAACTCAAAACTTAGATTTCAATATTTTGAATCAATGATATAGAGAAGCTAGGGTTGTGATCACTATGACTATTAATCTCTATTGAATAATAACTGTTCATGATTATCGTGATAGGTGGGAACATCAGATTATCCCTGCCGATGATACTATCTGACTTATCACTCGACCTTACCAGACAATTTATTATCTAATTCTCTCAAACTTAGATAACTTATCTATTTCCAACCAGATGTTATCTCAGGTAGATTGATCCAGTTACGACGTCAATCATTAAACAGAAAGTTGGTAGCTTCTGAGTCCCTGTTGATAATCCACGACCTCTAGTCTATTTCTCCGTTAGAAGCAAATAAAACCTAAGGCATAACCTAATGTTTGCAACCAACAGATTCAAGTTAAAACAACAGATTTTCAAGACATTCCCTTAATCACTCAAACCCTAATCCAACTATTAAATCAATGAAATAATAATCATAGATCCCACAACCCTAGTTGTGGGTTTTTAGTTGCTCATAAGATAGAAAGAGATAACAAAGATTGAATTCATAACTTAAAGCAAGTGAACTTACAAAAGATGAAATTCAAAGTTGTTTCTCCTTCAAGTACAATAAGAATTTCCCACAACTAAATCAAAGGATGGAAAATTAAATTTCTAAGTTAAGAGACTAAAGAAAAGTAAAGTCGTCTTTGGAATAAGTTCCAGACGTTCCTAGATGTTCAAGATGCCCCATGAAACCCTAAAAGTTGCTATTTATACCCGTACTTTAAGAAAAAATTTGAAATAAAAATTTCAAAATTTTTACTTTTTGTGACGCCATTTGTGATAGGCTATCACAAACCTGACACCCTTCGTGATAGTCTATCACAACCTGGCGCCCTCCGTGATAGCCTATCACAAATCTGACGACCTCCGTGATAGCCTATCACAACCTGACGACCTCCGTGATAGCCTATCACAAACCTGGCGACTTATCACAACATGTCGTCAAAAAATCTTTAATTTTATTATTCTCTGCCTAAACCTGACGACCTCCGTGATAGCCTATCAAAAACCTGATAGCTTATCACGACATGTCGTCAGGAAATCTTCAGAAACTTTTCAAAACTAAATTTCTTGCATCTTTTCACCAAAAATCATCCTTCTTGATGTAGATTTCATGTATGTCCATGCATCTTGGTTTTCCTACAAAATCATAAGAAATATCATCAAAAACACCAGTAGTTACTTAGGAACTTATAATTATTTCGAGTTAAAAAGTCTTAAATGTGCTACAAAAATCTAGCACATCACTCAACTTGTTCTCCAACGCTTGCTGAAGTAGGAAGAAAAGTTGGGCACTTAATAATAGCTCATAGACTTGTTTGTAGTCTTGTATCTAGGGCAAGAGTTATAGATCATCTGTCAAATAAGTAGTGTCAACTCTTGCCCATGGGGCACAACTTCTTTCTTTGTGATCTAAAAGTCTTGCCTCTTGGACAAGAGTTATAGATCATTTACTAAATCAATAAAGACTATGCTAGAGTTAAATCTTGTCCATGAGACATAACTTTTATCTGGGTGGACTCTGTGTCACTCTCATTTTCTTTAATATTGAATATATGTTTATTATTTTACTGTTCAAATCATAATTCAATGTTGAGTTTCTCACTTTCTTTAGCAATCTTTTTTTTTGTTTTTGCAATTTTCATGCAGAGAGTGACTTCTTCTATTAAGACTCATCTTGATACTTCTTTATATGGGATTATGAGCCGTATTACGATAATTTTCACATTAGATTTATTACTCAATAGAAACAACATCATTATATCAATAATTGTGTTGATTGTGTTGTTGACATTATTAATTTTTCTTATATAGTCTCTAGAATCCAAGTGTGATTCTATTGTGGAGCTTATTCAGGAATTACATAAATTATGTGATGGACGAGGAGTGAACATTGCGAATTTCAAGGGGTGAATGAAATGCAGGAACAAAATGTGCCTATTCTTGAAGATGAAGTCAAGTTTGAAACTAGTTCCCAGATTTGTGCCAAGCTTCAAAGCGGAGAAATTGATCTTTCAACACCTCTTGATGACTTCCTTTCTAGGAAAAAAAAAGCGGTGCAAAGTATCAGATAAAGATTATGGTTCTAGTTTTACTCTTATAGCTCCAACGCCACCCGATGTTTCTGATCATATTTCTATAAAAAATGAATTTTGTATGGTTAAAGGCGTGAAAAAATCTTAAGAGAGTTTAAGTTTGTCTTTTGTTTCTTTATGATGTTTAAAGATAGTCACTTAAGTTGCAATTGACAGTGTTTACTTTCAACTAATTTGCCACGGTTTCTACTTATCCTTTTGTAAATTGTTGCATTATTTTTACTTGTGAGTTTATTTTTGTCAAGTTATATAAAGGTCATGGTATATTCTCTTTTTTGAGTTATCAACTTATGTTAGAGTATCTCATTAGTGACATAGTGAAATGGTGTAAATTTTTTCACATACATTAATTTTTTTAAAAAATTTGAACTATATTTTCCCCCAAAGGCAATAGTTATATAATACTCAATAAGTTAGATTTTGTGAAATAGCATAAATCATTGCCCATTAAGTATTTGTTAGTTTTTATAAGCCTTGTGTTATGTTTTATATGTAAGTCAACAATTACTGCACATTATGTGTCTAAGTCGAGAATTGTATAAACTTTGTGAAATACACTAATTTTTTTAAAATCATTTGACTATGTCTGGTGTAAACTCTTGTCCATGAGTAATTACTTGTTCTTTTGTAGTCCTCGAGCTAATGTCTTGACTTTAGGGAAAGATTTATATATCATCTGCCAAATCAGTACAAACTATGCTAGTGTCAAATCTTGCCCATGGGGCACAATTTGTTCTTTTGTGATCTAAAAGTTTTGCCTCTTGGGCAAAAGTCATAGATCATTTACTAAATCATTAAAGACTAAAGCAGTGTCAACTCTTGCACATAGACTTGTTTCTAATCTTGCCCCTAGGACAAGAGTTATAGATCATTTGTTAAATCATTACAAACTAAGGCACAATCAACTCTTGCCCATGGGGCACAACTTGTTCTTTTGTGATTTAAAAGTATTGCCTCTAGGGCAAGAGTTATAGATCATTCGTCAAATCATTACAGACTTAAGGCAAAGTCAACTCTTGCCCAAGGGTCATAAGTTATTCTTTTGTGATTTAAAAGTCTTGCCTCTAGGGCAAGAGTTATAGATCATCTGCCGAATCATTACAGACTTAAGGAAAAGTCAACTCTTGCCCATGGGGCACAACTTATTCTTTTGTGATTTAAAAGTATTGCCTCTAGGGCAAGAGTTATAGATCATTCGTCAAATCATTACAGACTTAAGGCAAAGTCAACTTTTGCCCATGGGGTACAACTTATTTTTTTGGGATTTAAAAGTCTTGCCTCTAGGGCAAGAGTTATAGATCATCTGTCGAATCATTACATACTTAAGGCAAAGTCAACTCTTGCCCATGGGATACAACTTGTTATTTTGTGATTTAAAAGTCTTGCCTCTAGGGCAAGAGTTATAGATCATTCGTCAAATTATTACAGACTTAAGGCAAAGTCAACTCTTGCCCATGGGGCACAACTTGTTCTTTTGTGATTTAAAAGTCTTGCCTCTAGGGCAAGAGTTATAGATCATTCGTCAAATCATTACAGACTTAAGGAAAAGTCAACTCTTGCCCATGAGGCACAACTTGTTCTTTTGTGATTTTAAAGTCTTGCCTCTAGGGCAAGAGTTATAGATCATTCGTCAAATCATTACAGACTTAAGACAAAGTCAACTCTTGCCCATGGGGTACAACTTGTTCTTTTATGATTTAAAAGTCTTGCCTTTAGGGCAAGAGTTATAGATCATCTGTCAAATTATTACAGACTAAGACAAAGTCAACTCTTGCTCATTGGGCATAACTTTTATCTGGGTGGACTCTGCGTTAGGACATTATAAAACTAGACATCGTAAGTTAGACATTATAAAATTATGTCGATACAAACTAATAATGTCTACTCTTACCCGCGTGGCATAATAACATAATTTTTTGCACCAAGTTTAAGTTAAAAATATATTTTTGTACCAAAAAAAAGTTAAAAATACATTTATGGACAAATTTTATCTCAAAGCTACAACAAATTTCATTTCAAAGCTCGAAAGTATCGGATTAATATAGTATATTTATTACCAAAAAATAAAGTTAAAAATATATTTACCCTTTGCAATAAGCTCAAGTTACGAGAAATTTCATAAAGCTACAAAAAGGTTCATCACAAAGCTTGAGCTTCGTATTTCTCTCTTCCCTTTGATGAAATTGCATTCTAACTTTAGGGTTTTTGATTTTGCCATACATCTCTCTGCACTTTAGGTAATTCTCTCTCATTTTTTTTAAATCTTATTGCATGTATTTGAAGTATTTGTTACCTAACAATTTTTTTGAGCTGAAAATCACTTTTCGTTTCTGTGAATCGCATTCTATAATGCATAGACTGGTCAATACTTGACACAAAAAATATTGTGAAACATACCAATGAGCAAGTATCTCTGGCACATTCAACATTAATAAACACTGTCCCATTATTTCATTGTAGCACTAATTCAAACAATCTTACAGAATTATTGAGTCTAATTTACAAACTGACAAATCTCCTAGAGAAAGAAATACATAGTTTAGATCAACACTGATTACATGCCATTACACGTCGATTGAATGACGATCAATCTTTAAAGGTACTTTATTTTTCTATATTCAGAAATTCTATAGTATTAAAGATGGTGAAAATATTAAAATCTTTTTCACACATTGAAGTGAATTGGGGTTAGTGAAATGAAGATGTCTTTTCATTAATCTCTAATATTGAGCCATTGTCTGTTAAGCAACTGATCCTGTCAAGAAGAGACACAGAGAACAATAAAAACTACGCGGAAATTAGATGACTAATCAAAAATCTGATGTTACTGATACATGGCAAACTTAAGCATTCATGACAGCTAAAAGTGGCAAAGATCAAAACTTTTTCAATAGATTAGACTACTGGAGTTTTGGAGCAACAAAAAAACTAGGATATACTTACGAATTACCCCAATTGGAGTATAAAAAATATTGTTATTATTGATTTGGATGTGGCTCGCTTCCAGACAGAAGCCACTAAAGGAGCAAAGCTCAAGTCCAACTGGATGACTATTGGTTTCTTAAAAAAATATATCTCTAATTTAAACAACATACTGCATAATGAAATCTCACCATTGAATTTTGCTTCCTTGCAGCTAATGGCTACTTTTTGAAAAAATTCCTTTCTAGCATCTGTAATATAGCAGTAAAAAGTAATGAGCAGTTAAATTCTAAGAAAAGGGAATGGTGAAGCCAATAAGTTTATTATTAGTAGCTCATGTAATCAAACAGTTATACGGTAAAATTTATATTTTTTTGCAATTCGTTGTAAACTACAAAGAAATGTGAAATTTTTAGTATAACAATCCGTATGAGCCACCAAGATATTAGATTGGTGAGAATTTAGGGGTGTAATATGTCAACTCTTACTTATTCAAAGAAATTAGAAACAATTCTTGGGAAAAATCCTTCCCATAATGACTTTTACTTCAATATTACTAAACATCATCATAATTTGATGTTGTAAAGCCATTATCTTTCATTTTCTTTTCACTTTCAATTGTATTCCACCTTTATGTTTATGTTTAAAATATCCAACTAGGATCCCATTTGTTTTAATTCACTGCATCTTCTGGCTTCCTCACGTTTTGACATTTTCTCTGCGTCTTTATAGTAAAAAGGATAACATCAATCTGTTCAATAACTACTCTGGAGCAATACTACCTCCCTCATATTTCTAAACCTATATTGTTCCGCTCACTTAAAACTAAAACGGGATCTAACCGGATATTTCACTGACTTTCTAGGGAAAGGGTTAAATGTTTAATCTCTTTTCTCCCCTTATTGTTCTCCATATTCATGTAGACAAACATATGTAATTTAAACAAAGCAACTCCAGTCAGATATTCCAAGAAAACCTTTTTCAGAGTCAGAATCCTCCCTTTTAGAATCCTTCAAGATCCAAAACAGCCTAATAAAGATCCATTCTATTATTTCTCCTCATTCCTTGATTAAATACAAAAAGCTAACTCTTGCAAGAGAATTCAACATTTTTTTCCCCTTCTTCACAAAAAAATAGTTTCTACTTCGGTATACATGCATATATATCATTGTATCATAACAAAACTAAATACAATAGAGCCAATTTCGAGAGAAAAAACTATACTGCTACTAAAGCAAAACATACCATGCTTCATAGTTAAAGATGGATCTTGATCATCTACATAACCAATCACCTTTGTTGGTATTTCTGTCACCATATTGTAAAACCAAAAGAAAGGCACATCACAACCAGTATTCCATGCAGTATCAGAACTCCTTTATAGATAAATCAGAAGTTTAAAATATATAGTACTCAACCTGTGAGGAGAAACATCCTTTATTACAAGAGAATCTGCACCCACCATTGCACCTTCCCCTACTTTTATATTTCCAAGTATAGTTACACTAGCTCCAATAAGTGCACCTTGACCTATTTTGGGATGTCTATCACCAGTTTCTTTCCTGGTTCCTTCTAAGGTTACACCCTGCACAAAATATATTTAGGTGGATAAGAAATTCAGATTATCTTCAAGGATTGAGGGAGTACATATGAACTTCCATATGAGAGACAATTTGCCCAGCTTATATAGCACAGACTCATAATAGTCCAGGTGATGGAATTAATTATTTAGGTAATAGATGCATAATGCTTCCTTTTCCTTTCATGTAGAAGGATCCCATTAGTTACCACCTCTGTACATCGCTAGAGATCATATACTATACTATTGTCCTTCGGTGTAGAACTTTGTGATAGGCTTCCCACCGTGCCCACGACAATATTTCCTTTCTGTTAGGTGTATGAACTGATTCTTATATATGCAGTTTGGCATGAGAGAAATGCAAGGTTGTCCAACAAACTGAGACAACTAGAGAAGCCTACAAGCAAGGTAGCTTTGTAGTTTGTGTTCAAGCTATAGAAACAATCAAACTTTTTTTTTTGTACCACCTTGACCTTATACGTTTGGCATTATGAAAAAATATTGCGATCAACATTAACTCCTATATTAACAGTCTTTCTAACCAAGATCAAACCATTACAACTACTCAAATACAATTATAACCATAATAACAAACTCCCCACAACCTGTTCGACACAATTTCTTATCATCTTCTAATGCTAATTATACCACTACTTTGAAATACTTAAAACTAATTTCTTGTACCACCTTGACCTTATACGTTTGGCCTTACCAAAAAATATGGCGATCAACGTTTACTCTCATATTAATGGCCTTTTCCTCTAAGATTAACCCCCGCAACTACTCAAACACAATTATAACCACAATAACAAACTCCTCCAAACCTATTCGACACAATTCCTCAATGAAAAATATGTTACTACAACAACAGCATACCCCAACTTCAGCTTATGTTCACCTCCCTAAAAATCAAATCAATATGTTAATTATATAACGAGCTAAAATTTACCGCAATGCATCAATAAGATAAAATTACCACAATGAATTTTGATGATGAAATTCATACCTGAAGAAACCTTACGTCTAAAGTTGATTCTTTGAATTTGGATGAAAGAGTGGAAGAAAGAGACTTAACACCGAATATATTGGAGTAGGGGTAATTTCGTCCCGAAAAATCTGAGTTAACAAGTTAAGGCTATTTTAATAAAGCATTTTTATTTGGGGCTAAAATTTGAAAGTCACCCTAATTTGGGTCTATTTTTTAGAATAACCCGATATATTCTTAATGCAACATTTTGTTATTTAAATTTAGGCTCTCTTCTGTTATAGTCTTGCTGCTTTTATGTAGATAAATTATGTATATCTGTATTTATTATCTTAACCATATTAGAATTTTTGTATGAAATTTGTAGCTAATCATCATTTTTATACTTATTACATTAAATGTCATGAGCTAATTACAACTAAGTAATCATTTGGTGTGAGGTATAAAGGATAAATAGTCCGAGACAAAATGGAGGACTATTTTATTCCATGTTTGGTGTGAGATATTAGTTAGTACCGACATTATTTATTGCACCATTTACGTCATAGTGATGAGATAAATTATCCCATATACATTGTGGGATAACTAATTTTGAAATAACTAATTCCGAGTTTGATTATTTTGGGATAACTCATTCCCAACCAAACAACCTCTAAAATTATTAGTAAGATTCCTATAACATGCTAAAAACTAGTAGGAGACATATTAAAGTGAAACCATAAAAGTTGGTGATTGTCTAGTACTTACAATATTTTCGTTTATCATATTTTGGGTTGCTTTTATGTTTTATGAAGGGCCAACTAGTCCTAACCCACGGCCCGCTTAGGTTGGGTTGGGCCGCTATTTTAAAGGCCTTTAGTTAAAAGGGCTAGTCCATCCTAACCGATTTAATTCTCTAGCCCCTGGAGTTGGGTTGGGCCAGCCCATTTTGACAGCTCTAGTTACAAGCCTCTATACTTTTAAGGATTTAGGGTGAGTATGCAACTGCTTCTGTTTATACCTTAAATAAGTTGCCTACTATGTTACTTCCAGTTATGTCTTCTTTTAAGAGGTTGTTTCATAAAGTGCCTTCTCTCAGTCACTTTAGAGTATTTATGTGTCTATGTTATGCTACACAAGTGAAGAAAACTGATATGTTTGGTCCCAGGGCTATTCCCACAGCACATCTAGGCTATTATTCTGTACAAAAGGAATTTCCAAGACTCTACTTGTGAGCAGAGACACTGTCTTCATGGAAGATATTTTTCCCTTTAAATTTCTTAAGCTGATCGTACTCTCTTATTTCCTGTTTTGAATCTTGATTCTTGTGATGAAGTCCCTAAGGCTGATCTCCCTCAAACCTTAATATGTACACTTGTTGCACCGGTTCTCTCTTCAAATGTTACTCATGCTTCTTCTCCACTAGCTTCGCCTCCTCCTGCAGTTGAGGTATCATCTTCTATTCCTGCTTCTAGGAGATCTTCCGGAACCTCTAAATCATCAGTCTGGTTAAAAACATTTTTTTTAAATATCCTAATAAGTCTAGATGTTTATACTCTATGGTTAACTATGTTAATTATGATGATTTGGCTACTGGTTTTAAAGCCTTATTAGCTGCTTATTCAGTTATCTCTGAGCCTACATCTTATGATGGGGCTAGTAAGGATCTTCAATAGGATGATACTAGGAAAGCTAAGATTTCTGCACTTGAGGACAATTGTACTTGGTCTATTGTACATCTTCCTCAAGGGAAGTTGTCCATAGATGACAAATGGGGGTATAAGGTTAATATACTTCCTCGGGTATAGTTGAGAAACTTAAAAGCTAGGCTGGTAGTCAAGGGCTACAGTCAACTTGAAGGCTTGAATTTTCAAAAAACCTTGTCTTGTTACAAAAATGGTGACTGTTAGATCTGTAGTTGTTCTTGTTGTAGTATCTGCATGGTACAATTTCAGATGGCTATGCATAATCCCTTTTTGCAGGTTGATCTTCTAGAAGATATTTACATGACCATTCCAAATGGCTTTGCAAGGCAGGGGAGAATGGAAAAGTGTATAAGCTTTATAAGTCTTTATATGAGCTTAAGCAAGCCTCAAGACAGTGGAATCTGAAGCTAACTAAGGCCTTATGTTATATAGGCTTTGTTCAGTCTCATTAAGATTACTCTTAATTTACTCTAAAGATTGCACAAGAACTGATAGTGATTTTAATCTATATGGATGATCTATTAGTCACTGGTACTAACTTGATATACATTCAGAAAGTGAGAAAGGATCTCCAGAAGAAGATAAAAAATGAAAGACTTGAAAAAGTTAAAATACTTCCTAAGCATTGAGTTTTCTATATTCAAAGATGATATTGTGATGAATCAGCAAAGATATGCACTTGAACTTGTATCTAAAATGGGATTAGCTGGCAGCAACCAGTTGCTACACCTTTAGAATTCAATCAAAAGATTACATCTTTTGAATATGATCAGTTTGTAAAAAAAGAAACTAGTCTAACTGATGAACTACTTGCAGAAAAGAGTGGATATTAAATATTTTTTGGAAGATTTATATATCTAACCATGAAAATTCCAAACTTGCATATATGGTTTAATCCTTAAGTCAACATATGCATGCCCCAAGGAAATTTCACATGGAAGCAGCGGTAAGAGTAGTCAAGCACAGAAAAGGGACTGCATGTCTTGATTTGTTCATGTCATTTGAGAAATCAAATAGATTAATAGCATACTGTGACTTTGACTTGGATGTTATGTGGAGACAAGAAGGTCTAACACTAGGTACATAGTAATTTGGTGGTGCACTAGTGTCATGAAAGTCAAAGAAGAAAAGTACAATGTCTAAAAGTTCATTTGAGTTTGAATATAGAAGGATGGCTTCAACTATAGCTAAAAGTACTTGGTTGATAGGGTTGCTCAAAAAGTTTGAGAACTGATGTTGCACTACATGTTCAACTCTTCTGTGATAGCAAAACTGAAATTTAGATTGCAGCTCACCATATATTTCACGAGCGAACCAAATATTTTGACATTGATTGTCACTTTGTTAGGAAAATAATTCAAGCAGGGTACATAAAGACGCATCATGTGAGTAACAAAGATCAAGCAGCAGACTTGCTCACGAAGACTGTGTAAACCACAATATGTGTTTCTAGTTGACTAGTTAGGGATGGAAAATTTGTTTTCACCCTTTAGCTTGATAGGGAATGCTGAAGTAGGTGATTAAAGAGTATAACTAGATTCACTTGTACAAGAAGGAAGTTAGTAGTTATAACTTAATCAATACTTTGTTAGTATGTACATAACTAGTTTTAGTGTAGTCGGGTTCTATAAATAGGAGTAGCATACATAAAATAGTTGATCTTTTGTAAGATTCCATTTTGTTCAAAATATAGAGTAGTTATAATTTTGTTCTCTCTTCTTCTCTTTGATTTTCTCCGTTGACTGAGCTTCCTCAACACTTACTATATGTATATTTTTTTTTAAATTATTATTTCTTTTAAATGTGGCAATGAATTACTTTGAAGAAAAATTAGAAGGGAAAGTATTGTTGAACATTGAAGAAGAAAATGATGCATCTAGTTGAAACTCGGATGTTTAGAAGATTTCAAAGTCGATTTGATTTTTTTTTTTGTCTTTTTTTGTTCTTTCATTTCAGATAGATTAAGTTTTTTTGTTTTGGACTGGTCTCGGATTGGCAGCTTGGGCCAATGTTGTTTGAGCTAGTCTATTGTTGTTCTTTTCCTTTTTTTTTTTTAATTTCCCAAGGTATCCCCACAGCCGGCAGCCGTGAGACTAATCCTTCGTTCCTCTATCAGCACACTAAGCGGTAGGGAACTGGCCACAGAGTTTGCTCCATTCGCCAGAGGCGGGGATCAAATCCCTGACCTCTTGCTTAAGGAACATAGTGCTGAACCACCATGCCAACTCTAGTGGTTGTTCTTTTCCTTTTCATTCAATTATTCTTAATAAAAAGTTGACCCTTGGAGTCATATTTGATGAATAAAAACGAATAAGGGAAAGTATTGTTGAATAGAAAAAAGTGAAAGAGGTAATGCAACTTAGGTGTTAGGAAAAATTTAGGTTATCTTTCTTTCACAAAATTCTGAAAAAAGATGGTTGAAAGAAATGTACTAGGATAGTTTTTTTTTGGAAGTTTCTAGGGGCTTTGGGTTGTAGGTGATAAAAAAGTTTTAAAACGAGTTGTAGGTGACACGAGTCTTAATAATTGAGTGGAGGTGACAATTATTTAATTATGAATTAAGAAAGTTTGGAAAATTTCAAAATAATCCACAAGTTTTTAAATTTACACTTTGATCCAAATGTTAGTCAATATAACGACAAACAAAGGGAAAAAGGTGTGTTTCTCTCTCTTCTCATTCGTTGTTATTTCTCTCTCTTCGCAATATTTGTTGTTCATTATTGCTGCTGCTTTATTCATCATCTTCTGATCTATTATTATCATCTTATACTTCATTATCATCTTCATATTCTTCTTGTTGACCATTGTTGTTGTTGTTGTTACCGCAACTGCTGCTCTTTGATCAATTTCTTATGTTAAATTTTATTTCGTACATCACTTTCAACTTTGACATTTACTTGAGAGGAGACTTTGGTAAGTCAAATTATGCTTTTTAGTTAAATTTGTCATTTGGGTAACTGCTAGTGTGCTATTTTTTAACAATAGCTAGCACGCAAACATGAATGCAACATAAGAGCAATCTGTTTAAACAAATCCATCATCTGTGGCACCAGATAAATGTTCTGTTGCAACAGTAGACTCATGTTGAATTCATGTTTATGGTTCTAGGTGCCCGTAATATGAATCAAATAGATAGGTATTCTATTCTAATAGATTAGTAATCTGTTTCAACATATTAATAATCTGTTGCACTAGATTAGTTATCTGTTCCAACAGACAAGTAATCTATTGCAATAGAATATTTATCTGTTGCAACAGATAATTATTCTGTTGCAACAGATGAATAATCTGTTTCGAACAATAGAATACAGTTCCTATCACAAACCAACATATAACTCAACTCATATGTTGATCTCTTGCTATTGATACTGGATTCAAATTATTCCTTAATTGTAGACATGTCATTTGTTGAGAAAAAGAAATAGACAACATGAAAATTAAATAAGAATTAAAAATTCAAATGCGTCAAACATAAATTTTTTATTAAACAAAAAAAATTAAAAATACATAGGTAAAAGAAAAAAAAATCTTAATTATTATTATCATCATTATCATTATTATTTGTATGGCCAGCCGAACAATCTTCAACCGACAGAAGCAGCGCCCTCCTCAGCCTGAAGATCTCCCGCAACATCCTTACTCTGACGGCGGCCAACTCCCACTGCAGGTTATGAACCTCCTTCTGCAGTTCTCGTATGACGTCTCGTAAAATAGCGACATCCCACATTGGATCAGCTATATCTAAAAAACACATAAGTTGACAAAACACACACGTAAAAACAAAAGTAAAGAAAAGAAAGAATTTGAATGTAATACAACGTATATTTACACAAAAAACAAGAAAAAAACTTACCAGAGACAGGAAAAAGCTATCAAGTCCTTGAAGAGAAAGTAAGTAGTTGAAGGTGTAACAAGAGCAAGAAATAAATAGAGTGTAATAGAATGAACGACTGAGTAAGGAGGGACCTATTTATAGAGGATTGAACTTGAACGTGTTAGGCAAAAAGTCCCAACTGTTCACCTCCATTTATTAATGACATTCTTGCTTACTGTGAAAAGTTAAGACTTAATTAAATTAAGCAATATTGTGATAAGTCATGACTTTTTAACTTATTATTATTAATAATTAGTTCTTTCCAGGAACCATTTTTATATTGAGTTGTGACAACAAATTATATATTTGTTGCATTAGATAACTCATCTGTGACAACAGATATATCATCTGTTGCAACAAATAAATAACATGTTGCATCAGATAATATATCTGTTGCAACATAAAATTTATATATATATTTTTTTAAAAAATTATCATCATGACATCCAATTTTTTGACTTTTTAATTATATAAATTAAATATATTTAAAGGCGCAATTGTTCACCCTCATTTATCAATGACATTCTTGATTACTGTAAAAAGTTATGACTTAATTAAATTAAGCAATATTGTGATAAGTCATGACTTTTCAGCTTATTATTATTAATAATTAGTTCTTTCCAGGAATCATTATTATATTGAGTTGTGACAACAAATAATATATCTGTTGCATCAGATAACTCATCTGTGACAACAGATATATCATCCGTTGCAACAAATACATAACTTGTTGCATTAGATAATCTATCTGTTGCAACATATAATCTATCTCTTTTTTTAAAAAAATTATCATCATATCATTAATTCAAATTTGCTAACCTTTTTATTCTATAAATTAATAAAACAGATTTAAAAACAAAAATATTTTTGGTGAGTTTTTTACGGTTTAAATTGTGTTTATCATTTATTTCCTTATTATTTTCTATGAAAAAAAATGACTTAATTAAATCAAGTTGGTGAGTTTTTTTATTATTGACAAGTCATGACTTTTCAGCTTATTATTATTAATTAGTTCTTAAATTTAAATAACCTTTTTCTCAATTTAAAAATCGAAGACACCTGGTTTTCAATAACTGTTTCTTTAATAAAATAATAACTATTTTTTTTATTGAGTTATGACAACAGATTGTATATCTGTTGCATCAGATAACCCATCTATTGCAACAATATACCATCTGTTGCAACAAACCGACCATCTATTTTAGGAGCTTTTTTGATTTTTTCTAACAACTGATTCATCAGTCGCAACAGATAAGGAATTTGATGTATCAGCAATGTTGTTTGTTTGTTGAATGTGCTTAGACAAAAAGTCACAGTTACGACTTTTCACCTTTTTCTTAACAATCATCATATAACTTAATTAATCCAATGTTGTGACTTTTTTTTAAAATTAAATAATCTTTCTTTTACGGTTATAAATTATGTATATCATTTAGTTTCTTATTATTTATTTACGAACCGTTTTTAGGAGAATCACGACTTTTCACCATCCTCTATTGCCACAAGTGCTCAATCCCTACCTCCAACCGTCGACATGTTGAGAATAGGAAATAAATAGAATGATAATTAAATATTAAATAAGAATTAAAAATCCAAAATCAATCAAACCAAATCAAACATATACATAGCTTTTTGAATCCCTTATAGGTAGATCCGATATAAAAAAGAAAAATACATACGCTAAAAGAAAGAAAAAACATAACCTAATTATTATTACTACTATTATTATTATCATTACTATTATTATTATTATTACTATTATTATTGTCAACCGGACAATTTTCATCCGACAGCAGCAGGGCACTCCTCAGCCTTGCTCCGAAGTTGGCCAAATCCCTCTAGAGTTTATCAAACTGCCTTTGAAGTTCCCGCAAGGACTCGATATGAATCTTCTTGTACGAATCTAGATCAGCCATATTTGTATTGTAAGTGTAGTAAAATGAACGAGTAGGAGTAAGAAAAGGAGGCCGGAGGGACCTATTTATAAATGATTGAATTGGAAAGGGTGACTTAGTCAAATAAAAAGTCACGACTGTTCATATCCCTTAATTAAATAAAACTGGTGACTTTTCGAATATGTAAATTAAAAAAAGTGGATCTAAGTACAATATTTTATCTTTTATTGTATTTCAAAAAGAAAAGAAAATTGCTTTAAAATAAATCTAACAGATGGGTAATCTGTTGCAAAATATATTCTATCTGTCAGATAACTTACAACATATTGACAATCTGTTGCAATAGATGGATATATCAGTTTGCTTTTTCAACAGATATGACATCTATTGCAACTTGCTAGTCATCTGTTTATTCAATTTAAGCCATAGATGGGCTAGGAAGAATAAGATGTGTGCAGATGGATCCACTATCATATGTGTGTGAGTTAAGAAGTATTACTGATATGGTCACCGGGACAACACACACAAAGTACAATATTTTTGTGAATTCAGTTTTGAACCGATTAGGCACTGATCATTCAAACAAGATCTTGCATTGTACAACTAAGTTTGATAGGTTTGAATTGATAAGGCTGAGTGCCTTATGAAAATGGTGTAGATACCCTGTTACGAATTACTGACGGTTGTTGCTCGTGTTTATGCGTGTCAAGTTTTGAGAAGGGATCAATATTTGGTGTCATTGCAGAAAACCAATAGCGATTGGACTTAACTTTAAGTATGCATTAGACTTTGAGAACACATTCGAAGCCTTGCACTACATCAAACAAGAATGAAAAACCAATAGAAATTCCCCTGGCCCAAATTTATGTAGAAGGGTTGGTCGAGAAGATGATTATACACCAGAAGGAGCCGAAGGAGAATGCCTGCGAGGGAATGGGGAGTTGATGAAAGACTATATCATCTGAGGGCTAATTGAATAAGAGACATAGGGTAGAAAGTAACTTCTAGCGAATTTGGCCAATAGAATTATCTTAAAACATGAGAAATCTGAATCAAGTGCAAATATAAAAGTGTATCGGTAATGTAAATTCGTTTGTTGTCTCTCTGAAAGAAAAATAATGCAGATAGACACTTTGCTAGGGAACTGCAACTAGGTAGCGTGGTCGGGATTATCACCTAGATACAAAATAACAGAAGACCTAAAAAGCCACCTTACGGGCATCGAGGGTTGAAATGATGTACAATAGGTCTAGAAAACTTGCGCCAACAGCAACTGCAGTTAAAGTAAGGAATCTAAGAGAAGGCGACAATTTTTGAATTTTAAATTGCATCCCATGCCTTCTTGTTTGTGGTTTCGATTAGGTCCACTTCTATTGTCCTGATCGGAACCACAAACGAGCTTGAAAGACAGATTGAGTATCATTACTTCCTTAGCAATACGGATTAATTGATTATGTTTTCTTGCCTTAACATACTTTCAATATTTCGTGGAGAAGATCAGAGGCTTGCTGTAGTATGTGAATCTCAATAATTTTTAAGCTTGCCTCCAGCTTGCAGATTCTGTATTCAAGCTGGTCGTTGCTGTCTTAGAAGTTAGTCTAGAGTTCCTGATCTCTTGTGAGATCGATCAGGAACACCACCTTCAAAGTTGTGGCATTCTAGAAGGCCTTCAGAACACTTTCTTCAGAAGCCTTAAAGGATACACGGAGGGTTGTTATGTTTGTTTTAGGTCAAAATATGTTGATGCACACTGAAGATGTGGTCCCAACAGTTGAACAACACACTTTTATCGAGCGTTGCTCAACCAACTTAATAAATTAGTAAGAAAAGAGTTACATAGCGTTTGATCTAAATCGGCTCTACCAAGCCTAACAAACTTTACGTAACTCCAGAATTATTACCCTATTAAAAAAATTTGCTCGAGTTAGTGCACAAATCATACGAGCTCAATCTCTCAGCCTTTCTGTTGATCGCTCTTCTCCAATATAGATGACAAGATATCTACTATGCAAAAGTCTACACCATCACCGGAAATTCTTGACAGGGCGCAAGTCTTCATAAGTCATCAATAATAATCTCTCAATATCAAGTGATATTGAGAGATTACTAGTCATACCTTCTCAAGACGTTCGTTACGGCAATAATTTCTGTTGATGACAAGATATCCGCCATGCAAAAGTCTACACCATCAGAAGAAATTCTTGTTAGAGCAAAAGTCTTCAGAAGGCATTATTAATAATCTCTCAATATCAAGAAAGTCTTGTACAAAAGTCTTCAGAAGATATTCAAAAATAAGAAAGTTTTCAGCAATGACTACATATAATTATCATCAACAACCTCATTAGATTCACTCCTCGTACAAAAGAAAATCCAGAAATATTTTCATTTGCATTCGCATGTTATTTATTTAACAAACCAAACAAAGATGAATTAAATGCTAGATTTAGTTCATCTTTGCTTGGTTTGTTAAATAAATAACATGCGAATGCAAATGAAAATATTTCTGCCTTTTCTTTTGTATGAGGAGTGAATCTGATGAGGTTGTTGATGCCATAATTATGTTTAGTTATTGCTGAAAAATTCTTTATTTTTTATTGTCTTCTGAAGACTTTCATACAAGACTTCCTTGATGTTGAGAGATTACTAATAATGCCTTATGAAAACTTTTGCTCTGGCAAGAATTTCTGCTGACGGAGTAGACTTTTGCAAGGCGGATATCTTGTCATCAGCAGAAATTCTTGTCGTAGCAAACGTCTTGAGAAAGCATGGCTGGTAATCTCTCAATATCACTTGATATTGAGAGATTACTGTTGTTGCCTTCTGAAGACTTGCACCCTGGCAAGCATTTCTAGCAATGATGTAGACTTTTGCATAGCAGATATCTTGTCATCTATATTGGAGAAGAGCGATCAACAGAAAGGCTGAGAAATTAAGCTCGTTTGATTTATGCACTAACTCATGCAAATATTTTAGATAGAGTAATGAGTGTGGAGTTACGTAACGTTTGATAGGCTTAGTAGAGTCGGTTTAGATAAAATTCTACGTAACTCCTTGTTTATTAATTTATCAAATTGGTTGAGTAATGCTCGATAAAAGTGTGTTGTTCAACTGTTGGGACCACATCTTCAGTGTGCATCAACACATTTTGACCTAAAACAAACACATCGACCCTCCATGTATCCTTTAAGGCTTCTGAAGAAAGTGTTCTGAAGGCCTTCTAGAATGACATAACTTTGAAGGTGGTGTTCTTGATTGAGCTCACAAGAGATCAGGAACTCTAGACTAACTTCAAAGAAAACAACGACTAGCTTGAATACAGAATCAGCAAGCTGGAGACAAACTTGAAAATTATTGAAATTTACAAACTAGAGCAAGCCTCTGATCGTCTTCAAGAAATCTTGAAAGCATGCTAAGGCTATAAAACACAATCAATTATAACTATATTACTATGGAAGTAATGATACTTAATTTGCCTTTCAATCACGTTTGTGGTTCCGATCAGGTCAATAGAAGTGGACCTAATCAGAACCACAAACAAGAAGGCATGGGATGCAATTTAAAATTCAGAAATTGCTGCCTTCGCTTAGATTCCTTACTTTAACTGCAGTTGCTGTTGGCTGAAGTTTTCTAGACTTACTGAATAACATTTCAACCCTCGATTCTCTTAAGGCGGCTTTCTTGGTCTTTTGCTATTTTTTATCTAGGTGATAATCCCGACCACACTACCTAGTCGCAGCTCCCTAGCAAAGTGACCATCTGCACTATTTTTCTCTTAGAGAAACAACAGATGAATTTTTCATTACCGGATACATTTTCATATTTGCAATTGATATAGATTTCTCATGTTTTAAGATAATTTCATCAGCCAGATTTGCTATAAGTTACTTTCTACCCTATGTTTCTTCTTCAATTAGCTCTCAGATGATATAACCTTTCATCAACCACCCATTTTCCCTCGAAGACATTCTCTTAACACACCTTCTGATGTATAATCATCACCTCGAGCAACCCAACCATATAACTATATTGGTTTTTCGTTCTTGTTAGATGCAGTGCTTTTAAAGGCCTTCTCAGAGTCCAATGCACCCTAAAAGTTAGTTCAATCGCTATTGAATCTCTTTACAATGACACCAAAACTAGATTCCTTCATAATGCTTGACAAATAAACATGAGCAACAACCGACATTAAATCTTAACAGGGTATCAAAACCATATTCATGGTCCCTCATCCTTATTAGTTCGGACCTACCAAACTTATCTTTAAAATTCCAGATATCTTATTTGAATGATATATGACTAATCGGTAAAAGCAACATTCACAAAATCAGTGTACTCTATATGTGTTTCTACGATAACATTATTAGTAATACATACCTCCCACATATGAAGTGGTTTCATCTGCAGGCAACTTGTTCCTCCGAACCCATCTTTACTGCAGCCTCTTATGATGGTCGGACAAAAGTTGATCAACTATCAGTTCCTTATATCTACAAAAAAGAGAAAAAAAATTAATATCACAGAAAGAATATTATCCATCTGTTCAATAGATGTAGAGTCTGTTGCATCAGATATAAAGTCTGTTGCAACAGATGTAGAGTCTGTTGCAACATATGTGAAGTCTGTTGGAATACATTAAACTAGCCTTGCTGGTGGTTTGATTTATTCCAACAGTTGCTCCGTCTGTTGCAACATCAACACCAGTATAAACTACAAAGAAACAACAAATAAAAAACATCAACAATAAAGAAACAACAACATTTATTCCAACACCATCAACAATATCATCAACAACAAAGAAACAATATCCTTTGTTCCAATACCACCAATAACACCACACTACAACTTACAATAATGCCAACCCCACCAACAACATCAATAATAGCATAAACAACTAAAAAACATACAAAAAAATAATACTGCCAATAATGTTTTTAAACTTCTCCCAACAATTTTTTTTTTTTGCATATTGTAATAAAAATTATAGATTCATTTATTCAACACTTAAAAGTTCCTTCAATGGGTAAATGGTAATTAAATAAAAAAATAGATATAAATAACTTGCAAAGAAAAAGATAAGAATGAAAGAGCAATAGTGACTCATACCTTAACATCAAAAGGGGATCAAAATAGTAATTTCAGTCGAGGAAAGATATGGATCGGTTTAGATCAGAAAGAATCTTTATGATGAAGAGAAAATAAAAAAGAGGAGAGATAAAAAAGGCCGTGATAACCCTAACCTAAATAGGAGAGAAAGAAAAAAATGAGAGATGAATAAAATAAATTTAGGGCTGAAGCTGAGGAGAGATGAGATAATTCTAGATGTATCGTGTACGTAGACGTGGGTTTCAATATTCATTAATTAATATAATTAATATTCATTAATAACTTGAGGGGCACGAGGAAGACTAGTGACATTGAAAAGACAAGATAAGACTACTCAATGAACACATTTTTGAGTTATCCAAGAAAATGAAACTCTTCATTTTTTGCCGCATTTTGTAGTACTTACTACTTTATATACTCGAATAGAAGCTTGATTTAAAATTGTAAGAAAAAAAGATTTTCAAACAGATATGTCATTTGTTGCAACAGATAGCAATATCTGTTTAAAAATCCCAACTGCACAGTCATCTGTTACAACAGATACAAATATATATTTAAAAATCTTTTTCCATTTGATAATTAAATCAGATATGTCAACTGTTACAACAGATATAAATATCTATTTAAATATCCCAACAGCTCAGTCATCTGTGACGACAGATGCAAATGTCCATTTGATAATTAAATTAGATATATCATCTGTTACAACAAATATCAATATCTATTTGAAAATTTCCAATAGCTCAGTCATCTATCACAATAGGTGCAAATATCTATTTGATAATTAAATCAGATATGTCATATGTTGCAACAGATGTGAATATCTGTTGGAAATTTCCACCATCTCAGTTGTTTGTTCCAACAGATTTCATTGCAATTGATTTAGGTGGAACTAGGGATGAATAAATGAGCTCATAGGGTCAACAAATACTTCAATTGAGTCTTTTCAATTGCATGCCATTGGTATTGCATTCATCCCAACCTGGGTCGTCGATCGATCAATCTGAGTTAAAATAAGCTCTTATTAACTTAATGTTAAGATTGATATTACCTAAATTGATTTAGGTAGAATTAAGGATGAATGATTGAGCTCATAGGGTCAACAAAAACTTCAATTGAGTTGTTGCAATTGCATGGTGTTGGTATTATATTCATCCCGACCCGGGTCGTCGATCGATCACTCTGAGTTAAAATGAGCTCTCAATAACTTAATGTTAAGATTAATAGTAACTAAATTGATATAGATGGAACTAGGGATGAATGAATGAGTTCATAGGGTCAACTATAACTTCAATTAAGTTTTTGCAATTGGCGTTGGTATTGCGTTTATCCCGACCCGGGTCGTCGATCGATCACTCTGAATTGAAATGTGCTCTTAATAACTTAATGTTAAGATTAGCAGTACCTAAATTGATTTAGGTGGAACTATGGATGAATGAATGAGTTCATAGGGTCAACTACAACTTCAATTAAGTCTTTGTAATAGGTGTTGGTATTGTGTTCATCCCGACCCGACTCATCGATCGATCACTCTGAGTTGAAATGAGCTCTAAATAACTTAATGTTAGGATTAATATTACCTAAATTGATTTAGGTGGAACTAGGGATGAATGAATGAGCTCATAGGGTCAACAACAACTTCAATTGAGTCTTTGTAATTGGTGTTGGTATTGTGTTCATCCTGACCCAGGTCGTCGATCGATCACTCTGAGTTGAAATAAGCTCTTATTAAATTAATGTTAAGATTGATATTACCTAAATTGATTTAGGTAGAACTAAGTATGAATTACTGAGCTCATAGGGTCAACAACAACTTCAATTGAGTCATTGCAATTGCATGGTGTTGGTATTATGATCATCCCGACTCGGATCATCGATCGATCATTTTGAGTTAAAATAAGCTCCTAATAACTTAATGTTAAGATTAATAGTACCTAAATTAATTTAGGTGGAACTAGGGATGAATGAATGAGTTCATAGTGTCAACTACAACTTTAATTAAGTCTTTGCATTTTGTGTTGGTATTGCTTTCATCCCAACCTGGCTCATCGATCAATCACTCTGAGTTGAAATAAGCTCTCAATAACTTAATGTTAGGATTAATATTACCTAAATTGATTTAGGTGGAACTGGGGATAAATGAATTGGCTCATAGGGTCAACAACAACTTCAATTGAGTCTTTGTAATTGGTGTTGGTATTGCGTTCACCCTGACCTGGGTCGTCGATCGATCACTCTGAGTTGAAATAAGCTCTTATTAACTTAATGTTAAGATTGATATTACCTAAATTTATTTAGGTAGAAATAAGGATGAATTATTGAGCTCATAGGGTCAACAACAACTTCAATTGAGTCATTGCAATTGCATGGTGTTGGTATTACGTTCATCCTAACCCGGGTCGTCGATCGATCACTCTAAATTGAAATGAGATCTCAATAACTTAATGTTAAGATTAATAGTACCTAAATTGATTTAGGTGGAACTAAGGATGAATGAATGAGTTCATAGGGTTAACTACAACTTCAATTAAGTCTTTGCAATTGGTGTTGGTATTGCGTTCATCCCGACCCGGCTCGTCGATCGATCACTCTGAGTTGAAATGAGTTCTCAATAACTTAATGTTAGGATTAATATTACCTAAATTGATTTAGGTGGAACTTGGTATGAATGAATGAGCTCATAGGGTCAACAACAACTTCAACTGAGTCTTTGTAATTGGTGTTGGTATTGCGTTCATCCTGACCTGGGTCATCGATCGATCACTCTGAGTTGAAATGAGCTCTCAATAACTTAATGTTAAGATTAATAGTACCTAAATTGATTTAGGTGAAACTAGGGATGAATTAATGAGTTCATAGAGTCAACTACAACTTCAATTGAGTCTTTACAATTGGCGTTGGTATTGTGTTCATCTCAACCCGAGTCGTCGATCGATCACTCTGAGTTAAAATGAGCTCTCAATAACTTAATGTTAAGATTAATAGTACCTAAATTGATTTAGGTGAAACTAGGGATGAATGAATGAGTTCATAGGGGCAACTGCAACTTCAATTGAGTCTTTGCAATTGGCGTTAGTATTGCGTTCATCCCAACCCTAGTCATTAATCGATCACTCTGAGTTGAAATGAGCTCTCAATAACTTAGTGTTATGATTAATAGTACATAAATTAATTTAGGTGTAACTAGGGATGAATGAATGAGTTCATAGGGTCAACTAAAACTTCAATTGAGTCATTGCAATTGTATGGTGATGGTATTGCGTTCATCCCGATCCGGGTCGTCAATCGATCACTCTAAGTTTAAATGAGCTCTCAATAACTTAATGTTAAGATTAATAATACCTAAATTGATTTAGGTGGAACTAGGAATGAGTGAATGAGTTCATAGGGTCAACTACAACTTCAATTGAGTCTTTGCAATTGGTGTTGGTATTGCATTCATCCCGACCCGGGTCGTTGATCGATCACTCTGAGTTGAAATGAGCTCTCATTAACTTAATATTTTAAAAACTAGTATATCTTTTGAAATTTTAAAAATTAATTAAGATCAATTCGGACCAAATTAACAGTTTCAAAACTTGTCATTCTTTTCCAAAATTACATATCAACCCATACAAATCATCCATTTGTGGAGAAAACTTTTTCTCATTTCAAATCTCAAGTTCTTTCTACTCTCTCTCTCCCTCTATCTCTCTCAATAATACAAACAACAACTACTCAACATATTGCTCAACACTTTAAAATAAATCAATTTTCTTCCCATTTTTGACTATATAGTTGTTATTTTTTACTTCATTCTTGCTTGTATCCGTCGTTTTCTCTATCTTCATAGATAACAGAGTTTGAGAAGAGTTCTACATTTGTTATTTATTCTAAAAATTAGGGCTTTTTAGTTAATGATGAAAAAAAAGACTTTTAGTTGTATTATCTTTGAGAATGGGTTAACAATTTTATGTTTTGATGCTAAAAAAGTAGGAAGCACCCAAGAAAACCTTAGTTTTTTGTCTCAGCTTTTTGTTGACTATCGTGGTATTGTTGGATGATGTTTGTGGTGTTGTTGCTGGATGTTGTTGTTGGTTTCGGTATTTGTGTTTTTTGTGGTGGTGTCGGTGGTCTTGGTGTTGGTATTGGTGGCATTGGTAGTGGTCTTGGTGGCATTGGTGGTGGGATTGGTTGTGGTGTTGGTGGTACATCTATTGCAATAGGTGGGATATCTATTGGGAGATATTAAATAGGTCTCCAAATAGATTCCCCATTTGTTCCAACTAATGGGTTATCCATTGGAGTATTTTTTTTTATAATGTAGCATAGAATAATTTATTGAAATTTTTCTTACCTTTTTTTTTAATTATGCAGACATCAAATGCAATATATTTTTTATTTTTCTATTGTTTGTAGTTAAAAGATGTCTCCCAAAAAAAGAAATTAAAAGTGGATCAACTTCTGACCATCCAACAAAAATGGCTAGAGTACAGATAGATTCAGAGAAACTTCCTGAACAATCTCAGTTGTTGCAAAATGAAGCCGAGGAAAGTGATAACTCCTTCTCACCAATGGGAGTGAAATAATATCGAAATTCCAGCCAGATTCTGTCAAAACTATTAGTATGGACATGTTTCGAGTTGCGATGCCAATGGATAGCCCTGACAAAGTAATTGGTGATCTTGTACTTAAATGTCAGTTGGGGAAACATTTTGATGAATTAAGAAGAATTATGAAGAATGAAAACATAGACAGACTTTTTAACAAGAGCTTCTTTGCATACTTTCTTTAGCTGCCTGAGGACTGGACTCTCCGTTTTCTAATAAGCATGGTATATGGTCTTCTCAAGCACAGGATCAAGTATGTAGGGGATGATAAAGATACGAAGGAGGGCCAAAAAAAGATGGATGAAATCTGAATAAACTACTGTGGCATGCCAGTTTGTTTTGGGTTGAAAGAGTTTGCCATAATGACGGGCTTGAGATGCGATCGTCCAGAAGAACCTCTCATCAAGGAAACACCCTACAAAGGGTCCAATAAACGCAAGAAAAAAAAAGATGAGTTGTTGGGCATTGTTGGATGTAGTAGCTACAAAGCAGAGGATTTGATGGCAAATCTCGAGGATAAAGACATACCAAAGCACTGCAGGGAGAAATTATGCTTAGTTTGGTTTGTCCATTTTATTTTATTTGCAAGAGACATTAGGAAAGTCATAGAAGATGATTTGTTGGTGCTTGCTGATGATTTTGACAAATTTAACGACTATCCCTGGGGATATGACAGCTACTACTTGACTGTCCAATATTTACTGACAAAGCTATCCACAGGGATGATCATATTATATGGCTTTTCTTGGGTTTTCATGGTAAAATTGATCACTATTTTACTCATCCATTAATTTATAATGAATATAGTTATTATGACTTTTTTTTTCTTGCTTTCTATTTACATTTTTTAGGCTTGGGCATGTGAAACCATTCCTCCCCTCCGAAAGCAGTTCAAGGATTACCCGGATAAGGTTTCTTATCCAAGGATCCTTAGGTGGTTGGCGGCTACAAAGGGCAGCAAAAAAAAATATTAAGCAGCAGGAGGCTGATCTATTTAACCCTTCGGATGATGCAGTACGTCTTCTTTCAACTAAAATAATTTTCCTCATAGGAAGATATTGAAATAGATATTCCATTTGTTGCGACAGAGGGGTCGTCTGTTGCAATAGATTACCCGTCAACTGCAACTGGTGCAATAGATGGGTAATCTGTTGCGACAGATGATCCATATTTTACAACAGATTAACAATCTGTTGCTCTGGTTCTCTGAACCCTTACTCAATAGATTACCCATCTACTGTAAATTATGCAACAGATGTGTAATCTAATGCAAAATATTGTAAATTTGTTGCGACATATAGATCAGCTATTGCGGAAGCTAGATCGTCTATTGCATAAGTTGGCTGTGTTAACATCTATGTAACCCAACTAACTGTAAATTATTATTATATGATTTAAATGTCTCCTGTCTTTTTGTATAAGTTGTAAATCCTTGGATCGTGCTTACCATTGATGAGTTGGGGATAACTTCTTTTCTTACTCTTGGTCTTATTGATTCAAAAGAAGATCCAACGGTGGAGTTAATAAAGAAGGAATTGGCTGAAGTAACATCCATAAGAAGAACAGTTAGGCAAGGTCAGCCTAATGTTGAAGCTCTTCACAACCAACCTCAAACTGTAACAGATCCGGGTGCTTCTTCTGGGGATTTTGCTGGTGGAGTTGTTGATGATGGTGGCAACCATCCTAATGCTGCTGATGCTAGTCGTGATTATGAGTATGTTAGTGCTCAACAAAAAATAAATACATTTGAAAACACCCCTTGTACAGGTCCCTCTCACCCCTACACCGATCCCTCCCACTCACTCTCTCACCCCTCTTCACCCTCATGTTCTCATTGCAAATGTAAAGTATGCAAGGACAGAGAGAATAAACTACTTGAAAAGCTAGAGGCCATTGCTGAAGTTGCTGAGGAGTTGAAATTCAGGAGGGGTGTCATACCATCCAATGAGGTGAGGAAGCCATGCACTCCTACAGTGTCGGTTAGGAGGAAGAGAAGACAAATTCTCTCCATTCTAAAAATAGTAAAAATTACATCTCCTCCCGCTCCAAGAGTTGTTGAAGTTTAGGGGCCTCTGAAAAAGGTGGACATATTCGCGGCACTTGGCAAGGAGAAGAGGAAGGAACTATAAGAAATCATGAATGGCAAGACGAAGGTAAAAAAAAAATACACCATGCATTCATTTGCCGCCAAAGACTTCACTAATATGATAAATATACGTGAGTGGTATGAGGACAAGGTAAGTTTATTTTTCCCAACCTAGCCTTCCAATCTACTCCATGAAGAAGAATCTACGCAACAGATGTGTAATCTGTTGTAATAGTTTGCTATTCTGTTGCAACATAATACACATCTGTTGCATAAGTTACGTTGGCTGGGTAATCTATGAACTGATTCAGAGAACCCTTTGCATCGGATTCATTCCACTGTGTTTTTATTCTTTACAATTACTAGCCTAGTTAAAAATTATCTTCTTATACCACAGTATGTTGATGAAATTCTCTGCCTCATGAGGGGCAAAAAATTAGCGTACCCGGATGCTTACGATGCTACCGATAGGATAAAAGACCTTAACTTCTACAACAATTTCAAGGATAGGTACTATGATCTCCGTAAGCTAGCTGATTTTGGTGGCTCGAGATTTGATAAGTTAGTTTCCATATTCCAATGGGATGAAGAAGCGATTAAATATGTTAGAGGGAAGAGGCCATATCCACACGGCAAGAGCTGGACCAACTCAAAGAGAATTCTTGCAGTCATAAATGTGGAAGTCAAATATTTTCTCGCTGTTGAGATACTACTCTATGAGGGAAAGATTAAGGTTTATGACTGCAACTTACTTGTCTTCAGCGAGGATAAGTTTTTAGCCCACATGTAGCCACTCTTGAAGTTGTTGCCCAAGTTATTGACACAGAGTAAGTTGATGGATCATTTGCTGACTGAAGTCTTGACGAAGGAATCATGGGATTTTGAAGGTCGAAATAAGAACATCCAGCTCCCAAAAAGTAAAACCGGTGCAGCGTGCAGGTCGTACTTGCTTGCATACATCAAATGTTTGCTGATCGACACAGAAATGACCAGTATGTTTGATGTCGTTGTGGGAAAGATGCAATGGGTCTGGGCTTATTAAGTACTAACTAAATGGTTGGAGCCCGTGTATAAAAAAGAATATGTACAAAGACATAAACAAACACGATAATAATTTTTCATTTCAAGCCACTTCACTTTACATGTTAAATATAGTCGATACCCATTTGGACCAATATTAAATATAGTCGATACGCGTATCGTTAACTTTCTTTTAATGCATAGGCTTTATATTTGAATTTTTTAGCTCATTTCGAGTCCATTCAAAAAAAAGGCTCCGTGTTAAGAATTTAGGCCCGAATTTCATCACTTTGAGGTAAGTTTTAACTTAACTTTCATCAAACTGAGTTGGATAGTTAATAAATGAGTAAACCATGTTATGGATTGGGAAATTTTAGCGATGAGAGTAGTATTTCAAGATTATATGATGTTGTGTACCCGTGTGGGGGTTGTGGGTTACCTGTGCAGGGGCTTTATTTGACTTTCATTGGCTTTATTTATGCATTAATTTTCTTATTCTTAATATGATATCCATTCTGCAATAACCCAAACTTTTAATGAGGGGTAAATGGGTAATTTAAACTATATTATTATTATTAATATTAATTAATAGAGTTAAAGAAAGCAAGCCAAGATCCAACTGTTTTTCTTCAGTTTCACACTAAAAAATAGTTTATATAGAACTCTAGGGCTATTTATTTTGATCCCATCATTTTTGAAGAAAAGCAACAAGCTGTGTAGAAAACAAAAAAAACATAAAATTGGAAGGAGCAACTCATTGAAGCTTTTGAGAAATTAAAAGTGGCATAAAGAAAAGAAGATAAAGGCTTTACGGTGATCAGATATATATTTTTCTTGGCTCTTCAACAAAAATTGCACGTGTTGTTGTATTGAATCAATTGAAGTTGTGTGATGGTTAGATGTTATGCTTGTTATGAGTGATAAAAATCATTAGACATTTGAATTTTAAGAATTGAGATTTCTTAAGGTACGGTAGGCTATTAAAGGATTTGCACAAATTCAGCCCATTATTTGCTTTAACTTATGCTACTATTTCTTATAACTTTGACTTTATTTGAGGATACAGTGCATACAAATGGATAAAATTTCCTTTATTATGTTTTGACAGTGCTATTAAGATAATCTTTCCCTTTAATTGATTGTTTAAGGTGGGGTTATTAAGGATTAGCTTTAAGCTTAAAGGTTAGTGATATTGGAATATAATTAACCTTGTTAATTAATATTTTTGGTAGATTGAAGTCATTGGAATTTGTTTGGTTGGTGTTCTACTCGTTAAAAGGTTGAAAAATTTATTAGTAGCGAGGTAAGTGAGACTTTAAGCTTTGGGTGCTTGCTTTTCAAATTTATTTTAAAAATGTATTTTTGTCTGCCCGATCCATGTGTTGGGACGAGCGTGTGCTTAGCAGAATTGGTGTCCTTCAAGGCCAACCGTATATACTTTATGTTTAAGAATACCAATTCTCTTGTTATAAATTATTTCGTGATGTGATATGATTGTGTACTGTGAGATTAAGGCATTGTGTATGCTTTTTAATTCCATTGAGGCATTGTGTATGCTTTCCTTGAGCATTGTGTATGCTTGTTGATTTGATATGGGACATTGTGTATGCTTCCCTTGAGCATTGTGTATGCTTGTTGATTTGATATGGGACATTGTGTATGCTTCCCTCAGTATTATATATACTTATGATACATGTTGTGTTTGTTCCCGAAACTCTCAGTGTTGTTTAATTACTTTAATTGTAAATTATGATAAGTGCTTTGTATAAATTGTATTAAGGTATATGGTTCTTGATGAAGGATTATTGGGCCTCGTTGGTCACGTTATTATAATATAATTCCTTTGTGTAATAATTTTATGCTCTTGGTGTTGTAGTATTTTTTAATACTTGTCCCAGGAGTACTTAAAGTAGTGAACTGATGATCTTACTGAGTTATATTTATATATAGCTTAGTCCTTACTTACATGTCTGTAGAGACTACCACGCAAGGTAAAACTAGTGGGTGACAGTTCCTTCATAAGGATTCTATTGCTAAGATAAACCTTCTCATTATTCGTGGAGGCTTTAATTTCAGCTTTATCTATCTAATTTATGTTTCTTTTCATTGGGTTTGCATGCCCAAAGGTTGAACTCATGTTACTCTATTTTAGATGCTCCATGGTCTTAGTGTGAGATTTGGGATAAAGAATTAGTTCTCGAGTGATTATTCAATTTATAGTTTGATTATGGAATTTTGTTAAAGTAATATTCTCTATTTATTGATGCATTGAATTTGTACATATCTTACCTTAAGAGTTATTATCTGGTAAAGTGTAAGAAAGATTGGTTCTCTTGATAAATGGTGTTAGCGGGTGCCAGTCACGTCGACAGATTATTTTGGGATGTTACAAAGTTGATATTAGAGCCTAGGCTGTAGGTCCCGGGTCATGGAGCACTGTTTAGTAGATTCTTGTTCATTGGTATATAGGCACCCATACTTATGAACATAAAGTCTACGAAACATATGGAAATTTTTTGCTTTTTCATTCATTATTCGTGCGTTGAGTTGAATTTAGTCTAACCTTTAAATATTATTCTCATATGGTTAAGAGACGTGGTTTTTCCTCTACTAGTCAATTTATCACACCTGTTGGATGTGTGCTGTACAGGATTCTACCTATGGTGGTGGTCGAATTGGGTCTCATCCGACTAGGCCTCGGACTAGGATGCAGACTGGACCTCAACTTGGAGTTAGGAATGAGGGTCAACCCCGAGATGTTGCTTAGGAGCAAGTTCAGGATCAGGTTGATCGGGATGTTCCAACTACGGTGCCAGTTGTTGTGCCTACTGTTGCATTACTTGCAGACATTATGGTAAGAATTTTGAATGTACTTGAGGAATTAGTTCCTAATCAGGGTTGAGCTCTAGCTCCTCAGGCTACTTTGCAAACGCAGCCACAAGTTCAATTGAATGTTGTAACTTCTCAGGCACCTCAATGAGTTGATCTTTTGTTTGCATCTATGGGGCAACCCAAGGATCTTAAGAATTTTATGGATCTTAAGCCTTTAGAGTTTAATGATCGCCATCTTCTGTTGAGCCTCAAAAGTTTATAGATCGTTGTTAGAAGATACTGACTACCTTGGGATTGAAGGAGACTCGTGGTGTAGAATTTACCACTTTTTTATTCTTAAGGTCTCCCGAGGCATGGTGGAGTTCCATCTTGAGAGACAGAGAAGTAAGGTTTTCACCGATTATTTGGTCAGGGTTTTTAGCCATATTTATGGACATAGTTATTCTATTGAGCAAATAAGATGACATGAGATGACAGTTTAATGAGCTACGGCAAGGATCTATGATAGTTACTGAGTACGAAGCTAAGTTCACTGAGTTGTCCAGGTATGTCCCATCTTTGGTTGCAGATCAGAAGAAGAAGGTAATACGATTTGTAGATGGACTTGAGGCTCATTATCGTGGTCCAGTGATATGAGATACGCGTAATAGATCCTTTGCTAAGGTGGTTGACACCACTCTCTATTCTGAGTCCTATTATGAGATGGAAATGATTAATTAAGAAATCAAAAAGGCACGCAACTCAGGTGTGCTTAGTGGTGCTCAGTCTAGGGGTGATGGTAGTTTTTATTATGGGAAGTCCAGTCCAACGCAGTTAGAGTTCGTGGGACAGTCTTTGAGGAATAGTTATTTAAGCTAGACAAGGTGAACAATAGATGCAAAGGAAGGGTAATAGTTCTTATTAATCAAGTCAACATCTGTGGTGTTTCAATTGTGGTAGAAATCACAATGGTTGTTGTTACGGAACAAATAGGGCTTGCTATACTTGTGGTGAGTAGGACATATTGCTAAGTTTTTTCCTAAGAGAGATTTTGGGTCTGATAACGCCCAAACTACAACTCTCGTAAGAGTGTAAGCGGTCGCTGTCAAATATAGAACCCAACTGGGTTGGGTGTCGAATCCCACAGGGAATACTTGGTCACTAAGTGTTGCAATTATTAGTAGACTGTTGATCAAAAATTCCACGGAAAAGGGGGGATTGGATTGTGGCGTGAATTAATACTATCAAAGTAACAACAGAATGGTTTGCTTAGTAAGATTTAATCACAGAGAGAAATACGTTAGGGTAATGTCCACCTTATGAGTTCTACGTATCTATTAACTATGAGTAATGCGGAATTCAGACATGCATGCACTTATAGAGATTCGTATTCTAATGGTAAATCCTAGTGTTTCTCAACCATCAAGGATTATTTCACTTTAACTCTCTCGAGCTTAAAGCATATAACTAACGGTACGAACTCTCCAAGAGGTTAACCCAGTTACGGCACTAACGTGTAAATAGGGGTTGGTAGCCCTATTTCCTTGTCACACTCTCTTTTCCAAACATGTAACTTTTCTCTCGAACAAGTTAATGCTATAATGGCCTATTCTCTATGTTTGCAACCACGAGAATTAAATTAAAACGAAGAGAGTAATGATATAAGTAGCATACACATCAAGAATTCACAAACTCATAGTAATAGATAGTATATCAAAAGGCTTCCATAACCCTAACAGAGAAGTTTAGCTACTCATGATTGTAAAGGAAAACAACGAAGACATCATCATCATCATACCAAAACGATAACAATCTCACGATGGGTATGTATTGGCGTCACTATGAGAATGACGTGATTTCCTCTCTAGCCGTTCTTGTAGCGTTTTTTCTCTCTCTAAACTTACAGAATCTGTAAACTGAATAATACTAAAAAGTGTCGACTGAATTAATTCATCAATGAATGCATGAATTTTTGAATGCTGAAAAATTCAACAAAATAGGGTTTTTATAACATCCTTGTCCTAGTCCTATTAAGTTACTGCTGCACCCCTAAGTATTTAAAAATACTGCTTTTGCCCGGGACAATTTCTCCATGCGTCACATTCAGTCCATAAGCTTCCAAAAGATGCCTTCCCTCTTCTGTGAAGTTTTCCTTTGTTGCCCAAAGGTCCACAAAGTGCTGAAATCTTCATCATTAATACCTGAAAACATGCTAATCACGTAGGTTAGCTCACTTACAGGAAAATGGACTAAAAGTGCAGGAATTATATATTTTATCCTCAAAACTTAGCTATAACATGGGTAAATTATGGTGTTTAGGCGTGTAAATACACCTAACATCAGGGTCTAATCAAGATACTACTCAGGTGCAAGGGAATGTTGCAGGAGCACAAGCCCAAGCTCATCCGGCTAGAGCTGCTCCATAAGATGCTTATGGATAAAATCGACAGAGTACACAGGTTTCTCAAATTGGGGAAGGACCACCAAGATTCTTCTCAATGGCTAGACAGGACAACGAGGCACCTGATGCGATAGTCACAAGTATTATATTGTTAGTTCTCATGAGGGATATTCTCTTATTGATCATTGTTCTACATGATTTTTTGTATCTCCATATATTACTTTATTTTTAGAAAGAAAAGTTAAGACTCTTATTGTGTCATATATGATTATGACCATAGTGGGGACACTTTATTAGTGGATAGAGTTTATGGATATTATATGATAATTGGTTAGTGTAGGGACACCATAGTTGATCTACTTGTGTTGCCTATGTTTAACTTTGATGTGATTATATGTATGGACTGGTTGACATCATATTATGCTTTGATTGATAGTTATCCTAAACTTATATAATTCTATTTTCCTAAAAAACTACCTTTAATGTGGAAAGGTGTGACCCCTGTGACTCAAGAAAAAAATATATTTATGAAAGAAACACTGAATGGTAAATCATGGGTGTTTGAATTTTATTGCTACTGTTCATGATGCATGAGCTGGAAATATTACTCTTGATAGTGTTCTTATTGTTTGAGAATTTGTCGGTGTATTTTCAGATTATTTTCCCGAGCTACCTAGGTTGTTCATAGATCATCTTATTTTTCACTTGTCCATGCGAGTAAGATTTTTCCACTCATTTGAGGTTTCGACCCTTGTCACGCTCAAGGACGAATGTTATTTTAAGTTGGGGAGAATGTAATAACTCAGACTTTTAATGAGGGATAAATGGGTAATTTAACCTATATTATTATTATTGATATTAATTAATAGATTTAAATAAAGAAATCCAAGAGCCAACTATTTTTCTTCAGTTTCACGCTAAAATTTTTTTTATATAAAACTCTAAGGCTATTTATTTTGATCCCATTATTTTTGGAGGAAAGTAACAAGCTGTCTAGAAAAGAAAAAAACGTAAAATTGGAAGGAGCAACTCTTTGAAGCTTTTGAGAAATTAGCATTGGCATAAAAAAAGGAGATAAAGGCTTTATGGTGATCAAGTATTTTTTTTTGGCTCTTCATAAAAAATTGACGTGTTGTTGTATTGAATCAATTGAAGTGGTGTGATGGTTAGATGTTATATTGATTATGGGTTGTAAAAATCATTAGCCAATGATTGGAATTTTAAGAATTGAGATTTCTTAAGATATGGTAGGCTATTAAAGGATCTGCCCAACTTTAGCCCATTATTTGCTTTAACTTATGCGACTATTGCTTATAACTCCGACTTTGTTTGAGGATACAATGCATACAAGTGGACAAAATTTCCTCTATTATGTTTTGACAGTGACATTAAGATAATCTTTCCTTTTAATTGATTGTTTAAGGTGGGTTTATTAAGGGGTATCTTTAACCTTAATGGTTAGTGATATTGGAACTTGACCTCAATTAATATAATTGACCTTGTTAATTAATATTTTTGGTAGATTGAAGTCATTGGAGTTTTTTTGGTTGGTGTTCTACTCGTTGCAAGGTTGAAAAATTTGTCAGTAGCAAGGTAAGTGAGACTTTAAGCTTTGGGTGCTTACTTTTTAAATTCATTTTAAAAATTATATTTTTGTCTGCCCAGTTCATGTGTTGGGACGAGTGTGTGCTTGGCAGAATTGGTGTCCTTCAAGGCCAACCGTATATACTTTATGTTTAAGAATACCAATTCTCCTGTTATAAATTATTTTGTGATGTGATATGATTGTGTAATGTAAGATTGGGGCATTCTCTATGCTTTTTAATTCAATTGGGGCATTGTGTATGCTTTCCTTGAGCATTGTGTATGCTTGTTGATTTGATATGGGATATTGTGTATACTTTTCTTGAGCATTGTGTATGCTTGTTGATTTGATATGGGACATTGTGTATGCTTCCCTGAGTATTATGTATACTTCTGATATGTATTGTGTTTGTTCCCGAAACTCTCAGTGTTGGTTAATTACTTTAATTATAAATTATGATAAGTGCTTTGTATGAATTGTATTGAGGTATATGGTTCTTGATGAAGGATTTTTGGACCTCGTTGGTCACCTTATTATGTTATAATTCCAGTGTGTAATAATTTTATGCTCTTTGAGTTGTAGTATTTTTTAATACTTGTCCCAGGAGTACTTAAAGTAGCGAGTCGATGATCTTATTGAGTTATATTTATATATATCTCACTCGTTACCTTCATGTCTGCAGATACTACCGCGCAAGGTGAAACTAGTGGGTGACGGTTCCTTCGTAAGGATTCTATTGCTAACGTGAAACTTTGCATTATTCGTGAAGGTTTTTCTTTCAAATTTATCTATCTAGTTTATGTTTATTTTTGTTGGGTTTGCATGCCCGAAGGTTGAACTCATGTAACTCTATTTTAGATGCTCCATGGTCTTAGTGTGAGATTTGGGACAAAGAATTAGTTCTCGAGTGATTGTTGAATTTATAGTTTGATTATGAAATTTTGTTGAACTAATATTATCTATTTATTGATGCATTGAAGTTGTACATATCTTACCTTAGAGTTTATTATCTGGTAAAGGGTAAGGATGATTGGTTCTTCTGACAAGTGGTGTTTGTGGATTCCAGTCACGTTGTGAGATTATTTTAGGACGTGACATATTTGGGGGCTTGGATAGATATCATAGTCCTAATTTAAGAATTGTTTGTCTTTATCGTTATAGAAATATCCGAGTTATGGATTTGATATGATAATAATTAAGTGGTGCATATCTATTATTCCAGTAGTGCCAAGTGAGAACTGATATCATGAATTATTGACATATTGAG
This sequence comes from Capsicum pubescens, assembly GCA_030864215.1. Classification (NCBI taxonomy): domain Eukaryota; kingdom Viridiplantae; phylum Streptophyta; class Magnoliopsida; order Solanales; family Solanaceae; genus Capsicum; species Capsicum pubescens. The sequence goes on along the minus strand of CM061540.1, from coordinate 109,087,078 downwards.
TTGATTCTGAGCTCACATATACATGTATTAAATGAACTATTATCTTTATTTTGATTTGATTGTAAGCATTACATCCTCATTTCATTTACACATATTCATGAGACATTGGTACTATTAAGAAACATTGATGTGAAAGAAAATCGAGATATTTTATGAAAACCCTTGATCCATGATCAATAGCCAGAGAGAAGAATAAGATACTTTTATGAAAAATCCTTGATCTGTGAATATAAAAGGGAGAGGAAAGTTGACATTTGAGGTAGCATACGAATTGCGAACACCCCATGGATCCTTTTTGAGAGCACTAAGGCTCGGTAGGTGTATACAAAAAGTCATGTGATGACTTTCAATCATTTGTCATGATCCCATATTCATTGCATTGCATATGCATTTTCACATTCTTTTATGTACTTGACGTGTATTTAGTTTCTGTATGTGTTTAGTGTTTATTTGTTTTTATTTGTTCCTTATATACGTATATTAGAGCTGTTAGTGGAGATGGTGTGAGCTATCATTTGAGAACTTTTTTATTTGCAGGTTAGGTTCTAGTACAAGTACAAGACACGACAACTGATTTCGTATTTTTCAGAGTTGGTGATCTAAGTACTGGTATGTTCTTGGGTGTTCAGAGCTGACTCCAACCTTCTCTTATCTATCTAGATATCTTTACTTATGTTCAGAGATAGATATTTATATTTTCAGTATTTCGATTGTTGTGCTTAGATGCTCTAACACTTATGACACCAAATGTTGGAAGTTTATGATATTTCTTTTAGTCTTCCACTATCTTTATATATGTGTGACTCCACTTTGTTCTAGGAGTCTCGTCTGTCTTATTTTCTTTATTATTTCACACTTTTTTCCCTTTGGGTATTTGATGTGAGGCCAATTTTTTATATATTTAGTTATTATTTGTCTCATATTTAGTATTTTTATTTTTTTTATTTTTGAGCATTGATTTTATGACTTATGTTTAATACTCTACTTTTATTTGTAGGAAAAAATTGGTGTATAAATGAAGGAATTTGAAATAAAAATGAAATTAAAATTGAGAAGTTATATAAGGAAATCAAGAAGATAGTTTAATGGATTAAATTTATTATAATAATATATTTCTTACATATGAAATTGAATGACGTGAAGAGAAAAGTAATGGTTTCATGTGCCAGCTAAGGAATGAATAATAGAAAAGGAAAAGTCGAGGCCGCTCAACTGTACCTTGTGCAGTTTGACATTCAATTGGACTGAGTTTGACTTTCCCAATTCATTTTAAACTTAGTTATTTTATTTTAGAATTTTCTTACATCTATAAATATTCCACAAAAATAGTTTTTATGAAACTTTGATAATTTTTCATAACTTTTAGAATTTGTGAATTTTTAATTTATTTAGAGAAATCTTGGAGCCATCTTGGAGGTTGGAGAAAATTAATTTATTCTTTTCTTATCCATCTTTATTACTTATTCTTTGAAAATTCAAGATTCTAGATTTATTATATTTAATTTTAAGTTCATAATTATGATTTTGTCTATAATTTCTAATTGTGACTTCAAGCCGTGAGTAGCTAAATCACACAACTAGGATTGTGAGAATCATGATGAATTAACGAAGTAGGTTAAAGTACAGAGTAATTCTTGAACGGTGTATATGCAAGCATTGTTGTTTCCTTGGATTTGATTATTTTTTTACGGTGTACAATGCTAGAACTCGCCTAATCTTTGCTCGGGATGAAAGGAAGAGTACAAATGGGAAGTAGGAAATAAGCAACAGATACTTGAAACTACCATACTTCACTTAATACCTTGAACCGATAATTCAAAATAGCTAATTTGGGATCCAATATAGGGGTTAGTAATGTAGGTTCAGGAGAAGAGAAAGCTTACTTTATGATATTACTTAGAAATGAGTGTAAAACTATTTTAAGTATACATAACCTATTAATTCTATATGCTAAGCATCGAGATAGATCTCTAGTACGTAGAACCTATGGAGCATAAAATCATGGGAAACACAATCCTAGTTCATCATTCTAATTAATTTTCTCAACATAAACTGATATTTGTTTACTTGTTACTTCAATTTTAAAAATTTAAAAACTGTTTACTTGTTCTTAAAATCCACTGATTGGAAATAAACGACTAAGAACCTAAATAACCAATTGATCTAGGTCCTAACCAGATTCTTCATGGGATTGACCCCAATGTTAATTGGGCTCTATATTTGACAACAATTGCTTTGTACTTCATTGCAAGGTGTAATTGGGCGACATAAAATTTTGGCACTGCTGTCGAAAAATATGATTAAAGGTTAGATTAATTGTTTAGTTGACTATTAGTCCTTATTTCTTGTATATATTTGTAATACCCTAAGTTCTTGATCATTAGACCCTCTATGAGATAAATGGTGGGATTATCTTTCCAACGCCACCAGTCTCGACTTAATCCAAGATTAGGGTAAAAAGTTATGGACAAATTATGGTGGTGATGTCAAACTGCAATAACAACGGCTCTAACCACGACTAATTTTCAAACATAACGAGTTGATAGGAGGACTCGTTTCCACAACGGTGAGGAAGCCGAGACTTTGGCCACTTATGAGTCCAGGGAACGACTCGTTGTGAGACATAATGAGCCATTAGAAGGGACTTATTGTCACAATAGAAGGATACCCAAGAGTTTATTTGCTGACTATGATTCTTTATGATGAATAGTTATGATGGATATTCAGTCATTATAAGAGACCCATCATCATAACAATGAAGGAATAGATTGCCGATCCTCAGGTAACGACTCTAGTCCATGACTCGTGGTCTGACCTCATGAGTCATTACCTAAGTCGTGACGACTTGAAACATCCTGGGTTTTGACCCTTAGAGAATTTCCTAGAATTCTATTCTTCGGACCCAATACGACTCAAGGGTACGATCCATATATTGGGGAACGAGTAGTATGGTCCTATCTTATGCTGACCAGTATTAGTTGGTGGGGTGGTTTTGATCACTGAAAAGGGTACGACTTAGGGGTATAAGTCATAAGGGCTTAGTATGAGTCATATCAGGGACTCATAAGTCATGGGTACGACTCGTATGTTGGGGTTACGGCTTGGTTGGATGAGTCGTATATTGGACAGTGTTTGATCCAAGTTTGAGGCATGGATACAAATGGTGGGTACCAATCGTATAGGAGGATATGACTCGTATGAGTCAGTCGTATCCCTATTACGAGATTTTTAAGAGACTTAAGTGGGGGTATTCTGTATATTTCCCTACTTATCCTAATTGGTACCCATGACTTCTAATATACTTAGGAGGTTATTTACCCTATTATTCTATTCATTAACACTTAAAAACTATTCCAAAACATCTCATAATTCTCTCAAGAGCTTTTGGGGCAAGAAGGCTAGGGTTTTATCTTGAGGATTTCTTTGGGGCTTGCTTTGGTGATTTATTTCCAACAATTCTTCATTATAAGGCATGATTCTCTTCCCTCATTGTAATTTCAACTAAAGGCATGATTTATATGATTGATTTTATGGTTTTACTATTTCATGATTATGGCTTTCAACTATTATTTGGGGGTTTTGATATTAAATGCTTGGTTATGGTTCCCTATGGTTTTAATTATGCTTTTATATACATTAATGATGGTTTTGGTCAATTGTATTGCATGGTAATGGTTTAATGGTCTTTGGAATTGGTTTTGGTTATATTATGCCCTCGAGATGTTTGATAAAATATTTATAAGGATATATTCATTGAATTGACTCTTTTAATGGAACTCTTGCATATTTTAAACTTGGTAAAGGAACTTTGCATGGTTTAAATAGTTTGAAAATGCTAAAGGCTAAATGGTTATTCTTGTGGAGAACATAAAAGTCTCCCAAGTGGTTTAATGTAGTATATGGAAGGGCACTTGAAAGTTCAATTAACCTAAATGGTTTGGCTATGGATATTACTTGCAAGTAAGGGGTGATATGAAGATACCACTAATATTGGCCTTGGTTAATAAAATGGTAAATAGATTTAGTTGGTTAGTCAAAAATGGTTTTAAGTGGGCATTAATGGTGGGGTGTGTAGCAAAGCCGTGGAAGATGGCAGTCCCGGGTGGACCGAAACTGAAAACTCGTATTTGCCGATATGAGGATTGTTCTTAGTGGACCGTGTGCATGATGTCACACTATTAGGGGATATACTAGTCATACCATGGGATACTTCCCTGGTCATGCGGCTACACGCACTGGCGCTCTTTTAGCAGGGGGAGCTGAACCCATATCGCCCGTAGATGGTTTAGGACGGTTAAGCTATACAGCCTAGGTAAAGGTTTTTCAATGTATGCTAAACCTGGTTCTCTTTCCTAGAACTTATATATGTATGGTTGTATGTATTATGGATGGTTTTGCTTGGTTTTATAACTGGCATTATTTTATCCTTATCCTAAGAGTCATACTAGCGGTCACTCGCTAACCCCGTCTACTGGCGGCTATATACCCACACTATGTAGGAACCGACTATTCTACTCCTCCTGTTTAGCAAGTTGATTCGGTATCAGCATTTGGAATGAAGTGGTAAGCTTCCATCTATTAGGAAAACAACATTTTATGTTATGGATTTCTTTAGACACTTTTCTTTTATTTTGAATATTTGTTTTGTCCATGGTTGGGGGCATGTCCCAACTGAATTTATTTACTCTCTTTGATAGAGGCTTTGTGGTATTTCTGGGGGTTGATATGGACAGTATCGGTATTGGTGCCAACCTTGGCATTGGAATAGGTTGGTGGGCTAACACTACATCATAAGATTTCTCACTGCTCCATCATATTACATTTTGGGATTAATTATATTCAATTTTTTCTAGCTTATTTAGTTATTACCTGGTTTATGGACTAAGGTTTGATTTGGTGTGGTTGGATGGTTAGTGTGATACGGTTGGATTCAGTTAGGTCAATCACGGTTGTGACCCTATCCTAGAGTCTAGATGAGAACATTTATGATATTTGTTATATGTTTGAAATTTAGCCCATCAAAAGCTGGATAAAGGTGGATGGGTTGGGTAACAGGGGGCGGTCCCTGTCCTGGTTGGACTTGGAATGCCCATTACGACAAGGCTCGGGGTCGGGTCATGTCAAGTTAGTATCAGAGCCTAGGTTCATGGTCATTTGGGAGTCCACAAAGCCATGTCGAGTAAAGTTTTTTTTTTGTGATGTGAAGCGCGTCACACTTATAATAGAGAGGCTACATAGCATTTAGGAATGTTTCACTTTCTTGATATTCTATCTTTAAGCTTGAGTTTTCAATCCTGGAATTCTCTCTAATCCTTGTTTGTTCGTCTTTCAGACCATGCCTCTAAGATTTAGAAAACAAGAAAATTCTTTCGTCCTATCTAGGGATAATGCTGAAGGGGTACGTCCTACGTCTGGAGTACATCTTTGATTGCATGGTCCTATTCCTGATGGTTCTGGAGTTCTCCTATTTCGGCTAGTTCTCCTCAGGTCCCTCAGGATAATGTGATGAACATGGAACTTTCGTCAGTTTATTCATGTTATTGCCTTACTGGTAACTGCTCAGGCTGAGCGAGGTGCGGCTGGTGGTTTGTCTTCTGAGACTATAAGGGTTGATCAATTTATGAAAATAGATCCTTCAAATTTTACTAGAGTAAAGGTGGAGAAAGATCCACAAGACTTCTTGGATGCGATAGAAAAGATCTTTCGGGTGATGCAGGATACTAATGTAGGGGGGGTTAACTTTGTAGCTTATTAGGTCAAAGATGTTGCTTATCAGTGGTATGAGGAGTGGGATAGGCATATAGGTGACATGGAAGAGGAAGGGTTATGGGAGACTTTTTCTAATGCTTTCTTGGATCGGTTCTTTCCTTAAGAGCTGAAAAAAGCTAAAATAGAGGAGTTTGTGGACCTCGGGCAGGGGAGGATGTTAGTAAAGGAATATGCTTTAAAGTTCCATTAGCTATCAAGTTATGATCCTAACTTAGTGGCTGATATGAGGTCGAGAATAAGGAAGTTCGCTTCTGGGTTGAATAGAGATTTGATTCTAGAGAGCAAGACTGCCTTGCTGATTAAGGATATGGACATTTCTTGGTTGACTGTTAATATGCAACAAGTTAAGGATGGGAAGAAGAAACAGGCGGAGTTTGGGGATAGGCAGGGAAAGAGGAGCAGGTTTTTTTACCAAGAAAATGCTCAGTCTCAGGGTGGTATAGATGGTGGCTAGTGGCAAGAAAAAAAGTGAGGAGGGGGGGAGGGGTCTGGCTACTTTTCTGCTAGTGCTCCTTATCAGTCGGGAGACATGCATCATCAATTTGGTGACAATTCTCGAGCACAGGTTTCCCAATCTCAGGCGCGCGGAATTCAGTCAATTTCTTTATGTCCTTCTTGTCGATTTTGTGGTCGTCTTCATCAGGGTTATTGTGAGGAAGGAAGGGAAAAATGCTTCAAGTGTGGCCAGGTTGGCCATTGACTCATGGATTATTCGGTTAACAAAGTTGCTACAGGGGCAAATAAGATTCCTATGGATTCATCTTCTGCTCCTACACCTGGTGACGTGGCATCTGCTTCTATTACTTCTCCTAGTTCTAGTATTGGTCAAAACAGGTTGTATGCTTTGGCATCCCGATAGGAATCCAAGGCATCACTTGATGTCATTGCTGGTACGTTACATATTTTCTCTCGTGATATATTTTATTTGCTTGATCTGGGGTCTACTCTTTCCTATGTGACTCATTATGTGGCTGTGTCTTTTGTTTTTGATTCAAAAGTTATTCAGGATCCTTTTTCTATTTCTACCACGGTAGGTGACTCGATTATTGCTAAGACAGTCTATAGGGGGTGTGTGGTATCTGTTGGTAGCAAGCATACCTTGGCGGATCTATTTGAGTTGGATATAGTAGATTTTGATATAATTCTAAGTATGGATTGGTTGCATTCTTGTTATGCATCTTTGGATTATCGGACCCGTAAGGTTATCTCTAAGTTCCCTGGTGAACCAGTTATAAAATAGGAAGGTAGTTCCTTTGCTTCTAGGGGAGGTTTATTTCTTATCTTAGAGCTCGAAGGTTAATTTCCAAGGGTTGTCTTTATCACTTGGTCTGGGTTAAAAATTCTAACTCAAAAGGTCTTTCTTCGTCTTTGGTCCCTGTGGTTAATGAGTTTCCCGAGGTCTTTCTGAATGATCTTCTTGGTATTCCTCCGAATAGAGAAATTGAGTTTGGTATTAATTTGCTTTCAGACACTCGCCCAATTTTTACTCCTTCGTATAGAATGGCTTCGGCTTAGTTAAGGGAACTCAAGGAGCAACTTAAGGTTCTTCTGGACAAAGGGTTTATTCATTTTAGTGTATCTCCTTGGGGTACACCAGTGTTGTTTTTGCGCAAGAAGGATGGTTTCCTTAGGATGTGCATTGACTACAGGTAGTTGAACAAGGTGACGGTCAAGAACAGGTATCCTCTTCCCCGGATAGATAACTTGTTTGACCAGTTTTGAGGTGACAAGTTTTTCTCTAATATAGATCTTTGGTCTGGGTACCATTACCTTAAGATTAGGGAGGTGGATATCCCTAAGACGACTTTTTGTACTCGGTATGGGCATTTTAAGTTGTTGGTGATGTCAGTTGGGTTGACTAATACTCCGACGGCATTTATAGACTTGATAAATAGAGTGTTCAGGCAGTATTTAGATCTCGTCATCATTATATTTATTAATGACATTTTGGTTTATTTGAAGAGTGAGGTGGATCATTCTATTCACCTCTGTGTGGTGTTGCAGGCTTTAAAGGAACAATAATTGTATGCCAAGTTCTCTAAGTGTGAGTTTTGGTTGAATGCTGTGACTTTCTTGGTTCCTATAATTTCTACTAGAGGGATCATGGTGGATCCGCAAAAGGTTGTTATGGTGAAGAGGTGGCCTAGGCCCATGACTCCATCTATTATTTAGAGCTTCTTGGGTTTGGCCAGGTATTATAGGTGATTTGTGGAAAGATTTTCTTTGATAGTTTCTCCTTTGACAAAGTTGACTCAGAAGAAGGTTAAGTTTTCTTGTTCGGATACTTGTGAAGGGAGTTTTGAGAAGTTGAAGGATAAGTTGACTTCGGCTTCAATTTTGACTTAGCCGGAAGGCAATGATGGGTTTATGGTTTATTGTGATGCATCTTAGCTAGGGATTAGTTGTGTTTTGATACAACATGGGAAGGTGATTGCCTATACTTCTCAATAGTTGAAGGTATATGAGAGTAAGTATCCTTCTCATGATTTGGAGTTGTTGGCGGTTGTGTTTGCTTTGAAAATATCGCAGCATTATCTGTATGGTGTTCATGTGGATATATTTTTTTATCACAAGAGTCTTCAGTACGTTTTCACTTAGAAAGAGCTAAATTTCAAGCAAAGGAGTTGGCTTGAGCTTCTCAAGGATTATGGTATGAGTCTTCACTACCACCCAGATAAGGCTAATGTAGTTGCTAATGCTCTTAGCAGGTTATCCATGGGTAGTCTGGCTCATGTGAAGGAAGAAAAGTGGGAATTAGTGAAAGATATTCACCGCTTGGCTAATCTTTGGGTTCATCTCTTGGACTCTAAGGATAGTAGTGTGATTGTGAAAGAAGTGATTTGATTTTCTGTTGGTGCAAAGGTTAATGAAAAGAAAGCGATAGACGTTGTCTTGACAAAAATCAAGAGTGATGTTGGTGGGAAAAAATGGCAGTATTTGAGATCACTGGTGATGGTACTTTACAGTGCCAAGGGATGTTGTGTGTTCCAGATGTCGACGAGTTGAGACAAAGGGTTGTAGCTGAGGTACATGAGTCGCTCTATGTTATTCATCTCGGCTCGACAAAGATGTATTATGATCTGAGGGAGATCTATTGGTGGAATGGCATGAAAAATAATGTGGTTGATTTTGTGGCCAAGTACATGGTGTGTCAACAACTTAAGGTTGAGCACATGAGGCCAGGGGGTTGTATCAAGAAATAGAGTTGCCCAAATAGAAGTGGCAAATGATCAATATGGATTTCGTTACCATTTTTCCTTGGTCTCGGAACCAAATTAATTTGATTTGGGACATCGTGGATAGGATGACTATGTCTACACACTTCTTGCCAGTGCGAACTACCTTTTCGCTAGAGGATTATGCAAAACTGTATATTTAAGAGATTGTAAAGCTGCATAGGGTACCTATCTTGATTATTTCTAATCATGGTACGCAATTTACGTTTTATTTCTGGTGTTCTTTATAGAAAGGGTTGGGGCTTAAAGTTATTCTGAGTACTACTTTTCATCCGTAGTCGGATGAGCAAGTGGAGAGAACTATTCAGACTTTGGAGGATATGCTTCAGGCCTGTGTGATTGATTATGATGGGATTTGGGTTGAGCATCCCTTTGGTGGAGTTTCCTTACAATAATAGCTACCATTCTAGAATTGGTATGGATCCTTTTGAAGCATTATATGGTAGGAGGTGTAGATTTCCTATTGGTTGGTTTGAGCTTGGGGAGGCAAACTTGTTTAGCCCATATTTGGTTTATCAAGTGATGGAGAAAGTGATGCAGAATAGGCTTAAAGCTGCCTAAAGTCTCCAAAAGTTCTATACGGATATTTGGTGTAGAGACTTGGAGTTTGAGGTTTGGGATAGGGTGTTCCTCAAAGTGTCCTCCATGAAGGGAGTGGTATGGTTTGGTAAGAAGGGGAAACTCAATCCTCGGTTTGTTGGTCCTTATGTGATTTTGCGGAGAGTTGGAAATGTTGCTTATGAGTTGGAGTTGCCATCTAACTTGATTTTGGTTCACCCAGTCTTTCATGTTTCTATGTGGAGGAAGTGCATTGGTGATCTTTCTTTGGTTGTTCCTTTGAAATGATTGGGTATTTTTAATTCTCTATTTTATGAAGAGGTCCCGGTTGAGATATTAGATAGGCAAGTTCGTAGATTGTGGACCAAGGATGTGGCTTCGGGTAAGGTTCTATGGAGAAACCATAAGGTGGAAAAAGCAACTTGGGAAGCGGAAGAGGACATAAAGTCCAAGTATCTACTTTTTTTTCTGCTCTTGGGATTCGAGCTGAAGGTAATGTGTCATCAACAAATCTTGATTTTCTGAGTTTGTTAAAGGAAAGATTAACATCTTTGCCTCTTTATTTTCAAACTTTGTTAAAAGGATGTTTGATAATGCAAATGACTCTGTGTGTGGTTACCCCTACCTTGTTCGTCATTCAGGGATGAATGTTCCTAAAGGAGGAGACTGAAACATCCTGGGTTTTGTCCCTTAGAAAATTTCTTGGAATTTCATTCTCCGGACCCAATATGACTCAAGGGTATGAGCCATATGCTGTGGTACGAGTGGAACGGTACCGTTGTATACTGACCAGTGTTGGTGGGATGGTTTTGGTTACTAGAATGGGTACGGCTTAGGGGTAATTCGTAAGGGCTTGGTACGAGTCGTATCAGGGACTCATAGGGTGGGCAGTGTTTGATCCTCCATGTATTTCATTCTGCCAGGGATACAGGTCATGGGTACCACTCGTATGTTGTGGTAACGGCTTGGTTGGATGAGCCGTATACTGGATAGTGTATGATCCAAGGTTGAGGCTTGGATACGAATGGTGGGTACCGATCGTATAGGAGGATACGACTCATATGGGTCAGTCGTATCCCTGTGATGGGATTTTTAAAGGACTAAAGCAGGGGTATTCTGGATATTTCCCTACTTATCCTAATTAGGACCCACGACTTGTAATACACTTTGGAAGTTTACCCTATTATTCTATTTATTTACACTTAGAAACTATTCCAAAACATTTCATAATTCTCTCAAGAGCTTTTGGGGCAAGAAGGCTAGGGTTTTATTTTGAGGTTTGCTTTGGTGATTTCTTTTCATCAATTGTTTGGTATAAGGCATGATTCTCTTCCCTCGTTGTAATTTCAACTAAAGTCATGGTTTTACTATTTCATGATTATGGCTTTCAACTATTATTTGGGGGTTTTGATATTAGATGCTTAGTTATGGTTCCCTATGGTTTTAATTATGCTTGTATATGCATTAATGGTGGTTTTGGACAATTGTATTGCATGGTAATGGTTTAGTGGTCTTTGGAATTGGTTTTGGTTATATTATGCCCCCAAGGTGTTTGATTGAATGCATATAAAGATATGTTCATTAAATTGACTTCTTTTATTGGGACTCGTGCATGTTTTAAACTTTGTAAAGAAACTTTGCATGGTTTAAATGGTTTGAAAAGGCTAAATGGTTATACTTGCAGAGAACATGGAAGTCTCCCAAGTGGTTTAATGTGGTATATGGAAGGGCACTTGAAAGTCCCCTTAACCTAAATGGTTTGTCTATGGTTATTACTTCCAAGTAAGGGGTGGTATGAAGATACCACTAATATTGGCCTTGGTTAATAAAATGGTAAATGGATTTGGTTGGTTATTCGGAAACAATTTTAATTGGGCATTAATGGCAAGGTGTATAGCAAAGTCGTGAAAGGTGTCGGTCCTGGGGGGACCAAAATTAGCAACTCATATTTGCCGATATGAGGATTAGTCTTAGTGGACAGTGCGCACGATGTCACACTATTGGGGCATGTACTAGTCATCCCATGGGATACTTCCCTGGTCATGCGGCTACACACACTGTGGCCCTTTCAGCAGGGGGAGCTGAACCCATATTGCCCGTGGGTGGTTTAGGACAGCCAAGCTACACAGCCTAGGTAAAGGTTTTCAATACATGCTAAACTCGATTCCCTTTCCCGGCATTTATATATGCATGGTTATATGCATTATGGATGGTTTTACTTGGTTTTGTAACTAGCATTATTTTATACTTATCCTGAGGTTCATGCTAGCGGTCACTCTCTAACCCCGTCTACTGGCGGCTGTATACCCACTTTATGTAGGAACTGGACATTCTATTCCTGTTTAGCACCCGGATTCAGTATCATCATTTGGACAAAAGTGGTGAGCTTTCATTAGTTTGGAAGACATCATTTCATGTTATGGATTTCTTTAGACACTTTTCTTTTTATTTTGGATATTAGTTTTGGCCATGGTTGGGGGCATGTCCCAATCAGATTTGTTTACTTTTTTGGATTGAGGCTTTGTGGTATTTCTGGGGGGGGGGTGGTATGAACGGGATTGGTATTGGTGTCGGCCCTGGTATTGGAATAGGCTGGTGGGCTGACACCACATCATAGTACTTCTCACTGCTCCAACATATTACATTTTAGGATTAATTATATTAAATTTTGTCTAACTTATTTGATTATGGCCTATGATTTGGTTGGGTGTGGTTAGGTGGTTGGTGCGATACGGTTGGACTCAGTTGGGTCGGTCACAATTATGACCCTATCCCAGAGTCTTGACATTTACTGTTTATTTGATCCGAGTTTTACCCTATATTATGTGACCCTTTATGTGTCTGTGTACTTTGGTTTGACCATAAAAATATTTTGGACCCTTTTTTTCTGTGTCTACTCTAGTGGGTGATTCTATTATTACTAGAAATAATCTATAGGGGTTGTGTGATGTCTATCTTTCATAGGGAGACATTGGTTGATTTGATAGAACTTGGCATGGTGGATTTTGATGTGATCTCTGTGATGGATTGGCTTTATCCGTGCTATGCTTCTCTGGATTATAGGACCCAAAATGTCAATTTTTATTTTCCTAATAAGTCGCTAATTGAATGGAAGGAAAGTTCCTTAGTGCCTAACGAGGGGTTTATTTCTTATCTTAGGGCTCAAAAATTGATTTTGAAAGGGTTTCTGTATCATCTTGTTCGGGTTAAAGATTCTAACTTTGAGAGTCCCTCTTTACAATTTATCCCTATGGCTAATTAGTTTCCTGAAGTTTTTCTCAATGTAGTGAGATAGATCTTGGGATTGATCTTCTATCAGATACCCGCCCTATTTCTATTCCTCCTTATAGGATAGCCTCGACTGAACTAAACGAACTAAAGGAGAAATTAAAGAATCATCTTGATAAGGTTTTCATTTGTCCTAGTGTTTCTCCGTGGGGTGCTCTTATGCTTTTCATGCGAAATAAAGATGGGTCTCTTTAGATTTGTATAGATTATTGTTAGTTGAAAAGGTTACAGTGAAAAATAAGTATCCTCTTTATAGGATTGATGACTTTTTCGATCAGTTTTAGGGTGCTAGGTGCTTTTCTAAGATTGATCTTTATTTGGGATACATCAGTTGAAAATTATGGAGGTTGATATTCCCAAGACTGCTTTCCAAACTCGGTATGGCCATTATAAGTTTTGGTTATATCATTTGGGTTAAATAATGACTCTTTTTGAGGATCTTAATCATATGAGGTGCAGGTCTCCTATTAGATGGTTTGAAGTGGGTGAGACTAGGTTGTTTGGCCCTGACTTGGTTCACCAAGTCATGGAGAAGGTGAAAGTGATTAGAGATAGGCTTAAGACTGATCAAAGTTTCCAGAAGTCTTATGCGGATGTGAGGCAGAGGGAGTTGAAGTTTGAATTAAGTGACTGGGTGTTCTTGAAGGTCTCTCCTATAAAGAGAGTCATGAGATTTGGGAAAAGAGGAAGCTCATCCCTGATTATATTGGTTCATATCAGGTTGTGAGGAGAATTGAGAATGTCGCTTATGAGCTAGATTTGCTAGTGATTTTGGCTTTGATTTATCTTGTTTTCCATGTGTCCATGCTGAAAAAGTGTATGAGTGATCCTTATTTTATAGTGCCCGTTGATGATGTTGTGGTTAAGGATTCATTTTCCTATGAAGAGGTCTCAATTAAAATATTAGATAGGCAAGTTCATAGATTGCGGACCTAGGATTTAGCTTTGGTAAAGGCTCTTTGGAGAAATCAAAAGATGGAGGAATCTACATGGGAATCTGAACAAGTCATGTAATCCAAATACCCGTTCTTGTTTCAAGCGATGGATGAAAGTGCTTAAGGTATAAGCTTAGTTTCCCTCTTGTTGCCTTTTTAAATTGTCTCTGGATTCTGTTTACATTCCTTTTTTGATCAGGATAAGGGTGCCCTAACTTCTTATTTGAGGATGAATGATCCAAATGGGGTGTAATGTAATACCCCAAGTTGTTGAGCACTAGACCCTCCATGAGATAAATGGTGGCATTAGCTTTCCAATGCCACTAGTCTCTCCTTAATCCAATATTGGGGAAAAAAGTTATGGCCAAATTGCGGTGGTAATGTCAAACTGCCAGTGATAATGACTCTGATCACAACTCATTGTAAAAAATAGCGACTCATCGGGAGGACTCATTACCACAGTAGTGAGGAAGCCCAGACTTTGAATATTTGATAATGAGTCCAGGGAATGACTCACTGTGAGACATAACGAGTTGTTAGGAGGGACTCATTTTCACAACAAAAGGATACCCAGGAGTTTATCCCATGACTACAATTCTTCATGATGACTTATGATGATGGAAAATGAGTCGTTATGAGAGAACCGTCATCATAACAGTGAAGGACTAGATTGTTGATCCTCAGGTAAAGACTCTAGGTCACGACTCGTGAACAGACCTCACGAGTCATTACCCAAGCCGTGACGGCTGTCTCCGGACTTTTCCTACATATTTTAATTAGGGTCTTTTTGGTCTTTTCCCTCCTCCACACTCTTTTACACTACTAAAAACACCCAAATGACCCCTTCTGCTACCAGGTATAAAATTAAATCAAACCTTACTTTTTCCTCTTTAACTCTCAAGGCAAGAGATATTAGGGTTTCACAGAGAATTCATCATTCAAGTTGTAAGTTTGATTTTTCTTAAAATTCTTTGGTATTTCGGGCATGTAGTTCATCCCTAACTTGTAGTTTTTTACATTGTGGCACTTATTTACTCAATATTCATGTGTTTTGAATAATGGGTTTGAACTCGGATTCAGGGTTTTTGGATGTTAACAGTTGAATTGCTTGAATTGATGGATTTTGGAATTGAACGGATGCATTGACACAATGTTTGTAAATTGATGATTTGGGTTTTATAAATTGGATGAATTTTTGCATGGTAATGGCATTAACTCAACCCACATTTTAAACCTGATCTTAAATTGGATATTTGCATAATTTAACTTATCTTTTGAAAATATTGCTTTCATAAAAGGGGTAAATGGATAAAAATGACTTTGAAAATCCTTGGTGGCCATAGTTTTGGATTTTAAATAGAACTTAGGAGTCTAATGGTTAACTGGACTGGTTTGGCATAATTGATTTAGCTTGCAAGCATATTGGTATAATGATACCATGTTGGAAAATGCCTTAATAAATAATCCTTGGTTAATGGTTGAGTGTATGTGTAAACTATTTTTATTTGGGCTTAAAGAGAATTGTGTAGCTTACCACAAAGGTGTAATCCTAGGGCGACCAACACTGGAAACCACATTTGCCTACGTAGGGGTCTATGCGACCGTGTTCTTGGTGCACACTTTATATTTTATATAGCTATCATCATGGTGCCTTTAGCCTTTTCTAGATTTCTTCGATAGCCCTTTTAGTAGGGGGAGTCAGACCAATATAGCCCGTGATTGCCTTTAGGATGGAGCAAGCTACATAGTTCAGGTTAATGGTTATAAACTCACATATTCACGTATTTCAGGCATGTATCTCATTCCCTAACTTTAATTTTTCATTGTGGTACTTAATTACTCATTATCCACGTCGTTTGAATTGATGAGTTCGAAATTGAGTTGAGGGATTTTGATTGGTACTTGAATTACTTTTCCCATGGTTTAAATTAAGGGTTTATGCTTTAAAATTATGGTTTTTGGACTGAATGGGTGAATTGCAATGGGAATTAGAATGGGAAATATGGGTTTTCCCAAATTGATGACTTTTTTACTAAATAATGGCATTAACCCCAACCCACTTTGTAAAATTTGGTTTTGAACATGGATATTTGCATAATTCAACTTATTTATGAACCCATTGTATTGCATTAATGGTTAGTTTGTTAAAACAGATTTGAAAGGCCCTTGGTGGCCATGGTTTGGATTTTTAATATGGAACTTGGGAGTTTAATGGTTACACGGATTAGTTTGGCATGATTATATGAGCTTGCAAACATAACTGGGTATGAAGATATCAAGTGATAAATGCCTTAATATAAGGCTCCTGGGTTAATTGTTGGGTCTATGTGTAAACTATTTAAATTTGGGCTTAAAGGAAATTGTGTAGCTCACAGTGAAGGTGTAGTCCCAGGGGGACTAACACTGGAAACCACATTTGATAGAGTGGGGATTTATATGACCGTGTTCTTGGTTCACACACTATATTTTGGAATGGCTAGAGCCTTGGTGTCTTTAGCGCTTCCTCGGATTCCTTAGTTCGTGCAGCTAAGACGCACAGGGCCCGTTCAGCAGGAGGAGCTGAACCTAAATAGCCCATGAGTTCCTTTAGGATGGAGCGAGATACATAGTTCAGGTTAATGGTTTAAACTCTCATGTTCATGACCCTTGTCCCTATCTCGGCATCTTATATTTATGTATATGAATGTGATGTGTATGGTTTTTGACTGGTTTTGGCATTGGCATTATTCTATCACTTTTCTTCAGTTTCATGCCAGTGCTTATCTATAATGCACCGAGAGCACACCCTGGGCGACACACGGTGCTTACAGTCCCCAGGGACCACAAGCTAACCCATGAGCTGATACCTGCTGTGAGCACTAGATAACATGATCATAAATGCGGAAGAATACTGACATGCCATAAGGTTTTAATAACTAAATTCAAAACTAAAATATGAGTCTATAGAAAAATTGACTAAATCTGATAAAATACTGATAAACTGGATAACTAACTGTAATGTTTGAGTACTGAATAACTGACTTTAATGTCTGATAAGCCTCTAAAATTGAATGATTGTGATTTGATGGGACAGGCCCCAACTAACTCCAACTAACTACTAAACTGAGACATGAGATAAAGTAAGCCTATCCTCAAAGTATGAGGACTCACCACTGCTACTGCTGAGGATCTGATAAGTCTAATTGTGAATCGGGAACTAAGCGTCAAAACCTATGATATAATACATCACAATGCAAAAGCAAAGATATGTGATCAGTACTTTGAATATACTGGTATGCTAAATGAGGTAGGCTGATATGCATGGTTTCATGAACAGAACTAATAATTAACTGAATATGCATGTAACGCATGGAGTACTGAATATAGAGCATGAAATCTGTAGGTACTGGGAATATGTGAAAATCTGTAAATACTCAGTATGCATGAAAATCTATAAATACTGAAGATACATGAAATCTGTAGATACTGAGAATGAATGACCAAGAATATAACATGAACTGAGTAAAATCTGTAAACTAAAATAACTGAAACCTGTATGCTTTGGTCAAACAATGCTAAGACTGAATAACTGAACTGGGAATGTAACTGAGACTATATTTGAGACTGTGGGAGGTATCATCTAACCGACATTCCCCAATTTGAGCTAATCGGGGTCTAACCTGTAACCCCAGTTGGAAGGGTGTTAATACCATGCCATGGGTACTAACACTAACTGTGTGGATCCAATAAACTGTTATAATGTCCAAAGGACTAAGGTTGTCAAACCTGAATTGACGGGTGACCCCTGTGAGATAGTCAAGCCTAATATGACTGGACACTTCTCATATCCTACGCTGGCTATGTAGTTCTGGAGTATAGGGACTGCTACTAACGACTCCGCCTATCTTACGGGGAATCCACCATCCCTACACTCACACGGTGTTAAATCCTACTCCCAATTGAAAGACACTGGAATACTATATTGTTTTGAGTTTAACTAACTGATATTTGACTATTCTGATAATGCTCATAGTATGTTCTGAAGACTATTCTATAATGTACTGATACTAGACTATATAAACAACTATGGTTTTCGGGTATTCAATATCCCCAGGACTCAAAACAACAATAGTAAAATAGCACTGAAGCTTAAGGGACAAAACATGAAGGCTTTCATAAAACATTTACTCTTGTAGGCATTTTATCAAACACTTGTAGTCCGTAGCTTAGTCAAATCATGGGAATACTATAGAATTTGTATAAATAACATGAATTTAACATGAAAAGCACTAAGTCATGGTTTAATTTAATAAATGATAACATTAAAACATGGAGAATCGAATAAAAACAATAATTTCATTGAAACATGGTATAAAATCATAGTTCATGGAGATTCATGGGTGAAATCATAATTTAAAACATAATAACTTGGAAAGATTATAACTTGGTAATTAAAATGGGATACTTGGACTCCATGGGTGGAAGGGGCCCGTGGATGAACATTTTACATACCTTAACAGATGAATTACTTGAAGTTCTTGGTGAATTCTTGAGGGTTGGCCTTGAATTTGAGAGCTAGGGTTTGTATTTTAGAGAGAAAGCTCTTGAATTTTTGGGGAAAATTGAGTGAATAATGAACTTAAAACATTTTTATGGCTTAAATATCACACCTGGGCGGATTAAAATAATGGGAACGGACTGTTTTAACCCTGGGAAACACTTTTAATTTTTGTCAATTTTTTTTTTTAAAACACCACTGGGCGATGCGGCGCTATCGCTCCGCGTCACTAGAATTGGACAACTAGGAAAATGCACAGTGGCGCGATGCAGTGCAATTGTGTTGCCACTTTGTTTGTGACCTGGAATCTCACCGCGACACAGTGGTATCGCGTGGGATCACTGAAAATTGACAATTCTGAGCTGAGACTATGGCGCGATGCGCCAACATCGCGGAGGCCCACTGGTTTTTGACAATTTTCATTTATATTGGCTCTGCGACGTGCTAAGGGTCAAAATGATGGTGTTTAACGACTGAAACTTAAAATCACCATAACTTATTACCCGGTTATTGGATCTGGGCTAATTTTATATCGTTGGAAAGCTAATTCAATTTTCTACGCAATAGCAGGATCTAAAATGACAAATAATGAGTATTTCAGTAATTTTATATATGAATACTCATGTATTAAGACTTAGATTACGCTAAGGAAATACTGGGTATTACAATATCTCTCTCTTGGGATCATTCATCATCAAATGAGACTAGTTAAGCTAAGGGAAAACTGATGGACTGAGCTTACACACTGAGCATGCATGTCTTATGCATGGAATACATGACTGAACTGACTCATGAATACACGACTGACATGAACATGATGTGCAACTGAAACTGAGCACGATAGAGAGAAATCTTAAGAAGATTAGTACCTTATACTGAATCTGGATTCGCAGAGAAAAAATGAGGGTACTTGGTCCGTATATCTTCTTCTGCTTCCCAAGTGTCTCCCTCAACGCACTGATTCCACCAAAGAACTTTTACCAATGGAACTTCTTTGTTCATTAGTCTTCAAACTTAATGATCAAAAATTTCGACTGGAACTTCCTCAAAGGAAAGACTATTCTAAATATCTACACTTTCTAAGGGAACAACTACAGCTGAATCACTAATACACTTTTTCAACAATGAGACATGGAACACTGGGTGTACTGAGGCTAAATCTGTAGGCAACTCAAGCTCGTAATCTATCTTTCCAAAACGACTGAGAATTCTGAAGGGACCGACATATCGGGGACTGAATTTTCCTTTCTTGTCGAATCTCTTCACTCCCTCCATGGGAGAGATTTTCAAGTACATGAAATCACCAACCTCAAACTTGAGATCCTTTTTCCTTACATCAACATACGATTTCTGTCAGCTCTGGGTAGCCCCAATCCTTTATCTGATGAACTGAACCTTCTCTAACGCATCAAACACCAAGTCAGGCCCTACTACTACAGTCTCACCTACTTTAAACCAACCAATTGGAGATCTATATATCCTATCATTGAGAGCCTCAAATGGAGACATATGGATACTGGAATGATAGCTGTTATTATATGTGAATTCAATCAAAGGAAAGTAGTCATCCCAACTACCTTTAAAATCAATTACGTATGCTCTCAGCATATCTTCTAGAGGCTGAATGGTCCATTCTGCTTGACCATATGTCTGAGGGTGGAAAGATGTACTAAGATGGACTTGGGTACCAAGATACTTTTGGAATTCTTTCCAGAAATAAAAGGTAAACTGGGTACCTCTATCTGAGATGATAGATAAGGGAACACCGTACAACCTGACCAATTCTCTGAGATAGAGTTTGGTATAGTCCTCAGCTGAATAAGAGGTATGGACTGGCAAGAAATGAGTTAATTTGGTCATCTGATCTACGATAACCCAAATAGAATCATGTTGATGATGAGTACGAGGCAAATCCATCATAAATTCTATGTTAACTTTCTCCCATTTCCAAGTGGGACTACTGAACTCCTGCATGGACCCACTAGGCTTCTGGTGCTCAATTTTAACTTCCTGGCACATAGAGCATTTAGCTACAAACTTTGAAATATCTCTCTTCATCCTACTCCACCAATAGATCTCCCGCAAATCACGGTACATCTTAGTAGCCCCTGGATAAATAGAGTAACGTGCACCATGTACTTCTGCAAGAATTCGTTGCCTCAAGTCATATATACCAGGCATACATAGCCGACCCTGGCAACACTGCACACCATCTCCCGCTTGGGAGAAAACCTCCACTTTCTGGTCTCTGACTGATTCTTTCAACTTAACTAGACTGGGATCTCTATCCTAATTTTTCTTCACCTCAGAAACTAGAGATGATTCTAAACTACTCTGCAGCCATACACTACCTTCTGCTGAATTGAGTAAGAGGACACCTACTCGGGCAAGATGATGAGTTTACTTACCTAAATTCTTCTTACCATCCTCAACATGAGAAACACTACCTATAGACATTCTACTTAGAGTATCAACCACTACATTGGCCTTGCCCGGATGATACAGGACACTCATGTCATAATATTTTAACAACTCTAACCACCTTCTTTGACGCTGATTTAAATATTTTTGAGAGAACACATCTTGAGGCTCTTATGGTCAGTGAACACATCAACGTGCACCCCACACAAGTAATGCCCCCAAATCTTTAAGGCGAATACTACTGCTGCTAACTCAAGATCATAAGTCATATAATTCTTCTCATGGGGTTTAAGTTGTCTGGAGGCATAGGCTATGACCTTTCATCTATATATGAAGACACAATCCAAACCTACTCTAGATGCATCATAGTACATAACAAACCTATCTGAACAATCTGGCAAGGTAAGAACTGGGGCTGAGATGAGTCAAGTCTTTAACTCCTGAAAACTCTTTTCACAGGAATTTGACCACTGAAACTTGACTTTTTTTTGAGTTAATCTGGACATGGTGGATGCAATAGACGAAAACCCTTCAACAAACCGATGGTAATAGCCAGCTAACCCCATGAAACTCTTGATATCTGATGGAGAGATAGGTCTAGGCCATTTTTTCACCGCCTCAGTCTTTTGAGAATCAACTCTAATACCATCACCGAAAATAATATGGCCAAGGAAAGCTACTGATCTTAGCCATAATTCACACTTACTAAATTTAACGAATAACTGGTGAGCTGCAAGAGTTTTTAACATTATTCTGAGATGGTCTGCATGATCAATTTTGCTATGGGAATAAACAAGAATGTCATTAATGAAGACTATGACGAACATGTCTAAGTACTGCTTGAACACTCGGTTCATCAAGTCCATAAAAATTGTTGGGGCATTTGTGAGACCAAAGGACATAAATAGAAACTCGAAGTGACCATACCGAGTTTGAAAAGTTGTATTCGGAATGTCACATTCCCTGACTCTAAGATGATGATAGCCTGATCTATGGTCTATCTTTGAAAAATAGTTGGCACCCTAAAGTTGATCAAACAATTCATCGATTCTAGGAATTGGATATTTATTCTTGACTGTGACTTTGTTCAACTGATGGTAGTCTATGCACATTCTGAGAGAATCGTCTTTCTTACACACGAATAGAATAGGTGCGCCCTACGGGGAGATGTTGGGTTTGATGAATCCCTTATCTAGAAGATCCTTTAACTATTTTTTAACTCCTTAAGTTCAACTGAAGCCATTCTGTATGGTAGAATAGATATGGGCTGAGTACCTAGAAGAAGGTCTATTCTGAAGTCGATTTCCCTTTCGGGAGGAACTCTGAGAAGATCTTCAGGAAATACATCTGATAATTTATTTACTACTAGAGCTGATTCAAGAGTTGGAGTTTCTGAGTTAGAGACTTTGACTCACACAAGATGGTAAATACACCCCTTCGATATCATCTTTCTCGCTCTAAGGTATGAAATCAACCGACCCCTAAGACTGTGGTACTACCCCTCCACTTAAGGACTGGTTCATTTGGGAACTGAAAATGAACCATTCTGTTTCTACAATTAACTAATGCATAGCATGAGTAAAGCCAATCTATGCTGAGAATGACGTCAAAATCCGTCATCTCTAACTCCATGAGATCAATTAAAGTAACTTTTTGAGCTATTGTGATCGGACAGTTCCTGTATACCCGTCTGGCTACAATGAAAACACCTACTAGGGTAGACACTAAAAAGGGCTCTACTAGAGTTTTGAGATGGACTCTGAAATTGATGGCTATATATGGTGTTACAAAAGAAAGAAAAGCTCCAGGGTCTAGTAAGGCATAAACATATAAGTAAAAGACCTGAAATATACCAGTAACTATGTTAGCAGAATTTTTCTGATCTTGGTGGGACTAAAGAGCATATAATCTATTTGGACGCTGACCACTGGTAGCACGAGAAGCGGTACCCTACTGAGTTAGGTGACCAGATAAAACTGACGACTGATGGAATTAGCCCTGTTAGCGCACATCCCTACCTTTCTGAGAAACTACCCGATACTCCCGAATCTGATGTCCTGGCTTGCCATACCCGAAACACATATTACTACCTGCTCTACACTCACCCTGATGGTATCTGCTATATTTCTGACCTAGAGGATTTGTACAAGCACTTCTAATACTAACCTGGGAATTAGAGCCTGGTGCTCTATCCATATTGTCATTTCTAAATTTGGGTACGGGAGCACTGGCTGAAGAGGGTGCTGGGTCTAAATAGGATATGCTGAAACTGAGGATGATTACCACTCTCTGACTTTGGTTGACTGAAGTTAAAACTACCCGTCCTAGCCCTCTTATTTTCTCTCTCCCTCTCCTTAATCTTCTGATCCTCTATCTGTTGAGCATGGATAATCAACCTAAACAAGCCCATCTTACTAATCAATATTGCGGTCCTGTACTCCTTGACCACATTATCAGATACATCAGACACAAACTTACTCATCTTGGACCAACTGTCAGCTACTACACGAGGAACATATCTAGATAACTGAGTTAACTTGAGGGAATAATCCCTCACGCTCATGCTGCCCTACCTCAAGTTAATAAATTCTAACATTTTGGCCTCCCTCAACTCTAATAGGAATAATATGTCTAAGAAAGCTGTGGAAAACTCTTCCCATTTTACAGACCCTGCATCTATACCCCTATCAACCTTTCACTGCTTAACCTAAGTATGGGCTACATCCCACAACTGATATGCAGCCAACTCAATACTCTGACTAGATGTCAACCCCATAGCATCTGTGACCTTCTGAACCATATCTAAGAATTCCTGTGGATCCTCTTCAGACTTAGATCTCGTGAAAGAAGGAGGATTCATAAAGGTGATATCCCAAATTTTAGTTGCAGCAGTATTGGCCACTGGGTTGTCCAGAACAGCAACTGGTCATTCATTCTGTGCTGCTACGGAGTTTGTTAGAGTAATGAATGCAGCTTTAAATTCTGCATGAGAGAAATGCTCATCTAGAGGATCTACCTGGATGGGCTGAGGGGCTGACTGGTTTCGTATTCTTCTTTCGTTCTTCTTGGGAGGCATATTCTATAAACGGAAGAAAGAAATGGATTAGACAGGGAGTTTAACTTTAGCTCATGCTCACTCGCACGACATGAATACTGAAAGACAGGAAACTTTTTCCTAAACTCCTTGTAGCCTCTTATCCATAAGTGTAGCGCGCTATACACCCATGTACAAGACTCTACTTGATGCATCTTTCAGACTTCCTAGGACACTTTAAAACCTTAGGCTCTGATACCAAGTTTGTAATACCCCGAGAGCACACCCTGAGCGTCACATGGTGCTTACAGTCTCGAGGGACCACAAGCTAACCCATGAACTGGTACCTACTGTGATCACTAGATAACATAATCAGAAATACAGAAGAATACTGACATGCCATAAGGTTTTAATAACTAAATTCAAAACTAAAATATGAGTCTATAGAAATAACTGACTGAATCTAATAAAATACTGATAAACCAGATAACTAATTGTAATGTCTGAATACTAAATAACTGACTCTAATTTCTGATAAGACTTTAAAACTAAATGACTGTGAGTTGATGGAACAGGCCCCAACTAACTCCAACTAACTACTAAACTGAGACATGAAATAAAGTAAACCTGTCCTCAAAGTACGAGGACTCACCACTGCTACTGTTGAGGATATGATAAGTCTAATCGTGAATCGAGAACTGAGCGTCAGAACATATGATATAATACATCATAGCATAAAAGAAAAGGTATGCGATCAGAACTTTGAATGTACTGGTATGCTAAATGAGGTAAGTTGATATGCATGGTTTCGTGAATATAATAATAATTAACTGAATATGCTTGTAAGGCATAGAGTACTAAATAAAGAGCATAAAATTTATAGGTACTGGAAATATGTGGAAATCTTTAAATACTGAGTATGCATGAAAATCTATAAATACTGAAGATACATAAAAATCTATAGATACTGAGGATGCAAGACCAAGCATATAACATGAACTAAGTAAAATCTGTAAACTGAACTACTGAAATAACTAAAATATGTATGATTTGGTCAAATAATTCTAAGACTGAATAACTAAATTAGGATTGTAACTGAGACTGTATCTGAGACTGTGGGAGGTATCATCTAACCGACATTTCATAATTTGAGTTAATCAGGGTCCAAACTGTAACCCCAGTTGGAAGGGTGTTAATACCGTGCCACGTGTACTAACACTGGCTTTGTGGATCCACTAAACTAATATAATGTCCAAAGGACTAATAATGTTAAGTCTGAACTGATAGGTGACCCCTACGAGATAGTCAAGCCTAATCTAACGGGTGACATCTCATATCCTATGCTGGCTATACAGTTCTGGTGTATAAGGACTTATACTAAAACATCTGCCTATTTGATGGGAAATCCACCATCCCTACACTCACTCGGTGCTAAATCCTACTCCCAACTGAAAGACACTGAAATACTAAACTGTTTTGAGTTTAACTGATTGATAGTTGACTATTCTGATAATGCTTATAGTATATTCTGAAGACTATTCTATAATGTATTGATACTATACTACATAAACAACTATGGTTTTCATTTATTCAATACCCCTAGGACTCAAAACAACAATAGTAAAACAACACTAAAGCTTAAGGGATATAACATAAAGGCTTTCATAAAACATTTATTCTTGTAGGCATTTTATCAAACACTTGTAGTTCGTAGCTTAGTCAAATCATGGGAATACTATGGAACTTGTGTAAATTACATGAATTTAACATGAAAAGCACTAAGTCATGGTTTAATTCAATAAATGATAACATTAAAACATGGAGAATCGAATAACAACAATAATTTCATTGAAACATGGTATAAAATCATAGTTCATGGAGATTCATGGGTGAAATCATACTTTAAAACATAATAACTTAGAAAGATTATAACTTGGTAATTAAAATGGGATACTGGGACTCCATGGGTGGAAAGTACTCGTGGATGAACATTTAACATACCTTAACTGATGAATTTCTTGAAGTTCTTGGTGAATTCTGGAGGGTTGGCCTTGAATTTGAGAGCTAGGGTTTGTATTTTAGAGGTAAAGCTCTTGAATTTTGAGGGAAAATTGAGTGAATAATGAACTTAAAATGTTTTTAGGGCTTAAATATCACACCTGGACGGATTAAAATAATAGAAAAGGATTGTTTTAACCCTGGGCGACACTTTTAATTTTCGTCAAACTTTTTCAAAAAATACCACTGGCGGGACACTGCGCTATCGCGCCATGTCACTGGAATTGGACAACTAGAAAAATACACAGTGGCACGACGCGGTGCAATCGCGTTGCCACCTTGTTCGCGACCTGGAATCTAATCGCGACGCGGTGGTATCGCGTGGGATCACTGGAAATTGGCAATTCTGAACTGAGCCTATGGCGCGATGCGCCAACATCACAGAGGCCCACTGGTTTTTAACAATTGTTATTTAGACTGGCTCCGCGATGCGCTAAGGGTCAAAATGACGGTGTTTAACGACTGAAACTTAAAATCGCCATAACTTCTTACCCAGTTATCGGATCTGGGCAAATTTTATATCGTTGGAAAATTAATTAAATTTTATACGCAATAAAAGGCTCTAAACTGAAAAATAATGAGTGTTTTAAAAATTTAATATACAAATACTCATATATTAGGACTTAGATTACGCTAAGGAAATGCGGGGTATTACATTATCACACTGATCATCCCTAGAAGCTACATCATATTATGATATAGGGTTTGAAGGGTGTTTTGTTTCTCCTGTGCAGCGCTAGGTGGCTCGGTACATCCGTTGAGCTGCTGTGAAGTGGTGAGCCTCTATTTTTAGAAAGGCCTAGTCATTTCATCTATTTCTTTTTTTTCTTAGTATTTTATTTTTGATTCCTTTGTTCATGGTCAGGGGCATGTCCCTACCTATTTGGAATTTTTGGTTTTAGAGGTTTTTGTGGACACGTGTGGGTTGGATGTAAATTTTGATTCATAGATTTTATGTTTGATTATCTATCCTTCTTATCACTATTTTATTGGTTTCTGTGTATTATTTTACTATGTTTTGGATGTTAGGTTAAGGGGGTGGTATTTGGATCACGATGGTCTTGAGATACCCATCATGACTAGTCCCTGGTTTATGTCGTGACAAGCTTGGTATCATAGCATAATTCAGGTTCATTGGGTATCCACAAAGTCGTGTCGAGTAGAGTCCCTTTAATAGGTGTGTAGCATTCCACACTTATAAAGGGGATTCTACAAGGCATTTGGGAATATTTCCCTTCCTTGTGTTTTATTTTTGAGCTATAGAGTCTAGTGCTATGAAACCTTTCTAACTCATGGCTTAATCGCATTTCAGATCATGCCTTCTTGAAGATCTAATAGTTGTAGAAACTATATTGGAAACTTTGTTCCACCTAAGGATAATATGGAGATGACTTGTCCTATTTAAGGAGTGCAGAATCAGTTTAGGGTCCCTACACCTTATTGTACCGCTCCACGTGGGGTTCCATCAATCCCTTCTAGTCCTCTTTAGGTTTCTCGGGCTGGTGATACTTATGATCTGCTACCTCAGGAAGATATCTCTAATGTGGAGTTCCGTTAATCTATTTATATTCTTGAACAATTATATGCTTGCCCAATTGGTAGACTCATAGTCACTCGGGTTAGACATTTTATGAGATTAAATCCCCAACCTTTACAGGCTCTAAGGTTGAGAAGGATCCTCAAGGGTTTATTGATAAGATGGAGATGTTTTTAGGGTGATGCATACTACTAATTCTAATGGTGTAGAGTTTGTTATATATCAATTGAAGATGTAGCTTATCAGTGGTATGAGAAATGAGAAGTAACGAGGGGTGATGATATTGAATCATCTGTGTGGGATGACTTTTCAGGTGATTTTCTTGATCATTTATTTCCTCAGGAGTTGATGTAATCTAAGGTCGATGAGTTTGTGAAATTGAAGAAGGGGAAGATCAGTGTGAAAGAGTGTGCTCTGAATTTTCAGCAGTTGTCCCATTATGCTCCGGAGTTAGTGGCTAACATAAGATCCAAAATGAGGAAGTTTTCTTCTGGCTTGTCCCGTGATTTGGTATTGGTGTGTAAGGCTATGACGTTGAACTGTGATATGGACATCTCTAGGCAAGATGTGTATATGCAACAGGTGAAGGATGAAAAGAAGAAGAAAATAAAGATGAGAAAAACATAGATCAAGAAGTTTAGGTATTCATAGCAGGGTGGAGGTAAGCAAAATAGTGGGAGAGATAGTGGATAATGAACTAAGAAGAAGAATAGAGAAGTTCTTATTCAATGGCTAGTGCTACTTATCTTGAGCCTTCTGGGGATCGTCATTTTTAGACTAACAGTTGTCCTAATACACAGGGTACCCAGTCTTAGGTTAGTGGAGCTCAGTGACCCCCACTTTATCCTCCTTATCATTTTTGTGGATAGCTTCATCATGGTTATTATGACAAAAGGAGGATCTTGTGTTTCAATTGTGGTCAGCCTGGTCACATGCAGAGATATTATCTTATAGCTAAAGTTTCCACTGGAGCTAATAAGGTTCTGATCGCCACTTCTTTATCTCAGCAACCTAAGGGCGCCACTTCAGGTACCGACATTGTCTAGAATCATCTCTATGCTCTTGATATTAGGAGTCTGAGGCATCTCTAGATGTTGTTACTAGTATGTTATAGCTCTTCTCTCATGATGTTTCTTGTTTTCTTGATTTGGGTTCTACCCTATCTTATGTGACTCCTTATGTGGTTGTACACTTTGGTTTTGGTCTAAAAATATTCCTAACCCCTTCTCTGTTTCTATTTCAGTGGGTGATTTTAGTGGCTAGAAAAATCTATAGGGGTTGCGTGGTGTCCATTTTTCATAAGAAGACATTAGTGGATTTGATAGAACTTGACATGTTAGTTGTGTAATCTAAGGGATGGATTGGCTCCATTCGTGTATCCTTCTTTGGATTGTTGGACCTGAAAGTTCAGCGTCTATTTTCCTAATGAACCAGTGATTAAATGGGAGTGCCCAAAGGAAAGTTTATCTCTTATCTTAGAGCTCAAAAATTGATTTCTAAGGGTATTTATATCTTCAATTTTGGGTTAAGGAATCTGATTCTAAAAGTCCTTGTTGTAATCTGTCCCTGTGGTCAGTAAATATCCTTAAGTTCTTTCCGATGATCTTCTTAGGATTCCTCTTGATAATGAAATAGATTTTAGGATTGATGATATACTGGATACCCGTTCTATTCCATTCCTACTTATAGAATGGCTTCAGCTGAACTAAAAGAGCTAAAGGAGCAATTGGAGGATCTTCTTGATAAGGGCTTTATTCGTCCTAGTATTTCTATATGGGGTGCTTCTATACTTTTCATGCGGAAGAAAGATAGGTCACTTCGGATGCGTATATGTCAGTTGACTATGTTTTCAGTGAAAAATAACTATCCTCTTCCTAGGATTAATGATCTTTTTGGTCAGCTTTAGGGTGCTAGATGTTTCTCTAATATTGATCTTCATTCAGGCTATTATTAGTTGAAAATTTGTGAGGTTGATATTCCCAAGACTGCTTTTCTAACCGTGTATGGTCACTATGAGGTTTTGTGTAATACCCCATAAAAGTCTTAGCTCATTTCAGCTCTTAGTTGCATGTTAAGGGGGGTCCAAAACTTGAAAATTTGGCTAAGTGTTGAGGACTTAGTCATTTCCAAGACCACTAAACTTCGATGATTTTATTTTTGATTTTCTCGACCTCAAAATGTTGATTTTTTAGTTGATTCATGATCGGGGTTGTTCAAAGTACATCTCGGGTGAGTTTCAAAATTTTCCAATGAGCGTAGGGGTGTGTTTGGATCACCAAAATAGTAGCAGCACTGGGATGAGCCCGCGATGCCCCCTCTAGTGCACCGTACTAGATCCCGTGGCACCCCTTCCAGTGCATCGCACTAGGGCTTGCGGCGGGCCCTTCAGTGCACCAGACTAGGGCTCGCGATGCACCCTCTCTCCGCCATCTAGATTTTTGTTCCTCATTGATTAAGGGCATTCAAGTCATTACCTCCACCCAAATCAGTCAATAACACAAAATTAATTCCCTAAGGAGCATTATTTTCCCCTTTATTCATAAAATCTCTCAAGAAATCCATCTCCCACCTCAAGATCAAACCCTAAACCATTCTTAAACAATCAAGGAATTAAATCTCCAATTCTCAAGATATTCCCAAGAATCATCACGAATTCATCTAGTGAGGTATGTGTGATGTTCATCCATGGGTTCCTTTCACCCATGGAATCCAAGAATCTATTTTTTTGTTTTAAATTATGAGTATTCATGTTTAAATTGAAATACCTCCATGAATTTCTTGCTAGTTCAATGACAAGTTATGTTTGTAAGTGTTTTCAAGTGGGATGAGCCATTACAAGTTTTAAACATTGTAATCTTCACGTTAAATCCCTATGTTATGATTTTAGTCTTGTAATTATGTTATTCTCGCATTCTTTACCCATTCCCATGCTTAAGTTCACGAATCTCATGTGTTTGATGGAATGCCTAAGTGTTTGATTTTGAACAATGATCCCCTACTATGGTTTTAAAGCTTTTATATGGTATTACTGTTAATTCATTCAATGCTGGTGGGTTATGATCACCCGATACCGATGTGATTTACAAAAATTTAGCTTTTCAAGTATTCAGATAGTTAATCCATGAATCTTACCAGTATACATATTAATATTCATAATGAACATTATCAGTTTATGTGTTCATATTTACCTCAGAATCCATATGCACCATTATTTTTAGAATACTATGACCTAATCTTATCTGTTATTAGTTATCAATGCATGCACTAGTTAGTATCTCAATGTCTTTCAGTTAGGAGTAGGATTTAGCATCGAGTGGTAAGTGTGGGTTCAGCGCATCCTACTTTCCTAGAAACTATGTGCCACCGTAGGTTTAGGGGCCTCGCCAGAGAGTGTTTCCCCTTGCCCAATATGGGCTCAGTTTAGTAATCACTCCAGTTCATTTCAAGTTCTATTCTGATAGCAAGGATAGTTTATCCCTCCTCAACGTGGGTTAGATGTTGGACTCTATGATAGGTCACATGGTTTATGTCGGTTATATAATAGCTCCCATAGTCTCCGTACACTATTCAGTGTATTCTCAGACTTTCAGTTATACAATTTACAGTCTTTCAGGTCTCGGACTTATTTTAGATTTATGCTTGGTGTTGCATTCTCAGATGGCACAATTTTCAAGCATTCATGTTTAGTTATCTCATGTTGTTCAGTTAGTACTTATTTCATACGTACAGTACCCTGTGTATATCAACCTAATCTCATCTCATATACCAGTACATTCAAAGTACTGAATGCATACTCTTCTTTGCGCTAGATGTCTTATATCATAGAATTGGACGTATAGTTTCTTGACTACTATTAGACAGCTCAGTATAATCCAACAGCTGTAGTGGTGAGTCCTCATCTATCGAGGGAATATTATGCTTATTCAGCTATTTTGGTATTTCATTTTGTTCAGTCAGTCAGAGTTAGTTGGGGGTTTGTCCCATCAACTCCTCAGTCAGTTTAGAGGCTTTCAGATATTCAAACAAAATAGTTAGACAGTCATTTAGTTACTTTTAGTTTTTATCAGATGTTTCAAACTTATGATTGATTCAGTATTTTAGTATTCAGATTTATATTTTCCTTCTCAGTTTATCTTCCACGCATGTGTTATGTTCATATTTTATTCAGTGCTCATAGAAGGTACCAACTCATGGGTTAGATTTTGGTCACTTATGACCGTAAGCACCGTTGTCGTGACTAGAGGGTAGCCTCGGGTTATGATATTTTTGTTATGTCATTTGGGTTAACTAATGCTTCAACTTCTTTCATGGATCTTATTAATTGGGTGTTTAGACAGTTCCTAGATTTGTTTGTTATTGTCTTCATTGATGACATCTTGGTGTACTCTAAAAGTGAGGAGGATTATGCCAATCACCTTCGAATTGTGTTGCAGAATCTTAAGGACCAAAAATTGTATGCAAAATTTCCTAAGTGTGAGTTTTGGCTGAATGTTGTGACTTCTTTGGGTCACGTTATTTCTAACAAAGGGATCAAGATGGATCCACAAAAGGTTGAGGCACTTATAAATGGCCTAAACCCACGACTCCAATTGACATTAGGAGCTTTTTAGGCTTGGCTGGGTATTATACGGGGTTTGTGGGGAGTTTCTCATCTATTGCTACTCCGTTGACAAAGTTGACATAGAAAAAGGTAAAGTTTTTATGGTTTGATGCTTATGAGGGTAGTTTGGAGAAGTTGAAGGATAAGTTGACATCTGCGCCAGTGTTGGCCTTGCCCGAGGGTACTGATAGATTTATGGCGTATTGTGATGCATCCCATGTGGGACTAAGTTGTGTTTAAATAAATCATGATAATGTTGTAGACTATCTTTCTAGGCATCTTAAGGTTCAGGAGAGGATTTATTTGACTCACAATCTAGAGTTGGTGACTGTGGTTTTTGCTTTGAAAATCTAGTAACATTATCTGTATGCGGTGCATGTGGATATTTATTCAGACCATAAGAGCTTGCACTATATGTTTACTCAGAAGGAGTAGAATCTCAGGCAGAGGCGATGGCATGAATTGCTTAAGGATTACAACATGAGCCTTCACCACCATATAGGTAAAGCTAATGTTGTTGTTGATGCTCTTAGAAGGTTTTCCATGGGGAGTCTATCTCATGTTGATGAGTATAAAAGAGGTTTGGTGAAGGATATTCATAGGTTGGATAATTTAGGGGTTCATCTCTTGGACTCTGAGGATGTAGGAGTGATTGTTCAAGAAGTGGTTAAATCATCTCTTGGTGCTGAGGTGAAGGAGAAACAGGCTTTGGATCCCATACTTATTCAGATTAAGGATGATGCGGGTCAGCAAAAGGTTATGGCTTTCGAGATTTGGAGAGATGGCATCTTGAAGTATCAAGTAAGGTTGTGTATTCCTGATGTTGATGGGCTGCGAGAAAGGATTTTGGTTGAGGCTCATGAGTCTAGATATACAGTTCATTTAGGTTCAACTAAGATGTACCATGTTTTGAAGGAAATCTACTGGTGGAATAATATGAAGAGAAATGTGGCTAACTTTGTGGCTAAGTGTATGGTTTGTCATCAAGTCAAGGTTGAACACTTGAGACCTAGTAACATGTCTCAAGAGATAGAGTTGCCCATGTGTAAGTGGGAGATGATCAATATGAATTTCATTACAGGTCTTCTGTAGTCTCGCAATTAGTATGATTCTATTTGGATCATTGTGGATAAAATGATTAAGTCTACGCACTTCTTGCCTGTGAGGATTGGAGAGGATTATGCATATTTGTTCATTCAGAAGATAGTTAAGTTGCATGGAGCGCCTGTGTCCATCATTTCAGACAAAGGTACGCAGTTTTCTTCTCATTTTTGGCATTTATTTCAGAAAGGTTTGGGTACTTAAGTGAATCTTAACACCGTTTTCCACCCTCAAATAGATGAACAAGAAGAGCAGACTATTCAAACCTTGGAGGATATGCTAAGTCCTATGTGATCAACTATAAGGGTAGTTGGGTTGATCATTTGCCTCTTATTTAGTTTGCTTACAATAATAGTTATCATTCTAGAATTCAGATGGCCCCTTTCGAGGCTCTTTATGGTTGGAGGTATAGGTCTCCTATGATCAGTGGAGGTTGATAAGGGGAATCATGGTGCAAAATGATAACTATTATTGTAACATCAATCTCCTACCATGTTTTGATGATCATCAGCGGACAAGAAGGCACGAGGTCCCCTTATCAATATACCTTACTCTAAGGAGACCTATACCTCCGCTGATCATCATCAAAACATTAATGTTACAATAATAGTGATCATTTTGCACCATGTTCCCCTTATAAATATGCCAACTTAGGGACTAGGTCCATTGTTGTCAGTTGATATTAAAATTCAACTCATTCACTGCATTTCAATGTTCCTTCAGTTCATTATTTCACCGATCACATGCACAATACTTCCCCCTATTAATCTACCTTCATACTTCACAAGCATTCTTCCTCCTGTAAATAGGCCATTCAACACATATGCCTTTATCTACATTTCAACACCTGGTACTGGATCCACTTGTTCCCTAACACATCATGAAATATACATACCTGGCCCATACCATATGAATTCAGTATTTCCCCTTTGGCATCATTGAAAAAGGAATAACAGTAAACCAAGAATAAGATAAGCACAGGTTAGTTAGCTCATGGCCACGGGGGAAACACTAACATGAAGAACAACTTTAAATATAAAGAAGAGACAGATGAAACACACAAGCAAAGGATTCACTGATTGTTAAGAAATATTAGTACCATACATCACACTAAAATAAACATAAAATTCTGATTCATCAAAAGCCACACTAGGAATAAGAACTAAAAACTGACACACAGGGATAACAGGACTTAGGTAGGGGGATTAGGGGAGAAGGATTTCAGAAACAACTCCATTCTAGAACTCTCTGCATCATGAGCATTTAGCAGTTGTTTTGTGAGGTCTTTAACTCTGGCATTCAGACCATGGACCTCCTGAGTGAGTTCTGTAACCTTGATCTGGAGCTTAGAATTTTCTGCTACAAGTTATTCGGTGGCACCAGGTCCCTCTGAGTATAACTTCTGATTTTGAATCATTAAATGCACTATCTCAACATACTTTGCATCCAACTTAATCCTCATCTCCTCTATAGCCTTTCTTAAATTCTCCTGAGCAGCCAATAGCTCTGACACTAGGGACACAGTTCTCACCTTTCCTTTAATGCAATTATTTTCCACCAATATTGTCAGACTAAACTTTTGTTTGACTTTTCCTGGAGTCCCTTACTCCCAACTACTCCGAAGTGATCAAATAGTTTGTTCAAAAAGTACTCATACGACATCCCATATCTTTCTTCCTTCTTTACAACCACTTTATTCATGTGCTCTATCATATGAGTAGGAAAACTTATCAGCTTTAACTTACTCAGACTCTCTATCAAAAATAGATCAACAGCAGATGCAATGGTCTTTTTCTCTAACCTAGGCAACAGAACCTTGTTCACAAATTCATACAATAATTGGAACTCACTTGTGGGAAATTTTTTTCTCACCCCAGCTATTAATGTTCCTACCCCCTTAGAAAATTTATCATGAACTTAGTTGAGGCCTGTTGTCTTACAACATGCACACCTAGGATTTTCCCTAGTCACTCTTCATCCATTTTTATTTGTTTTCCTTACACTTTGGCAGGCAAGCTTAACCCATCATCCGAAAACTCCATTGTATGATAAAATTCTCTTACTTTCTTTTCAAAAACCATGGGAGATGGTTCCTTCAGGAGGTGTAACCATCCCTGGTGTTTGACATATTCCACCAATTCAACCATGCCAAGTTTCTCATAAATCCTGGGATCAAACACTCTTCCAGGAAAAACTTTTCGTGTTTTCAAAATTTCATTCCTTTGCTCTATAAACCCAACTTTCTTTTCTTCCTCCTTTCTTTTTATTTTGAGATCACTACTTACCTCCTCCTTTTCAACAACTTTTATCTTCTTGGGACCAGGTCCCTTCGATACTTTCTTTTTTCACAGCAATATGTTTTTGCTTCATTCCTACAGGGCTACTAGAATTTGAAAGGGAGGACCTGGTTTTTCCTGAGACATAATTTCCTGTCTTCTTTTCTCCATTTTCGTTACAATATCAAGATCAATATTATTATCTTATCTCACCTCTACAGCTTGAATATCCTCCTTATCTACTATAACAACTTTCTCGAGTCTTCTTCTTTTAGTAATAGAAGACTTGCCAACCTTCATTACATCAGCTAACAACTTCTTTTCAGATCCTCTAGTAGAATAGGATCTAGCAAATTTTACACCAGAATAAATCACTTTCGTGTTGCCTTTACTGCCTCTTTTTTACAAGTAATCTCAAAGGTGGTTGATCCTCATCCTCCTCATCTTTCCCATTTTAAGGTGGCATAATTTCTCCACCCTTTGTCACATTATCCTTTTCACCTACTGTTTGTTCTTCTACACTAACAGAGCTTTCCTTGGGATTATATGCAAGCAGAAGCAAATTTTCAATTATTTAATTTTCCCTGCATGAAAGATTAGACCTCTTCACTGGTATTTCTTTGTCACACAGTTGGGCAAAAATAGGGATTGACTTAGACAGAGTAGGGTAACCATCTACTTGAGAGGTTTTTAAAAATTAAGTATTATTTAGTTCTTTAGAAGAAATGAGGATTTGAGGGTTTTCAGGTAATTTTGATTCTTCTAGGGAAGGAGAAATTTTGATGGTTGAGGATGTTTCAATAGAGACAAAATTATTTAGTGGTTCTGGAATTTCTGGAGAAGGTTCAAAAGGAAGAGTTGACATAGGTCCTTGTTGAGGACTTAAGGAGAAGTCTTCTATGGTTTTGGATATTAAAGTATTAGAAGATTCGATTTGGGATTTTATTTATTTATTTTATGGAGCTTTAACGACTTTAGAATCTTTAACAGGAGTTGATAGAGTGGGAATATCTGCCATTTCAAGGTTTTGTGAGAGAAAGAGAAAGGACCAATTTAATTCAAAGATGAAGGAAAATTCGAGAAGATGGTTTGAGTTAAATTTTGGAAGAGAATAAAAGGAGATGAATTTTGTTTAGTGATTTAAGTGAGGTGACTGTTGTCATTAAAAATGTGCCTTTTTGAAATGACGCGTCTAACTTTAATTGGGTGACTCTTCATATTGCTTATGAAATGACGATTTCTTCTTAGACAAGAAAAGATGTGTGGCTTTTTAGACAAAATTTTAAGATTATTAAATCACATTTTTTTGGTACTAACCTTGAAAGATGGGACCAAGTCTCTCTTTCTTGAGAGAATCCTCAATTTTGTGCAAGTTACATCTGCCCTCTCGCAAAGTTACTCCCACAGGTGTATGCCTGCAAAGGTATAGTACTAAGTTAAACCAATATGTACTTACCTTGCCAAGGATACTTGTCTCCTGATCATAGCCAATTTTAGGAAGAGAAACTGATTCATTTAATAGGTCAAGTTGATTTGATCAATTTTATCCTCAACTTGTGAGTTTCAATACACCACTTCATTCCAAGAAATGTTTTGTCAATAGTTCTGGGGACCAAGTCCCAGACATAACATCTTTTAAATTACTCAGGTTCCTTTTGCATTGTTTTGAACCAGTCAACATCTTTCTGAACCTCTTGCATATTTTTTA
Source organism: Capsicum pubescens (assembly GCA_030864215.1). Lineage (NCBI taxonomy): Eukaryota > Viridiplantae > Streptophyta > Magnoliopsida > Solanales > Solanaceae > Capsicum > Capsicum pubescens. Next base: position 109,050,020 of record CM061540.1, on the reverse strand, counting down.
GCCCGCTTTGGGACAAGAATGCAGAGAAAACCAGGAACTTTCTGACTTAAGCTCTTGTTTGGACTCTAGTCTCCAAAAGTAAAGTTAGAATGTCAAGGGTATGAGAATATCTATGCCTCCATTTTGACCTTCTGAGATGAATTTTACAGGGACCAGGTCCCTGAAGAACTTGACTGGACCTTTCTCGATATTCTTTCAACTAGAGCTTGGGTTGTGATTGAGATCTTGGATCACCATCACTTTCATCATTTCCTTATGCATTAATTAGTCCTTGGCCATCGACTTCATCAGTATCAACCCTTTGAACAGAATTGAGTTCTTCAATGGCAAAATCTTCCTTATCATTTGGAATCACCAGCTTTCTTAACTCATCAAAGATCACATTTACACTTTCTTCAACACACAGAGTTCCTTTTTGTTGGAAACTCTATATACTTAGCTTGATGATGTGTAACTCACAAGAACAACTTCATTTGATTTTGTTGGGAAAGAATAACCAGTCTCATAGATTTCATCCTTGATTCTCATGAGCATTTTCCAAGTGAACTTGGAGAAGTCATCCACACTGACAAATACATACTTCTTTTCTCTTCTCTTTGGACTTGTGTCTGTAAATTTCAACATTGGCATCCCAAGGACTAGGTTCTTTGAAATCAACTATTTGATCAAAAAGGAACTTAAATGTCCCACTATAATTTGGATATTTTGGACTTGGAGAAAAACTCTTCCAGACTTCAAGCTTGACACAATAGTTTCATCAAATAAGAATGTAACCTGATTGCCTTTTCCAAATGAGAAACCTCCACCTTGAAGTGTCTTTAGAAAGATAATACAGTCAGAACCTCCAGTCATATACTTTGAACATTTCCTATCAATGAACCAGTTCTGACTGTAATCCTTTTCTCCCACCAGCAAACAAATTCATTTATTAGATTTGGGAACCCATTTGAGTTTGAGTTCCCAGTATAAAGATAGGGGTATGATCAAATATTTCTTTTCCCATCTAGGTAATGAGAGATTCTTCATATTATTTAAAGGCTTGGAACCCTTAGTATAGGTATACCCTTGCTGGATATATCTAACACTGCTCATTCTAGCTCAACCCAACTTTGACAGTTTTTCTTCATGTGACCATCTTTTCCACAATGAGTGCATAAAGGTTAGTGGAATTTTTTCTGACATCTTGAACAACCTTACATTAAATCCCAAGTTATTGAGTTTTGTACTAATACCCAAGGCCCTTACCATTACTGACACCTTGACTAGTTAAATTAGGAAGGATTTATGAAGATGTGGTCTATTGTAGAGATTTATTAAGTTCTTTTCTCAGATAGACCAGGTCCCTTTCTAAATCCTCATTTTTCTATAGTGCAGTCATGAGATTATTTTGAGAATCCTTCAATTTTTCTTTAAGCTCAATCTGAATCTTTGAGGCTTCTTTCTTCCCTTTACCATCATAATCATATACTTTCTCCAACTGACTCACCAAACTTAGATTTTCCAATTTCATTAGCAACCTATTACTCAGTTTCAAATATTTGGAGAGTTAAAGCAATTAATTCAAGCTACTAATCTTCTATTTCCTCTTTTAAGCATTGTTATTTCCTTTATCATCAATGTCATCTACTTTCTCCTGTTGACTTACTAAACTCGGATTTTTAGATTTAACTTAGTAACCCGTTTCTTAGTTTTAGATATCTGGAGAGTTAAAGCTATTAATTCAAGCTCTTGATTCTCTGCCTTTTCTTCTAGAGCATTTTTCTCAGCAGTCAGTTCACACATAAGATCAATCAACACATTAGCAAGCTTTTTTTAATCTTTCTAGCAGAGTAGTTTTCCAAGTTTTTTTAATGTTAAGAAGAGTTACCTCACTTTTTTCTTCATCTTCAGTGTTTTCCATGAGAGAAAACAAGGAATCAAAAGTCACTTTCTCATCCTCCACTGCCAGCATGGAAACATCTTCATGTTTTTCATCTTCCTCAGATTCACTGGAAGAATCCCCCCAGACAGTTAAGGCCTGCTTAACTACAAAATCAACGGCAATATTTCTTCTTGACTTTATAGGGACCTGGTCCCTATTCTTTCCTTTGTCACCTCCAACCTTAACGTATTCCTTGTAATCCATTTTCTTCATTAGATAGTCCTTGATGAAATGCTCAGGACTTCCATATTTGTTACAAACTTTAATAGAGCCTCCCTTCTTGTTGTTTCTTCCTCTTCTTTGAAACTGGCCACTTTTCTTCATTGTTGTAACAATTATTTTTGCCAAATAGGCAACATCAACGTCTTCTTTACTTAAATCTGACTTAGAAGCCTTTAATGCTAGAGATTTTTCTCTTTTTACTTCCTTCTTCTCTTGCCCTTGCTGCTACTTGAGTTCATGTATTCATATTACCAATAAAATCATCCATAGTAAGAATATTTAGGTTTGTTACCTCAGTGATAGCATCCACTTTGCTTTCCCAGGATTTAGAAAAAAACCTCAAAATTTTTCTCACTTGTTTGTACAAAGGAATTATTTCTCCTAAGCAGTGCAACTCATTGGTGATTGAAGTGAATCTTGTATGCATCTCTTAGATAGTTTCTCCTTTTTTTATGGTGAAGGTTTCATACTGAGTAGTCAGCATATCAACTTTTGAGTCCTTCACATCAGTGGTTCCTTCCTGAGCAGTTTCAAGCAATACCAGATTTCTTTAATATTTTCACATGCAGAAATCCTCTTATATTCATTAGGACCTATGCCACAAACTAGCAGTTTCTTGGCCTTATAATTCTTCTTAACTTTTCTTTTATCTTCATCATTATACTCTCTTCTACTTTTAACAACCATTCTAGTTATATCTCCTTCGTTGACCTCTCTAACTGGGACATAAGGACCATCCAGTATTACATCCATCAGCTCATTATCCTCAGCCATAATGAAGTCATACATCCTTGTTTTCTACCACCATAGAACTGCTCATTAAATATAGGTAGTCTAATAGTAGATTGCCCTTCTTCCAGATTAGGTGGAGAACCCATGATAACCAAATCACTCTAGGTGTTAACCTATTAGAGTGTTCTGGATTTGATTCCAATTATTGGAACGTGGGGGAGGGGTGGATGCACCACACTGTGAGGGACCAGTTCCCTTAGAGTTAGTCACATACAATAAAATAGTAAAGTGCTAAGAAACTGAAGAACTTGCAGAAAAGTAAAGAACACTGTGATTTAACGTAGAAACCTCCTTGCTCAAGGGAGAAAAACAATGGCTTTTCCTCACAAGCACTCAATAATCCACTATAATCAAACTCTTGATTACAAACACCAATGAACCTAGCTCTAGGCTCTACCAGTTTGTAATAACTCTATTACAAACGTACCTTGACAACTCTACCAAGAACACACCTCAATACTGATTAACTCTAACTAATATTGAACTCAGGTAACTCTACTTAAGCACTCTCAAGAAAGCAAGGAAAGCATTACTCTTATAATACGAGTAATTCAATTACAGAACATGACTCTACTCAAGAACACTCACTCTTTTAGTACATAAAGAAATTAATAACTTGAGCAATACTGCAGAGTTGAGTCACGCTTTTTTCCCTTTCTATTTTCTGATCTTGTAAAAACTCATCACTTGAGAAACTTCATCTTTCTTTTATAGTGGAATAATGATTAGGGTAGAAAATATGATTGGGCCAAGTGTCTTGACTGGTACACATCTCACCTACGCAGTTTATTACACTAGATGACAAAACTGTGCAGGCCTTGTGACAGCCGTATGTTTCCATGAAGACCCAGGGACCTGGTCCCTTATTATCCATTTATCATCATCAAAACAAGATATAGCAAATTTCTTATGAGTCTAGCTTTTATTCATCCTATTTTTATGTGTCCATACTGAAAAAGTGTGTGGATGACACCTTCTTAGTAGTGCCCGTTGAGAATATCGATGTTACAGATTCCTTGTATTCAGATTTGGGCAAATTTTATATCGTTGGAAAGCTGACTGAATTTCCTACGTATTGGCAGGCTCTAAACTGAAAAATACTAAGTATTTCATTAAATTTTATATAGTATAAGTCATGTACTTTGAGCTAAGTTAAGCTCTAGGAATACGGGGTATTACACTCACTAACACAATATCAGGCTTAATTAATCATTTTCAACCACTAATTTAGGATAAAATAGTGAGAGTGTGTAATTATGTGCATACCATGCCTACCAATAGGTGTGACACAACAGTCTCACTGATCAAGCCATAGTTATATCCCATATCTCATAATATCTCATCCTCCAAATCAGTAAAGAAATGATATCATCTAATGTAATATAGTGAAATAAATGCAGAATACACAATATCACAAACAAGATTTAATCGCGGTAATTTAATACAAAAGTAAATACTCAAACACAGTATCAAACCATACCAAGAAATGCAATGAAGTGATGATGATGATGATGATATAAGCCATCACATGACTTTATATGCGCCTTTCAAGCCTCAACACTTTAGAAAATGACCCATGAGGGGTTGCAACCCATATAGTTTCATAATATCAATCTTGTATACCAATTCACCTTTCCAGCCAATGTTCATGTACCAATGGTTTTATAATGTGTCTCATTCTCCTCGCTGGCTAATGTTCATGGACTAAGGATTTTATAAAGTGTTTCTTAGTGGTTCCAATTTTCATAAACATGAATGAATGAAATGAGGATGCATACTCATAACCAAGTCAATACGAAGATAATGAATCAATTCAATAATGATATAAATGATCTCGAATCTCCCCAAGATGATAATATTCAAGATATAGGCTATTCCATAGTACTACTGAAATAAAAGTCATGTAAAACAACAAAAATATCAATCTAAGCCCCTTTCTCGGGTGTCACAATAATGATAAGAGCAATAAATGCTTCAAATACGACCTATAATATCAACTCAAGCTCCCACTCAGGCATTACAATAATAATAATCTCTCAAGTCAATATTACATAAGCCTCTATAGGGGCAACGCGAAACTAATAAATAATACACACAATATTACATATTGAAACTTACTCAAACTTAACTTATTCTGCATAATAAGACTCTTCTTTTCCAAGGATGATATCATTCAACAAAGTAACTAAAAGGAGAGTGATGCTAATTAGCAATATACCCTAATGAGAGATACTAAACCCTGACAACCAGTTTAATTATTATAAGTCCATTTATACTCTTAAGTATTTCTAAACCTCAATCATTGTATCAAAAATAACAATAATACATAATTATCCATTAAAATATCACTAAGTCCCATTCATCACAATAAAATCCACTAACACAATTCAAGCTCTTAAATAAGTCTCCTCTATCAATATTCAAGGTCCATAGATCAACTACCTACAATCTATTCTAAACATAATCACAAGTGACTAGAATAAAATAACCCAATGTATGACTACAATCCATGAAATAACTTTGGTACCCATGAATATGTTCACCATTTCATCTACGTAGGACCCCTAATCTTAAGAGATTCATGGAACACAAGCAATAATCACACAATACACAAACAATTCAAAAAAAGTCAAGGTATATCTCAACTTGCCTTTACAAAAAGATATACAAGCCAAACATAGTCTGAAGCACTCTAATCCCCCAAACCATCACATTAAAAGAAGTCTAATTAAAAAACCCAAGAAAAACTGAGTTGAAATTGAACTTTAAATTGAAGAAAAACTTATCTTATAATTTACCGAGTAAAACCCCCAAACTCATATTTAAAATCAATGATTTAAAGATAGATTTGAAAAGAAATCAATGGAAAATGATGAATTCATGGTTTAAAAATATACCCATGAAAGAATTTTGGAAAATCCTTTTGAAATAGCCTAATTCTGATATCTCAAAGTCTAAATATGAATAAAATATGTTTTGGGGCTGAAAATGAAATAAAATGTCTGTCCAGGTCAAATATCTCTCACAAATGTGGGCTCCATTTAACAAACATGAGGATGCCGTATCTGAACCTTCGTAAATGTGAGCCTCTGGCCGCGAATGTGAAAAGGAAACTGACACGGACCAATAAAATACATATTCTGATTGTGGTATCCACCGTCGCAATGGTGATGCAAGAAATATTTATTCTTTATAAATACGAAGGGAGGAGTATCAGTGTTTTTCAAACACAATAGAGGAGGTCGCAGACGTGAAGAAGGGAAAACTTTCAGCAACAACAGCTAAAACCAATAAAGACACAAGTCAAAAATCTACAAACGGACCCCCAAGTTTTGTTTGGGATCCCATAAAAACAAATCAATAATACTAATTGGATAACTTTTACATTATGAGATCGATGAAATAATCATACGTTTGAAAAGATATCGTTTACTATGAATTACCCCCATAGATTCTTTTTTTGGATCAATTTAACTAGTTTTCGTTAAAGAGGTCAAAATGCAAATTAAATGCTTGAGACCCGAACTAACTATCTACTAACTCAAAATAAATATTTCAGATCTAATGAAACTATTAAAATCATCATCAAAAGTTTGAATCACAAAATGTTTACCAAAGTCAAACTAATCAATTTAAGGTTATTTTAAAATCAATAACTCCTATAAATCACTCTCAAACGCATCAGGGATCGTGCAAACCATTCTCGTAACTCATAATGATATAAAATAATAGCTTGAAAGAACAAAAAAATTTAAAAATCATTACAAGGGTCATTATCATATCATAAATAAAAAAGAATGTAATTTTTTTACTTATGACACATAAATGTATCTGCATGCTCATGTATCAAAATTCATCAATTTTTTATGTATCTAGTAGGGTAGTGCGTGTTCATGATATATATGAGTATATATATATATATATATCCAACAATATTGTTCTTGACACTTACGACTATATCTATGTGCACATGTATATTAAGAAAATTGAAGAAAATGTGTATTTTAAGTCTTGAATAAAGAATTGGTGACATTGACCTACTTAAAGGGTCAAAAATCAATAGGAAACTTGATTAAGCTAATTGTGGACTTGAATAATATTTTCAAAACTTTCTAATCTTTTAAAAAATACAAATCAACCCACACCCCTCTTCAGTCCAAATCAACCAATCTCTCTCATCTCCCTCTCAACAGCTTTTCTCAACTCTCTCTCAACCAACAATTCTATGAAATTCTCCCTTCAATCCATGACGACTTTAACCTCTAGCAAAAATAGTCGGTCGAGTTCCCTTTCAACTTTTAACCATCAATCAACATGAAGACTTCTCCGGCGACAACAACTTTGAGTTCTTCGTCATCCTATTTCCTTTTTTCATAGGTGAAAAATTATGAATAAAATGACGAACTTGAGCCAACTACTCTTCTAGTATTGAAATATGGACTGAATAAAATCCTAATTTCTAGCATTTCTTCTTGTTGTTCTAATAATGTTGATTTAAATTTGTTGGTAATTTTTGTTCACAGTTGATGTTCTTAGTGTGTGTGTGTGTGTATAATGTGTTGGTGTTGCTGGGTTGATTTGTTGTTTGTCTTGGTAAATATGATATTGCAATAGATGAAACATATGATGCAAAAGATGAAGACATCTGATGCAACAAATGAAAACATCTGATGCAGCAGAAGAAAATATATGATGCAATAGATTAAAATTTAATGCAACTATAAAAATTTGATACAACAGATGAACAATCTAATAGATCATTCATCTGTTACGACAGATGACTCTTCTATTTGGTAGAAATCTAAATAATATTGATCTAATAAATAACTCATTTTGCAATTGATGAGTGATATGTTTCAACAGTTCAATGATCTATTTTATTATCTCCAACGGTTTACTCATCCATTGTAACAGGTCGGTTAGATATTGCAATAAATAACATACCTGGTGCAACAGTTCAGTGATCTGTTTTATTGTCCCTAACAGATTACTCATCTGTTGCAATAGGTCGGTTATATATTGCAATAGATAAACTACCTGGTGCAACAGATATGTGTTCTATTTTTACTATTTCCAACGAATTACTCATACATTTCAACAGGTCGGTTATATGTTGCAACATATAAACTACCTGGTGCAACAGATATGTGATCTATTTTTATGGTTTCCAATGGATTACTCATTCGTTTCAATAGGTTGGTTATATATTGCAATAGATAAACTACCTGGTGCAACAGATTAGAGATCTATTTTTATTGTTACCAATGGTTTACTCATTCGTTGCAATAGGTCAGTTATATGTTGCAACAGACAACATACTTGGTGCAACAGATTAGAGATCTATTTTTATTGTTTCCAATGGTTTACTCATCTATTGCAATAGGTCGGTTAAATGTTGCAACAGATAACATACCTGGTGCAACAAATGTGTGGTCTGTTGGAACTATTATTTTACCATTGTGCATGTTAGATTTACTATTATCCCTTTTTAAAGATGCATTAATCAATTATAATCTATTTTATGTTCCTGTTAATTTAAGATAATATGGATCCCAAAAGAATAGAAACCAAATCAAGTCCAAGTAAAGGAACAAGTACAGCAGCTCGGCTACATCCACCATTCTATGAGCTTTCTTTACAAGTGTTATCTCAATCAGGAGCAGAAGATAATGAACACAGGGAGGAGGAATGTCTCAAAAGAGATGATCCAAATGCTAATAGCCCTTCCGCCAAAGAGTTGGTCAAAACCTTCAACATTGATCATTATCTTGTGAGAAGGCATTGCGGTGGTGCCACAGATTTAACGGGTGATTTTGTGGTTAAGTCAATTATGGGAAAATCTGTTGACGCCTTCAGAAAAATACTTTGAGAACAAAAATTGGATGCTTATTCCAGGGAAAGCTGCTTTGGGAAATATCTTGATTTGCCGGAGGACAACAATGCGCGTTTCCAAATAAAAATGGCATACAATCTTCTCAAGCGTAGGTTTATGTATGAAAATAAAGACAAGATGGATGAGGTGTGGATAAATTGATGTGGCATGCCTATTTATTTTGGTTGGAAGGAGTTTTCCATAGTTACGGGACTAAAATGTTATCCTCCTTCTCCTTCTCAAGTTGTACCTACTCTGACTAAAAAAAAACACCCCGCACACCCAAAAAAGGCAAAGGCAAGTCGAGTGATCATGATAACTTGGTGTCGATTGTTGGTCCAAGCTTCAAAAAGAAAAATTCAATAGAAGCGTTGAAAGGTAAAGGACTCTCAAAGAAGCACATGTAATCATTGTGCTTGGTTTGGTTTGTACATAATATTCTTTGGTTGAGAGACGTTAACAACAACATAAACGTTGGTTTAATAAAGCTCTCCAAGGATCTTGAGGCATTTAACAGCTATTCTTGGGGTTAAAAAAGCTTCAAAATAACTGTCCAATATTTGTTGACTCCGTTAACGCCAAAGAGAGTCAACTTATATGGCTTTTCATAGGCCTTCATGGTAAATATTTCTTTTATCATGATATGATTCATCATTTTTTTATTCAATAATGCTTTTGATTTATTGGTGTTATGTTATAGGCTTGGGCATTTGAAGCCATTCCTTATTGAGACAACAAGTGAACTACCAGGAAGAAGTTTCTGTCCAAGAATCCTGAGATGGCTGTCGGCCAAAATCGATAGAAATACAAAATTTCTTGATCTTTTCAACCCCCCAAGGAAGCAGTAAGTCTAATTCTAATCAAGTTTTTATTTTAATTAATGATTATTTTAAATGATTTCATCATCATTCTAATATATGTACCAATTTATTTTAGATTGTCCATCCGTGGCTTGTTCTGACCAATCGAGAGTTGAAGATACCATTTTTTCTTACTTTACGGTCTGTGCAATTTTTACCAGACTCTAAGGTCGTTGATGGAATAAAAATAAAATTGTTTGGATCAACAACCATCACAAGAAAAATAATTTTGGAGGGTGGGCTTATTGTTGTTGATGATAGTAGTCGTAGTAGTAGTGGTAATGGTGCTGCTGTTGGGGCTAATGATGCTCCTCTTACCATTTTTGAAATAACAAGCCATTATGATTATGATCATACTGTCTGTACAAATTTTTCTTCAGATTTTGCCACATATAGCGAATGTTCTGCATGCAAATGCCAAGATTGCAAGGCAAAACACGATGAAGTGATTAATGCTATTAATGCACTAATTTCTTTTGTAAAGAAAATATCATCTAATAGGGGTGTCATTCCATCAAAAAGGATTTCATATCCATACACTCCACTAGAGATCAAGGCGGCTAAGAGGAGAAGGAAAGATACTTCCAAGGCATCATCAAGCATCTAAAAAGGCAAAATTACAACACCTCTGTCTTTGCCTTGCGTCAATGTTCAGTGTGCAAGGGCCACAGGAGATCAGTATAAGCCGAATAAGGTAAATGTACATCACCTATTCCAATAGATGATACATCTACTGAAAATTATCAAATAGACATATACATCTGTTGCAATTGTTGTCTAATATGTTGCATCAGATTCGTTATCTGTTGCAACAGATGAGTCTTATGTTGCAATAGATGCATCACGTGTTCAAAATTATTGTAGTTCTCTAATTTACCTGTTCGAATTCATCCTAATAGATGATCCATCTATTGCAACATAAGGCCCATCTATTGCAACAGATGGACAATCTGTTGTATATCTATAATTAGCATTGATAATTTTAGCTTTCTAGGTGGATGTCACAGTAGAAGCCACAGCTAAAGAGTATAATATCACAGTTGATAATCCATTAACTGCTTCCAAAGAAGAAAAAAAAGTGGAGCCTGTTAGTTCGAGAGATCGAAAGAATTACCCATTTGAAGGGTTCAGTATTTCATATGAGGCTCCAATAAAACTAACACAGTTGATCGATAACTATTCAGAATGGATTGCCGATGGCTTGTTAAAGCATCATGTCGGCAGGTACATAAATCAATTTTTAAAGATATTGGTTTATACTATTCTTGTTGTAAGAACGTGACATTAACACGTATAAATCATCATGTAGAAAACAAAATGATGAACGCTACAAAGTGAACGAATAGAGTCTTGGTTCTGATATGTTTGACTTTGTTATTGCACATCTCGAATGAAAAATTGATTCTATTTGATGTCACAGCCCCAAACTTTCTGGAATGATAAGGTTTAAATGCCATACATATTACTATTAATTAATACTTTATTTAATAGCATCTGCATATTAATTTTTCATCACGTAATTCAAAATGTTTGATAATATGTGTAGCACATCGATGTTATTTTTTACTACCTCCAAAAGAAGGCCAAGTTGCAAACACAAGAACAATACAGATACACGACAGGCAATTATTTGTACAAAGTTTACATCAATAATTCCTACGATAGGTATTGTCAACAATAGCTAGAAGTTCCCCGAAATGAGAAATGCTTAATCAATATCATCAAAGGTTTTAGCATTTCGGCTGGATTACCTTGGCATTTGGTCGACGAAGTGTACATCCTAATCAATTATGGTGATGAATTCCATTGAGAGTTGGATGTCATCATTCTAAAAAAGAGGTGTATTCGAGTTTATGACTTGATGTCGTAAAGGAGACGTTCTGAGCTATCGTCTAAGATACAAAAGCTGGCCAAAATATTGCCTACTTACCTCTATATAAGTGGTTTTTTGGACCAAAAGGTTCGTACTGATTGATCGATGATTGAAGCATACCTGGATAAAATGGATAATCTATTTGATGTACAATATGTTGAAGGAATTTCTCAACAAACCATTAGTAGCCTGTAAGTTTAAGTGTCATGATTTAGTTTCATTTCACAAATTTCACAATGCTTGCATGAACAACAAGATATGGATTATCTATTTTTTTTATAATGCAGGGATTACGGTCCCTTTATTGCCGCCTACGCCGAGTATTTGAGAGATAGATTACAAGTACCAAATGATGGACTTGATGCCAGATTACTCCGCAAAAGATATGTTGCTCCTTTATGGAAATACGAAGAAACAAAAGCTCAGAAGCAGTACGCAAGCGACATTAAAGATCCACGACGACCAAAGCCGAATTTGGTAGCACCGGATGAAGAACAACTTGTCCATATTGATTAGATATTTATAGCTTGAGTCCGTCAATGTAATAACCTATCCTCCTTTGTTTAACTTGTTGATTTATTTGTAGAGTAGATCGTTTGTACCTTTAATGATTTATTTTACATTTTATTTATTTGTTGAGTTATTTCATGTAATTTTCAAAGGCTTCGATTTATTTTATACTCACTATGAATATAATTTAATCCTTAGTTTTGAACATGTTAATTGAAATGGAGTATTAGATTCAAATATCACAACAGATAATACATCTACTACAACCGACGACAAATCTTATCAAACAGATTTAGACATATGTTGCAACATGAGATGCAACACATAGGTCATCTGCTGGAAATTATATAACAGGTCTTCCTACTTTTTTATTTTCTCCAACAAATTACCGATTAGTTGCAATAGATAGATTATATGTTGCAACAGATCATATATCTGTTGCGATAGACAGACTGGGAATATCTGCATAACGCAACAGGTGACCAACCTATTTCAATAGATAATCAATCTATCACAACAGGTACTATATCTGTTACGACAGATATAAAATTTGTTGCATTATAAATATTCAACTTGGCCAGATATAAAAATTATTACCACTACATCTAAAGTGAATTGGCTTGAAATGAAAATTTATTATGGTGTTTGTCTCTGTATTTGTACATAGTCTTCTTTATACACGGGATCCAACTATTTAGTTAGTACCCCATATGACCAGACCTACTGCATATTTCCTACAACGGTGTTGCACACACCGGTTATTTGTGTGCCGGTCAACAAACACTTGATATATGCAAAGGAGTACGGCCCGCACACTGCGCTGGTTGTATTTTTTGGGAGTTGGATGTTCTTATTTCGACCTTTAAAATTCCATGATTCCTTCATCAAGACTTCAGCCGACAAATGATCCATCATCTTACTCTGCGTCAATAACGTAGGAAACAACTTCAAGAGTGGTTGCATGTGGGTTAAAAACGTCTTATTGCTGAAGACAAGTAAGTTGCGGTCATAAACCTTAATCTTTTCCTCGAATAGTAGTATCTTAATAGTGAGAAAATATTTTACTTCCATGATCATGACTGCAAGGATTCTCTTTGCCTTGGTCCAGCTCTTGCCGTGTGGATATGGCCTCTTTCTTCTAACATATTTAATCACTTCTTCATCGCATTGGAACGTAGAAACTAACTCATCAAATCCCAGGCCACCAGAATCAGCTAGCTCACGGAGATTAGCGTACCTATCCTTGAAATTGTTGTAAAAGTTGAGGTCCATTATCCTATCGGTAGCATCATAAGCATCCGGGTACGCTAATTGTTTGCCCCTCATAAGACAGAGAATTTCATCAACATACTGTGGTATAAGAAGACAATTTTTAAATAGGTTAGTAATTGTAAAGAATAAAAACACAATGGAAAGACTCTGATGCAGAGGGTTCTCTGAATCAGTTCACAGATTACCCAGCCAACGCAACTTATGCATAGATATGTATTATGTTGCAATAGAATACCAAGTTGTTGCAACACATTACACATCTTCTGCGTAGATTCTTCTTCATGGAGTAGATTGGAAGCCTAGGTTAGCAAAAGTAAACTTACATTGTCCTCATACCACACACACATATTTGTCATATTTGTGAAGTCTTTGGTGGAAAATGAATACATGGTGTATTCTTTTTTAACCTACGTCTTCATGAATTCTTCCAGTTCCTTCTTCTTCTCGTTGCCAAGCACCGCGAATATGTCCACCTTCTTCAGCAGCCCCTAAACTTCAACAACTCTTAGAGAAGGAGGAGCTGCAATTTTTGTTGATTTCAGAACGGAGAGAATTTGTCTAATTTCTCTTATCTTACTCCTAACCACCACTATAGGAGTGCATGGCTACCCTACCTCGTTAGATGGTATGATACCCCTCCTGGATTTCAACTCCTCGGCAGCTTCAGAAATAGCCTCTAGCTTTTTAAAGAGTTTATCCTCTCTGTCCTTGCACACTTTGTATTTGCAATGAGAACATGAGGGTGAGGAAGGGCGAGAGGGACCACTGTAAGGGTGGGAGGGACCGGTGTAGGGGTTAGAGGGAGGACCTGTGCAAGGGGTGTTTTCAAAAATATTTATTTTTTGCTGAGCACCAACATGCTTATAATCATGACTGGAAACAACAAAGCATCAGGATGGCTGCCATCATTACAAATAACTCCACCAGCAACACCCCCAGAAGAATGACCGGATCTGTTGTGGTTTGAGGTTGGTCGTGAAGAACTTCAACATTAGGATGACCTTGCCTAACTGCTCTTCTTATGGATGTTGCTCCAACCATTTCCTTCTTTATTAACTCCACCGTTGGGTATTCTTTTGTATCAACAAGACCCAGAGTAAGAAAAGAAGTCATCCCCAGCTCATCAATGGTAGGCACGATCCAAGGATGAACAACCTATAAAAAAAGACAGGAGACATTTAAATCATATAATAATAATTTGCAGTCAATTGGGTTACATGGGGCTTAGATTACATGGATGTTAACATAGTCAACTTATGCAATAGACAATCTAGCTACCACAATAACTGATCTGTATATCGAAACAGATTGATAATATGTTACATCAGATTACCTATCTATTGTATAATTTGCATAGATGGGTAATCTGTTGAGTAGGGTTCAGAGAACCAGAGCAATGGATGGTTAATCTGTTGCAAAACATGGATTGTCTATCACAACAGATTATCCATCTGTTACACCAGTTGCAGTTGATGGGTAATCTTTTGCAACAGACGACCCATCTGTCGCAACAGATGAAACATCTATTTCAATATCTTTCTTTGAGGCAAATTATTTTAGTTGCATGAAGACGTACTGCATTATCCGAAGGGTTAAAGAGATCATCCTCCTTAATATATTCTTTGTTGCTCTTTGTTGCAGCCAACCACCTAAGGATCCTTGGATGAGAAATCTTATTTGGGTAATTCTTGAACTGCTTTCGGAGGGGGGGGGAGGGAATGGCTTCACATATCCAAGCCTAAAAACTGTAAACAGAAAGCAAGCAAAAAAAGTCATAATAACTATATTCAATATAAATTAGTGAATGAGTAAAAATAGTGATCAATTTTATCATGAAAGCCTAAGAAAAGCCGTATAATGTGGTCGTCTTTGGCTTTAGCTTTTTCAGTAAATATTCGACAGTCAAGTAGTAGCTGTCATATCCTCATGGATAATTGTTGAATTTCCCAAAATCATCAGCAAACGCTAACAAATCATCTTCTATGACTTTCCTGACATCTCTTGCCAATAAAATGGAATGGACAAACCCAACTAAGCACAATTTCTCCCTGTAGTGCTTTGATATGTTTTAATTCTCGAGACCCTCCATCAAATCCTCCACTCTGTAGCTAGGTCCAACAATGCCCAACAACCTATCTTTTTTACCTTGCATTTGTTGGACCCTTTGTGGGGTATTTTCTTGATGAGAGGTTCTTCTGAACGATCGCATCTCAAGCCCGTCACTATGGAAAACTCTTTCAATTCAAAACAAATCGGCATGCTATAGTAGTTGATCCAGACCTCATCCAACTTTTTTCATCCTCATTCGAACCTTCATCATCCCTTGCATACTTGATCCTGTGCTTGAGAAGGCCATATACCATGATCATTGGGAAATAGAGAGGGCGGGCCTCAGACAGCTCAAGAAAGTATGCAAAGCAGCTCTTCTTAAAAAGTCCATTTATGTTTTCCTTCTTCATAATACTTCTAAGTCCGTTAAAAGGTTCCCCCAACTAATATTTAAGTACAACATCATGAAATACTGCGTTAGGGCTATTCATCGGCATCGCAACTTGAAGCCCGTCGATACTAATAGTTTTGACAAAATCATGTTGGGATTTCGATATTATTTCATGCCCTATTGGTGAGAAGAGTTATCACTTTCCTCAGCTTCATTTTTCCCTGACTGAGATTATTCTGGAAGTTCCTCCAAATCTATCTGTACTCTAGCCTTTTTTGTTGGGTGGTCAGAAATTGATCCACTTTCAGTTTCTTTTCTTTTGGGAGACATCTTTTAACTACAAACAATAGAAAAACAAAAAATACATTGCATTTGATGTCTACATAATTTTTTCAAAAAAGGTAAGACAAATTTCAATAAATTATTCTACGCCACATTACAAAAGAAAAACTCCAACAAAAAACCCATCAATTGGAACAGATGGGGAATCTGTTTGATCTCCCAACATATATTCCACCTATTGTAACAGATGGATAAATTTCAATAAATTATTCTGTCACATTTCAAAAAAATACTCCAACGGATAACCCATCAGTTGGAACAGATGGGGAATCTATTTGAAGACTTATTTAATATCTCCCAACAGATCGTCCACCCATTGGAACAGATGGACCACCACCACCACAACTAATGCCACAACCAATTCCACCATGACCACTACCAATGCCACCAATACCAACACTAAGACCACTGACACCACCACCAAAAAACACAATTACCGACACCACCAACAACAGCCGCCAACACCACCATAAACACCATCCAATAATACCACGACAGTCAACAAAATACTGAGAGAAAAACTAGGATTTTCTTGAGTGCTTCCTACTTTTTAAGCATCAAAACTCAAAATTGTTAACCCATTCTCGAAGATAATACAACTAAAAGTCTTCTTTTTCATCATTAACTAAAAGACCCTATTTTTTAGAATAAACGCTGTGAGCTCATTCATTCATCCCTAGTTCCACCTAAATCAATTTAGGTACTATCACTATCTTAAAATTGAGTTGATCAGAACTCATTTCAACTCAGAGTGATCGATCGACGACTTGGGTTAGGATGAATGCAATACCAACACCATGCAATTGCAAAAACTCAATTGGATTTGTAGTTGACCTTGTGACCTTATTCATTCATCCCTAGTTCTACCTAAATTAATTCAGGTACTATCACCATCTTAACATTGAGTTGATGAGAACTTATTTCAACTTAGAGTGATCGATCGATGACTCGGGTCAGGATAAATGCAATACCAACACCATGCAATTGCAAAGACTCAGTTGGATTTGTAGTTGACCCTATGATCTCATTCATTCATCCCTAGTTCCACCTAAATCAATTTAGGTACTATCACCATCTTAACATTGAGTTGATGAGAACTCATTTCAACTCAAAGTGATCGATTGACTACTCCGGTTGGGATGAACGTAATACCAACACCATGCAATTGCAAAGACTTAGTTGGATTTGTAGTTGACCCTATGGGATCATTCATTCATCCCTAGTTACACCTAAATCCATTTCAATGAAATCTGTTGCAACAAACAACTGAGCTGTTGGAAATTTTCAAACAAATATTCATATTTGTTGCAACAGATGACATATTTGATTTAATTATCAAATAGATATTTGAATCTGTTGTGACAAATGGATGAGATGTTGGAAATTTTCAAACAACTATTTATATTTTTTGTAATAGATGACATATCTGATTTAATTAATTATCAAATTAATATTTTTATCTATTGTCACAGATGATTGAGCTATTGCAATTTTTAAAAAGATATTTAACCTGTTATAATAGATGACTGAGCTGTTCATATTTCTAAAAAGATATTTATATCTGTTGCAATAGATGGAATATCTATTTGAAAATCTTTTTTTTTCTTTTGATTTTAAAGCAAGCTTCTGTTCGAGTAGATAAAGTAGTAATTACTACTAAAAGTGGTAACAAATATTTCTTGGATAACTCAAAAGTGAGTTCATTGAGCAGTGTTATCTTGTCTTTTCAATGTCACTAGTCTTCCTTGTGCCCCTTAAATTATTAATGAAATTAATGAATATTAATTAATGAATATTGAAAATCCCCACGTCTACGTACACAATACATCTATAGAAATTATCTCATCTCTCCTCCTTCAGCTACAACCTTAAATTTATTTTATTCAACTCTCATCTTTTTCTTTCTCTCCTCTTTAGGGTTATCACAATCTTTTTTCTCTCTTTTCTCTTCTCTTCTCATAAAAGATCCTTTCGGATCTAAACCGATCCATATCTTTCCTTGACTGAAATTGCTATTTTGATCTCCTTTTTTACATTAAGGTATGGTTCATTATTTCTCTTTCATTCTCGTCTTCTTATTTGCAAGTTATTTATATTTATTTTTTATTTAATTACTATTTACCCATATCATATTTATTTAAAAAATTTGAAGGAACTTTTAAGTATTGAATAAACGAACCAAGAATTTTTATTATAATATGCAAAAAAAGTCATCTGCTGGGAGAAGTTTAAAAGCCTTGTTGGCAGTATTATTTTTTTTGTATGTATTTTATTTGTTTCTTTATTGTTGATGTTGTTATTGATGTTGTTGGTAGGGTTGGCATTGTTAGAACTTGTGGTGTGGTGTTGTTGATGGTGTTGGAACAAAGGATGTTTGTTATTTGTTGTTGATGATGTTGTTGGAACAAATGTTATTATTTCTTTATTGTTGATGTTTTTTATTTATAGTTTATGCTGTTGTTGATGTTAAAAAAGATGAAGAAACTATTGGAACAAATCAAACCACCAGTAAGGCTGGTTTGATGTATTCCAATAGACTTCACACCTGTTGCAACAGACTCCACACCTGTTGCAATAGACTCCATATCTGTTGCAACAGACTCTAAATCTAATGCAACAGACTTTACATGTATTGCAACAGATGGATAGTGTTCTTTTTGTGACATTAATTTTTTTCCTCTTCTTTGTAGATATAAGGAACTGAAAGTAGATCAACTTTTGCCTGACCATCACAAGAGGCTGCAGTAAAGATAGGTTCGGAGGAATAAGCTGCATGCAGATGGAACTACTTCATATGTAGGAGGTATGTATTACTGATAATGTTATCATGGAAACACATATAGAGTACACTAATTTTGAGAATACTGTTTTTACCGATTAGTCATAGATTATTCAAACAAGATATCTGCAATTTACAGTTAAGTTTGGTAGGTCTGAACCGATAAGGCTGAGGGACCATGAATATGGTTCTGATACTCTGTTAATATTTAATGTCGGTTGTTTCTTATGTTTATTTGTCAAGCATTATGAAGGGATCTAGTTTTGGTGTCATTGTAAAAAGATTCAATAGCGATTGGACTAACTTTTAGGGTGCGTTGGACTTCTAAAAGACCTTTGAAGCCTAGAACTACATCTAACAATAATGAAAAACCAATATAGTTATTGTCCTAGCCCAAATTTATATGGTTGGGTTGCTCAGGGTGATGATTTTACGCCAGAAGGTGCGGTAGGAGAATGCCCTCGAAGAAAAATGGGTGGTTGATGAAAGACTATATCATCTGAGAGCTAATTGATGAGGAGACACAGGGTAGCAAGGAACTTCTAGCAAATCTGGCCAATGAAATTATCTTAAAATATGAGAAATCTGAATCAAGTACAAATATGAAAGTGTATCCGGTAATGTAAATCCGTCTGTTGTTTCTCTCAAAGAAAAATAATATAGATGGACATTTTGCTAGGGATCTACGACTAGGCAGCGTGGTCGGGATTATCACCTAGATAGAAAATAGCAGAAGAGCAAGAAATCCACCTTAAGGGAATCGAGGGTTGAAATATTGTACAGTAAGTCTAGAAAACTTATGCCAACAGCAACTGCAGTTAAAGTAAAGAAGCTAAGCGAAGGCGGCAATTTTTGAATTTTAAATTAATCCCATGCCTTCTTGTTTGTGGTTTCGATTATGTCCACTATTGTTGACCTGGTAGGAACCACAAATGAGATTGAAAGGAAAATTGAGTAACATTACTTTCTTAGCAATATGGTTATAATTGATTGTGTTTTGTTGCCTTAGTATACTTTCAAAATTCCTTGGAGAAGATCAGATGCTTGCTTTAGTATGTGAATCCCAATAATTTTCAAACTTACCTCCAGCTTGCTGATTCTATATTCAAGCTGGTCGTTGTCATCTTTGAAATTAGTATAGAGTTCCTGATCTCTTGTGAACTTGATCAGGAACACTACCTTCAAAGTTGTGGCATTGAAGAAGGCCTTCAGAACATTTTCTTTAGAAGACTTAAAGGATACATGGAGGGCTGCTGTGTTTGTTTTAGGTCAAAATGTGTTGATGCACAGTTAAGATGTGGTCCCAACAGTTGAACAACTCACTTTTATCGAGCATTTCTCAATGCAACTTGATCAACCAACCTTCAAGGGATTTGATAAATTAATAAGCAAGGAGTTACGTAACATTTTCTCTAAATCGACTCTACAAAACCTATCAAACGTTACGTAACTCCAGGCTCATTACCCTATCAAAAATCTTTGCCCGAGTTGGTGGAAAATCATATGATCTCAATCTCTCAGTCTTTCTTCTGATCGCTCTTCTCCAATTATAGATGTCAAGATATCCACTATGCAAAGGTCTACACTGTCACCAAAAATGCTCTCCAGAAAGTCTACGCTGAGATTACTGTTGATGCCTTTTGAAAACTTGCGCCCTGGCAAGTATTTCTGGCGATAGTGTAGACTTTTGCATGGCGGATATCTTGACATCTATAATTGGAGAAGATCGATCAGCAGAAAGGCTGAGAGATTAAGCTTTTTTTATTTTTCCACCAACTTGGGAAAAGTTTTTTGATAGGGTAATGCGCCTGGAGTTATGTAACGTTTGATAGGCTTTGTAGAGTTGGTTTAGAGAAAATATTATGTTACTCCTTGCTTATTAATTTATCAAATATCTTGAAGGTTGGTTGACCAAGATGAATTGAGAAATGCTCGATAAAAGTGAGTTGTTCAACTGTTGAGACCACATCTTGACTGTGAATCAACATATTTTGACCTAAAACAAACACAACGACCCTCCATATATCCTTTAAGGCTTCTGAAGAAAGTGTTCTGAAGGCCCTCTTTAATGCCACAACTTTGAAGGTAGTGTTCCTGATCGATCTTACAAGAGATCAAAAACTCTATACCAATTTCAAAGACGACAATGATCAGTTTGAATACAGAATCAGCAAGCTGGAGGTAAGATTGAAAATTATCGGGATTCACATACTACAGCAAGAATCTGATCTTCTCCAAGGAATGTTGAAAGCATACTAAGGCAAGAAAACACAATCAATTATAACCATATTCCTAAGGAAGTAATGCTACTCAATTTTCCTTTCAATCTCATTTGTGGTTTCGATCAGGTCAACAACAGTGGACATAATCGGAACCACAAACAAGAAGGCATGGGATCAATTTAAAATTAAAAAATTTCCGCCTTCGCTTAGCTTCCTTACTTTAACTGCGGTTGCTGTTGGCGCAAGTTTTCTAGACTTACTGTACAATATTTGAACCTTCGATTCCCTTAAGGTGGCTTTCTTGTTCTTCTGCTATTTTCTATCTAGGTGATAATATCAACCACACTACCTAGTCGCAGCTTCCTAGCAAAGTGTCCATCTGTATTATTTTTCTTTGAGAGAAACAACAGACAGATTTACATTACCGGATACATTTTCATATTTGCATTTGATTCAGATTTCTCATGTTTTAAGATAATTTCATTGGCCAGATTTTCTAGAAGTTCCTTGCTACCCTATGTCTCCCCTTCAATTAGCTCTCAGATAATATAGTCTTTCATCAACTCCCCTTTCCCTCGTAGGCATTCTCTTTTGGATCTTTTTAGCATACAATCATCTTCTCCAATAGCCCTTCCATATAAATTTGGGTCAGGGGAATTTTTATTAGTTTTTTGTTCTTTTTTGATGCAGTGTGAGACTTTAAAGGCCTTCTCGAAAGCCAATGCACACTTAAATTTTAAGTCCAATCGCAATTGGATCTCTGTAATGACACCAAATATTGATTTCTTCTCAAAACTTGACACGCATAAAAACGAGCAATAATCGTCAGTAATTCGTAACAGGGTGTCTGCACCATCAAACTTAACTATACAATGCAGGATCTTGTTTAAGTGATCAGTGCCTAATCGGTTAAAAACTGCATTCACAAAAACATTATACTTTGTGTGTGTTGTCCTAGTGACCTTATCAGTAATAATACTTAACTCCTACACATATGATAGTGAATCCATCTGTACGCACCTTATTCTTCCTAGCCCATCTATGGCTTAAATTGAATAAACAGATGACTAGCTAGTTGCAACAGATGCCTCATCTGTTTATATTATCAAACAATTGGAGACATCTATTAAGACAGATGATCAACCTGTTGCAACATATGACATATCTGTTGAAGAAATCAAACAGATATATACATCTGTTATAACATATTATTAATGTGTTGTAAGTTATCTAACAGAAGAAATATATTTTGCAATAGATTACCCATCTGTTAGATTTATTTTAAAGCAATTTTCTTTCTTTTTTATTTCTGAGATACAATAATTTATAAATACATCCCTCCTTACAAATATAGATGATCTAGATTCGTACAAGAAGATTCATATCGAGTCCTTGCGGGAACTTCAAAGGCAGTTTGATGAACTTCAGAGAGATTTGGCTGACTTCGGAGCAAGGCTGGGGAGGGCCCTGCTGCTGCCGGATAGAAAATGTTCGATTGACAATAATAATTAGGTAATGTTTTTTTTATTTAACCGTGTGTATTTTCCTCCTTTTGTACATCGGATCTATCCAAGGGATTCAAAAATCTATGTTTCAATTGGTGGTCGACTTTGAATTTTTAATTCTTATTTAGTATTTAATTATCATTCTGTTTATTCCTTATTCTCAACATGTCGACGGTTGGTGGTAGGGATTGAGAAATTTGTGTCAACAGAGGTTAATCTGATGCGATAGATCGATCATATATTGCACAGGTGGTTATTAATTAAATTGGGTTATTGTTGTTATTGAGAGGGTGAAAAGACATACATGACTTTTCGATTATTTAATATGAAAAATGATTCGTAAATAAATAATAAGGAAATAAATGATAAAAATAATTTATAATCGTAAAAGAACGGTTATTTAATTTTAATAACTGATCGTGACTTTGCACCATTTTTATTTTTGAATTTATTTTTTAAAATTATTTATTATATAATAAAAAAAGTCACAATATTGGATTAATTAACTTACATGATAAAAGGTGAAGAGTCGTGACTTTTTGTCTAAAATAATAACACATCACATACATTCAGCAGTGCTTCTATTGCATTAAATTCCCCATCTGTTGCGACTGATGTATCAACTGTTAGAAGAAATCAAAAAATCTACATTAAAATAGATCGTCTATTTGTTGCTACAGATGGTATATCTGTTGCAACTGATGGATTATCAGATTCAACAGATATACAATCTGTTGCATGAAAATAAAAATGGTTATTATTTTATTAAAGAAATTGAAAAGGAGTTTTTTTTTAATTTATAAAATAAAAAAGTCAGCAAATTTGGATTAATGATATGATGATAGTATTTTTTTAAAAAAGTAGACTATATATTGCAACAGATATATTATTGATGCAACAGGTTCTCTATTGTTGCAACAGATGATAGATCTGTTGTCACAGATGAGTTATCTGATGCAACCGATATAGAATCTGTTGTCATAACTCAATAAAAATGGTTCTTGGAAGGAACTAATTAATAATAATAAGTTGAATTGTCATGACTTATCACAATATTTCTTAATTTAATTAAGTCGTTACTTTTCACAGTAATAAAAAATATAATTAATAAATGGAGGTGAACAGTTAGATTATATGTTACAACAGATAGGTTATCTGGTGTAATAGGTTTTATATTTGTTGCAACAGATGATATATCTGTTGTCACAGATGAGTTATCTGATGCAACATATATAGAATTTGTTGTCACAACTCAATAAAAATGGTTCTTGGAAAGAACTAATTAATAATAATAATCTAAAAAGTCATGTCTTATCACAATATTTATTTTCTTAATTTAATCAAAAATGTAATTAATGAATGGAGATAAACAGTTGCGCCTTTTTGCCTTGCCTCTCATTCAAATTCAATCCTCTATAAATAGGTCACTCCTTACTCAATCGTTCATTCAACTACACTCTATTTATTTATTATATCTCGTCTTTCATATTACACCTGCACTTCCACCACTTTCTCTTTCCTAACTAAGGTAAGTTTTTTTCTTGCCAATTTGTAGTTTACGTTGTATTATATTAGGTTATTCTTAAGATCTTTACTTTTGACTTTAAGTTTTTTGTCAATTCACATGTGTTCTAGATTATGGCTGGCCTAGTGTGGGACGTTGCTTTTATGCAAGACGCCGTGAATAAACTTAGAAATCAAGTTCGTGACCTGCAATGGGAGCTGGGAGGAGTTAGGGAAAGAATGCTCCGCGAGATACGCAGGCTGAGGAGGACCTTGCTACTTTTGGTTGAAGATTAGCCGGTTGACAACGATGGTAATAATAATAATAATAATAATAATAATAATTAGATTATTATTTTTCATTTAGTCTATTATATGTATTTTTTTTTGTTTAATAAAAAATTATGTTTGATCTTTGTCATTTTAATTCATATTTAATTTTCATTTTGTCTATTATCTTCTCAACAAACATGTCGACAATTCGACGTGAAAAGGAATAATTTAGATCTACAGTAGCAATAACAAGATTTATCTGTTGGGTTTGTGGAAGGGGCTGATGTGTTGTTCAAAATAGATTACTCATATGTTGCAACAGATAAGAAGTCTGATGCAACTGATAATCAGTCTGATGCAACAGATAAATAGTTTGTTTCAACAGATGACTAGTTTATTGCTTGGCTTTGACGTTTTAATTCGTACTCCCTCCGTCTCAAATTATTCATTCCAAATTGAGATGCCACATTGATTAAGTAAAATAATTAATAACATGTCTAGTTTACCATAACCCACTGATCAGTTGGTGGGAGAGTAGACGTTTTTGAAATAACTATTGTTTGCTATTCAATCAAAATTTCATAAATGATGTTTCCATTTTAATTTGAAGAAAAAGTGATAAATGCAAAGGGTAAAATTTAATTTTTTTTAATCTTTTCTTGATTAATGAAAAAGACAAGTAAAATGAGAAATCAAATTAGGAAATTTGGGATAGGTAATTAGATGTAAGGAATAATTTTGAATCCAGTAGCAATAGCAAGAGTTAAAACATATTGGTTATCTGTTGGGTTTGTGGCAGGAGCTGATTTGTGTTGTTTCAAACAGATTAATCATCCATTGCAATAGATAATTAGTCTGGTGCAATAGATAAATAGTCTGATGCAATAGATAATAAGTCTGGTGCAACAAATAAACAGTCTGATGCAACAGATAATAAGTCTGATGCAACAGATAAATAGTTTGATGCAACAGATAAATCTTCTGATGCAACAGATTACTCATCTGATGCACTAGATAATTGGTCTGTTTAAATTGTGGGCACTTATGTTGGATTCATAATCGGGGTTCTATCCATTGTTGGAAAAACAGCAGTGTACCCAGATGACAAATACGAATAAAAATCATAATTTTACTCACCAAAGTCACCTATGAAGTAATGCCAAAGTGGAAAGTGATGTAGTAAATAAAATTTAACCTAAGAATTGGTCAAATAGCAGCAGTAGCGTTGTACCAGCAACAACAACAACAAATGGTCGACAAGAAGAAGATGAAAATGATAATGAAGTAGAAGATGATGATAATGAAGCAGAAGATAATGAATAAAATAGCAGAAACAATGAACAACAAAAATTGCTAAGAGAGAGAAAATAACAATGGATGAGAAGAGAGAGAAAGACGCCTTTTTCCCTCCGTTTCCCATTATTTTAGGTAAACATTGGGATCAAAGTATAAATTTAAAAACTTGTGGGTTATTTTTAAACTTTCCCAACTTTCTTAATCCATAATAAAGTAATTGTCACCTCCACTAAATAATTAAGACTTGTGTCACCCACACCTCATTTTAAAAGTCTTTTGTCACCTATAGCCCAAACCCCCATATATCTTAGTTCAAAAATTTATATGTATCTAAGAGGTTATTATGCACTTATGATACAATTGAATTTTTGGTACGCCTCTTATGTCAAAATCTATCAATTCTTTATGTATCTAGAAGGTCACTACATGTTCATGATTCATATAAATGTATATGTGAGCAACTGTATACATATGTACCTAAGTCTTTAGTTTGTCGGATACAACAAATTTATGATAGATACATAAAATTAATGAAATTATTATTTTAATGAGTAATAACATAAAATAAAAAAATTACATAATCAAGATATACTATTTTTGTCTTATACTAGACTTTGTGAACGTGCTTTGCACGTTATTCCATATCAACCCCAACCAAAGAAAAAAATATTAGATAATTAATAATAACTATATGAATTTATTTTATGAGGTAAGAAAATATATCTATAACACCCCGCATTTCGGACGAGAATGAAAATCGTCATTTCCTTCACGTAAAGGTTTCAAAAGCCATAAATCCAATGCAAGTTTAGTGTATTAATAAATTATGTAGTGTGGAAACCTATTTGAGCATGAATTGAGATCATAGAGGTCCCCAAGCTCAAGGACAAGTTGAAAGTTTTCCTATCGTTCGAATTTTAGTGAGCGTTGAAACTTTGGTCAAATTAAATCGACCATTACTCTTTGTATATATTGAATTAGAGTTCTTAATATATATAAAATGAAAGGTATTCGAATTATCTTTCCAACGATACCAATTTCACAAAAATCTGACACCCGAGGAAGAAGTTATGGCTTTGTAAAGTGGAGTGTGTCGTGCAGCATAAGGTGTGCGACGCACACCCTAACTTATGCCATAAGGTGTGCGATGCACAACCTAATGTGTGCGATAAAGAGTGCGCCGCACAACCTATATTATACGATAAGGTGTGCGCCGCATATATTATTACTCAAGTGACTTAAACACTCCATTTTTGGGGTAAAATGGTCCTTTTCCCACCCTTATTTAGCCATAAACACGAAATTCAGTCCCCAAATACCCCAAAATACACCTTCATTCATCAAAATTGCTCAAGAAATTCCCTTAGGGTTTCAAAATAAAAACCCAAGCAACTCAAGATTCAACCATGGGTTTTTAAAACTAATTGCATATTTGGAATCCCCAGAACGTAGGCTTCAAGAAGCACCTATCATCTTCGTATATAGAGGTACGTGGGGTTATCTCAAAAATCTCATGGGCTTAAAAATTCATGTTTTCAAAATGGGGGTTTTGAAATTACGAATATGATTATGCTTTAAACGTTTTATGATATTGATTTGGTCTTTAGGCCTATTCCTGAAGTGATTTGATATATGATATACGTATATGCATGTATTCCAAAAGATGTTAACTTGAGAGCATGAATTATATGAAAATCCCTCTCTTGATATAATTTTGTATTAAATCCTCATATGATGTGAATTGTTTGAAATCATCTTGACAAGCATGACATGAAATATTTTAAAAATGGTTATGATTTTTGACTTGAAATGAGAGGGTTGTTATGTTGAAATATGATGAATATAATGGTTGCATGAAAGAATGATATGATATTGATAGCTTGCAAGTCGGGTATAACGATACCCTACAGAATAAGATATGTGATTGAATTAAATGGAGTTTGATGTATTGATTTTACATTTGATAGGTGGATGCCCGAAGAAGGCGTTTGAGTGTAAGGGATCATCGCTGGAAACCGTGTTTCCCGACATGGGGATTTGGTACCAAGCTAAGTGATCTTGTGTACTTGACTTTATGTCATTCCCAAATTGGAACTATGGTTAGGAGCCCAGGCTAAGTGATCTTGGGCACTACTATACTTTATTGGGTCGAGACACCCTGTTGTGTGATGTTGTATGTCTTCCCCTCACTTATACTCTAATCTCGGCCGCAACCGAGATTTAACAGTTGGTGTAAATGTTATATGTAGGGTATTCCACCTAGCTCAGCTGCATTACATTGTTGTTGAAAACTATTACATTATGCCCATGTGTTTTCAAATGATTTGATTTGGAACTGCTTTATAATGGCTCTCACCTATATTTGAAAAAAAATATTATATTTTGTTTTTGATTTCTCTGCGTACCAGTACTTTTGTATTGACCCCCTTCCCTCCCAGGTTTGGAGGCACAGTTTAGGGGTCCAGATAACCAGTAGATCTCTTTCGATAGATTTGCAGAATCAAGTGGTGAGACTTTTATATTTCGGAAGGCCTGATGTCTGTCAGTTCATTTATCATTTAGTAGTTTTGAGTCTACTGGGGGCCTTGTCCCAGTTTTCAGACAGTAATTTATTTCAGTCATGTATTAGAGATTTCGCAGACGGTTGTTCAGATATCGATAGATGTTGTGGGATATTATTTCCCCTTTGTTGATTTCATTTTATTTATAACCATGTTTTCCATAATATTCTGTATCTTCCGCATATCTTATTATCATATGAATTATGTGCATGATTACCAGATAGATAGGGGTGTTTCGGGCCTTCATGGTTCGGAATGCTCGTCACGGCCAGGGCCCCAGTTCGGGTCGTGACAAATTTGGTATCAAAGCACGGTTCATGGTCCCAGGGTGTTTGCAAAATCGCATCGGGTAGAGTCTTGTTTATGGGTGTGTAGCGCGCCACACTTATAAGCAGGAGGCTACTAGGCATTTAGGAATGTCTCTCTTTCTTCATGTTCTAGTTCGTGCAATAGAGTCAGAATGTTCCTCTTTCATACTCTAATTCGTGTTATGGTGTCTCCCATACGAAAGTAAAAAAATTCATCCCAAATTCTTTCCTTACTCTAATATCCTCAGATATGTGTCATTATTGAGGTGTTTCTAGTGCAGAAGTTTAGAATATAAATGGTATGGTCCTTTCTGATTGAACCATATAAGAGTTAAAATTTGTGCAAGGACTTGAGAAGAGTCCGTTAGTGCTTCAATGTGTATTGATTCTGATGTAAACATTGATCCTAATGGAATCGTGTTTTTCAGCTTGAGGTATTAATTACATTTAGTCCCTTTGAAATTTATGTTACAAATGTCTTGCTTAAAGGGGGATGATGTGTAGTTGAATGTTGGAACTGTATTTTCACCCGAATAGTAGTATGTGTTAAAGTGTTGTTGTCATGACCTATTGGTAGTGAAATTAGACCAAGAAGTTGGTGATGTGAAGTCACAAAGTTAGAAGTCAGAGCGAGGGTGACTTTTATGTAAATGAATATTTTAGTTAAATAACCGATGTTCGAGAATGATTTACCCCCTTATGATGATAGACTAATGTGGTAACTAGTAGCATGTGTGGATGGTATGGTAGTCTGTGGAGGAAGTATTTGACTCCGATTTTATTGATACAGAGTAAGATGTGTATTCTTAGTTCATTGGATATTGCATATTAAATTTCTATCTCATGTAATCTTGTCATCAAGGTGTTGTTGAAAAAAATAAAGTCTAGTGAAGCCGTGTGGGGCTCTTTCAATTCACTAGCATAGTTGACTTGTCATTCATCTCATTTTTTGGTTCAAAATACAAAATCAAAGTCTAGTGAAGCTGTGTGAGGCCTATTTCGATTCACTAGCAACTTGTTGTCCAACTTGTTGTTCTTGTGCTGGTTTAATATTTATATAGCTGAATGTGTTTGCATGAGATTGAGTTGGTAAAGAGGTGATTCGTCCTTGTGTGTTAGTTTAGTAGAAGGTAGAGAAGCAGTTGTTAGTTAGGGTGATTTGTCGGTTGCTTGAAGTGTGAAAATGGCTATATTAGCCAGTAAGTATAGACTCATGGTTGTTTGTGGAATTTGAAGGTAGTCTAAATGTATGTTTGGGTAAGTAAGTATGAGGTGAGAAATCCATATAACTAGAAAAGATTGTATGGGGTTATAATATAAGATTAAGGTTGATAATGTCTATTATGTAACTTTACCCCTTGACCTTCTTTTCGTTGGTAATTGTAAACTAGTACTACTTGTGAGAAGGTATGTAGTGATTTTTGAGGCGTTTGTTTAGTATGTCCCAAATTTTATGGACTAGCATATTATGTTGCATTTTTTCAGTAGTGATAGATGATTGGTACAGGACTATATGCATGAATTTAATATAGAATGTGGTGGTAAAAATAGTGGCATGAGATTAATGATGTATGTTTTGTGGGAAAAAAATTAGTAGGCTTGATGTGTTAAAATAGTACGTGCTAATAGATTATGATGAGGAAAACCGTAAGGTCACGATTGATTTTTTTGTGGCTATGAAGTTCTAGTGTACTAGTGTTTCTTGATGGTTATTTCACAGTTTTCAAGTGAGAATTGTGTGTAAGGTTGGGTTGTAAATCATATTTACGTTCAGCACTAGACACTAAGTTTGAACAGTTGATGCCCATTAAGATAGTTGTGATGATTGATTGGGTAATGATACCGGTTTTATGGAAGTGATCTAATAGGATTGAACGGTGTACGTAAGAGATTAGGTTTATTTGATTCATAGTGATGTATGATATTGTATGTATGATGTAGAAGTATGCCTAAGGTGACATGAGGTTATGGCATTCTTTCTAAGGCTATTACTTGTTGTGTGTGGCTAGTGGTACCATTGAATTGTTAAGTGGAGAAAGACTAGTTAGATGGTATATGGTGATCTAAATAGCCATGTTAAGGTGTTTTGATTGATAGTGTTGGGCCTTTTGCGATGATCTTGATTCTCATAGTAGAGAGATATAAATTTAGAGTCGCAATAGTGGTAGGCTATGTCGAAAGTAGTATGATTCATTGAAGGTTTGGTGATATCCATGTTGAGTGCTAGATTCTAAGTTTGAGTTTTTGAAGGTTGAACTAATAGAAATAAGAATTAAAGCACTAGAAGGTGTGCACTCCGACTATGGGGATACCCATGAAGACCCGAAGTTAGTAAGTGTGCAAGTATTATATGATGACTACTGGGTCTATAGAATGATAAAGTGTATCTCAGAAGGTAGTATTAATAGTGGGTTTTCCACTTTCAGGTGTAGTCATTTGGGTTAAGTGCCATGATATGCGTGTATAGTAGTTTTCCAGACCTTAGAGTGTAGTGAGTGTACTTTAGTTTAGAGTCTAGTAAGGGATCTCCCATACTTAAGATGATGGCTTAAATCTAATAGGGAGATGATAGAGCGAATAACCAAGTCTGGCTTTCAGATTCTAGTAGTGATGTCAGTATGACATAGAACATCAGAAGGGAAGAGTGAGGCTCAACCCATTCCGGTCTCATTATTTTTCAGTTATCCTAATACCTACTCATACCTCACATTTCAGTTCCATGATCATAGTTCATGTTCATGTATATGATAGAAAATCACGTGCTCTTCCAGATTCCTAAATGAGGAACTTCAGTTCATTCATCCGTCGGAATCACATTCCATATGCTATGAACTCTAAATTGAGGTCATGCAGCTCATGACTCATGTATTCACGCTTTATAGTGTGATCAGTTCCCATAATTCATGCTATACTCTTTACGATAGGTGGAATATAGTTCATAGCCATGTATGCCCCAATTCAGATTTTTTTTTCTTTGATAAATCCCGGATGTTGATTTGCTATTCCCCAGGCCTCAGTTAAGTGTCAAGCTTCATATAACATCCTTCCATGCTTCAAGATCTTATGTTCTAATCTTTAGTAACTCCTCTTTATGTATGGTAGTGGTGATGAGTAAATGTTTCTAATTGGTGTAAGATCATAGTATGCTTATTTTAGATAGGCCATAAGTACGAAGTAAGGTTGGGGCCAAGTCTTTGATGCATGTGATGGTTAGCTGAAAGATGTGTGTGTGTATGCTCTTGGGGTAGAGTGTGGGAGCTATATCGATAGATGGTTAATAGAATATGTGAAGTGTGTCTTTATGAGTGTTTACTTTGAAGTTCATATGTGGTTACAGAGATAGGCTTGAATGACATGTTGGAATTTTTGTTAAGGAACGCTATATGCGCTAGCGACTTCATAGTAATAGTTCAGAGTTATCCATTGAACTAGTAAGGCATGATATGCTTAGGGTGTCATCTTTTAAGAGATATAGAAGGTGGAATCTTATGGTTTAGACTTGTATCGTGGAGTGGCATGTAGTATTTTGCGAGTTGGAGTTAGGACTGATCATGGTAAAGAGGATTTAAGTTACTATAGACATTAGTAGAAAGATTTATAAATGCAAATACAAGAACAAATAAGTTGGATCAAATGAATGTGGTATCTACAGGTAATAGTACAGTTAAGGGAGTATTCGAGGAGTGTGCTAATCTTTAAAGTAAGAAGTCGCATTGACTAAGGCCTGGAAATTCTATCCTAATTTATGAGTTATATGTCTATATTCCAGACTGCAGAGTAGTGTAAATGTTGTGATTTCCCTTAGTTGGATGTCTTATGTAATCCATACCCAAGATTTGTGGCTTCCTATTACTTCTAGAACTTCTTTAGAGAGAGTGTTGAAGAGATACTCCAGTTGAGTATAAGTGTCTGGTATAATTCAATCTGTAATTCAGTTTAACAGTCGGGCAGACAAGTTACTATGGTTTTTCCACCTTTTCACCCAGTCCTACTATCCAAAGTCTCATGCGTATGGCCATTCCCAATAGATAATCTATTCCATCCATATAAATTGTGAGTTTAGTTCATTCCAAGCATCATGTTTCAGATTCAGCTATCTATTCATGACTCGGTGCATAAGAGTTCAACGTATAATCTCAAAATTTTTCAAGTATTTCAGCTCAGGTAGTGTAATACCCTTGTACGATTTAAGTCTTGATGTCTTATGATTCGTACTTGCATAAATTTTTACTTCCTAATTTCAATATGTATGATTGGATCATGAATATTTCAAGGGAATCCTAAATTTTCAGCACGAATCAACTTCTTGAAGCAAGAAAAGTCAAGTCAGCTCAGAATTCAGTTTCATTATAGAAGTTTAAATATTATAGATCAGTTATGTCCTTTCTTAGAAGGCACATCATGTCCGCGTTATTCCATACCTTTAAGCTTAAACAAGTTCCTACCCATCATTCGGGGACGAATGATCCCAAGGGGGAGATAATGTAACACCCCGCATTTCGGACGAGAACAAAAATCGTCATTTCCTTCATGAAAAGGTTCCAAAATCCATAAATTCAATGCAAGTTTAGTGTGTTAATAAATTATGTAGTGTGGAAACCTATTTGAGCATGAATTGAGATCATAGAGGTCCCCAAGCTCAAGGACAAGTTGAAAGTTTTCCTATCGTTCGAATTTTAGTGAGCGTTGAAACTTAGGCCAAATTCAATCGACCATTACTCTTTTTATATATTGAATTAGAGTGATCACAATATGTCAAATGAAAGGTATTCAAATTATCTTTCCAACGATATCAATTTAGCAAAAATCCAACACCCGAGGAAAAAGTTATGGCTTTGCAAAGTGGAGTGTGTCGTGCAGCATAAGGTGTGCGACGCACACCCTAACTTATGCCATAAGGTGTGCGACGCACAACCTAATGAGTGCGATAAAGAGTGCGCCGCACAACCTATATTATGCGATAAGGTGTACGCCGCATATAGTATTACTCAAGTGACTTAAACACTCCATTTTGGGGGCAAAATGGTCCTTTTTCCACCCTTATTTAGCCATAAACACGAAATTCAATCCCCAAATACCCCAAAATACACCTTAATTAATCAAAATTGCTCAAGAACTCTCCTTAGGGTTTCAAAATAAAAACTCAAGCAACTCATGATTCAACCGTGGGTTTTTAAAACTAATTGCATAGTTGGAATCCCCAGAACGTAGGCTTCAAGAAGCAACTATCATCTTCGTATATAGAGGTACGTGGGGTTATCTCAAAAATCTCATGGGCTTAAAAATTCATGTTTTCAAAATGGGGGTTTTGAAATTACGAATATGATTATGTTTTAAATGATTTATGATATTGATTTGGCCTTTAGGCCTATTCCCGAAGTGATTTGATATATGATATACGTATATGCATGTATTCCGAAAAGATGTTAACTTGAGAGCATGAATTATATGAAAATCCCTCTCTTGATATGATTTTGTATTAAATCCTCATATGATGCAAATTTTTTGAAATCATCTTGACAAGCATGACATGAAGTATTTTAAAAATGGTTATGATTTTTGACTTGAAATGAGAGGGTTGTTATGTTGAAATATGATGAATATAATGGTTGCATGAAAGAATGATGTGATATTGATGGCTTGCAAGTCAGGTATGACGATACCCTACAGAATAAGATATGTGATTGAATTAAATAGAGTTTGATACATTGATTTTACATAAGATAGGTGGATGCCCGAAGAAGACGTTTGAGTGAAAGGGCTCATCGCTGGAAACCATGTTTTCCGACATGGGAATTTGGTACCAGGCTAAGTGATCATGTGTACTTGACTTTATGTCATTCCCAAATCAGGACTATGGTTAGGAGCCCAGGCTAAGTGATCTTGGGCACTATTATACATTATTGGGTCGAGACACCCTGCTGTGTGATGTTATGTGTCTTCCCCTCACTTATACTCTAATCTCGGCGGCAACCGAGATTTGACAGTTGGTGTAAATATTATATATAGGGTATTCCACCTTGCTCAGCTGCATTACATTATTGTTGAAAACTATTACATTATGCCCATGTGTTTTCAAATGATTTGATATGGAACTGCTTTATAATGGCTCTCACCTAAATTTGGAAAAAAATATTATATTTTGTTTTTGATTTCTCTGCGTACCAGTACTTTTGTATTGACCCCCTTCCCTCCCAGGTTTGGAGGCGCAGTTTAGGGGTCCAGATAACCAGTAGATCTCTTCTGACAGATTTGCAGAATCAAGTGGTGAGCCTTCTATATTTCGGAAGGCCTAATGTCTGTCAGTTCATTTATCATTTAGTAGTTTTGGTCCTACTGGGAGCCTTGTCCCAGTTTTCAGACAGTAATTTGTTTCAGTCATGTATTAGAGATTTCGCAGACGGTTGTTCAGATGTCGATAGATGTTATGGGACATTATTTTTCCTTTGTTGATTTCATTTGATTTATGACCATGTTTTCCATAATATTGTGTATCTTCCGCATATCTTATTATCATATGAATTATGTACATGATTACCAAATAGATAGGGGTGTTTCGGGCCTTCATGGTTCGGAATGCTCGTCACGTCCAGGGCCCCGGTTCGGGTCGTGACAATATCTCCTGACCTTGACATTAGACACCGATCTCGAATTAGGTCCCAACACCCAATCCCAGCTCGACACATGACCTAAGATTCTGATTCTTGACCCAACATGGAACTCAAATTTGTATCCCAAATTGTGACTCGACTCTTGACCTAACTCAAAACCCTAAAATCCGGCTCCTAACCCCAACTTGACACATGACCTTAAATTTTAATTCTTGACCTGACATGAAATCCGAATTTGTACTCCAACTCATGACTCAACTCTTGTCTCAACTCTAGAACCAAAAAAGTGACTCCCACTCTTGAACCTAAACCAAACACAAAGTCCTAGACCCAGAATCAAACCTCAATACGAATTTAACTCTGAATTCGACCTCAATGTCCAAACGCGATACTGATTGGATATCTCGATCTGGGACCCAATTTTTGACCTCGACTTGAGATTCAACTCTCAATTTTGAGATAAAATTAATTATCGTATTTCAAAAAGCAATAGTAAGAATGCAATGTTTGCTAATAAAGATCTTACACATAAAGAGGAAATAGGCCCTCAAATTTTTATTTTTTTGTCCATAAGAAATTCCTATAGCTTTAGAGCTTTAAGAACGAGAATATTTAGAATAATATAATAGATAAAAGGTGAATTTGACTCCATTCACAGGTAAGGATTCACAGTCTATTACAAAATACTAGTCAAGTGTATGTGCTTTGGACGTGTGTATGACGATAATAATAAGTGTATATAAAAGAATAAATTACTATCATTTATATCGAACAATATACGTGATACATCTTCAAAAATTCCACTATTATGAATCAATTCATTTAAAGTCACTTAAGGCTAATTTCTTGATAGAGAATGCACATATACTAAAAGCCTATGGAGTAGACTAGTGCAGTGGTTGGGTTTTGATCACGTTATAGGGAATTGGGAATCAGAAATACAGTGGATCAACCAAATGGCAAAACAAAAATCTGTAGCAGCAAGCATCACTTGTTGTGTATTCGCAATAGTAGTATTTTGTATTTGGCGGGAAAGGAACTCTGCTAAGTTCCAAGGAAGATGTATTAGAGTGGATGCAATTTGTAGAGAGGTGACTATGCACTTTCACATAAGAGGGAGTGGAATCATCAAATGGCAGCCACATCTTCAAAGGCTAAATTGTTTCCCTTAATAGTGCTGTTAGGAGAATGCTGAACATTGCCTAGACTTAGAGATATTAGTGAGAGGCAAGGGTCTGCCTGAGCCTGGTATTGTAATGCAAACTTTTTTTTATCAATAAAAGCTCGCTTTTAATCAAAAAAAAAAAAACTTACCCTTCGAAAGATCTCTCATTTCTCTCTTTTCATATCACCCATGTCAAGGCAAGTAAATCACATTTCATGCCATGTGTCTTCTTATCCAAGACTAATGATTATAAATAATTACGAAATAAATAGATGAATAAAATTTTTTAAAAAAATAATACATTGAAATATCAATTATCTAATATTATACTTTGAAAGAAAAAATATATTTTAGAGTCTTGATGACGACACTAAAACATAAATTGAGCGATGCAAATTATCCCTAGTGTTCATCTCTAAGAAACTGATGGAAGAATCAAATAGGCTATAAATTTGATTTGCTAACTCATGAAATCTCTAATCCCCATTCTATTTTATCTTGTACCCAAGTAATGACTTTGTTTGATTCTTGTTTGACACTATAATTTGTTTGTTATCATGACAAATCACAATTTTCACTCGATTTTTCTCTCAATAGTCTTTTTTTTTGTAAGCATGATTATTACGAAAGAGTATTAACTTGAATTACGTCTTAATAAGAAATATAACTAACATGAATAAGAAATAAAATTTAAAACAGGAAAAACATACTTTAAATTTACTTGTAATAGGCCTGAAGTCTTGTTTGCATGTTTTACACAAATCTTTCTTTATCTGCATAAACATATTAAAGAATAAATCAATAATGATTTATTTACAGAGGAAATAGTTTAAGACTGTGAAAATAAAACATCTTATAAGTTAAAGAATATTTAATTTTGTTAAGCCTAATTTAAATCAACAACAAAAGAATATAAACTTATTTTGAAGGTATATTTAAACAACAACAACAAAAAAGCATCAAACATAAGCTTAAAATCCAGCGCCATAGAGAAAAGCTCATATTTGTAAAAAAAAAAAAAGTGAAAAGATAAAAAGGAATTTGGATCCAGGGGTTGGAAGTATATGTAACCCTATATATTTAATTAAAATAAAATATAATTCTTTACATATATTTTAGGACTGTTAATTTCTTTTCATATATTTTAGGATTCATATATATTTTAGAATTCGTATATTTTAAGTAGTTTAGGATTCTTAATTTCTTTTCATATATTTATTTTATCAGGATTCTTTTCATATATTTTAAGATTCCTTAATTTAATAATATAATAATTGAAGGAAAATGAGAAAAGATGATTTTGTCTATTACAAAACATTTTAATGAAGGGTAAAAAGTTCGAATCATTTTTTTAAGGGTTTTCACACTTTTAATATATTATAGATATAGATATAGATATAGATATAGATTATAGATATAGATATAGATTATAGATTATAGATATAGATAGATATAAATATAGATTATAGATTATAGATTATATATAAATTCAATTTTAATGTTTAAGTATCCTATCCTTTACATGCTAGTAATCTTTTTTGCTATTTATAGTAGTCTACAATTAAATGATGTGGTATTTAAATCCCTTCCCAGCACCTTCAATTCATGTTTCTTATATTAGTATCTAGTTAAGCCGAAATCATCACGGGAAAGAAAGTTTTAATCATCATCCTAATTGTTTTACCGAAGAAAGAAGATGTAGTTGAGCTGAGTTGATTTCCTTGTAATAATAAGATAATATTTCTAACTGTTAAGTTGAGTTTCCCAGTAATAATAGGATAACATTCCTAACTTAGTTATTTGTGTAGCAACTTAGTCCTAATTCAAAAATATTTTATTTAGTCTTAAAATAAAATTACATTATACGTATTAGTAAGTATTCAAATGGAAGAATTTATAAATTAAAAGGGTAAATAGGTCAATCAACTTTTGAATGGTCTTTTGGTCAACCAACATTATTATTCATGCTTTTACAATAATATGGATTAATGAAATTAATGAAATTATCATCGCTGTTATGAAATATAAAGCAAAGAAGAAGAAGAATAGAGAGAGAAGAGAGAGTTATTATTATTTCTCTTGAGAGGTTCTTGATGGGTGAATTACAAAGAAGGAAAACCCCTTTATTTATAAGGAAAAACTAACCTTGGAGTTTCTTACTTTTCCATAAATAGACATTCACTATATATGGTAAAATAGGCATTCACTACATATAGTAATATATTTATAACACTCTCACTTGAATGCCTAATTGATAGATAATGTACCTCGTTAAAACCTAATTAGAGAAAACCCAGTGAAAAAAAATCTAGTAAAGGAAAAAGAGTACACATCTCTAACAATACGAATATAGACTGTCTCATTAAAAATCTTACAAGGAAAACCAAGTGGGACAAAACCTCGTAAGGAAAAAAGAGTACAACACGTATTAACTCCCCCTAATAAGAACATCCTTGAGCCATTGCATCCCGATCTTGTGCACCATCTTCTTAAAAGTTGCATTTGGATGAGACTTGGTGAATAGATCAGCCACATTGTCACCTGAACAAATCTGTTTCACGTTAATATCACCATTCTTTTGTACCTCGTGTGTATTAAAAAATCTTTAGAGAAATGTGGTTCGTTCTATCTCCTTGAATCCTCTCGTAAGTTGTGTTATGCATGCTGCATTATCCTCATAAAAAATCATGGGTACTTTGTCACATTTCAAACCATATTTTTCGCAAATGAGATGTATTGTGGACCTCAACCACACATACTCTTGGATTGCTTCATGAATAGCTATTATCTCAGTATGGTTCAATGAAGTGGCTATGATAGACTGCTTTGTATATATCTAAGATATGGCAGCCCCACATATGAACATATAGCTTATTTGAGATCAAACTTTATACGGGCCAGATAAGTTCTCAGCATCAGCATAACCAACAAGATCGGGACTACAATCTTTAGAATAAAATAAGATCATATGTTTGATCTCATTTCGATGTCTCCTAGTAGGAGCAAAACTATACCTTGCTAACAAGTTGATCGAAAGGCTATATCGAGTCTTGTAAGACTTACAAGATACATTAGTACACCAATTGCAGTAAGATATATAACCAATCTAATTCGGTATATTTCTCATTCCAGCAAATAATTTATTTCTTTTGAAAACTTTTCAAGAGTTCCAATAATTTTCAAGTTATAAGTTTATACAATATAAGGATTATAAATAAGTTTCGTAGAAATTTTTATATGCTTCAAACAATTTGAATCCTTAAAAATTTTTCATATAAATTTTGTCAAGTGACAATATTCAACATTTCATGAGTGACATCTTCAAGTATCTAGACTACAAATCAAATAAGTGTTATACTTATCAAGATGCATTCTTTCACGTCACTTAATAAATATTTCTACGCCAGCATGCTTAATAAACGTAGAATTCAAATACTCAAAATCTTTCACAGTATTGTGTCAATATTGTATCAAATATATTATTGATGATATATTATTTTGTATCGATTCACAGTGTGACATAATATTTTGAGATCCCATCACTTCATTAATTTCAGGTACTTGAACCTCTCATAAAACTTCATAAAGCGTTAAATCGTAGGCTCTTCAAGAGCACATTGTCTTCTTATTATGATTATTTTCTCCTAATCTTTTTCAAGGATTATTTCATTTAAAACCAATTGGTCTACCACACTTTACGTTTGTGCAGACTTTGTCCTTTAGGAACATAAAATAGGAGCACTTGCAACTTAAATATGAGATACTTTCGACATTTAACTTGAATTATCTTTTGAATGAGGATCTGATGATAATTCCTAACATATTTCATAGTTGCTTATAACTCCCCCTTATATTAGAAAAACTAACATACATCCTCCATATTCTTTGAGGAATCCATCTTTGTGCATAATGGTATACTCATTAATCATATACCTCACATCAAAACTATTAGATGGACAATGTGTGGTTCCTGATCAAAACCAACTTTGAGGGAGAATTAATCATAATTTATTGGTTTGATGCATACAAGTACTTTTGTACATAATATTTCAAACCAACAAATGAAGATTTTGTTCTCATTAGTAATGATTCAACTATTTATCAGAGGCATTCAATGCCAAACCGACATTATCAAGATGAATTATCTTGATTACACAATCTGAAAATTATTCTCTTAAATCAATTTATATTAAGCAAACAATTTTATGATGTCAAATTGCAGGTTGACAATAAATATACATGTGATCATTCTATTGATGCATCTTTTCAACATATCACATGATAGGTGAATGGGCCCATATTCACCTTTTATACTTTCCAGATTTAAGGGATTCAATCCCAACATTAGTTGATCTAATCAACTTATCATGAGAAAAAACAACATGAATAATTTTTTAAGAATCTTCTAATTCTTTAATACATGTCTAATACTCAATTTACACATCTTCGGAATGCCACAATCGTTCATGACAATATTTGAATTTTTATACTAGTAAACTCCAAGTTTATCATAATATGTGCTTTTTGCTTTAGTAAATTTCAGATTTACTTTATAAGAATAGACATCATATTTACTACTTCTGAGCAAATTGCATAATATTTCTTCTC
The DNA here is from genome assembly GCA_030864215.1 of Capsicum pubescens. Taxonomy (NCBI): domain Eukaryota; kingdom Viridiplantae; phylum Streptophyta; class Magnoliopsida; order Solanales; family Solanaceae; genus Capsicum; species Capsicum pubescens. The sequence goes on along the minus strand of CM061540.1, from coordinate 109,009,085 downwards.
AATTATTCTACCTCTTCTAAGGTAAGTTATGGTACCATCACAACAAGTGCACATTTGTATGATAAGCTTTACTAAATATTATCGCATTCACCCTAGAAAATAAATTTGTGCTTATAACAATCAAAATTCTCATTCCATGAATGGAATATAATCGTTCCTTAAGCCCATCAAATCATGATAGCTTATAACCTCTTTCAAAATATTGCTAATTCAAGAGAAAATCGAGGTGTGCATATAATGTAGATAATTTTTCTCTAACATATCTTATAATTATAATAAGCGTGTGAAAATACTATCACTTTTGATGATTATTATGATATTGTCCCTCCAAGCTTATATCCGTGCATTTAATCACTCATCTTCTTTCAGACATATTATCAACTGCTACCACATACCTTTCAAGAATGGAGAAAGTTGTCAACTTTCAGATTCATCATATATTGCTACTATATTCACTTCATGGAATAAAGCATATCAATGGGATAGGTTTCATGACTTTTCACCAAACACTCATTATTTTGCCTTAGCCATCATAATATCATCGGCACGGTACAGTGAGATTCAAACTCAACATTTTATCCATATAAATGCGTCGTAGGCTATAACTCGATGGGACTTGAACTCAACATCTTATCATAATGGCACATTCAAACTTTTAACCCAATGTCTTACCCTCATAATGAGATGAGACTTAAATTCATCATCATATCTTTTAACAATATTGTTCTTCATGAACAAATTTAAAGCATAAGTGGTTCCAAACCAATTATTTTTCCTCAAAACTAATAATAATTATATCATTAGTAGCAAAAGACAATTAACATAAGAAATTACTATTAGATTTATAATCTCACCTTGTTTGACAAAGTCTCGTGCTGATAATGTGTTATGAAATATAAAGCAAAGAAGGAGAAGAATAGAGAGAAAAGAAAGAGTTATTATTATTATTATTTCTCTTGAGAAGTTCTTGATGGGTGAATTATAATGAAGGAAAACTCCTTTATTTATAGGGAAAAACTAACCTTGGGTTTCTTACTTTTCCATAAATAGACATTCACTATATATGGTAAAGTAGACATTCACTATATGTGGTAATATATTTATAACAATCTTTAAATAGTAAAATAATGAGATTAATGAAACAAAGATGCATTCCTTTATTTTTGCTTTATATTAAGAGATTGCTTGATTTCGGCCTTATATTAAGGAATTTAAGTTTATGAAATTTCATGTAATATGTCAAAGTTGGTGGAGAGAGGTAATTAGCTCTAAAACTTGTATGATTTACGTAAGTTATCCTTTTCTTAATTGGTTAACCATTTTAAGAAGGGAAACTTTTAGAAATAGCTACTTATAGTAGAAAATAGGTGACTGTAGCCACAATTTGCAAAACTATAAACCGTAACCTGCTTATAGCTAGACAACCGTTGTATTACTATATTTACATCAACAAATACAGGTGTATCAACGAATACAAACCTCTCCTTATTTTTTTTTGATATTTTCACTCCTTTTTTTTGTTCTTTTTTATATTTTGTATTTTCACCTTTCCCTCTTTCTTTTTCAAAAGTATCAAACTTATTATTTGTATTTGTATATTAACAAATATATGCATTATCTGTATTTACTTGAGTTTATCATATACAAATACACAAATACAAATATAGTTTTTGATGCAAATGTATTATTTGAATTTGAATGATTCAATTTCTATCAATTTATACAATTTATATTTTATATAACTGTAAAACTACAAAATACAATTGTAAGAATCATATATGAAGTATAAATACAACTGTATCATGCTTGACTGAGAAGATACATATGATGCATATACGTCACCAGGAAGGTCTCAGAAGTTTAAAAAGAAAAAAGAGCAAGAGAACGAGAGAGAGAGAGAGGTAGAGGGAGAGGGTGAGGGAGAAAGGGAGGAGAGTGTTTAGAGAGGAATATGAGAAAGAAGGCTATTGATTTTATTTAATTAATAAGAAAGACTATGAATTGTAATTAGCGTAGTTTCCCCTTCTAGGAATGGTGCAGGGCCATGGGCACTCGAGGAGTTGGGAAAAAATCCGAATTGAATTATATGTCGAAATCCGCTATCACCTTCCAAATTTCTTCCATAAGTCCGTTCTATTTTTTCCCTTCCACTTTGGCTCCTTGTGGTGTTAGCACAGGGAGCAAGAAAATAAAGTATGATTGGTCATTTTAATGGAGTCGATTTCAAAAAAATATTCGGACAACTGAAGTATGTATTGTAGTATATTAGATAGTTAGAAGGCACTACATTAAAGTTTTAAGTAGAATTATTGAGACTGTATTGATATTAATTTGATTCAGGGAGTATGCTAACTTTACCAAAACTATAAGTAATGTTGTAACATTGCTTTTGCACATTATGCGGTTCTTGTTTTTTTTTTGCCTTAAGCGGTGCTCGGAGATTGAGCCTTTTTTTACTGAACTCCGTTATCAAATTTTTCTGGTGTCTTTATTTTTAGTATTCAACATTATTTGTCGGGTATTTTTTGTTAGTGTTCTGTCTGGTTCAATTGTTCTGAACCAGTTCATTTCATTAAGTTGTTCTATTGTAGTGGGAAAATTACTTGATTTTCCCAATAAATGGTATCGGAGATAAGGTTTTGTCTGGGTATGCTCTGTGGTTGTATCTTTGTATGATCTTCCACATCAAAAAAGAATTTCTTTGGTCCTTTTGAACCCAAGGTTTGTCCCAGGCTAAGGTTTTGTCTGAGTATGCTCTGTGCTTGCAGTTTTGCCTGATCTTCCACATCAGAAAAGAATTACTTTGGTCCTCTTGACATCTTGGGTTATTTGCAGTGGTTGTAATATTGAATACTTTTTATTGAGTTTGTAGCCTAAAACCTTTTTAGGGCGTTAACTGAATACTTACCCAATTTCTCTCATTTCAAAGATTTGTTTTCTACTTTTTAGATCTTTAGAATTTTCTTAAGTTTTCTTGATTTTTCTATAAAATCAAGTGGCGACTCTTTGAGTTTCTTAAAATTATTTTGAAATTTTCTTGAATCTTTTAAAATAGTTTTGAGAGGGTCAAAATTTGTTTTCTCACCAAAAGAAATCCGAAAAGGGATAAAACAGAAATGGCGACTCTCCTAGGGATTTAACTAGGTTCTAACTTAATATTTGAACTAACTTCTTTGACTAATTATTCGAGTTTCTAATACTTGAACTGTTTGTTTGCCTATGTGTTTAAATTTTTGTAAAATCTAACCTGTTGCATTTTTGGCATACTTCCACATTTGAATATATAAATTATTTTGGGGTTTCACGGATGTCCCGACCCCTATTTATAAATTTCAAATAAAGTATTGGAAATACGATAATTTATTGGCACGTTAGGCGTCTGATGGTTGTTCGGATTTTCAAACTCGAGTTGTCCACTTGGGAACCTGGTCTAAGCCCACTCTAGATACCTAGGATAGAGCAAAACCAAAACCCTTTGTAGGCATCAGACTAAGATGACCCAATACCTAAGGGGGTATTGGGAACATTAGAAGAACCCATCGTACGTCTATTGACAACGAGTCAATAATAGACGATCATTATTTATGTGTTTTAATTGAAGGATGTAATGTCGGACTGTATGGACCATTATCCCTTTGGATATATTTGAGGGGCAATGAAACAACTTACAAACGGCACGTATAACCTTCAGAGATTAGGCTTTCCTTTGGCTTGAAAGGTCCCATGTATGCTAGGATGTGTAATATCTATTTATGTGATGAAGTGTTTTATTGTTTTGCTCTGTCTATATTTTCTTGATTTGTGTGTTTAAATAACCTATCTTTGACTTTAAACAAGACTAGTCCATTATTCTATTTCAAAACCTTTGAGCATTAATAGACATGTAAGACTCAAAATTTAAACCCTTCCAAAATACCCTTAAAGGTCCATCAATTATATTCCTTCCAATTTAACCCACGTTTTATTCAAAATTTCATTAGGTCATTGTCCAATTCACATTGACCACGCTGCTCTTACAATTCTTTTCTCTAACACTCAATTATAATTAGAGATATCTAGATGTTCTATTAATGGAAAGACTATGTTGTCTTCAGAAGAGCTTTCCAAATAAACCTTTTAGAATATTTATTCGTAAACATCGGTTTCTCCAAATCACTTTGTTCGTTCTAATTCAAAATTCATCAAATGGTCAAAGTTCTGGTCATTCAGTCAATTTTCTCAAAGCATCCTATTCTTCGAATTCTGGACTACTCTATTTCAAACCAAATATATGTCATTTGCTTAATATATTATTTTGGTTAATTATTATGATCATAAACTAACATTTTTAACTTTTGAGTTTTTTTATTTTCTTTTAAAGAGAGGTTGATTTGTGTTGGTAGTCAAACTTTTCTACTTCACTAAGATAAAAAGTAATCGCTGGCAGAACATCAGTATTTCACATGGTCTAAGGTCGAAAAAGAGACTATAGATTCATCAGTTCTTACCTGGGCTAACAGAAGGTCTCTTTCAACTATGGATCCTAGTTTGATTAGCGCAAATACTTTATCTGAGTTAGTTCCCAACTTCTCTATGGCAATGGTCTCGAGTGACTCGATAGGAAGAGAAATAACCCAGAGCTCATTACCGGTTTAGAACAACAAATTGCCGAGATAAGGCTTACGGCGATGAAAAGTAGAACACCTTCTCAGACTCCTTTAAACATAACTCTACCTCCTGATGCTTGACAAAAGGGTTTTATGTTTCCAACGTCGAAAGGAGTTGATCAGGAAGGTCATTTTTCTCATGCTTCTCAGAATGCCCCTTCTGGGTATACATTTGCTCATCTAAAGGTTCAGAATATATCTTTGCCACACCATATTCTGCCAGTGCATACCTATGCTACCGTCTCACCAATAACACAAACTCAAGGGTTATACCGCTTAGATGTTAATCGTTATGTTGAAACAGAGAATGATCCAAGAATGTACACTGATGAGACGGTGAACAGAAAGCTCAAGGCCTTGGAAGATGCAATGAGGAGTCTTAGGGCGGCTTGGGAATAACCAAAGTATGAAGTATGAAAAGTTGTGTGCATTTCCCGAGATATAAGATACCAAAATTTTAAACGTTTGACGGGTCCGAAAATCCCTTATTTCATTTAAAGACTTATTGTGAAAAATTAATTTACGTGGGAAAAACTGAAGTAATACAGGTCAAGTTATTTAATCAAAGTTTGAGTGGAAAGTCTCTAGAATGGTACGCTAAGAAATATGTGACTAAGTGGTGCACTTAGGATGACCTGACAAATGTTTTTATGGATCACTACAAGTTTCATGTCGATATCATTCCCAACAAGATCTCTATCACAAAGCTAAAGTAGAAATCAAATGAGAGTTTTCGTGAATAAGCCATACACTGGAGAGAACAAGTGACCAGGGTACATCCTCCTATGGAAGAAGCTAAAGTGATCAGTTACTTTATTCGTGCACTAAATCTAGAATATTTTGATCTCATGGTAACAATGGCTGGAAATATTTTTACTGAAATTATTAAGAATGGAGAAATGATTGAGGATAGCCTCAAGAAAGGAAGGATAATAAATTTAATAGAACTGCAATCCACCCATATTATCTTCCAACATAGCTCTTTCAGTAATGGAAAGAAAAAAGAGAAGGAAGTAATGAGAGTGATGACTCAAGAAAGTTCTTCCAACTACAAGAAACCTCCTCGATACTAACCCAATGCTCGACATGCTCACTACCCAATCTTCAATTCACAAGTGACATATCATGCTCAACCTCCACCACAAAACTATCAAAATAACACTTCTCGTTCCAATCATGAAAGAAAGCCTCCCAGAATTTTCACGTCATTGGAAGAATCTCTTACCAAAATTTTTGAAAGGTTGAAAAAACAAAACTACTTCATTTAGTAGAAGCAAAATCTGTGAACACTTCTGCTAATTGGTATGATTCAAACAAGTGATGTGCTTACCACTTCTGAGTTATTGGACATGATACAGAAAAATGTATCACTCTTAAGCACAAAATTCAAGGTCTGATTGACAACAAGGTGATAATGGTTGAAGAAGCTCCAGCCAATGTTAACAACAATTCATTTCCCAATCACAAGAAGTAGTCAGTGGCACCATCAATTAGAAGAAGTGTGAACTTTCCTCAAAATTCACACTTTTAGCGTCCTTTTATCCTGTATTTGGATGTTATTATTTTCTTTTCTTGTAATCATACTTTCTTATTTCATTTTCTTGTAATTGCATTCTTTTTCTTTATTTCCTTGTAATCATATTTTATAGTTTGATTTCCTTGTAATTACACCCTTTTAGTTGTAATGAACTACGTTCGACCTGATTTTCCTCGTGGAATACGTAGGTGGCTTGTATTGGATTCGGTCATGTTATCAAAAGTATCAAATATCCCTTTTGTATGTATGAACTACATTCGACCTGAATTCCCAAGAATGGGATACGTAGGCGGCCTATGTTGGCTTCGATCAACCCCTTAGAAGATTTATATTTTCATTGTATTTATGAACTATGTTTGACCCGAATTCTCAAGAATGGGATACGTAGGCAGCCTATGTCGGCTTCGGTCAATTCCTTAGAAAATTTACTTTTCTACTTTTGTTGGAACTACATTTCCTACCTCAACAGAATGCGTAGGCTCCACACTGGCTCGGTCATATTTCCTATAAGATTTTCATAGTAACTGTGACCAATTTTTTGAGAAGATCTCAAAATTCATCAAAAGGATCCTTTCACAAGTTAAATAAAGATGACATTGAAGCATGTAAATGGGGAATTTTTTTTTGAGAAGGTCTCAAAATTTTCATAAAACTTGACATTGACTACAAAGCTAAAAATCAGACATGACTCAACTACTTTGTATTTTAGACTAGGGCAGAATTTTTGAGAAGATCTCAACAATTTCATACTCATAAATATCACAAGCTATAAGAAAGTTTGGGAGTTATATGTTATAGTCTGGAGAAGAATTTTTTAGAAAGATCCTCAAATATTCCACAAAAGCCGTACTTCAAGATCAAAAAAGTTTGCAAATCAAAGATCAACAAGGTGAATCAGGAGAACAAGACAATACCAACACAGCCAGTCTCTCAAAAGTAAGAATTTTTCTTTGGATATAGAAACAGTGAAGTCACAAAGTTGACAATGTTAAGCATGACAGAGGGCATTATTAGATCCACTGTGGTCTTGCCATAATAATCCAGATGACTTCTCTCCTCTATTTTCATCTTGATCCATGTTTCTATTACTTTGTTACGATCTCTAACACTTTCTATGATTTTATAGGGAAATGATCGGGCATAACGATGACGATGTGGAGATATTATCCAAACTACCATCTCTAAGTCATCATGGGTCAAATAACTTCATCTTTATCTTTAAACTCCACCTTTTGTTACACTCCTGGATTAGTTATAACAAATTGTTGTATTATTAATAAGTGGTGTTCAAGTTATATAGGTGAAGTTTTGCAAGATCACATCTAAAAAATAATGCAAAATATCTTCTCAAAGTTTGAGGATCCAATCCAGAATCTCAGGATATGCACAAGTCCTTTGAAGGACTCCTGATTCAAAGGATGAAGTTCATTATATTTGGGTCGTCCACCCTTTCGAAAGGACACGTCTCATTTAGTTCAACCACCCTTTCTAAAGGACATATCTTATTATATTTTGATCGTCACCCCGTTCAAAGTGATATGTCATATTCAATATTGGTCATCTATTTTTTAATGAGACATATTGGACCGTCACCCCATTCAAAGTGACACATTACATTTAAGATAGGTCGTCCATCTTTCAACGAGACACATTGGGCCGTCACCCCGATCAAAGTGACATGTTATATTCAAGATAGGTCGTCCTACTTTCAGTGAGATATTATGTCGTCACCCCCGTTCAAGTGGTACGTTAAATTTTCAATGAGACACATTGGGCTGTCACCCCGATCAAAGTGACATTTTATATTCAAGATAGGTCGCCCACCTTTCAATGAGACCCATTGGGTCATCACCCCCGTTCAAGTGGTACGTTAAATTTTCAATGAGACACGTTGGACTGTTAACCCGTTCAAAGTGGCACATTACATTCAAGATAGCTCATCCACTTTTTAATGAGACACGTTGGGCCGTCACCCCGATCAAACTGAAACGTTATATATAGGTCATCCGCCTTTCAATGAGACACATTGGGTCGTTACCCCCGTTCAAGTGGCACGTAATATTTTCAATGTGACACGTTGGGCTATCACTACGTTAAAGTGACATATCACATTCAAGAGGTCGTCCACCTCTCAATAAGACACGTTGGATCGTCACTTCATTCAAAGTGGAATATTATGTTCAAAATACGTCATCCGCCTTTTAATGAGATGTGTTGAACCATCACTCCGTTCAAAGTGGTTGTGCAAATTGATTCAACTATCTCAACATAGCATATTCAAATAGCTTTGCACCAATTTATGTTTGTGTAATGCTACATTTACAACTAATTATTTTTTTGAGTGGTTGTCGAGAGCATCCAAAAAGATGAAATTCTCAAATCAAAACCACTGGTATGGACGACTCAAAAAAGGACGCAGCACAATGTGAAACTTTTTCTTAGCAGCAAACTGGGACATAGTCTGAAGAGGAATTTCAAACTCTTTGAATGCGAGCTGAAGGATGACTCGCACCACCATCAAACCACACCCTTATTAGAAGGCATGTGGGTATTTTGAGATGTTTTCGATTTCAGTTTCACCTCTGGGGAATTTCTAAACTCGCACTAGAGGTAGTCTTCCTCTTCTTTGAAAATCAGGTGACAAGCATCCTTTTCTTAGTTTAATGTATTTGTCACTCATTTCGAACCAAAGATTGTCTTAAATAAGAGACTAACTTTTCCACTGATCGAGTCAAACTACAAGCAATCGTATTCCATAAGTCTCAAGAATATGTAAGCTGAGCTCTATGTTGAAAACCCAACTTCATTCCAATCCTCTTATTCCCCAGCTATTCGGTTTCTCCAAAATTTGAAAATTAACATAGCTTGTGAATTTTTTAATCGCACTTAAAATCAAGCTTTATGAACTACAGGTGGACTGAATTCTTATGTAAGCTGATATATGTAGGAAACCTGATACCAAAGTCCGGCCATAGCTCCCAGAACTTATGTGAAAATCAATCTTATCCGAGAGACGAATTTGTGATCGGACAAAATTAGAAATGTCAAACTTCCTTTGTCTAGAGTTACTTACCTCCACTCTAACCAAATGGAGGGGCAGTTGTTGACACCTTATATTTTTCCTCCATATTCCAACTTAGTTTTTTGAATTTTCTCAATTTTAAATAGTTTTAAAATATTTATTTTAAGCTATTTTAAAATAAATTTTGACCCTACCTTTTGAATTTAGATGAAATTAATATATTTAGAGTTTAATTGTACATGATTATATAGTTATCAGTTAAAGAAAATGCATTAAATTTATTCAGAGTGAAAAGTTTGATTAAATTATAAATATTCTACTTTCCTCAAGATTGATAGAAAATAAGAAATTGATGACATAGTCGGTTGCTTAATTTTTATTTATTATTATTATAATTATTATTATTGAAAAAAAGAGACATAAAATAAAATTGTGATTTCTTTAACATTTATTTTGAAATTATTGAATTTGAGAAACTCATCAAATTAATTAAAAGTTAATTTCATCTCAATTTTTTCCAATTAAATCAATTGTGGTCATTTTTATCAATATAAAATGGTTACAATTTTTAATTGAACTCCCTTGATTAACCTAATCTGAAAACCCCTTTTCTTAATAAACTTTTCCCCCATTTTTTTGAATTTGGGCCAGCCACCCCAGCCCAAGTAATATTCTAATAGCCCATTTCCTTAGCCTTCAAAAATAGCAACAGCTTACCCCAGCAAGACCAAAATCGAGCCAGCCCAATTCCCTTCTCGTTTCTCTGTTTGACGACCTAGTAGGCCTAACAAGCTTCAGCCCACGCCACCGCCTGACCTGACCCAAACCCCTATCCTGTTCCTCTTAACAACGTGTACCAGACAACAACTCAACAACAGCAAAAGCATATAATACCGCAACAATATCAACATTAACAGCAACCAAAAAACAACGAAACCCAATCCCAGCGGCAAGCAACAGTTGTGTCAACAGCGTAACAATGAACAATGCTCCAAAGACATACAAAAATCAAACAACGTCAACACCAGAAAAATCGTAGACCCTAGTCAACCTAGCCATTATCGGTTATTTACTCTTTTGCTCCCGCCGTACAACCATTTTCAGCCAAAGTTTCTTCAATTTTTACCTCCCATTTGGCAAAAATCCAACAAATACATACCTCTTTGCCTGTGGACCTCAAATTCCTCATGAAAATCAACTCAAATTCATTTTTTCAAATCCAAAAACCCTAATCTCCCCCCCCCCCCTCCCCCCACAATTTTACTTATAAATAGATAGTGAGGGCTAGAAGGAAGAGAGAGGGGATTTTTTGGGGGAAAATTAGAGATTTTTTAGGAGCGCTCCTTTAATTTCATGTAACCAAGAAGTTCTTGGTGAAATTTATCTAAATTCGTTGAAATCGTCTAAATTCCCGCAAGAACAATTCAACGCCGGTAAGTCCAAGTCGAGTTTTGGTGGTGAAAATCCATCGTGATAGACTCATAGTCTCAATTCGCTGCTCCGAAGCCAGTAAGGACTCCATCCTTTTTGCATTTATCTTTTCTGTTTTTTTTTTTTTAAATTATAATCGTGTTGAACACTATGTTGTTACTTCAATTCTTTGTCGGGCATAGCAAGTTATACAACATGTCAGACAACTTTGGGTTTGTATTAAAATATGCGTGTTTGGTGTGTTTCAAGATTTAAAGTATAATTGATCATTTGAATGTGTTGAAAAGCTTGAACCTTTTACTGTTTGCATACTCGTAAAAGGTTAAGAAATGGGATTGTTATAGTTATAGTAACAGTTTTCTAACACTAAAGTAGTTTGTGTGAAGATGTTTTTTTGTGTGTTTAAATCATTGTTTGACCAAATCATGTGAAAAAGCATCTTAGATTTATTCCCATGGTTGATGAAGCTTGGCTACAGTGTAGTAAACCATTATCGTGGATTCGTTTTGAAATATTAACTCCAAATGAATTTATATATGAAACTTTTATTAGCTTTCAAATTTGAGTTCTCAAAATGAAAATTTTTATATGACGTGAATCTTAGATACCTATGGTAATTTTTTATCTTTGGCTTCACAATTTAGGTTTCAAACTGAGTCGGGTAATAAGTTTTAATATCTGTATAATTCATAATTTACTATGGTAATTAATGTAATATTTAATAAAAAGATGTACTAATTCAGAAAATTGATAGCATGTGATTCATAAGCTTCTTATAATGCATTTTCTTAATTGAAATAGGAAACCAAGGAAACAAAAAAAAATCTACTAATCCAGTTTTACATTAATTATTCAATTATTTTAACTAATTGGTCGTGATTTGTACTGTTCTTTAGCAACATTTATATGTATGACAAAATAAATTATATTAGTATCTTTTAGTTCTATTTTGTACGTTTTGATATTATATTCAATATTATGAAATGGTAATTATTATTAAATTAAAGGGAACGAAAGCAAGATTTGGTGACCTAAATTTTAAAGAGCAACATGCGTGAATTAATTCGAGTTTCAAGAAAACAACTTATATATAAATGGAAATAGCATTACAATTTATCATATTCAGTTCAATCTATTTAGATAGCAGGTAAGCTTTAGTGTGAGGTTGACATGGACTGTGTACATTTTACCCTCTCCAGACCCACTATGTGGGAATATACTGGGTTTATTGTTGTTGTTGTTGTTGATCTTTGTTTACATATGGATAAATGATCTTGATATGGCCTTAACAGGTTAATCAACTTTAAGATAATTTGCTAATATATTTCTTTATTTCTTATGGATGAACTCCCTCATTGAGTCCATCAGACTCCCATCCCTCGCATTCTGTGGGGTTAAAACCAACCTCCATCGATTCAAAGCCTCAACCGAATTCACAAACGAGCTGATATACACTTGTATATACCTGACAACAGAGAATATACAAGATTTATGGGTTGAAAGTGGCTGGTATATGCACATACATGATGCATAACGAAATTGGAAGAAAGCATGCATAGTCTTATACGCTAATATACAACGTATATTTAGAAAAACGCAGTAATACGAGGATGCTATACAGTTATTATATATCTGGTATACAACTGCAGAAGTGGACCAAAAGTCCATAAAGAATTGGCGCAAAAGCTGGCCAGATTTGGAAAAGGCCCAAATTTAAATTCTTCTTATTCATTTCCTTGTAAATCCTATGTGATTATGTATTTATATTTAATTATTAATTTGGTTGGCCTTTATGAATCCCCTTTGAATCATTATTTTTATTTGTCTGTGTATTTTTCCTTTGCGTGTTTTATTTTATAGCTTAATATTTGAAATTAATAAAAATATATCTTTCTTTATGTTTTTCCTTAGAATGAACTTTTAAAAAATCGAAATGGTGCTTTATTTTATCAATATGTTAAATTAGTTCATTTAAGTTAAAAAGAATTCTCATCGACCTAAAATCAATTTCCTTTACAAAAGATAAAAATATCTTCACTAATTAGTCAAGGTTCATAATTTATTTAAATTGATGTTTTTCTTTAAACATAGATATTTTTTATTACAGAGAGAAAATGGTCAAAATCCCCCCAACCTTTAGCCTGAATCCCAACTATAGACCTATACTTTGCGGGGCTTCTATGACCCTCCTGAACTATTTTAAAGTGGAATTATTACACCCACGAAATAGGACAACAAGTCATTTGGGATGTGGTGTGATGCACGCGCCACTATATACCATATATTTATTTTTTTATTGTTTTTAAATTCTTTTCTTTTCTTATTTTCCTTAATTTATTTCATATTTTCTATTTTTCTCTTTTCCTTTTCAAACTTTATTATAGATACTTCTATGCAAATAATTTTTCGACGACCTTGATGTGAAAAATAATGGATAATATCGAATTTGAAATTTACAACAATCTTGAAGTAAGAAATAATAAACAACATCGAATTTGAAATTTTCAACAACCTTGAAGTGAAAAATAATGAACAATATTAATTTTTAAATTTCCGACGATCTTAAATCCGAAAACAATGAATAATTTCAATTTCAATTTTTTCGACGATCTTGAAGCCGGAAATAATTAACAATACCAAATTTAAAATTTTCAATGACCTTAAAGTCGGAAACAATAGAGAATTTTGAAATTTTCGACGACCTTAAATCCGAAAACAATGAACAATATCAATTTCAAAATTTTCGATACCCTTGAAGCCGGAAACACTGAATAATACCGAATTTAAAATTTTTGATGACCTTAAAGTCGAAAACAATAGAGAATTTTTAAATTTTCGACGATCTTAAATCCGAAAACAACAAACAATAACAATTTCAAAATTTTCGATGACCTTGAAGCCGAAAATAATGAATAATACCGAATTTTAAATTTCCGATGACCTTAAAGTCGGAAACAATAGAGAATTTTAAAATTTTCGGCGATCTTAAAGTCGGAAACAATGGCCAATACCCATTTTAAAATTTACGAAGACCTTGAAGTCGAAATAATGGACAATATCGATTTAGAAATTTTCGATGACCTTGAAGTTCACAACAATGAACAATAACCATTTTAAAATTTTTGACGATTTTGAAGTCGGAACCAATCGATGTTGTGCTTGGCACATCAATGAAATCGAAACATAAAACGAGATTCATTGGAGATGAGGAATCTAATAAATTAGTCTTGGATGCCATTGATGAGTTCTTGAAGTTTTTTATTTGCGAGAAGAAGAAGAAGAAGAAGGAGGAGGAGGAGGAGGAGGAGGAAGAAGAAGAAGACGAAGAAAGAAAATGAATAAAGAAAAATAATAATTTAAATTATATATATTTATGTAAAGAAATATTAAAAATTTATTTTTAAGATATAATATCCATTCTCACTCTCTTGCCATGTCTACTTTTAGGGGTGTTATAATATCTGTTTTAAATAGTTCGGGGGGGAGGGCATAGGACCCCTGCAAAGTATAGGTGTGTAGTTGGGATTTGGGGTAAAGGTTAGGGGGAATTTTGACCATTTTATTTATTAAAAATGATATTCAAAAAATCACTTTTTTTCTCCCTTTTATTTGAAAGAATAATTTACGAACAAAACGGGTTTAGCTCAACTTTCTCTACAGAAAATTTTCTCAAGATTAAATAGGACCAATTCTCGCTTGGTTGAATAAATGTCATTTTAAGTCTTCAAAAAAATAGTTAAAGATAATATTTCTGTAAAATCAACTTTTTGGCAAAATTATCCATTTTTAGTTAGTCAAATGAGTTATTTTTGGTAAACCATTTTAAACGGACACCCCTAAGTGCTTTAAAAACCTTCTTAGGGCGTTAACTGAACCCTTACCCAATTTCTCATTTCAAAGATTTGTTTTCTATTTTTTGAATCTTTAAAATTTTCTTAAGTTTTCTTGATTTTTTATATAAAAATCAAGTGGCGACTTTGTAAATTTTTAAAAATTATTTCAAATTTTTCTTGAATCTTTTGAAATAATTTTAAGAAGGTCAAAACCAATTTTCTCGCCAAAAAAATCCGAAAGGGCTAAAGCAACAAGCAAACAAAAATCAGAAGGATCCAAGACCTTAGACTCTATAGCTTAAAATAAGACAAAAAGAAAGTGAAATATTCCTAAATGCCTTGTAGCCCCTCCCTTATGAGTGTGGGGCGCTACACACCCTTATAAGAGACTTTACTCGACATGGCTTTGTGGACTCCCATTTGACCATGAACCTAAAGCCCTAATACCAACTTGACACAACCCGAACCAGGGCTTTATCATAATGGGCATCTCAAGTCCAACAAGGATTGGAGATCGCCCCACTACCAATCCAATCAACCAATACATACCCTGAGTCGGATGAATTTCGAACATATAACAAGATAGGGTGATTAACAACACAAATATTTTGGGATAGGTCCAAGACCATGGCTAACCCAAACAAGTCTAACTATTCAATGCCAACCAACAACCATAACCAAAACTAAAATGATAACCAAGTCCATATCCATACCATAATAAAATGGAACAATCACAAATCAAATAAAGTCATACGGTATCAGCCCCAATACAAATACCAACGCCAAGGATGATACCACCACTGACACCGCCCATACCAATCCATAGTAGTCTTATATTTGAAACCAAAACAATATCCGATAGGGACATGCCCCCGACCATAGCCAAAATCAATGTCCAAGACTAACCAATGAAAAACATAAGAAACTGAGAACAAGAAATGAAGCCTTTCGAAGTATGAAATCTCACCACTTCACGTCAACACAAGTTGTTCTCGAATTCCGATCATTAAGTAGGAAGTGTAGTATGACCAACACCTGCATCGTGTAGGGATACAACATCGAAGATGGTTAGTGGTTGGAGTGCTAGCATGTAAATCAAGGATAAGGATAAAATAGTGCCAACAATTTCAAACAAATCAATCAATGCATATACCAATGCAATACATACATATACATACACATTTATACAATGTCGGGGGAGGGAACAAGATTAATATGAACTTTGAAATCATTTACCTAGGATGTGTAGCATGACCGTCATAGAACAAGGCACCTACGGGCTATATGGGTCCAGCTCTCCCCTAGCTGGAAGGGTCTCAGTGCGTGTAGCCACATGAATCAGAGAATATCCATATCGGTATATACCTTTATGGGGGACTCAAACCTCCCGGCATAATCAAGGTGACTTAAGCACCAATATATATAGTAATGGGGACTCGAACCTCCCTTTCAAATATTCATTCGAGAGACTTAAATCACCCGGTCATAAGACACTTGCACCGGCTAGTGCAGTTCCCAGTGTTAGTCCTTTGGACTCTACTTTTACGGCCCGACTACACATCTCGCTATTAATCCCAATTTAAAGCCATCATTCCACATGTACAACCATTAAGCCAATTACTTAGACAAAGACACTTCGTTGGTATCACCTTACTAAAATTACTTGCAAGTATACCATATGTCTTTCTTACGCACGAATAGGAATGGTGCACCCCATAGGGATACACTAGGTCTGATGAATCCCTTATCTAGGAGATTCTTCAACTATTTTTTTAATTCCCTAAATTTTGCTGGAGCCATTCTATATGGCGGGATAGAGATGGGTTGAGTATCTGGAAGAAGGTCTATTTCGAAGTTAATTTCCCTCTCGGGAGGAACTCCAAGATGATCTTTTGGAAACACATCTAGGAATTCATATGCTCCTGACACTAATTCAAGATTAAGGGTCTCTGAACTAGAGTCTTGAACCCAAAAAAGATGATAGAAACATCCAATAGATATCATTTTCCTTGGCCTAAGGTACGAAACAAGCTGACTCCTAAGTGCTGAAGTACTACCCTTCCACTCTAGGACAGGTTCATTCGGAAACTGAAATTGAATAATTTTATTTCTGTAGTCAACTGAAGCATAGCATGAATAAAGCCAATCCATACCGAGAATGACATCAAAATCTGTCATCTCTAGCTTTACTAAGTCTGCTGAAGTAACTTTCTGAGATACCATAACCAGACAGTTCCTGTATACCCACTGGGCTATGACAGATTTACCCACTGGGGCAGAAACTGAGAAAGGCTCTGCTAGAATTTCGGGGCTGATTCTGAAGTCAACGGCTATATATGGAGTTATAAAGGACAAAAAAGCTCCTGGATCTAGCAAAGCATAAACATGTAAATGATAAACTTGTAACGTACCAGTGACCACATCAGGAGAACTTTCCTGATCCTATCGAGACTGAAGTGTATAGAGTTTGTTTGGGCGTTGTCCACTGGTGGTACTGGAAACGGCACCCTGCTGGTTCGGGAGACCAAAATGAACTGGGGGACGATTATGCTGACTCTGAGAACCCACCTGAACACACTCTTTAATCCTATGGCCTAGCTTGCCACATTCGAAACAGACATCGCTGCCAACTCTGTAGACACCCTAATGGTTTTTGCCACATCTCTGGCTAAGAGGATTTGTTTGGGCACTACTAACACTACCCTGGGTTTTAGGGACTGATGCTTAATTTCTATTGCCGTCTTTGAATTTCAGCACTGGAGTACTAGCTGAGGACGGAGCTAGAACTAAAGATTTTAGGCGGAACTGAGAATGATTACAACCCTCTGACTTAGGCTGAGTGAAGTTGAAACTACCTGTTCTCGCTCTTTTGTTCTCCCTTTCCTTCTCTTTATTCTTAGCCTCTTCTATTTGCTGAGCATGGACCATGAGCTTGGATATGTCCATCTCCTTAATTAGAATTGCGGTCTTACACTTCTTGACCATACTGTTAGACATACCCGACACAAACTTACTCATCTTTGATCTGCTATCTGCTACCACATGAGGGGCATAACTGTCTAATTGAGTAAACTTAAGAGAATACTCTTGCACTGTCATGTTGCCCTGCTTCAGATTAATAAACTCCAAAACCTTAGCTTCCCTCAACTCTAGTGGGAAGAATCTATCAAGAAAAGTAGTGGCAAACTTATCCCATTCTATGGGCCCTGCATCTGCGACCCTTTCTGCCTTCCACTGCTTGAACCACGAGTGATCCATATCCTGTAACTGATATGCGGCCAACTCAGCACTCTCACTTACAGTCACCTTCATAATATTTGTAACCTTCTGCACCTGATTAAGAAACTCTTGTGGGTCCTCATCTAACTTAGATCTGGTAAAAGATGGAGGGTTCATTCAAGTGAAGTCCCGAATCCTAGATGCAGTAGTATTGACCACTGGGTTGGCCGAAACGGAAGCTAGGCATTCATTCTGGGTTTCTATTGAATTGGGTAGAGTAGTAAATGCAACCCTGAATTCCGTATGAGAGATATGCTCGTCTAGAGGATCTGCTTGAATGGGCTGAGGGGCTCGCCAATTTTCTGTTCTTTTTCCGTTCTTTTTGAGAGGCATGTTCTGTAATTAGAAGGAAGAAAAGGATTAGACTGAGAGTGTTTCTTGAGATCATGCTCACTCGCACGACATAAATGCTGAAAGAAGGAAAACTTTTCCTAAAAATATCTTATAGCTCCTTGTCCATAAGTATGGCGCTCTACACACCCATGTACAAGACTATACTAGATGCAACTTTTAGACTTCCTTGAACTTTTTTTAACCTTAGGCTCTGATACCAAGTTTGTAATGCCCCGAGTATGTACCCCGGATGATACACGGTGCTTACAACCCCGAAGGACCGCAAGCTAACCCATGACTGATATCTGTTGTGAGCATTGAATAATCACATGGTAATAATAATAATAATGAAATGCAGAAATTAGGATGAAGTCTCCATAAGGTTCATAACTGAAAACAAATGCTGAAGACTGATAAATGAATACTAAAAAATGAATATCTTTCTGAAATACGTTAGTCTGAAAGCCTCTAACTGTATGAATATGGAGTTGATGGGATAAGTCCCCAACTAACTCCATCTACTGAATGCTGAACTACTAAAATACTGAAAGATAAAATTGTTCTCGAACTATGAGGACTCACCACTAAATTTGTTGCTGATAATCCGTGTTGCTAAGTACGGTCAGGAGCTCGTGCATCAGAACCTATGATATAAGACATCATAGCGTAAAAGAAAAGTATGTGTCAGTACTTTGAATGTACTGGTATACTAAGTGAGGTAGGTTGATATGCATGGGTTCGTATGCATGGACAAAAACTAGCTGAGTAACATGGACGTAACTGAATGAAAGTATATGTATGAAGACATAAACTGTAACTGAGATCATGTTAACACTGGATACTGAGTTTTGAATACTGATTAACTGATATCTGAGTTTACTGATACTGTACTACTGATAACTGAGTAACTATTTTTGATAGTCCTGATTCTGTAGAACTGAACTGAATTCTATACTGAGTTGGGTGACTGTGCCTGATAGTCCTGAATTTGTAGAACTGAACTGAGTTCTATGCTGAGACTAAAACTGAAATTGTGGGAGGTAGTTATCTAACTGATATGCCCCTCTCTAAATTGATTGGGGTCCAACCTGTAACACTAGTTGGAAAGGTGTCAATACCGTGCCATGGGTAAAGATAAGCTGTGAGTTAACCCTCTCTACCAGGAAGCACTTTCGTCAACCCTCGCTAGCAGAAAAACTCATGTGAGATGTATCAACCCTAGTCGGGAGGAAGATATCCCAACCTACGCTGGCTGTGTAGTTCTGTAACACAGGGATTGCTACTAAGGGTAAAACCCTATGCTGGCAGGAATTCCCCAATCCCTGGGTTCGCTCGGTGCTGATTCCTACTACCAACTGAATAAACACTGAACTAATTTCTAAATTGTACTAGGCTTGACTGAACTATTACTGATCGTACTATCTAATTAAACTGAACTGAGTTCATTGAGTTCTGAACTGACTACTGAACTGAGACTGGGACTGATTACTGAGTATTACTATTCATGACACTACTGAGACTGTTCTGTAACTACTGTGGCTCTAGGTAAACAGTTAGATTTTTAGGTATTGAATACCCCTAGGACTCAATAATATGAAAAGTAACATACTGAATGACTTTAGTAGCGTAATAGTACTTGCTTACTAATAATGCATTCATTTAGACATTTTTGTTAAACACTTGATATACATGAGCTTGTGCATGAATAAAATCATATAATAACATTCATGCTTGCACTAGTCAATTCACATAAGCATTTTGACAAACACTTGGGGAGCATAGGTATTTTATATATCAATAAACATGTAATACTATCATGGATACTACATTCAACTTGTAATTCAAGAGTTCAACATGATGTTCACATAATTCAATCCACAATAACTAGTTTTCATAGAATTTGTGATAAATCATGGAATTGAAAACCTATTTAATATCATAATCAAGATTACATTCAAATCCAACATAAAATCTATGAAATCATTTAACTTGTAATTTAAAAGAGTTTCTTGAATTCCAAGGGTGGAAGGAAACCCTTGGATGAACACTTAACATTCCTTGGTACTTGAATTAATGAAGGTTGATAGTGAATTTCTTGAAGCTTGAATTGAAATTAGATCTCCTAAGGTTTTGTTCTTGAGTAATTTAAGAGAAATAATGAATGTTTTTTTACCTAGGAGTGATTAATTTCATTTTTTTAGGGATGAATAGGGGTGAAAAATGACCCAAATTCCCTCATGGACGCAGATTTTTAATGACTGAAAACAGGTCGAGTAACGCGCAGCTCGACGCGCTGCGTCGATAGGGTCGATGCGATGGCCGATGCGCTGCATCGAGTCTGCATCGGCTCACTGGAAATTGGCACTGGGATCTGGGAAAAACATTAATCAACACGATAGGCAATGTGGCGTGTTGAGATCGCGTTGATCCACTGGTTTGGACTTCCAAACGTGATTCAAACGATGTTAAAAAAATCTAAAACTTTTCCGATAACAACTACTGACATACCTGATCATGAATCTACCTAAAAATTGACACTTTAAGGTCTTTAGGGTCGGGAAATAGGATCACCAATTTATGAGGCTAAAAATTATTCTAAGTGTAAATACTTAGCTGAAATTTCTAAGTATGGGACCCCTTATCAAGCTCTAAGGGCTGAGTTAAGCTTAGAATTTTGCGGGGTCTTATAGGATGGTACGACCCATATCCCAAAATCGTATCTTAGGGTATGAGTGGTACATTTATCTCATACCCTAGCATCATCTTAGACCCCTATACTGACCAACATACGACCATACATGACTAACTCGTATCCTAACATATAAGAAATACCCTATAACCCATACCCTAGACAAAATACTTTGTACAAGATTTAGGGAAAAATACGACTTAGCAACATACCATTCATACCCCAACTAAAGACTAGTAAGATGTTCAATCGTACCTTGGATAGTAAGTGTCTTTGAACAAACTATGAAACATACGAGTTAGGACCCCTAATCCATACCACATCATACAACTAGCATGCACAAGTCGTATGATGTCCAGAATGTTCAACTTAGTGAAATTTTATAAGGGTCCAAAGACAAGGTGTTTCAAGAATCCTGATGACTATATCCACTAGTATGGTTGTGATGCATCAATCCTTTTGAACTTCCATTATTATAATTTTCTCTCTTTTTAATTTCCAGTCAGTAGGATAACCTATCGGCTTGTAGCAATTCTTTCCTATATGTCCAGTGAAATAATAGTAATCACACTTCTTCCCTTTGTAATTCTGATTTCCATAACTCATATCTGAGCTTTTATTGACATGTATTACAATAGGATCTGATTTATCACTTGTGATAGAAACACAAACTAGCTTCTGTATTTCATCTTCTACTGTCATAGCATATGCCTGATTAAGAGTAGGTGCAACTCCTTTCAATAGAATCTATCTTCTAGATTGATTATAAGAATCAATCAAGCCACCTAAAAATTGTATCATGATCCTTAGACCTCAGATAATCACATGATGAAGCAGGAATCACTACATCATACTCATTCAATAAACTCTTCAACTTAGTAAAGTAAGTAGCTACTGAATCAACTCCTTGTGATAATGTGTTGATTTATTTGTTTAGTTGATAAAGTTTCATTCACTTTACCTTATCCAATCTTTTCTTTAGGTATTCCCATACTTCTCGAGCACTTGTTGCATACATAATTCTACTTAGCAATTTTGTACTAAATGAGTTCCTTAACCACGATAATACTATGACATTACAGGTCTCCCATTGTTCATGTAACTCTTTTCTGTAAATTTCTCTGCTACACGCATCGATCATAAATTCAAATTTTCTTTTTTCACAATAATGCAATCCTCATTGATCTACTATATGCTCTATAATTCTCTGATCCAATCAGTTTAACTGGAATTAGAGTAGCTCCAGATATATCTAATTCTCATATGAATAAAAGATCACTCAAATCAATCTTAGGTGCCATTTCAACTTTACTACAATAATTATAGAAGAAAAAAATCAATTGAATTAGATCAAAAAGAGAATAACAGATAAATAGAGATCTCTTTCTTTATCACAAACGAGATCCAAAATCTATCCATCTAGCATCCACGATTGATGCTCTAATACTATGAGAAAACTACTCTAATAAGAGAGTAGGTAACTTGTCTATGTAAGCTCCATTGAAAAGAGTAGGTAAGAACAAAACTGAATATAGAAAACTGTCACATTACATTGCATTGTTCAAGCTAGGCACCTATTTATACATAGAATGTAACACTTCTAGAATTATCTAGAAGTTTTTATGTCAACTACAATACACTCCCATATTCCAGGTTACAACACGACTAACAAAATTGCTAACTATCCAACTCAATGTATAGTAATTGAATGTAACAGTAAAATTGAAAAAATGATCACAATAACTAAACTAACTAACTACTTTATTGAACTTTCCAATAGGACAATTTCTTGAGAACTTTTTGCATTGACTTCTTTGTGGAAATAACCTGCTTCATTATAGAAGCCTTTATGATGTGTGTAGAAGCTTTTGAAATTTATATGCACATGATCGTTGAACTAGCTTGATATTATATGTATAGCAATCTTGTCTCGAGAAATAGATATCCTCTTATGCTTCTCATTGTATGAGTTCTTGGAGTTTGTGATATAGTGTTATGTTTCTAGATCTCCTGCTATCGTCGTGAGATGGCCTTTTATTAATGAAATGAAAAGGGTTAAATTTATCCTTATAATTTAAAAAATTAACTAAATATGTACTTCGTCATACTTATGGGTAAAATTTACCCTTGTTGTCATATTTTGGTTTCAAATTTGCCCCTAATATTGGAAAATTGGCTAAATCTATCCCTCGTCGTACTTTGAAGTCAAATTTACCCTTGTTGTTAAGAAACTTTTCATATGTACCCTTCCTTTAATAGAATAATCCAAATCAACATTAAATGTCTTTTTTGAAAAAACAAAACACATCCGAATCTGACCAACCCGACTTGACTCGAGCCACGAAAAGGCAAACAAATATACCTCCCTCAATTTGTTGGTCAAATTTTTTTAATGAAATTAAGCCACTGAGTATTTATTAATGCATAGCTCATGAAGAATGAGTTTGCATCAATGCAAACACAAATAAATATACCCCCTCTGAATTCATGGATCGGTGCAGAGCTTATGAAAAATGACACTTAGCGGTCAAATGCAACAGATTAAGCCCACTGTACATATATTTATGGATAATTGAATTAAGAGGTCTCCTTATGTGTCAATCGTGACATCTCTTCATTCTTATATCCTTATATACAATTTGAACCTACATAAATTTTTCATTATGTCATTTACTCAGAAAACTTATCCACTGATTCTATAATTTAGATATATATCGAATTGCATATCAAATTTTGAAATATGAACATAAAATTGAAATATGAGTAGAGTTTGTAATATAGATTTTCTCTAGTTCCATGTTTCTGCGCTATACCATTCAATTTTGTTTTTTCCTTATTTGTAAACAACCTATTAGCACTACACGTTGAAAGAAAAGTATAATTGTTCGTTGAAAATTTGACCCCAAAACTGAGGGATGGACATATTTGTTTGTGTATTAATTGTGGATCAGATTGGGCAAATTAGATTAGGAAGTGTTTTATTGTTAAAAAAAGGACCATTTAATATTGATTTCAACTTTTTTTGTTAAAAAAAATAGTACAGTTAAAATTTTTGTTAATAGTGAGGGTAAATTTGACCCCAAAATATGACATCGAGGGTAAATTTGATCCCAAAGTATGACGAACGAAATATTTGGCCAATTTTTTAAAGTAGAAAGGTAAATCTAACCTTAAAGTATGACAACGAGGATAAATTTAATCCTAAAATATGACGAATGATATATTTGGATAATTTTCTAAAATAAAAAGTTAAATTTTATCCTTTTCCCTTAATGAAATTATATATTTTTAAGGGAGCTTGTTGACTAAAAGAATCGTCACTCTAGAGGTCAATCTACCCCCACCGTCAATACTCAGACTTTAGGATGCTCTATCTTGAGGTTCGCTTTGACATGGTACCTCTATGTGCTGGTAAGAGCGTAAGTTTAGTCAAATCATGATTAGCATTTGGTTTTTCAACGGTGAGATAACACTCAACTTGTTAATGCGTATCATTCATTGTTTTATTGCAATTCTAAATCAAATATACAGGTATAGGGAATTCCTCTTTTCTGATGTTCTATTCTTTTTAAAACTATGGTGTCCGAACTAGTTTGTGCGTACCTCGACTAATTTCTCAAAATATCTATCACCTTCAGCAATAGACACTAGGTACCAGGTTCCACCAACGCTAGAACATATGGAAAGAAATCACTTAGTGTTCTCTGTTGGGAATTGAACCTGAAATCCCTTAGGTCTTAATTCAACATTATTAAACCACTAGGTTACACCCTTGTGCCCAATGTTCTATTTTCTGGTTCATGCTCCTTCTATTTTTAGCTTTTGCTATGAAGTAACTGATAAAGTTGTTGTGTGACCTGAAGGTCATGAGTTCAAGCCATGTAAATAACTTTTTGCAAAAATGCAAGGTAAGATTGCTTACTATAAACCTTAACCTTTGTGGTTCGTACCTTCTTCAAACCCTGCTATAGTAGGAGATTTAGTTCATTTGTTGGATTTGCTTAAGCTGCGAGTAAGTTTGTGAATCCTTTGGTTTGAGGAAAAATTGAGCAATACTGGAATGCATGATATAGTTATTCAGATCAATTATTAGGCCCTTTTCAAGTTCAAAAGGATGTAAATTTTCAGACCCAATTTAATCATGAATGACAGTACACTATTAATGACTTAACCCATTTTTAATATAGTTAGGAAAAGTAGCCTTTAACTCTATAATTTACGTTCAGCTTACTTCTAATGTCCTATGCTCACTAATAATTTTCTGGTGTTCTCTTTATATTGATTGCAATGAAAGGATATGTATAGGCTATTGGGAAACAATAATAGATTTCAATATCAATTGTGAAAATAAATAAATTGCAACAATAATAATATTTCTTATATAGTAGTATTAACAAGTTACACTAATAATAATAACAATAACAACAACAACAACAACAACAACAACAACAACAACAACAACAACAACAACAATAATAAAATGTTACTACTATAATATTTTAAGTAATATATAAAATACTTGAGTCGTACTAGGCATTGTCCTAAGAAACTATTTCCACAATGTGAAATGTTTCCCCAAGATTAAACAAGTACTTTCCTGATTAATTAGAGCATATCCAAAATTATATAAGTCTTTTCTAATTAATCAGAGGATACAGGAATCAACAAAATTAATTATAAACCCAAAAGTTTTAACTTAGAAAAGAAATAATAAAATTATTATAAAATAAAAGCAAAGAAAAATAAGATGAGAAAAGTTAGCAGAGAAGGGAAGGAAAATATATATGTTTTTTTTGTTGTTTTTCCATAGCTGAAAGTGTTGGCGATATGTAGCCAATTTTAATAGGTGAAAAATGAAAAGGAATTATAAATAAATTTATTTTTACTTTGGAACAAGGATATACTTTATGTGTTCCCAAGTACACATTTTCATTGGTCCCCAAGTAAAATGATTGGCCATTAATTTGCCGCATGGTCATGTGGGGTCCACAAATTATTTTTCTCTCATTATTTAAAAAGAAACTTTACTATATTTACTTTTCACTTGAAATTGGAAAAAATTTAATTTAAATATTTTAAAATATCTTACAATCCCCCATAAATTTTAAAATATTTAAAATAAAAGGTTAAAATTTATTGGATTTATATGGACAAAATGCAATAGGCTTGGTGTCTTTTGGACTATGAACCAAACTTAGATCGATAAAATTTAACATACAAAATTATTGGTGAAATATAATATTTCTATGTACCAAATTACTCTTATTGTAAGCCAGAGACTTTATCAATCACATTTTGATCGTAATTTTCTGTTCGGCACGGTTTAGCACCAATAGGCCATGCGCTTGCCTGGTATTCATGAGAACTCTAGAGACTAGGCCGAAGTCTAATAGGAACGACCTCGTTCCACCTCTCATATAGGTGAATTCATCAAGTGTACACTGTTTTAAATACACCATCCATAATGACTATAAATTCATTAAGAGCTAATAACTCATCCCTCAATTTAAGTAGCAGTTCAAGCACTCTCAGTAAGTGTGCAGTATCAATATTGACTTGTTATTACCCATATAAACATACTTCATGAGATCTCCAATCACATAGGTTGGGTTACCATCTTTATTGACAATCATATTGGCCTTAACCCCATCTCTTTTGAGGTTTGAAGAGTTAATTTTCTTCCTACAGGTTTAGTCAGTGAATCGACCGAATTCAATTCTAACTTTACACAATCAATGGAAATTATTCCATCTCTTAGAAATTGCTTAACAACATCATGCCTCAAATCCATATGTCTACTCTTACAACTGTAAGATTTATTCTTCGCAATAGCAATTGCGGCTTGACAATCACAGTGTATATACACAGGAGGCGTCAGATCATCCCTTTTTAAAGGAATATTAGACTATAGATCATTCTTTTTCAAAGGGATATTAGGCAACAGATCATCCTTTTAAAAAGGATATTCATTAAGAAATTTCTTAGCCATTCAGCCTCAGTACCAGTTAACTCTAGAGCTATAAACTCCGATTCCATAGTTGATCTAGCTATAATCATCTGTTTAGTTAATCTCCATGATACTGCACCACCACCTAATGTGAACACATAATCACTAGTGAATTTATCGCATCTAAATTAGAGATTCAGTTTGCATCATAATTTCTTTCTAAAGTAGAAGGAAATTCACTATATAGAATACCATAATTCATGGTTCCTTTTAAATATTTCATAGTCTCATTAATGAAAATCAATGCTCTTTATTAAGGTTATGAGTATATCTACTCAATCTACACACAACATACGCTATATCAGGCTTGGTAAAATTCATCAAATGCATTAAACTCCCAATAATTTATGCATATTTAGTCTGGGCAACTGGGTTACCATTATTATTTTTTAATTTAGAGTTAGCATCATAAGGAGTGGCTACAGGAGTTACCTCCCAACATTTAAACTTCTTAAGAATCTTTTCAACATAATGTTTTTGTGTTAACATTATTCCATCATCCCTCGTTATAACTTTAACTCCCAATATAATATTTACTTCGCCCAAATCTTTCATATCAAAGTTAGTAGATAAAAATAACTTGGTACTTTGCACACTATTTAAATTTATATCAAATATAAGCATCATCGATATATAAGCAAATTATCACATAATCATTGTCTACTACTTTAGTATAAACATATTTATCCACTTCAACAGAAGAAAATCCATATTTTATTAAAACCTGATCAAATCTCTCATGCCACTATTTAGGAACTTGTTTAAGGCCATAGAGAGATTTAATTAATTTACAAACTTTATTTTCATGTTCAGAAACTACACATCCTTCAGGTTGAACCATATAAATTTCTTCTTCTAAATCACCATTTAAGAAAGCCGTTTTTACATCCATTTGATGGATAAAAAACTTATGAATTGATGCTAAGGCAATTAATATTCCAATAGAAGAAATTCTTGTCACAGGTGTAAATTTATCAAAATAACAATATTTTGTTTTTGAGCAAATTCTTTAACTACTAAATGAGCTTTATATTTATCTATAGAACCATCAAGATTTTATTTTTTTTGAAAATTCATTTACAACCAATATGTTTTGCACCAGGAGGTAAATCAGTTAAAACCCGTGTATTATTTTTCATAATAGAATCAATTTCAACTTTTACTGGCTCTTTCCAAAATTTAGCATCAGAAGAAGATATAACTTCAAAATAATTTAATGGTTCATTATCGACAAGAAAGGTTTGAAAGTCATCTTTTCATTTTTGTTCTTCTGGGACTATATATACTTTGCCTTTGGCATTTTTGATCTTGAATCTTCGTTCATAATTTGCACGTATTTTGTGTTCTAAAGGAGGTGAGGACAAGAGAGGGGTAGCACATGTAAGAACTCAAAAAGGTATAGTCTTAGATGCAGTTGGCCAAAGAAAAGGTTTTAGGCTTAAAGGGGGAATGCTAGGGATTAATGTCATTGGGGGGTTGTGGAAGGTACAAATGGATAAAAAAAGGCGTAAGATCCTTTCCTGAACCAAGTGTAACTCAGAATTTTTCTTCAACAAACATTTAGGCTAAGTTCTAGGTCAATAATACAATGTAATGAATTAATCTAAATCTCACCACACAATGCACATGAAACGATGAGGTTGGATTCGTTTTAGTATTAGATATATGGAAGAGAATTTTCAAGTGTCACTCAAGTGTAATTAAAGGTACCAAAAAAATCTACGGTTTATTATAAAGCCAGTATCTCCATCAATCAATTTGTTCTTTCTCATGTACACTCTTAACTGTGCTGGCACCATTAAAATTTTGATTTGATTTTTTTAAAAGAATGAGACCGAACCTAAATGAGGGTTGCCTACATATCTTGTAAAAACAAGAATTGGGTCTGTGTAGTTCAGGAAAATTTTGTGAATTTATATGTGGCATGTATGATTTTCATAAAGTGGTGTCCATCCTTAAAAAATAATGTGAAAGACGACTAGGACGAAACTGCTTGTAATATCAAAATTACTCCGATCAGACGATCGAGAAGATGAATGTCAGGCATAAGGAAAGCTTTGAGACTAATTCAGTATGTTGACAAGATTGAGAAGGTCAGACATTGAAGAAGTTATGGCATTATTTGCCGAAGTTGGCAAGATTGTTATGACTGAAAGAGTGTTGGACCCCTTGATTTTAAGTGAGCATCGATACATCATAAATTTAATGGTTTACAATATTCGAAAGAAGATAGGTATTCTTGAACAAAAGTTGAGTGAGGATCTGGACGTAGGCTGGCTAGATAGTAATGTCATTTTGGATTTAAGGAGCTATTGATTTGCGTTTTTGAAGACCTTTGGAGAGCGTCTTTGAACTGTTCTAGAAAATTGCCCTATTTTGAATATCAGAGAAATTATTCTGAATAGTGAAGAGACCAAACCTTTAATACAGGGTTACCTACGTATCTTGCCAGAACAAGAATCAGGTCAAAATATAGTTCAAACCTATGCACAATTATTGGTGATGTTTCTAAGGTGCATCTTTTAACTGATCCGTCCTGCAAAACAAAGTTAGATTACACATTCCCACTAAAGTATAACCAATTTAGAGAAAAGAGTCAATATACAGGCATAATCATCCTTCAAATATGCACACAAATTATGATAATGTGTCACTTGGGTCATGAACCCTTCGTATATTTGGATAAAGTCTACTAATAGACTTAATACACCAAGGGTATAAAGCCTCCTAGGTTCGTAATGGTGCATGTTCCTAAAAAGGTGTTGATTTAGCTCAATCATATGTTAACTAAGAGTGGGTAGACATGGATTTGGATTTCCTATAAGAGAAGGAACATGGTCCTACAGTAATAAAATTACCACTCACCCCATGAATGTGCCGACTCTCTAATCTAAGGTGATTGGAAAGAATTTTGGGAAAGTACAATGTACAATTCGAGTGTACAATGTATGTGAGTGTCAGTTTTTCAAAATGGAGGAAATATGAATGGAATAATAGTTTATATAAAGCAATAACAAATTAACAATTACATAATAGAAAATAAAAAAATTGTATCGCATAAACAGGGTAAACACGTAAAGAAGGTAAGGTAAAATAAGAAAATATTAAAAAAATCATAATTGTTAACCTAGGTCTGTAATGGTTATAACTAATCCCTAACAGAATCACCATTTTGTCATGTCCTATTTTTACCGTGGTTAAAACAAGCACGACTTATGAACTCTAAGAGAATAAATTTTTGTATAGAGTCGCCAACTATTTTTTAAGGAAAATAAGGAAACCTATTTAGTTATTAGTAAGTATGACTTGTGTTTTAATCTGCTGAAAATAGTTTAAATTCTAGGTAAGGGTTCAAATTATTCTGAAGAAAAGAGGTTAGGCATCCTTCAGAATCCACAAATGTAGTTCCCGACCAAACTTTGATTTATCAAAAGACGAAGGAAAAATCGATATTCATTAATACAAATATAAAATTTGTATTAAAATAATATAAATAATTTATATGTAAAGTGTGTATAAATTACATATGTTAACGTAAAATATATGTATATAAAAGTATGTGAAGATATATAAACAAACGTGTATAAGATTATGTATGAAAAAAGAAACGTATTTTTATAAAAGAAAGCATTTCATGTGATGTATGAAAAGTATTTTTTGTTTTATATAAATAATTAACAAAAGCTATTGTAAGAAAAGATTGAATAAAGTTTTTAAAGAAAAAGATCATGCAATATCTTTTAGTGTAAAAGTATGAATTAATTGATTAAATATTTATATTAATTTGATATAAATATTATCGGCTTAAATTTGCCTAAACGCGTGATGAGGATTGTGTAAAGAACATCCCCGTCCAATGCTACAAAAATAAAGTTTTTACTATGATTAATATTTGTACAATTATAAGAATATAAAAATACAAACATAAAAAACTCAAACTCTCCTTTTGAGTGCCTTTTTTGACAAGTATTTTTGAGAACATGTACAAACACTCATGATAAAAATGTTAGTAACAAATAAATAATTATAAAAATAAATTGAGAAATATGCGTGCATATATGTATATAAATGTATATAAAAATAAAATTTTCATTAAGGAGTGAGCTCAGATTTAGTTTTAGATATTATAAAGATTTTGTCATAGTCCGAATTATTTATTTTTTAATGTGTTTTATACTTTATGTCTATCTTCTTATTGGTGAAGGCCTCGAAAACTGACAAAAATTTCTTCATTGGCCATGGTATAGTATATTTTTGTTTGTTATTAGTTTAATCAAATGCTAAAGTAGTAAAAAGGATAAAATCAATCCCAAAAAGTGGCTCCAAGGAAACAAATCATGTGATGAAAATGAACCACAAAATTAGCAAACCAAACAGGAAGATAATCCAATAGTGAACAGACTAATAAAAGTCTTTTCAAAATCATGAATTCATGACAATGCAACAAATAGCAACAAAACAAGAACAACCAATAATGATTATTAAAGAAAAATAAAGCCGTGTGTAGGTCGCTAGAAAAAAATTCCAAAAATGACCCATTGATAATCAACATTATCATTATAGCCGTGTGTAGGTCGCTAGAAAAATAAAGTCATGTGTAGGTCGCTAGAAAAAAATACTATGCTATAATGTTTATATCCAAAATGACCCATATATATGACCCATAAATATCCAAAAAACACTATGCTATAATGATAATCAACATTATCATTATAGCTGTGTATAGGTCGCTAGAAAAATGACCCATATCGCTTTATATCCAAAAAAAATAAAGTCGTGTGTAGGTCGCCAGAAAAAAACACTATGCTATAATATTTTTATATATATATATAAACATTATAGCATAGTGAGGACATCAGAGATTACAGATCTGACCAAAAAATACCATCGCTGATGAGGGTCAAAATAGAGCAAAATAGGTCTTGTAAGAGTTGCTTCCATGGTATTACCGAAGCAACACTTAAATCATGAAAAGTCCGACCAGATCTGGTTTCTACTAGTGAGACAGTAGCAAAACAGAGAGAAAAAGGAAAAAGTGGCGGAGTTGCTTCTATGACTTTTGTCGGAGCACCCCTAAATACACAAACTCCGGATAGATTTGGCCCATCAATGGTGTAGCAGTGGTGAGGTGGAGCTGCGAAGGAGAGATAGAAGAGGGAAGGAAGAAACGAGTTGGTGTTGTGAAGGTCGTCGATAGATCGTTGGTCACCAAGTATGGCGAAGAAGTAGTAGGAGATAACAAGAGAGGAAAGATGAGGAGAAGAGAGGGGCATGAGTTTCGAGAGAGAGAGAGAGAGAGAAATCTAACTTTTTTGTGTGTATAAGTGTGAGTGTGTGTTAAAATGATTGCCCCCCCCCCCTGTTTATTTACAATAATGTTTGATGCCTCTTATTATTCAAAGAATAAGAAGATGTCCCCTCTTATCCCTTTAAAACACCTTTTAGTCCTTAAGTTATTAACCAAAGAATTTTTATCCTTTTAACCAATATGTAAAGATTATTTATCCAAGTGATAAAAAATCCAACCCATCACCTCAAGTGTCATTTTTTAAAAGGTGATGAGACCTTAACTTGATTGACTTGTTGCTCTGTATTTAAAATAATTGACCCGGCTTATTATTTGTGGACTGTGTAAATAATATACAAAATGAGGTATCGGTACATAATTACAAAAAAATGTAAAATATTGAAAAATATAATTAACTTAAAAATATGGTGCATCGTAAAATATATGATGCCATGTCATGTACTGTGCAGATGATTGTGAAAATGTTAAAATGATAATAAAGTGATAAAAATCCTAACATAAGGAGAATTACCAATAAATTATGAAAAATAAAAATATGACAGTAAATTGATAAAATACTAGAATAAGAATGATTATCAATAATTTGTTAACAATTCTAAAAAAAATATATGAAAATATATTTCATGCCTTTTAACGATCAGGAAATCTGAAGGCATGAATTTTAAGCACGGAGAGATAAAATTGAGTGCCAACACTCAACATGAGAAAATAAACAGGTAGCTATAACTGATATGTTAACCTGTATATCTTGTTGATCCTTGTTCAGAAGCTCCATAATCTGTTTGTATTCTCAATTATTGAATTCTTGTCCTCTGGCTAGCAAAGCATTATTGATCTTCTCGTGACCTCCATGACTAGTTGCAGCAATTTGACCTACATCTCTGCTAATAATCTGTCCATTGAAGCTATTAGAAGAAAATTGAGTATTGACTTAACCTACATATTGACTTCCATAATGTCCATGGCCAATGAATTTTCCTGAATCCTAATGGATATATCCACTAGTATGATTGTGATGCATGAATACTTTTGAACTTTCATTATTGAAATTCATTCTCCTCTTTGATTTTTAGTCAGTAGGATAACCTATCAGCTTGTAGCAATTCTCTCTTATATGCCCATTGAAATGGAAATAATCACACTTTTTTCCTTTGTAATTCTGATTTCTGTAACTCATATACGAACTTTCATTCACCTACATTGCAATAGGATTTGATTTATCACTTGTGATAGATGCACAAGCCAGCTGCTGTATTTCATTTTCTCCTATCATAGCATATGTCTGATTAAGAATAGGTGTAACTTCCTTCTAATAGAATCCGTCTTCTAACTTGATCATATGAATCATTCAAGCCACCTTAAAATTGTATCAACCTCATTTGAGCAAGATGATCTGCATAATCCTTAGACCTCGGAAAATCACATGAAGGAGCGAGAATCACTGCACCATATTCATTCCATAACCTTTTCAACTTAGTGAAGTAAGCAGCTACTGAATCGGTTCCTTGTGATAATGTGTTGAGTTCTCTGTGTAGTTGATAAAGCCTCTTACAATTTACCTTATCAAATCTTTCCTTTAGGTCTTCCCATACTTCCCGAGCATTTGTTGCATACACAATTTCACTTAGCAACTTTGCACTAAATGAGCTCATCAACCACGAAATACTATGGAATTACAAGTCTCCCATTATTCATGTAACCCTTCTCAGTATATTTCTCTACTACTGTCATGACCCAAAAATAAAGGTCATGATGACACTTATCGCGGCAAACCTTGACAAGTAAGCCTCTAACCCAAACTTATTCACATAGATAAAAGACAGAAATGCCCCAAGGTAAGGCTTCTAGAAAAAAGCCAAACCACATAGATATAATAAAAATGGAAAGAATAAAATCAACATATGCAACCATAACTCCAAAAATCTGTTGTCAAAGGTGTAAGAAATACTAATACTATCCAGGAGTCAAATACATCAGAAAAATAACCATAAGGAAATAATATATGTCTATGAATACTAATAAAGACATAAATAATACAGAAAGATGGAGATGAAATTCAGACGTATATATGTCCAATCGCTACCTTGAGTAATCTGAAGGCGCCAAAAATCAATCAGTCTGAAGTGCACCAAAACCCGAAACTACATCAAATAGGGTGAAGTAGGAGTGAATACAGTCCACTTATACTCAATATGTATCATAGGCCGAGCGAGCAAATAAGGAAATAAAGCATACAAAATACAGACTAAGGGCACGTCACCTGCAATCAGAAAATGTCCCACAATGGTAGCCCACACCGCTTGCACTAACAATTCTACAGTATCCACACACAATACAACAACACACCAGATAGGGGTACGAATACACACAATATTACATACAAGTAGAAAAAAAAGGAACACATATACTCAAAATCATCAAGCACAAATAAAGGAAGATAGAACAATTAGACATTAACAAGTCAAGATATAGAACAAATAGATAGATGACATGTCAATAAGACAATACAAGCACAACATAACATAATAAAATAAGTGCAATGTATATGATGATGATGATGATGCACGGGGTCATCGTACCACTTTCAAGATCATCGCACAATCCCCGTATACACCTACGGAGGCAAGTCTCCCAATACAGGACCCATGAGAGGTTCATCAACCCATAGACAATCCACATATCTCATATCTATTCTCTGACACATCCCTTTGGGATGATTTTATAAGGTGTTACAGTATCTCCTCACTGGCACTTCCCTTGAAGAAGATTTTATAAAAGGTGTCGTCAGTGTTTCTCAGATGTTGTCACAGCGGTACTAATATTTTATGAATGAGTATGATATGAGGATGCAATTGTCACAATAAATCCCAATGAGTAATTTTACAATCAATCACAATGATATATTTACAAAATCAACCGCAATTATAAATTTCTGTAACCATGCGAGCCAATATTCACTAATTATTTTTAATTCATCCATGAATTTTCACATGTCTCATATAACAACAAGTATGAATATATAACAATACACCAATTAGACCACATTAGGAATTTCAAACACACAACACAATTATTCACATATATTCAAGGCTATCAACATCACATACCACACGATTACACATATTCACATAATATCTCAATTTCAATAATTACATTACATATAGGCCCTCACAAGGGCACAACACATAGATAGCCATGTTAATGATTAGTTCCCACCCGTTAACATGCATTTTATATCATTATTAACTACGAGCCCAGTCTGAAAGAGTTAAGCCATAACCTACCTCGAAAGTCAAAATCGGTCCGCTACACTTTGAACTGATGACCTTACTTTTCACGAATGATCTCGAACTCCACTAAAATCATCATATCTAGAATTTAAATATCATAATAAAACCAACGACACCTATATTGACTACTTTTGGTTCAGAGACAAAATGGATCCCCAAAATGAGTTTTAAAAAAATAAGGGCAAAATCATAAATTTACTTCAAAAACGTATTTATCATATTTTTAGGAATCTACAACTTAAAATTCAAGTAAAATCGAGTAAAAAATGAGGTTCAAATAAAAAAAAATTATTTTTGAGCTTTACCAGATAAAATCTTTGAAATCAGGGTTAAAATCAAGAATCAGAGTTATTTTGAAGGTTAAATTGATGAAAAACTAGTAATTATAAGATTAAAATATTATTCAGGTGAAAAATAGTAAAAGTAGGATTTAAAACCAACACATACGATTTTTGAGATTTTGAGAAATTGACCAAGAAATTACTAAGAAAAGGGTGAATTCTTACCTTAAATCCATAATAGAATCAAGAAATAGATGTTAATATAGATATCCAAACTCCCACAAGCTTCACTTTTAAGCTCCCACACTATTTTATGATTTAACTCTCAAGAGAAAAGGTAAAAAAATGAGCAAAATGGCCCACAAAAGGGGGCTAAAAGCTATTTTTATAGCAGATTTTACACCAGATTTTTGTTTTAAAGTCCCACTCAGACTTTGATGGGGAGTTCAAGATTCGTTCGGAGTCCGATATATGAAAATGAATAATGCAATCATACTAAATTTGACGTTCCGAATGCGTTGGTGAAGTCGTATTTTCAAAAAAAAAAAAAAAATTCTTTTACAAAGTTAACCTCCAAAACTCAAAATCGTAATTTTCCAAACCGAGGGTCAAAATGAAATTTAAAGCCCAAAAATCACATCAAATATGTTACCACCCTAACATCAATATTTTGGATCTGCTGGCAAAGTCGGATTTTCCATCCGAGGTCGTTTCGACCAAATGTAGGTCCCACACCCATATTTCTAATTTTCCAACTTTTGGATCAATAGGTCGAAATGAGCTCAGTTGTATCGGGACCCAAACCAAATGTCTACCTAGCCTAAAATTAATATTTTAGAGCTGTTGGCCCTGTCCGTTTAGTCATTTGTTACACGAATTAAAAGATATCCACATAAGTCCAAAATATGGCCTTTGAAGATATCAAAAATCACAATATCGCATAAATGGTACCAAAATACATCGGGAACCGTGACAATCACCCCCACACCCTAGAAGTACCAAAATGAAACTATAGGGAGGGATAAAATAGTTAAATCACATAGAAACACACATTTCACATATTTCATCAAAAAGCTGATCGTTACATATCCACCACTAAAAATCTAGTTCGTCCTTAAACTAACGCAAGGAAATACCTGAATTAATGAAGAGCTGGGGATAGGAATTACATATATTAGACTCAACCTCCTAGTAGCATCATCTACAGGTCGATGTCACCACTGAACCTTAACCACAAGGATAACTCTAGACCGCAACCGCCTAATATCCCTAGCCAGAAATGAAGATTGGCTTGTCAACAAAAAACAACCACTCATCTAACCGAACTGACTCCCAACGAATGACATGAGACTCGTTTGGAATATAGAAACAAAGCTATAAACATGAAAAATTGGATGAATAGATGATATATCAGGGGGCAAAGCCAACTCATATGCCACATCACTAATAGGCTGAAGAATCTCAAATGTGTTGATATACCTCGAGCTAAGCTTGCCTTTTTACCAAACCTCATCACACCCTTCATGGGTGAAACTCAAAGGAAGACATGATCACCAACACCAAATCTCAAGGCACAAAGTCTACAATCAGCATAACACTTCTGCCTACTCTGAGTCGCTCTAAGTCTATCCTGAATGACCCAGACTCTATCCAAAATCTCACTAAGCAAGTTTGTACCTCGAGCTCTCACCTCTAAAATATCAAGACAACCCACTAGGAGCGACAACGCCTACCATACCATACCTCAAAAGAAGCCATAAAAATGCTGGAATGGTAACTATTATTGTATGCAAACTTTGCTAAAGCCAAATACGGCTCCCACTGGCTACTAAAATCCATCACACAAGCACGGAGCATAGCCTTAAGAACTTGAATAGTCCTCTATGACTGGCCATCAGTCTGGGGGTGAAACGCTATACTAAGATCCACCCGACTACTCAACTCATCTTGAAAAGTCTTCCAAAAGTGAGATGTGAACACAAAACCTCGATCTAAAATAATAGACACCGGCACACCATGCAGATGCATAATCTCATGAATATAGATACGATTCAACCTCTCAGTACTAAATAAGATTTGAACCCAAATAAAATAAACTGACTTGGTTAATTGATCAACAATGACCCACACATTGCCACGATCACGAGAAGTATGAGGCAACCCAATTATGAAATCCATAGTGATTCGTTCCCACTTCTACTCGGGAATGGGTAATATCTGAAGAAAACCACTAGTTCTTATATGCTCGGCCTTCACCTGCTGACAACATAGGAAATAAGCCATAAAATCTGTTATATCTCACCTCACACCACCCCACTAGTAGTGTTGTTTCAGGTCACAATACATCTTAGTCATACCTGGATGGATGAAATATCTAGAACAATGGGTCTCCTCCAAGATCAACCTAATCCAATCACCCACTCTCCGCACATAACTAGGCCTCCAATCCACAAAACTCTATCTGAATCAAGAGGCTTCTTTATCTTCCCCACTCAACACCTTATCTCGAATTAACCTCAGTCTAATATCACCAAACTGATGAGCTCGAATCTGCTCCATCAAAGAAGATCTAGCCTCCATAAATGCCAAAACATGCCCAGGTATTGAAATATCATGCCTAACCATCTTGTTAGCTAAAGACTGAACCTCTAAGGCCAAAGTCCTCTCTTGGGTAAAAAAATACACCAAGATACCCACACTAGTTGACTTTCATCTCAAGGAATTCGCAACCACATTAGCCTTGCCCGGATGATGGAGAATAGTCAAGTCATAATACTTAAGCAACTCAAGCCAACAACGCTGCCTCATATTAAGATCTCGCTGGGTGAAAAAGTACTGAAAGCTAGATAATTTGAAAAGATCTCACAACAGACTCCATACAAGTAGTTCCTCTTCAACTTCAAGTTAAACATAACTGCTCACAACTCCAAGTCATAGGTAGGATAATTCCTCTCATTAAGCTTCAACTGACAAGATGCATAACCAAATAACTAGCCCTCCTGTATCAATACAACACCTAACCCAACACCTGAAGCATCACTAAAGATAATAAAACCCACGTCTTCCTTGGGCAAAGTCAAGATAGGAGCTGAAGTCAACAAATCATTGAGCTTTTGAAAATTTGCCTTACAAGCATCAGACCACTAAAAAAAAATCTTCTTCTAGGTCAACTTGGTCAATGGAGCTACAATGGATAAAAAACCCTCAATAAAATATTGATAATAACTTGACAAGCCAATAAAACTCTGAATCTCGATGGGCAAAATAGGTCTAGCCAAATCACAAACCACTGCAACCTTGGATGGATAAACTATAATACCTTTCTTAATCACCACATGAGCTAAGAAAGAAATAGACTCTAACCAAAACTCACACTTAGAGAACTTAACATACAACTTCTCATCCCTCAATAGCTGAAGCACAATCTGCAAATGCTCCTCATGCTCAACCTCACTCTTGGAATAAAAAAATATATCATCTATAAATATAATAACAAAAGAGTCAAAATACAGTCAAAACACTTAGTTCATCAACTCCATGAATGTGATAGGGGCATTGGTCAATCTAAAAGACATAACCAAAAACTCGTAATGACCATATCGTGTTTGAAAAGCCGTCTTCAAAATATCTAAAACTCTAATCCTCAACTAGTGATAACCGATGATATTAGGCGTATTTCTATGTCCAAGCACCAATATTTACCCATAATAGGACTTGTTCCATGAGTTAAAATATATTATTCTTATTGTGTTTGAGTTATAATTGCATTATTTAGCTAATGGACATGATTAGTTGGTGCAAGGTTGAATTATGCAAAATTGTATGTAATTGGATTCATTAAGGGGAAGATAACAATGATTGAATCTTTGGGAATGATTTTCTAGGCATCAGGATACTTGGATTCAGCTAGGAACTTATAGAATTAAAGACGGGAGCAAGGAAATAGGCAACAAACTAGAAAAGAGAGAAATAAGTAAGCCACACGACGCAAACCCCAGTCCTCACATTGAGCTCCATATCGAGCCAAAGGAATTCTTAATCGATGTCAAAGTCTAGTGAACCTCCGCAATAGCTCCACATCACGGAGGCTAGATTAATTCCCAAGACAAATTCTAGTGAGCGTCTATGATAGCCTCGCGGCATAGACCCTGCTCTTTACTATGATTGCTGCGGTGCAGACTCTAGTCCATGCATTGAGCTTCGTGACGCAGTGGAGGCTATATTTTAGTCAAACTTGTCCTACTATAAAAGGAACACTTCAAAACAATTGAGGATACTTTTGCATACGTACAACAAAGGAAAAATACATTCAATACTTCTTTTAGGGTTCTTGGAACTTCATTCTTTCAACATTAATTTTTGGAATGATTAATTATTTATTTTTCATGTTGAATTCAAACATGAGTGGTTAAATACCCTTGTTCTGTGTTGAGGCTAAAAACATGATTATACTTTGATATTCTTAGAGTGGTTTATTGTTGAATTATCATATGTATTATTCTTATTCTCTTATAATTACTATTTTGATGAATGGCCACCATTAAAATACACCTATATTCCTTTGTTAATCCAAGAGGAGAATCATTAGGATAGATCGAAGAGTTTAAGGAGAAAGGTTATTATAATTTATGGATAACAAATTTAAATTAGCATCTAGGATAGAGATATGCCTAGAAGCCTTGTTTGGTTTGCTTGCAGGATGATATCTTAATGTATTTAAATATATTATTGCATCCCCGCTCAATGATGTAGTTGTAATATACATTTAGGTAGAAGATTAGAGGATTGAGCGACCATGATCACACTTTAAACCCTGTGAATCAATAACCCGATAATCAACTAAACCACGTTAAGAATAGAGATTTATAAGATTGTTAAAAGTGTCTCAACCCTGGAATTCTCACTCGTATTGTTTACAACCTTACTTACATTGCTACTGTTACACATAGTTATTTATTTATTAATTAGATTATGCATTCAATCTTCACAATTATCTTGATACTATGAAACACTTAATACATTCTTGTCGAAACTAAAGTTAGTAGAATTGCTAGTTAAGTAGTTCTCGTGGGTACGATATTCGACTCTTTGAATCACTATATTACTTATACGATCATGTGAACTTACGTGTACGATAGACTACAATAATTTTTTGGCACATTGCCGAGGACTCAAATAATTAGTAATTTTCTAAATCATTATTTTTTGATAATAAATTTAAGTGTTAACGACTTGATCTTAGCGGCAATCTTTTGCAGGTCTAGTGATGTATCCAACTAGAAAGTGCAAAAGAATTAGTAGAGCTTTATTCAGAACCAGAACAGGTATTTTATCAGAGGCGAAGAGCAACAACTCTTAACTATCTAATTCAACAAGTTCAAATGGGTGATAAAAAAGATCCAAATATTAGCGATCCAATTGATCCTAATGCTTCACATTCCCCAACCCCGATGATTTTAGTTGCTACTGCTCGAGAAGAAGCCAGACCTGTTCATGAAATAGCAATGCCACTTACAAACCATGCTACTAATTGTATCCACAAGACAGAAATGGGTGGTCAATTTGAATTAAATCAAAATATGGTAAAATTATTGTGTTTGAGTGGATAATTTGCAGGGTTATCACATGAAGACCTACAACAACACATACAGACTTTCTTGGAAATTAGCAATACCTATATTCCTACTAGGGTATCTACTGATTATGTCAGACTGACTCTCTTCCCCTTTTCTCTAATTAGGGAGGCAAAGAGGTGGTTATATGTTGAACCACCAAACTTCATCACTTTCTAGAATGATCTATCTTGAAATTTCCTTATTTCATTCTTTCCATCTGGGAAGAAAATATGTTTGAGAAGTGAGATTCTGAGTTTCAGGCAGAAATAAGGAGAATATCTTTACCAAACTTAGGAAAGATTTAAGGGTATACTTAGAAATTGCCCTCACTATCATCAGTATAATGATGTATTAGTTCATACTTTCATAGAGGGTCTTAAGCCAAACACCAATATTCTCTTAGATTTAGCAGTAGGTAGGCAAGCTTTTGAGAAGATGTATGATGAATTACACACACTGCTGAATCAGATTTCACAAGGAAATCCTAAGTGGCATACTGACTCAAGAAGTGCTCCAAGGAAGTTTGCAGGTAGGTTGAAGGTGGAACAATTTACTTCTATATCAACTCAGATTGCTGCACTACAAAATTAGGTAACTACTCAACTTAGTAATATGAAATTAGGGGTTACACAACCTAAAACAGTAGCTAATACAGTTCATCGTGCTAGTACTTGGTGTGAGATTTATGGAAGTAGTGAGCATGTAACAGATGCTTGTGAGGCTAATCCAGAGTCTGTCAATTATATAGGAAATGCTAATCGTCAAGGACAATAGAACTTTAGAAATACTTATAATCCCAACTGGCGGAACCATCCCAATTTCTCATATAGTGAAAATTAGGCGCATAATAACAATCAGTACAGGGGAGCCAGTACAATAGAATTAACAGTAACTTGTTCAAAGTAATAAGACCATGACTTAAACTAGCAATATGGAAGAGATGTTGAAGCAAATTATGGCTACTCAAGCACAGTTGGTAGCAGATGTGAAGTGTCAACAATTGATTACAAAGAGCTTAGAGATATAATTATGTCATATTAAGGAGCACAAAATACTAGACCTCAGGGAGTTCTATCTAGTAATACTGAGCCTAATCCAAAATATGTAAATACAGTCACTACAAGGAGCGGTCTGCAGCTAAAAGAGTTGGAACCTGAGTAGGTGAATCACAAGGCTACTGATGGTGATAGTGAAAATGATGGAGAAAAAATTATTGACGAAAAGATGAAAGAAAGGAAACCAAAGTAGAGAAGTCAACTCTACTCCCCTTCCCCCAAAGGCTTCGAAATCACCAAGAGGATATTTGTTACAAGAAGTTTTAGAGATTTTGAAACAGGTTCATATCAATCTCCCTCTTATTGATATTTTACATAGTGTTTCAAAGTATGTGAAGTATGTGAAGTACATAGTGGCAAACAAGAACCTTTTAACTAAATATGCTACAATAGCACTTACTGAGGAGTGCACATCAAAGATTTAGAATAAATTACCCACAAAGCTGAAAGATCCAGAAAGTTTCACTCAATAGATCACCATCACACAATCCATTAGTACAAGGGGGTTATGTGATTTAGGTGCAAGCATAAATCTCATGGACATATTTTAGTTCATAAAGATGGGTCTAGGCAGTCCCAAACCCACTAGAATTATTTTATAGTTAGCCGACAGGTCCCTTGCTAGGCCTGACAGGATCACTGAAGATGTATTTGTGCAAGTGGGATCGCTTATTTTCCTAGTGGATTTTGTTATTCTTGATTTTGATGTTGATCCAACCGCTGCATTTATTTTGGGACGTCCATTCTTAACAA
The DNA here is from genome assembly GCA_030864215.1 of Capsicum pubescens. Lineage (NCBI taxonomy): Eukaryota > Viridiplantae > Streptophyta > Magnoliopsida > Solanales > Solanaceae > Capsicum > Capsicum pubescens. Next base: position 108,966,006 of record CM061540.1, on the reverse strand, counting down.
CTAGGCAATCATTGATTGATGCAGTTGTAGGAAAGATAACCATGAGGGTTCATGATAAGGTTGAGGTTTTTGATGTGTATAAGGAAATGAAGCTACCTACTATATATGAAGAATTGTATGCTATTACAGTCATAGACCTTGAGTCTGAGCTCCACCTTTCATTGTCTAATGACCCACTTAAGTGAGTGTTGATGGGGTATGATCTTTTTGGTGATGTTGAGGCACTTGATGGTATAAATTATGGATTTGGTAGGGATTGACACAAGATTTACTAAATTTGAGCCATTGAATAGACCGATTAGACCATCTCCAAAGGGTTCTATTGATAAAGCACCAAAGCTAGAGCTCAAGCCTTTTCCTTCTTATTTAAAATATACTTTCTTAGGTGAGGATGGTACTTTGGCTATTATTTTATCTGTAGGTTCATCTGATGTGCAGGTGAGAGTGGAAGAGGGATACAAATCAAGTGTGCAACACCAGTAAAGACTTAATCCTGTAATAAAAAAGGTGGTCAGAAAAAAAGTAATTAAGTGGTTGATACTGGGATAGTGTATCCCATATCTGGTAGCAAATGGGTCAGCCTTGTGCACTGTGTTCCAAAGAAAAAAGGGATGATTATTGTGACTAATGAAGATAATGAGCTAATTCCAACTCGTACAGTGATTGAGTGGAGGATATACATAGACTACAGAAAGTTGAATCACGAGGAAGGATCACTATCCAATTCTGTTTATTGATCAGATGTTGGACAGATTGGCGGGACAAGAATATTACTATTTCTTGGATAGGTATTCAGGATATAACCAGATAACCATAGCACCTGAAGACCAAGAGAAGACCACCTTCACCTGTCCTTATGGTATATATGCATTCAAATGCATGCCTTTTGATCTATACAATGCACCAATAACATTTTAGAGATATATGATGGCTATCTTCTACGATATAGTGGAAGACTTTGTTAAGGTATTTTTGGATGATTTTTCCATTTTTGGTAATTCATTTGATATGTGCTTGCAGAACTTGGACAAGGTCTTGGCATGCTGTGAAGAAACCAACCTTATATTAAACTAGGAGAAGTGCCTTTTTTTGGTTAAAGAAGGTACGGTCCTTGGTCATAAGGTGTCACATAGAGGAATTGAGATAGACAGATCTAAGGTAGAGGTCATTGAAAAGCTCTTGTATCTAATTTCAGCTAAATAGGTAAAAATCTTTCTTAGGCATGCAAGATTTTATAGATGTTTTATCAAAGACTTCTCGATGATAGCACGTCCAATGTGCAAGTTGTTAGAAAAAGAGGTCAAGTTTAACTCTAAGGCTAAATGTCAGAAAGCGTTTGATTGTCTGAAGGAAAAATTAACAAAGGCACCCATTCTAATTCCTCCTGATTGGGCATTACCATACGGGCTTATATGTGATGCTAGTCATATAGTTGTTGGAGCATTATTGGGGTAGAATAAAGATAAGGTATTTCACTCTATCTATTATACGAGTAAAATCTTGGATGTAGCCCAGGTAAATTATACAATCACAGAAAAAAAGACGCTGACACTTGTATATGCCTTTGATAAATTCAGAGTATACTTGGTGAGGATGAAGGTAATTGTTCATACAGATCATGTTGTCATCCCGTATCTGTTCAATAAAAAAGATGCGAAGCCAAGGTTGATTAGGTGGATTCTTCTGCTCCAAGAATTTAGTTTAGAAGTTTGTGATATAAAGGGAACTAAAAATCAAGTGGCGGATCATTTGTCGAGACTTGAGAGTCATGATTATGTAGATTATGATACTCCTTGTATTCGAGAGGAGTTTTTGGATAAGTATTTATTGGCACTGGATGTAGCTGAAGTTCCATGGTATGCTGACAATGTAAATTTACTAGTAGCTAGTATTTATCCTCCATAGGCACAAGTCAACAGAAGAAGAAGTTGTTCCATAATTCTAATGCATACATCGGGATGATTCATTTATTTTTATACAAAGTGTAGATAGAATAATGAGAAGATGTGTTGCAGAAGTCGAATCTAAAAAGGTACTTGAAAATTGTCATTCAGTGCCTTATGAAGGTCATCATGGTAGAGAAAGGACAGCTTGAAAGGTATTGCAGTCTGGTTTTTTTTGGCCCACACTATTTAAAGATGTTGCGAATTATGTTAGAAGTTGTGACCATTTCCATAGAATGAGCATAATATCAAGCCGTCATGAAATGCCCTTGAATAATATTCTAGAAGTAGAGATCTTTGACCAGTGAGGTGTAGACTTTATAGGGCCATTTTCACTATCTCATGGAAATTTGTACATTCTAGTAGCTTTTGATTACATGTATAAATGGGTAGAAGCTACTGCGCTCCCCAAAAATGATGCAAGGGTAGTGATGAAATTTGTCAAGAAGCATATTTTTATTCGTTTTGGCACACTAAGAGTAATTATCAGTGATGGGGGTACGCACTTTGTGAACAATTCGTTTAAAAATTTATTGGCAAAATATGGTGTTAGACACAAGGTGGCCACGACTTATCACCCATAACAAGTGGCCAAGTGGAGCTGTCAAATCGTGAAATTACACAAATATTGCAAAAAATAGTCAATGTACAGCGTAAGGATTGGTCGGAGAAGCTGGATAATATAGTATGGGCATATAGGACAACTTTTAAGATGCACATTGGGAAATCTCCTTATCATTTGGTGTATGGAAAAGCTTGTCACTTGCCTATGGAGGTTGAGCATAAGGCTTATAGGGTAGTGAAGAAATTAAATCTTGATATGAAGGCTGTCGGAGAAAAGAGATTGTTACAATTGTATGAACTTGATGAGTTTCGCTTACATGCATATGTAAAATGCAAAATGTATAAATAAAAGACCAAAAATGGCATAATAAGAAAATTATGAATCGAGTTTTTGAGCTTGGACAACTTGTGTTGTTATCCAATTCTAGATTAAAGTTGTTTCCTGGTAATATAAGGTCTAAGTGGTCTAGACCATTTGAAGTTGTAAGAATGACTTCTCATGGGGCTTTTGAACTATAGAGTAAGGCCAAGAGCAAAAAATTCTTGGTGAATGGATAGGGAATTAAGCATTATTGGGCAGATCATGAGGATCAACACAAGACATCTATCACCTTTGAAAATGAATGAAGTTGAGTTGGGTCATGTCATGACGTAAACTAAGGCACTACATGGGAGACAACCAACGAATGTAATGAAATAGTTTAGTTTATCTTTTTAGTGGCTTGGAAGAAAAAAAACAAATAAAGAGAAAAAAACAAAAATACAAAAAGATGTGTCGTGTCACGACCAAAACTAAGGCGCTAAGTGGGAAGCAACCCACTTTATCTTACATAATTTTGTTATTTTTTTGAGTATGCAAGAATGAGAAACTTTTGCATGTTGGGAAACTCTCAGGTACGTAAAATATGCACTGAAATAATGCCAAAGGAAGGTGAGAAAAGGGGGACAAAATATCCTTCAAAGTGTAATTTCCAGTGTGCTTCTGCGATAGCTCCGCATCACGGAGGTCATCAAGTGGATTAAGCACCGCGTAGTGGAGAGCTTGTGAAGATTCCAGTAGGCTTACACGATAAGCCCGTATCTCAGAGGCTTACGCATAAGCTTAAGCCTCGCATCGTGGAGCCCGTTAAAGTTAAGATTTTAACTCGACCCAAGCTCTAAAACCGACTCTCTCCTTTAAATATCCTCTTATTTCTCTTTCCATCTCCCCCAATCTAACCCTAAGCACCTTCCCTTTCCTACAATTTCTCCATTTTTTTAAAAAATAAGAACAAGTCAGCTTCAACTCACTGTGACCATTATCAAACTAACCATCACTCTCACTGCGGTATGTACTCAAACTAATGTTGAATATGTAGATGGAGATTTGTTGCCCTGATAATAATTTAGTACTAGAATGATGATTGAGACACTTGTGGTATGAGTTAAAGAATAGGGGAAGTCTTAGTACCTTGGGTTGCTAAGTCACACTGCCATGATAGAAACTAAGTGTGGGGTGGTTTGTAAATCCACCTACACTTAGTGTTCTCTATCATTTTGGTATAACTGTGCCCACTATCTAAAATGATTCTTTAAATTATGCATGCATTTATTTAAAATTATTATTTTTGGGAATATTTATGAGTTGCATATAGGAATATTAATGTTAAAGAAAAGTAATGTAACACCCGGTGTTGTTTTGGAGGAAGTAAAATAGAGTATATAATGCTTGAGGTTGACCTTTATAGTTGAAGTGAACTCACATAAAGGTGATAAGTTGAAAATAAAAGAACAAAATTGATTGTGTGTGGGTTGTAGAATTTTTGTGGTTGTTAGTTTGATATTTGCTTAAAGTATGGGTAGAGCAACATCATAGTGGTTGAATGTGGTTCTTATGGGGTTATGCTCATGAGACTTTGTGTATTTAACAAGAGAAGTCTGAGTACCCTAGTTCTCATATTTACGCACTAGTGCTAGCAACTAAGTGATGGGGTGTCCTCAACACTCATTTACACTTAGTGTTTGCTACACCATCTAGGTGCCCTATTTGACGTGTTTGCTGAATGTTGTGACTAACAGGTATTATCTTGAGCCATCAGTAAAGGGGATAGGACATAGCTGGTCTATTTCAGCCATCATGAAAAAAGAACAAACCAATTGGTCGAGTGCCTAGACCTCTTACAATTCCTCAAGGTCAAACTAGGAGATGCGGAGCTAGGTGGATTGCAGAGGCAAGAAAGAAATGGTATGCCAAGCACAACAAGACTAAATATGCTCTGAACTAATTTATCAACCAGACTAGCTTGGAAAAAGAGTTCCCTAGCATAGTGTAAAGAATAAAAGAGTTGCACATGACTTTCCTGTTCGAGCAGCCCTAGGAATACAACCTATACCTTGTCAAGGAATTCTATGCGAACTGGGATCCTAGGAAACGAGACTCTGAGGCCAAGATATGAGGCTAGGTGCTAAATTTTAAAGCTCATGATTTGAATGTCCTTCTACGTACACTGGAGGTAGATGCAAAACCACTGAAGCAGATGAACATCACACCGCCCTATGCAGATATTTGACATTTGCTAGCGAAAATAATTCTACTGCCTGATGGACACATCACAAAGACAATAGACTCCATCTCATATTCCTCTATGATCAGATGAATAGGGAGGCCCAGATGTAGGCAAAGATTGTCTACCACTGTCTCATTCAGGGAAAGCACATAACTGATGTGATGCATGATAGGGTATGCCTAATTTATGCTTTAATGCATGATGATGTTGATGTTAATGTAGGTATAATAATATTTTCAGCAATGAAGAAGAAATGTTACCATCAGGGGTGCAGGTATGGATTTTGTGGTCTATTGACTGGATTTTTTATGAACCAAAGTGTAGAGGAGGAGGCACTAGACTATAGGCTAATGATGGATACTAACCCTGTGGATGTGTCCCATACTAAGGGTATAAATATGACTCATGGTCCAGTATTGACTATGCCTGAGCGTCAGTCTTGGAATAATAAGATCACAACATAGATGTATAGGCTACAGTTACTTTAGTTGAGGGTTGGGTAGTTGAGGGTTGGGGGTCACCCAACCACACATGAGGAGATTCGAGCGGTTGAGCTTGATTACCCTATTAGTCATCATGCTAGGACCATGCTGAATGTTAGGCCAAATTATATAGAGCTAGTAGATGATGATGTGCCTATGGATAGGGAGCTTAGGATGTGTAATTTAGATGTGGATTATAAGAGGACGAGGATGAAGATAACCTTGATTTGGGGGCAGAGGCATTTGGTCCAGAGACTAATAATGATATGGATGATGTTTGACCAGGGAGTTATTCACCACCTCATTACTTGGTTTGATTTGAAGGCACTAGTACAGTGCTTCATTTTAATTGTGGGGTAGTGGTTTCTCAATCCTCATACTCTCATTTTCTTTGTTTTTGTTTTATCTTTATTGGGATATTTCTATTTGTATTTTGTTATGACTGCAATTGGGATTTTGATAGACATTCTAACTATTCAGTCTATAATAGTTAGTATTGATGATATTTTCTATGAGTAGTTCACAATCATTGGTAGTTTAGAGTTAATAATGTTTTCTTTATTCTGCTTAGTATTATTTTTATTTCTATTTAATTAGGAGTAAAATTTTTTATTATTTCCCTTAAAGGTGAAAATGTTTGCCCTTAATGGAAGCAACAATAACTCGTCATAGTTAGGTGCCTTCTCCTATGATGGATGGATGATGATCGTCTTAAGGGGAATTAGTCGTAGGAAAGAAAGAAGTGAAAAGAAATCAACCACAATTCTAGACCAAGACATCTAGTGTGGAGCAATGTGGTTACATGACATGGAAAATACTTGTTTTGAAATAGAAGTTTGTCAGAAATTAAAAAAAAAGGATTACTAGTTTCAGAATCCTTAGCCCAATAGTGTAACTCTAGGTCTGCTGTCTTAATTCTGAATTTATCCAGCTGCTAGATCAAGAATCTGTAGGGATCCTACTTGAATCCAATATGCACCAAGTGTGAGTGAGATCCCGTAGTCATTCTACATGAATAGTAATGTCTAGAACTTACCTTGTGTGTTGACAAAGCGAAATTAAGGATGTTGGATTTAGAAGATGATGTAGGAATTTTATTTATAGCTGTATTTTAGATCTCTTTTACCTACCCTTGTGCATATTCTTAGTTAGCCCCGTTGATCCTATAGCCTAATTTCTTTGGAAGCTTCATATATAGCATGTACCCTTTCTTTGATTGACCTTAACTTGATCCAAAGCTCCTAAGCTCTTAACTTGAAATTTAATCTAGTCAAGGGGGTAGAAATTCAAGTAAGGAAAAAGAAGAAATTGAAGCCCTTAAGTGATAGCTATTAGGTTTGGAAATTGACATGTGTGGTGGTTAAGAGTGTGGAATAACTAGCATTAATTTGCCAACAAGGTAGAAGTTCACTTTTGAGTCAAAGGTGTTTGAACGGAGTAATTCCATGTTTTCAAAATTGAATTGACATGTTTTAGCTAAAAATTCATGTGTAGCTTATATTTGCTCAACACAAATGTCTTGCCTAGATTGTGGTATGAATCCTAAATAGGTATAGTGTCTACCTAAGGTTGTTCGAGGAAGAACAAGATTCTAAGTATGGGGTAGTGATCTTGGGCGTATTTATATGTCCAAGCACCAATATTTATCCATAATAGGACTTGTTCCATGAGTTAAAATGTGTTATTCTTATTGTGTTTGAGTTATAATTGCATTATTTAGATAATAGGCATGCTTAGTTGATGTAGGGTTGAATTATGATGAAATTTTATGTAATTGGATGCATTGAATCTTTGGTAATGATTTTATGGGCATGAGGATACTTGGATTGAGCTCAGAAAGCATAGAACTGAAGATGGGAGCAAGAAAATAGGCAACGAGCTGGAAAGTAGAGATATAAGTGAGCCACGTAGCATAGACCCCAGTCCCAGAGTTGAGCTTCGCATCGTGCCAAGGGAATCCTTAATCGATGTCAAATTCCTTTGAGCCTCCACAATAGCCCCGTATCACTAAGGCTAGATTAATTCCCAAGATAAATTCCAGTGAGATCCCGGTATAACCTCGTGGCGCGCACCCTGGTCCCTAATATGACTGTCGTGGTGTGGACTCTAGTCCATGCATTGAGATTCACAACGCGGTGAAGGATATATTTGGTCAAACTTTTCTTACTATAAAAGGAACACTTCAAAACAATTGAGGATACTTTCGCATACGAACAGCACAGGCAAAAACACTTACAATACTTCTTTTAGGGTTCTTGGAACTTCATTCTTTCAACATTAATTTTTGGTATGATTAATTATTTATTTTTAATGTTGAATTTGAACATAAGTGGGTAAACACCCTTGTTCTAGGTTTGAGGCCAAAATCATGATTATACTTTGATATTCTTAGAGTGGTTTATTGTTGAATTACCATATGGGTTATTCTTATTCTCTTGTATTTACTATTTTGATGAATGGCTACCATTAAAATACACCTATATTCCTTTGTGAATCTGACCGAGAATCATTAGGATAGATCGAAGAGTTTAAGAAACAAGGTTTTTAATCTTTATGGAATAAAGGATTTGAATTAGCGCCTAGGATAGAGATATATCTAGAAGCCTTGTTTGGTTCACTTGCAAGATGATATCTTAATGCATTTAAATGGATTATTGCATCCCCGCTCAACGATGTAGTTGTAATGTCCATTTAGGTAGAAGATTATAGGATCTGGAGACCATGATCATACTCTAAACCCTGAGAATCAATAACCCGATAATCAATTAAACCACATTAAGAATAGAGATTTATAAGATTATTAAAAGTGTCTCAACCCTGGAATTCTCACTCGTATTGTTTACAACCTTTCTTACATTGCTACTTTCATAGATTGTTATTTTCTTATTGATTAAACAATTCATTAAATCTTCACAAACATCTCGATACACTGAAAGACTTAATACATTCTTGTCAAAACTAAAGTTAGTAGAATTTCTAGTTAAGTAGTCCTCGTTGGTACGATATCAGGCTCTCTGAGTCATTATATTACTTGTACGATCGTGTGCACTTGCGTGTACGATAGACTTCAACAACCGAATCTCAAATCAATCTTTGAAAAAATCGCAGTACCTTGAAGCTGATCAAATAAATCATCAATACGAGAAAGAGGATACTTATTCTTAATCATCTCCTTATTCAATTGTTAGTAATTAATACATATCCGCATAGACCCATCCTTTTTTATTTACAAATAGGATAGGCACACCCCGGGGTGAAACACTAGGTTGGATAAATCCTTTATCTAACAACTCCTGCAACTGATCCTTCAGTTTCTTTAACTCTGTTGGGGTCATTCTATAAAGAGGAATAGAAATGGGCCTGGTGCCCGGTTCAACATCAATAACAAAATTAATATCTCGGTATGGAGGCATGTTAGGCAAGTCCCTAGGGAACACATCTATAAACTCACGGACAACATGGACAGAATCCAAGGAATGAGGCAAAACAACACTGGTGTCATGAATATGAGCCAAGTAAGATAAACATCCCCTCTTAACCAATTTACAAGCCTGGACATAAGATATAATCCTCTTAGGACCCTAATGAAGTGTACCTTTCCAAGCTATCCTTGACACACCCAGTGAAGCTAAAGTCATAGTTTTAGTAAAAAAATCTAAGACAGCATGATAAGGACCCAGCCAATCCATGCCCAAAATAACATCAAAATCGACCATATCTAACACAAGCAAGTCTACCAAAGTCTCACACCTGACAAAAGTCATAACACAAGATCGGTACACCCGATTCACCACTAAAGAATTACCTATAGGAGTAGATACACTAATAGTCCTGGCTAGAGGCTCATTAACAGAATCAAAATCCAAAGAAAAATACAAAGACACATAGGAGAAAATCAATTCGGGATCAAATAATACAGATTCAGGTCTGAAACAAATGGGGACAATACCTGTAATCACACTATTAGAAGCCTCTACCTTAGGTTTGGATGGTATATCATAACACTGACCATGACCACCAGCTACCTGGGTAGCCCCACGACCACCAACTATCTGAGTGGCCCCATGGTCACCCCACGAGCTCCACCACCCCTGCTCTTTGCACCTCTGGTAGCACCCCTACCCCTTACGGATAAAATAGGAGTAGCTCAAATCACTCGACGGGGGAAATCCCTGGCCACATGGTCAATCTCATCACATACATAGAAACCTCTATGACCAACCTCAATAGAAGAAGGTACAAATGGGTCAGAACGGCAACCCTAAACTGCTGAACTAAAAGGTCCACCACCTGGACTTTGTAAGGCCACCTGCCCTGACCTACCCTAATATCCACGAGAACCTTTAAAATCTTTACCACAGGGAGATTGACCTTTGAACTCACCAAAACGATGCACCTTCTTGGCACCACCTTATGTCATCTTATCATGATCTACGATACTTTGAAAGAAAGTCCCAAGTACAACAATTTGAGATGTAGCCAACTGAAGGGAGACATCCAAACCCTTCACAAACTTTTGAATCTTCTCAGACTCGGTGGAAGTTCTATCATAGGAATATTTGGACAGGGCATGAAAGCGCGCCTTATACTCGACAACTATCATGGAGTCTTACTCCAACGATCAGACTCATCCAGCATACGGTCTCTCAAACTGAAAGGCACAAATCTCTCTAGGAAATCCTCGATGAGATGACCCCAAGTCATCTTAGGAGAATCATGGGGTCTACAACTGACAAGAGACCCCCACCAATCTCTCGCTGCATCTCTCAACTAATAAGATGTAGTATAAGCCACACTATCCGCGCAGAATGAGTGAAACACAACTTAAAACACAAGGTATAAAAGAACTTCACATGATAAAGAATCAAATCAAGAAAGTTTCCTAAAGACGGCCTATAGCCTCTCAAAGATAGATACAGACGTTTATGTACCGATCTGTGAGACTCTATTAGACATCCCGTTCTTACACTATTGAGACCAATGAAACCTGACTACTCTGATACCAATTAGTTATGACCTAAAAACAAAGGTCATAATGGAACTTGTCGTGGAAAACCTTGATAAGTAATCCTCTCACCCAAACTTATACACAAAGAAAAAAGACAGAAATTCCCCCAAGGTAAGGCTTCTAGAATGAAGTTGAACCACATAGATATAATAAAAGCGGAAAGAATAAAATCAATAATGCATCCATAACAACCACAAAGAAATAATATATGTCTTCGAATACAAATAAAGACATAACTAATAAACAAAGATAAAGGTGAATTCCAGATGTATGAATGTCCAACCGCTACCTTGAGTAATCTGAAGACGCTTGAAATCAATCAGTCTGAGGCGCACCTAAACTTGAAGCTGTACCGAAAGGGTTAAGTAGGAGTGAGTATAGTCCACTTGTACTCAGTAGGTATCATATGTTGACCGAGCAAAGTATAAAATAAAGCATACAAAATACATACTAAGGGCATATCACCTGCAATCAGAAAATATCCCACAACAGTAGCCCACACCGCTTGCACTAACAGTTCTACAGTATCCACACATAATACAATAACACACCATATAGGAATAAAAATACACACAATATCACATACAAGTAGAACAAAGAGGAATATGTATACTCAAAATCATCAAGTACAAATAAAGGAAAATAGAACAATTAAACATTAACAAGTCAAGATATAGAATAAATAGATAGATGACAAGTCAATATGGAAATACAACCACAACACAACAAAATAAGACAAGTGCAATGTATGTAATGATGATGATGAAGCACAAAGTCAACGCACAATCCCCATATACACCTACGGAGGCAAGCCTCCCAAAACAGGACACATGGGGGATTCGTCAACCCGTATACAATTCACATATCTCGGATATCCTCCCAACACATTCCTTGCTGAGGGTTTTATAAGGTGTTACAATATCTCCTCCTTGGCACTTCCCTTAGGGAGGGTTTTATAAAAGGTGTTGTCAGTGTTTCTTAGATATTGTCACGGTGGTACCAATATTTCATGAATGAGTATGATATGAGGATGAAATGCTCACAAAAATCACAATATGTATTTACACAACCAATTATAATGATATATTTCCACAACCAACAATAATTATATATTTCCACAATCACGTGAGCCAATATTCACTCATTATTTTCGTTCCAATCATGAATTTCCACATGTCTCATATAACAACAAGTATGAATATATCACAATACATTAATTATACCACATTAGGCATTTCAACAACACAATAAAATTAGTCACATATATTCAAGGCTATCAACATCACATAGGACCCCACACGGTCACACATATTCACATAATATCTCAATTTCAACAATTACATTACAAATAGGCCCCCATACGGGCACAACACATAGATAGATATTTTTCACCCTTAACATACATTTTGTATCATCATTTACTACCCAACCCAATTTGAAAGAGTTAAGTCATAACCTATCTCGAAAGCCGAAATTGGTCCGCTACACTTTGAACCCACGATCTTACTTTTTACGAATGATTTCAAACTCTATTAAAAATATCAAATATAGAATCTACACGTCAAAACAAAACTAGTGACACCCATATTGACAACTTTTGATTCGGGGTCAAAACAGACCTCCGGAATGGATTTATAAAAAATAAGGCAAAATCGTAACTTTACTTCAAAAATGTGTTTTCCATACTTTTAGGAAATTCCATATGAAAACTCAAGTCAAATCGAGTAAAAAACGTGGTTCAAATTGAAGAAAAATCATTTTTGAGCTTTACCGAATAAAATCTTTGAAATTCGGATTAAAATCAAGAATTAGAGTTGTTTTGAAGGTTAAATTGATGAAAAAAAAAGTAACTATGAGATTAAAATATTATTCAAGTGAAAATGAGTGAAATTGGTGTTTAAAATCAAGCCCTAAGATTTTTGGGGTTTTGAGAAATTGATCTAGAAATTACTAAGAAAAGGGTGAATTCTTACCTTAAATCCGTAATAGGATCAAGAGATAGATGTTAATCTAACTATCCAAACTCCCACAAGTTTCACTTTTAAGCTCCCACACTATTTTAGGATTTAACTATCAAAAGAAAAGGTGAAAGTATGAGCACAATGGCCAAAAAAGGGGCTAAAAGTTGATTTTATAGCAGATTTTACACCATATTTTTGTTTTAAAGTTCCACTCAGACTTCAATGGGGTGCTCGAAATTCATTTGGAGTCTGATATATGCAAACGAACTATGCAACCATACTAAATTCGATGTTTCAGATGCATTGGAAAAGTTGAATTTTCAAAAAACATCATTTTCACGAAGTTGACCCCCAAAATCAGAAATTGCAATTTTCCAAATTGAGGGTCAAAATGAGATTTAAAAGTAAAAAAATCACATCAAATATGTTACCACCCTAAAATCAACATTTTGAATCTGTTGTCAAAGTCAGATTTTCCATCCAAGGTCTTTTGGACCAAATATGAGTCCCATACTCATATTTCCAATTTTCAACTTTCTGATCAATAGGTCGAAATGAGCTCGGGTGTACCGAGACCCAAACCAAAGGTCTACCTAACCTAAAATCGATATTCTAGAGCTACTGGTGCTGTCTGTTCAGCCATTTATCGCACGGATTAAAAGATATCCACATAAGCCCAAAATAAGGCTCTTGAAGTCATCAAAAATCACAATATTGCATAAATGGTACCAAAATGCATTAGGAACACTGCCAAACACCCCCACACTCTAGAAGTACCATAATGCAACTATGGGGAGGGGTAAAATAGTTAAATCACACAGAAACACATAATTCACATATATCATCAAAAAGCTGATCGTTACAACTATATGCACCAGCCCTAAATCCAAATTTCTTTTTCCCCAATAATGAAATCCTTATTGATCTACTCCATACTCCATAATTCTTTGATCTGACAAGCTTGACTAGAATTAGAGTAGCTCCAGATGTATCTAATGTTCCTATGAATAAAGGATCACTCGAGTCAATCTTAGGTGCCATTTCAACTGTACTACAACAATTACAGAAGAAAATTCAATCGAAAAATAGGAATTGCAGCTAAAGAGAGATCTATTCCTTCATCACTGCAGAGATATAAAGTCTATCCATATAGCATTCATGATCGATGCTCTGATACCATGAAAAAATTACACTAACGAGAGTACAAAGCTTGTGTATGGAAGCTCTATTGAACAGAGAAGAAGCAAAAGAAAACTGTATTCAAAACTGTCACATTACATTTCATTGTTCCAGCTAGACATCTATACATAGACAAATGTACAACCTCTAGAATCATCTAGAAGCTTCTTAGCACGGCTACACTGTACTCTCAGTTGTAAGCTCACCACACGACTAATTGAATAACTAACTAACTAATTTAATGTATCGTAATTCAATGTAAAAGTAAAGCTGAAAATCATCACAGTAACTAAACTATCTGATTTTACTGAACTTTCCAATAGTGGTTTTGTTGCATTACCATCATATCTTTTGTTCAGTTTTTCTTCCTTTGTATATCGAGATAACGTTGAACGTCATGCAGAATTATTAAGGATTAATGACTATGCAGTAATCGATCAAGTTCTATGTTTAAAATCTGTTCAGAGGCTTTACTATTGTTTATTTATTACCTAAAAAAGTTACGTTCAGTATCATAGGATACTGAATATGTACGTTTAAGGTCATCCTTTATAGACTTTCATAGTACTCATCATGTCAATTTTCTTTTATCATTGTGTGGATTGCCTCCAGATGCTTTATTTGGTTCCACTTGTAGATAAAATCACGCTCCCACTTTATGCAACTTGACAGACTGATCCTTATATAACAGTGAAACATGGTCAAATAGAACTGAAGTATGATGGAATTTAAGTCATGGAAGCAAGTGATCATTGGGACTCCCATGGGGGTACGGCTTCTTAATGTCCCTACAACTTTTTATGATTATATGCTTTGAAAGCTTGGGTGGATAAGTAACCAAAGTGGGGAATGATGCTTATTATGATGATTGAGTGGACTTGCCGCTTAGTCCAGTATCCAAAGGATAGGAAAAAGTGAACAAGCTTAAAACTTTTTAAACATCAATGATTATATTCGTTTGAAGTTTTGGTCGTTAGGCCTTGCTTGAAATTGCAGATGTTAGATGGATTCCATGAAGACATAATGTGTCTTTTGATTTCTAAAAGCAAAATAACGAGAAGCATTAGGAAAGAGACCATGGAGAAACAAAAGTGGGGTTGGGAGTGTTGGGTTCGAAATTGAGATGGCTCATGTGGAAGCTAATAGTTTGAAAATCATCAGACGATAATTCAGACGGCATATAAAAGAATACTAAAAAGTTATATTATTGATATGATTTGGCCAAACGGCGTACATATTAAAAATAAAATTAAAAAACCTAAAACCTATTGAGAGAAATCTCCCCTAACCAAAACTCTTTAAACGACTACATTGTGAATACTATTGTGTTATGGTATGAGAAGCGTCTTCTATTTATAGAGTTCCAAAACCTTTCGTCCAAGAAAGAGGTTTGTCAATTATGTAAAAGTTTTATATTTTTCTTTCAGGAAAAGTAGAAGTAATTATGATATTACTTTTATTTTTCTTCTAATAAAAGTAAAACTTAAATTTAGTAAGAAAATCAGGGCAAAAACCCTAACAAATCTCCCCTTTTTGGCTTGATTTTCTGCAAAATATTCTTGATCCTCCTTCTTCTTGTACATAATCTTTGTTCTTCACATATTTTTCATATATCACTGCTGTTTGACATGCTTTAAAAATTGAGCCTCTTTGGATTAAAATATATCAGCCCTTTTCTGGTTAAAAATATTGAAACCCTTTTGCACAGTTAAAAGTGAGCTTTATTTTCAAATATGTGACAGCAGGATTGACAATTGTCTCCATATGTAGTTACACAAAATCGTCATTATCACCAAACTGGTTGCATCTTGATTTGAAAATCGCTTTGAACTTATTTAATCTCGTTTTACCAAACTTTTGGACCTTTGAACCGTAAGTTTTGATACCACTTGTTGGGTTCGAAATCAAGATGGCCTCATGTGGAAGCTATTAGTTTGCAAATCATGATACGATAATTCAGACGACACATAAAACAATACTAAAAAGCTATATTATTGATATGATTTGGCCAAATGGCCTACATATTAAAAATAAAATTAAAAAATCTAAAACCTATTGGGAGAAACCTCCCCCTAACCAAAAATCTTTAAACGACTACATTGTGAATACTATTGTATTATGGTATGAGAAGAGTATTCTATTTATAGAGTTCCAATAAAAAAGTTTTATATTTTCCTTTCAGAAAAAGTAAAAATAATTATGGTATTACTTTTATTTTGAAAAATAAAACTTAAATTTAATAAAAAATTCAGGGCAAAAACTCTAACAACGAGGTGAGGGAATAGCTAAGAGGGGACTCGATGTAGTTTTGTAGTCCTAGTCAGTCGTACGGGTGCTTTTATTTGACCATTCGATCCCTATAGAGGTATTCTGATGGTGTACCGTGTATTTAATGTTCCAGAAAATACTTGTGAGATATCCACTTAAGTCCACCATTATGAAGTTAAAAGTTCTTTTACTTTTGATGATTTCTATCTAAGTTAAACTCTGGTGCTATTACGAGGTCAGAGAAGCCTTCAGTTTTATTGGGTAAAAACATATTCATACCGAGTGGTTATACCAAATCAATAAATGTAACACGTGTCTTGCATACATATTTTTTAACACTTGGCTAAGGGATATGCATTTTCATTTTGATGTGTTGATTCTTAAGGTTAATTGTTTAGTTAGACTTGAACACTTCGTGTACATAAATATTTACCATTTTATTGTATTGTACAGTTTCACCACTAGTTGCATGATATATCTTTGGGTGGGGGGCGGGGGAGTTTTGTAAGCTTGCAAATGCAAACGGCGTATGCTTGTCAGTGACCACTTTTTGTTCTCCACTCTAAGCTTCACTTAATTATAGGTCTCGTGATAAGAGTAATTATGTTTCTTCCACGTCTATGAAAATGCTACTCTAGATGTATAGGAGGTAATATAGTCATTCTGCATGCTGTTAGACTCAATCACCCATCCTCAAATTCATCTGTTTAATAGAAAAAGAATCAAGAAATTCTCAGATTAAATTTTGAGTAACATAAAGGGTAAATTGAATCACCTCACAAAGGTGGTATATGACACGCATGCGATGATTATAAATTGGAAAATAAGAACACCGTGATACTTTCCCTTTTCCATTAGCTAAGCATGTCAAATATATTTGTAGTGATTTTAAACAACCTCAATTTAGTTTCCATTCACGAGAAGTCTGTGAAAAGCACGGATCCAATATCTATCCTAAATTAATATTATAACAATAACCATTTCTTTAATGTTACATCTTTTGAAGTTTGAAATTTAAAAAAAATTATTTTTCAGAATAATTTTTGCATATATTCTTAAAATATTTTAAGTTATCAATTATTGTGATTTATTATTAAAATATATAATTTTATTTCAAAAAGTTAATTCACGATCAAATTTAAACTCTACAAATGTATAAATTAGCAAAGAGTATGAAAAACAAAATTCGATGGGCCTATATTACCGTTTTTCAGATAACACGGGCTCAATATATGTTTTTTTTGTATCAATTTATGTGACACAAATAGAATTTAGATAATCAATCACACTTTTAATATGGTTTTAGATATTTTAAGTTATTAACTATTTTAATTTATAATATTTTTATGTAGTTTTTAAATAATATACATTACTTTCTGTAACACCCCGAATCTATACCCCGAACGCTACATAGTGCTCATAATCTCAAGGGACCACAAGCTAACCCATAAATGGTACCTACAACAATAACTGAATAGTAATATTGTATTATGCGGAAATTAGGCGAAAACTTGCCATAAGGTTCAAAACTGTAAGTAAATACTGAGTGCTGAAAACTGAATACTGATACATCTGTCTAAAATATTCTAGTATGGAAAGCCTCTACTGTCTGAACAAGGAGTTGATGGGACAAGTCCCCAACTAACTTCAACTACTGAAATAAACTGAGCACAGAAATATTGGAATAATAAATTTGTCCTCGAACAACGAGGACTGCCCACTATTCTGCTGCTAATGGATCGGGCTGCTAAGTATGATCGGGAGTCCGTGCGTTTGAACTTATGATATAAGACATCATAGCGCAAAAGAAAGGTATGCGTCAGTACTTTGAATACACTGGTATGCTAAGTGAGGTAGGCTGAGATGCATGGGTTCATATGCATGAATAATACTGACTAAATAACATGAGTTTAACTGAACAAGAGTACATGCATGAATACGTAAACTGTAAGTAAGGTCGTGATAACACTGGATACTGAGTTCTGAATTACGAATTTACTGATATCTGAGTTTACTGATACTGTATTACTGTTAATTAAGCGACTGTATCTGACAGTCCTGATTCTGTGGAACTATTCTGAGTTTCGTACTAAACTGAGTGACTGTTTCTGAAAGTTTTGATTTCTATAAAACTGAACTGAGTTTTATTCTGAAGACTGAAACTGAGACTATGTGGGTAATCATCTAACCGACATGCCCCTTTCTGAATAGATTGGGGTCCAACATGTAACCCCAGTTGGAAAGGTGTCAGTACCATGCCACGGGTGAAGACAACTGTGAGTTAACTTTCTCTGACAAGAAGCTCTTTCGTCAACTCTCGCTGGCAGAAAAAATCGAATGAGACGTATCAACCCTAGTATGGCAGGAAGATATCTCAACCTATGCTGGCTATGCAATTCTGTAATGTAGGGATTGCTACTAAGGGTCAAACCATCTGCTGGCAGGAATGCCCCCATCCCTGGGTTCACTCGGTGCTGAATCCTACTCCCAACTGAATAGACACTAAACTGATTCCTAGTTCATACTAGGATTGATTGAGTTGTTGTTGATTATATTGTCTAACTGAACTGAAATGAGTTCACTGAGTTCCTCTGACTGACGAAACACTACTGAATTCTGTTAACTGACTGAATTTACTGACGTATGAACCAGATACTGAACTGGACTGGACTGATACTGAGTCTACTGAGTTTTACTTGAGTTCTTTAAATGAATAAGAGTACTACTGATCGTGACATGATTGAGATTATTCTGTAAATGACACTGGCTCTAGGTAAGCAGCTAAATTATCGGGTATTAAATACCCCCAGGACTTAATAGTATGAAAAGTAAATCACTGCATGACTTTAGTAGCATCATAGTACTAGCTTGCTAATAATACATTCACTTAGACATATTTGGTCAAACACTTGTTATACATGAGCTTGTGCATGATTCATATCACACAATAACATGTTATGCTTAGACTAGTCCAATCACATAATCATTTTGACAAACACTTGGGGAGCATGGGTATTTCACATATCAATAAACATGTAGTAATATCATGGATTCTACATTCAACTTGCAATTCAAGAGTTTGACATGTAGTTCACAAAATTCAATTCACAATTAAACTAGTTTGCATAAACTTGGGACAAATCATGGAATTAAATCATAATTAACATCATAATCATTAATACATTCAAGATCCAACACGAAATCCATGAAATCAATCAACTTGTATTTAGAAAGAGTTTCTTCAACTCCAAGGGTGGAAGGAAACCCTTGGATGAACACTTCACATACCTTGGTTGCTAAATTCTTGAAGAATGATGGTGAAATCTTAAGCCTTGAGTTTGAAATTTGATCTCCTAGGGTTTTTGTTCTTGAGTAAATTCTGAATAGGGAATGAATTTTGCCTCTAAAGGGGCTTAATTTTGTATTTTAGGGCTGACATAAGGTGGGAAAGGACCCAATTACCCCTGAGGATGCGACTTTTTAATGACTAAAAACTGATTGATCAACGCGCAGACCGATGTGCTGCATCATTGGCATTGATGCGATGACCAACGCGTCGTGTTGAGTCCTCATCGGTTTACTGTAATTAGCACTGGGGGCTATAGAAAAATACTCATCGATGCGATGGGCCACGCATCACATGGAGATCGCGTCGATCCACTGGTTTGAGCTTTCGAATGTGTTTCAAACGAAGTCTGAAAAATCTAAAACTTGTTCAAGAACACCTATTGAAATTGCTGATCATGAATTAACCTAAAAATTGATATTTAAATGTCATAAGGGTCGTGAAATAGAGTCTCCAACCTACAAAGGCTAAAATAACACTTAGCTAAAATTTCTAAGTTTGGGACCCCTTAACAAGATTTAAAGGTTTGAGTTAAGCTTAGGATTTTACGAGGTCTTACAATATCTCCCCCTTAGGAACATTTGTCCTCGAATGAGACTGGCTAAGCTGGGAATACTGACTGGATGAACGTTTTTACTTGACATGCATTACTACAACTTGATTTTATTACTGATATGCTAAAATTTCATACTGAACATACATATCTGATGTATGAGTACATGGGTGGGATTGATGATAAGCTGAGTCTCTTATACTGAACAAGCATATTTGATGCATGAATACCTAACTGAATGGACTCATGAATGTATGACTGGATATACAATGGTAACTGATACCAAGTTTATAAAGAAAATCTGAGCATGAAACTGAGTAGGTTCAAGGGAAAACTGTTACCTTGGGCTGAGTCTGAATTTGCAGAGAAGAGGTGAGGATACTTGGTCCACATATCTGCTTCTGGTTCCCAAGTATCTCCCTCAAGGGACTGGTTCCGCCAAAGAACTTTGACTAGAGGGACCTCTTTGTTCCTCAGTCTGCAAATCTGGAAATCAAAGATTTCGACTGGAATCTCCTCATAAGAGAGGTTGTTCTGAACGTCGATACTCCCTACATGGACTATAACTACTGGGTAACCTATGTATTTCTTTAGCAAGGAGACATGGAACACTGGATGGACTGAAGTTAAGTCTGAAAGCAACTCAAGCTCGTAAGCTACCTTTCCAAAATGGCTGAGAATTCGATAAGGACCGACATATCGGGGACTAAGCTTTCCCTTCTTGCCAAACCTCTTCACTTCTTTCATAGGAGAGATCTTCAAATACACATAATCACTAATCTCAAACTCGAGATCCTTTCTTCGCACATCTGCGTATGATTTCTATCGGCTTTGAGCTGTCTTCAGCCTTTCCCTGATCAACTGAACTTTTTCTAAGGTATTAAATACCAAGTCAGGACCTACCACTGCGTCCTTACCCACTTCAAACCAACCAATGTGAGATCTACATCTCCTCCCATATAGCACCTCAAACGGAGCTATCTGAATACTGGAATGATAGCTGTTGTTATATGCGAACTCAATCAAAGGAAAGTGGTCATCCCAACTACCTTTAAAGTCTATCTCACACGTTCGCAGCATATCCTCTAAAGTCTGAACGGTCCTTTCTGCTTGACCATCTTTCTGAGGGTAAAAAACTGTATTAAGGTGGACTTGGGTACCAAGACCCTTTTGGAATGACTTCTAGAAATGAGAGGTAAACTACGGACCTCTATCTGAGATTATACATAACGGAACTCCGTGCAATCTGACCAACTTTCTGACATAGATCTTGTCATATTCCTCAGCTGAATAAGAGGTATGGACTGGTAGGAAATGAGTTGATTTGGTCATCCTATCTACAATGACCCAAACTGAATCTTGTTGACGACGAGTACGAGGCAAACTCATTACAAAATGTATGTTCACCTTTTTCACTTCTAAGTGGGAATACTGAACTCCTGCATAGACCCACTAGGTTTCTGGTGCTCAATCTTAACCTGCTGACATGTTGAGCACTTAGCCACAAACTCTGCAATGTCTCTCTTCATCCCACACCACCAATAGATCTCCCGCATGTCACGGTACATATTAGTGGCCCCTGAATGAAAAGAGTAACGCGCACTATACGCTTTTACGAGAATTCGCTGTATTAGGTCATCTACACCTGGCACACATAGTTGACCTTGACAACACAGAACACCATCTCCCCCTTGGGAGAAAACCTCTATCTTCTAATCTCTGACTGATTCTTTCAACTTAACTAGGTTGGGATCCCTATTGTGCTTTTCCTTCACCTAAAAAACCAGAGATGATTCTGAACTACTCTGCACCTAT
The DNA here is from genome assembly GCA_030864215.1 of Capsicum pubescens. Lineage (NCBI taxonomy): Eukaryota > Viridiplantae > Streptophyta > Magnoliopsida > Solanales > Solanaceae > Capsicum > Capsicum pubescens. Next base: position 108,944,341 of record CM061540.1, on the reverse strand, counting down.
ACATTACCTTCTGCTAAATCGACTAAGAGGACACCCAGTCAGGAAATCTGATGAACTTCCTAATCTAACTTCTTCCTACCATCATCCACGTGAGCAATACTACCCATAGACATCCTATAAGGGCATCAACCACTACATTGTCTTTACCCAAAGAATACAGGACGCTCATGTCATAGTCCTTTAATAACTCCAACCACCTTCTCTGATGAAGGTTTAGGTTTTTCTGAGAGAACACATACTGTAGGATCTTATGGTCAGTGAACACATCAATATTCACACCATACAAGTAGTGCCTCTAAATCTTTAAGGTAAAAACTACTGCTGCTAACTCAAGATCATGAGTTAGATAGTTCTTTCCATGGGGCTTAAGCTGTCTAGAGGCGTAGTCTGTGACCTTAACTCTCTGCATCAAAACACACCCCAAACTAACTCTAGAAGCATCACAATACACAACAAAGCTATCTGAACCACCTGGTAGAGTCAACACTGAAGTTGAGATGAGTCGAGTCTTCAACTCTTGAAAACTCTTCTCGCAAGAATCTGACCACTGAAATTTTACCTTCTTCTGAGTCAATCTGGACATAGGGGATGTAATAAAAGAAAATCCCTCAACAAACCATCGGTAATAGCTAGCCAAGCCCAAGAAACTCCTGATATCTGATAAAGAGATAGGTCTGGGCCAATTTCTCACTGCTTTAATCTTTTGGGGATCAACTCTAATGCCCTCATCGGAAATAATATGGCCAAGGAAAGCTACTGGCCTTAGCCAAAATTTGTACTTACTGAATTTGGCGAATAACTGATGGTTTTTAAGGGTTTGTAATACTATTTTGAGATGGTTTGCATGATCAACCTCACTATAGGAGTAAACAAGGACATCGTCTAGGAAAACTATGATGAACATGTCTAAGTACTGCTTGAACACACGGTTCATCAAGTTCATGAAAGCTTTTGGGGCATTGGTAAACCCAAAGGACATGACTAAGAATTTGAAGTGACCATAACGAGTTCTGAAAGCTATCTTCTGAATGTCACATTCTCTGACTCTGAGCTGATGATAGCCTGGTCTGAGGTCTATCTTAGAAAAGTAAATGGTACCCTGAAGTTGGTTAAACAAGTCAACGATTCTGGAAAGTGGATACTTGTTCTTGATCGTAATTTTATTTAGCATACGATAGTCAATACACATTCTGAGAGAACCATCTTTCTTATGCATGAATAAAACTGGTGTGCCATACGAGAATACACTGGGTCTAATGAATCCCTTATCTAGGAGATCCTTTAACTGTTCCTTTAATTCTCTGAGTTTTACTAGAGCCATCCTGTATGATGAAATAGATATAGGTTGAGTATCTGGAAGAAGGTCTATTCCAAAATCGATTTCCCTTTTGGGGGAAACTCTGAGAAGATATTTGAGAAATACGCCTGGGAATTCACATGCTACTCATACTGACTCAAGAGTAGGGGTTTTGATATAGAGTCTTGGACTCGAACGAGATGGTAGACACATCCTTTAGATAACATTTTCCTTTCCCTAAGGTAGGAAACAAGCTTACCCCTAAGTGCTGAAGTACTACCCCTCCACTCTAGGATAGGCTCATTTGGAAATTGAAATTGGAAAATTCTATTTCTGTATTCGACTGAGGCATAGCAGGAATAAAGCCAATCCATGCCAAGAATGACATCAAAATTGGTCATCTCTAATTCGACTAAGTCTGCTGAAGTGACTTTCTGAAATACCATAATCAAACAGTTTCTGTATACCCGCTGGGCTATGATAGATATACCCATTGGGGTAGAGACTGAGAAAGGCTCTTCTAGGATTTTGGGACTGACTCCGAAGTCAATAGTTATATAAGGAGTAACAAAGGACAAAGAAGGACCTAGATCTAGCAAAGCTTAAACATGCAAATAATAAACTTGTAATGTACTAGTGACCAAATTAGGAGAACTTTCCTGGTCCTGTCGGGACTGAAGTCCACAGAGTCTATTTGGGTGTTGCCTACTGGTGGCACTGGAAGCGTCACCCTACTGATTTGGGCGACCAGACTGAGCTGAGGGATGGTTATACTGACTCTGCGAACCCACCTGAGGACACTGTCTAACTCTGTGGCCTAGCTTGCCATATCCAAAGCATATGTCACTACCAGCTCTGCAGATACCTTGATGGTTTCTACCACACTTCTAGCAGAGAGGATTTATTTAGGCACTGCTAACTCTACCCTGGGGTTTAGGACCTAACACCCTATCTCTATTGCCATCTCTGAATTTTAGCATGGGAGCACTTGCTGAGGACAGACCTGGAACTAAGGATTTCGGGCGAAACTGAGAATGATTCCCACCCTCTGAATTAGGCTGAGCAAAGTTGAAACTACCTGTTCTCACTCTCTTGTTCTCCCTTTCCTTCTCCCTATTCTTAGCCTCTTCTATCTACTGAGCATGGACCATGAGCCTGGATATGTCCATCTCATTAATCAACATTACAGTCCTACACTCTTTGACCATATTATTAGACACGCCAGACACAAACTTACTCATCTTAGATCTGTTATCTACTACCACATGAGGAGTGTATCTGGCTAATTGAGTAAACTTGAGAGAATACTCTTGTGCCGTTATGTTGCCCTGCTTTAAATTTATAAATTCCAAAACCTTCGTTTCCCTCAAATCTAGCGGGAAGAACCTATCCAAAAAAGCAACAGTAAACTCCTCCCATTCTATGGGCCCTGCATCTATGGCCTTCTCTGATTTCCACTATTTGAACTATGAGTGAGCCACATCCTATAATTGATATGCATCTAACTCAGTACTCTCACTAGCTGCCACCCCATAATATCGTAACCTTCTGTACCTGATCGAGAAATTCTTGTGGATCCTCATCTAACTTTGACCTGGTAAAATATAGAGGGTTCATTCGGGTGAACTCTTGAATCCTGGATACAACAGTATTAGCCAGTGGGTTGGCCGGAACGACTGCTGGGCGTTCATTCTGGATTGCCACAGAATTAGCTAGGGTGGGGAAAGTTGCTCTGAATTCAATGTGGGAGACATGTTCATCTAGGGGATCTTCTTGAACGGGCTGAGGTGCTGACTGTTGACACCTAATTTTTTCCCTCCGTAACTAAGTTTAATTTGGTGTTTCTTCAATTTTCAAATAAACTTACAACATTTATTTTATCCGAATAAAGGATTTTAAAAGTATTTATTTGGGTAAATTGGTCAGTTTAAGTAGCGATTATATATTATCGTGTTCAATTACACGAGATTATAAAATGTTGTTACTTAAATATTTATTTTACGAAATATCAGATTTTAATGAAGGTTCGTTTCGAAATAAGTGGTTGAAGGCTTGATTTTAAAAATGATTTGTTCTCAAAATAATTTATTCAGATAAATATTTTCTTGGTTTTAACAATCAAGAAGCTCGGGATTAAGTAGGTATTAATTTGTATCGAGTTTCGATTTAATTTAGTCTATCTACTAAATTTGGCTATAATTGAAATAAGATTGACTTCAATTACAATTAGCCAATTGACTTCAATTTGGTTAAAAATTAAATGAATTTGACTAATTCCTAATTTAATTGAGGTTATCTATTAAATAACCACAATTTTAGTTTATTTCTTGTTTTTAATTAGAAGCCCAGCAAATTCCAGCCCTAACTATCTAAAACCCAGCCCATTTTACTCTTTACTCTCAAAGCGGCCCAAACACACCCAACCCAGTCCAATAAATGATCCAACCTGACCCAGTATCATTCTATTTTCACTTTGTTCACGTGTTTCACGCGATCCAGTGCGAGAAAAACCTTAAAGCTTCCAGAAAGATGGTGAGGTGTCACCCCCAACAGTTCAACTCCGTGAATATCGGGTATACGAGAACGAATTCGTACATATTTGGTGATTTTTCTTTGGTTCTTGAAGGGGATTCGTTTTGCCTAAATGGTATTGGTCCACCTATTTCATTTTCTCTCAAAAAAAATCCAAAAGAGGTACGATTTGAGGACAAAAATGAGGCTGTAGGAGGGTTTTGGATTTTGAAATTTGAAGGATATCCTCTCTCTCTAAAGTCTAAAAGAGACAAAAATTCATCTCCTATATAAGACCCGAGGTTCACTACAGGAAGAGGGATGGTTTTTCAACTCTTCGGTCCATTTTTCTTAAAATTTTTAGAAGCAAAAGGAAAAATTCTGGGAGAGAAAAATTCTGAGAGAATCGAGTTTGAGTTTTTTTTGGAGAAAATTGGGGGATTCAGAAAGACTAAAAGAAGGGGAAATTTCTTTGGGTTGGTGTTTAAATTGGAGGCTTTGAAGGATCAAAAAGATCCTTTGAGTAAACCCCAAACAGGTAACGTTCTTGGGTGGTCGCGATCTTGATGAAAACTCGAGTCCCTTTTTCTACATCGAGAAAGGTAATAACTCATCCCGTTTAATTTTTTGATTGTGTCTACTTCATCTCAACCTTCTGTCGTTCTGAATCTAAATGACCTTGCGGGCGGGGCTGTCTGTTGTAGAGGTCTTGTAAGACCATAGAATACGTTGGATGAAGTAATGTTTGTCATGTGATTACGTTTAATGCTAAACTCCAGGTTCAATCGTTAAAAATTTTGGTTTGCAGTCTCATTTGCACGTCTCAATTTCATAATCAGTTATTTTATTTTAACATCGCTAATTAGCTTCCAATTTGTTGTTTTATTTTGTATATTGCTTCTAAGTTTGACTTACTGAGTTCGATAGTGATTCTTATTTCAATTTTTTTCTTCACTGGCTTGCTGAATCTTTGTTTTGTTCGAGTAGTCGCCCTTCTGTTTAGCTGGTAATATCACTCGAAGGACCACTTTTGCGAGTTTCTTTGGCTTCTCAAATGTCAAAGAGAATGACAAAAATGTGTCCAACAATGAAAGGTCACCAAGAGATCCTAGAATCTCCTCGACGGTCGTTTCGTTTGAGTCCATCGAAATAAGGAGGAGAACAAAAGATATTGTATCTCATTGGCTCCTTTCTTTAGTTTATTGATTATGTTTCCCTTTTAGTAAAATTTTGAATATTGATTCTTTGCTTTGGATTCATTTTAAGCCAACAGTCCTGTTTGTTTGAAGTCCATGAAATAATAAAATGGCTTTGTTAAAGAATATTATACATGAGAATGGATTTGGTCTTGTCGATGTCCAAAATCATTGCTATGTGTGTATTCTTCCTCAAGGATGGCTCATATATTTCTTTTAGTTATTAATTTAAAGTTCTAAAACTCTTGAGGTTTTGTAAGACCATAGTTTGAGAATAGCCGTATTCGACTCTCAAGCCTGCTGTTTTGAATAATGGAAATTCAGGAGGTTGCTTTGCACTATCGCGACTTTAAGTAGTTTGAGGTTTATTTGGAGTAAAAGAGGAACTTCTGGGGTTTTGTTTTTTCTTGAATTTTCTATTATCTATTTTGAGGCATTTGTTTGTATAATTTAACACGACTCACGAGGTCTTTTTAATTCGATGATATTAAAAGAGACCTAGGAGTTTTCCATAGAGCTATGATAACAATCCAGGGAATCTCTAATAAACCTTGGTTTATATTCTTGCATTATTTGGAAAGGAGGGGAGCATCTATTCAAGGCTGCTAGCCTAATTGAATGATATTTGGATTAGTGCATGGATTGTTTCCTGCAACTTGGCTAGGTTTAAAGGACTTATTCAACTGACCATGGTTTTCAGATTGCGTTGCCCCCCTTTCTTTTGCTCTATTTGTTTTCCTTTAGAGTGTCTCATTATTTCTGCCTCCATGTTTCATTCTCGCTTTTCCTTGCTTTCTTTTTTGGTTAGGGTTTTCTACAATATGTGAGAAAGTAGACTTCGGATGGGGTAAAGTTTCTGCATGGCTTAATGAATCAATGTGAAGATAAAAGCTCGATACAACTAATAGAATTATCGCTTGCGTATGAATTAATCTGAATAATTATGCATTACTTAACTGAATAATTATGATTGGTACAGTATGCTATAACTTAGAGTTGAGTAGTTTATGCTTCATGTACAATCCCACATTTTAATATTAACCTTTATTTCATCTGTCTATTCGTAACTTCGATGATCGTTGATGATATCTCTGAAAAAGGATAGATAGAACACTCTTAAAATTTAAATCCCGAAACCCTTTCCTAGTGTTTTTTCCTGAATGTGATAATGGATGCTAAATTCTCTTATGTATTCTGTGGGACCACCTTGAGCATGAAGTATAATCTTTTTGATTGCTATTTGTGGCTTATTATGATGAATGATTAGTTACACTAAGTTTAAAGGTCTAATGTAGTGCCTTAACCCTTTTCTTCTTCGATGTATGTAAATTCATTGGAGTCCAAACGGACTCTTTGCATTCCCTAATGGGCCAATAAGGCCCATCCATTGAGTCGAGCCCGGAAGAGAGTATAAGGTAGCATAGCATACGAATGCGAGTCGTTGAAGAAAGAAGAAAGTAGATCAGAGTTTTATCTTTGAAGCAGCTACAAGATTCAAAAGTCTCATTTATTATTTTGTTCATTTACTTATTGTCGTCTTTATTTATTTATTTATTTATTTTCTTATTTATTCATTTGGGCCTCGAAGCCAAAGTTGTACTTAATACAGGTGAAGTGGGACTCGAGCTAAAGGCTCAAAAACATAGAATTAGGATAGGTGTAAATGGGTTGAAAACCCAACTAGATTAGGACAGGGTCGACGGTTTGGACTTAAAAGCCTAAATCACTACTTCCCCGCTTTTTCTCCTTTTCCTTTCATTTACTTGTTTGCTTGTCTCTTTGTGAACCTAGTTAAATCCCTAACTAAGTCTCTAAAAAACTAATTTCGCAAAAACCTTTTCCTTAATCAATTGCTTTTTCAACAAACCGATCTTCCAAAGTTAGTCAAAAGACGTTTTCAAACAGTCTGGATAACCGCAAGTTAGCGGATGTTTTAGGTGCCTAATACCTTCCTAAAATGTTAATAGGAACCACTTACTCGAAATCTCTAACTTAAAACAATTTTTCTGTTTTGAATCGTTTTAAGTAACTCTCTAAAGGTTTCTTAATTCCTTTTCAAAATTAAGTGGCGACTCTCTTTCAAAAGTCATATTTCTCCGCAAAACAGAAATGACGACTCTGCTGGGGATTTAAATAGGTTCTAACCAAATGTTTGATTTTGTCTTTTGATTAACTGTTTTTGTATTTATGTGTTTTGATTCTGTAAACTTTAATTATTGCATCTCATGGCATATTCCTGCATTATTTAAACTGTTTTGGGGTTTCGTGGATGTCCCGTCCCCTGTTGTTCAATTCCAAAATGTGTTGGAAATACGAACGGCTTATTAGCATGTGAGTCGTTTGATGGCTGTTCGTATTTTCAAACTCAAGTTGTCCGCTTGAGAACCAGTGTTCAAACCCACTCTAGACACCGAGGATAGAATGAAACCAAAACCCTATTTTAGTCACGAGCCTAGGACGATTCAATACCCGAGCGGGGTATTGGGCCCATTAGAAAACCTTCCTTGCGTCTATTGACCCCGAGTCAATTACAGACAAATCATATTTATGTGTTGAAAAATATATTCTTGTCTAATTCAATCCATTATCCTTTGGGGTCGGGGGAAGGCTTATCTTTGTCTGCTTTCATGTAGGATATGGCTCAACTACATTCCCACGAAAAGTTCAAGATGGTTACTAAACTTGATGATTTCTTGAAACTATGGTGGGATCACATGAGCGCAAAAGAGAGAAAGATTATTAGAACACACATTGGCCATCTCCCTTCTTTGATCGAGATGGACGCTTGTCCCGAAATGATCCATGTACTAACAACTTTTGGGGATGATCAAAATATGGTATTTTGCTTCGGGAATGTTGAATTGACTCCTACCATTGAAGAGGTATTGATTTGTTACGAGAGTACGAAAATGTCTTTTAAGAGAAGGGAGACACCTGATAAGAATATTTTAGTCCCGGTTGTGTGGGATCGTCAAAACATCAAGGAGGTATTTTTAATTGATGATGACACCTGGCTAGGAGAATGTGATGGAGCAAATATCACTTTTTGTGAGTTGTATCGTCGGTTCGGAAGATTCAATGTTTTTCACAAATTTGGAAATAAATTTGAGTCAGAAGCAAAATAGAAGGAGACGAGAGACTTTGCGTTTGCGGTAGGCCTACTTGGAACCATGGGGTTCCCACAGGGGGGAAATGGCACAATTCATCCGAGGGTTGTCTCAGTGACCCATACACTCTTCTTTGGAATGGAGTACAATTCTAAAAAGGTATTCCACAACTTAGCTCCCATGATTATCGCCGACATATATCGAGCTTTGGGAAGATGTCAAGTCGAGAATCATTTCTTTCAAGGATGCAACCTTATATTACAATGGTGGATGATGATGCATTTGGTGAAAAATCCTAGAACGGTACAACCTGATCACAAAACAAGAAGGAATCTGCTAGAATCGCACGACATGTGGTTGTTCTTACTCAAGTTCAAAAGGGAAGCATCTCATGAATTTTGGTTTAAGACTCTTGGAGAATTAAGAGATGACGATGTCCAATGGTCCATTAACTATCTTCGTTCAGGGAAATAAATTATTCGAGAGAGCGAGTGGCCTTTTCTAGTGCTTTCGGGTCTCAGGGGAACCCGTCCCTACAATCCTGGCAGAGTTCTTAGGCAATTCGAGATCAAGCAGTAGACACCTCAAATCGATTCTATGCTCAGATTCTTCACCAAATATGATGAAAGCGAGCCCCTGCTCAAAGACTACATGATAAACAGATGGAGAAGAAGAAGGTGGACGGAAGTCTCTTTCCGTATAGGGTATGAACCTGAAGTCAGCGACACTTACAAGGAGTGGTTAAAAAAGAGCCTCACCGGAGCATTGATTCTGGGGCCGAACGTGCCCACTCGGGTCGTGGATGTAGAATCCGAGCATCAGATCTGGCTCCACAGGCTTCAGGATGAGTTTCAGAAAAGTGAAATCGTGCACCGACAGATGCATGTAGAAGATGCTTTAACAATACGTATGTTGAGGGAAGAGTTGAAAAGAGCTAGGCAAGACACTGATGATGCTAGGCAGTGTTTAATAGATTTGGATGATAGCATGGCCTCTCAACTCGATAGTATAGGAAAAATGACTTATGACAGCAAGGCACTGTTATGAGGGAGTCATCTGATCATCAATAGGTATCAAATAGCATAGGAGGTGAACAAGGCAAAGAAGGCAAAGGCAGATGAAGGAGCCTCCGGTAGCTAGTTTTTCAATTTCCCCTGCGCGGGAACTTATTTTCTTTCATGTTATTTCCCTTTTTCCCTAGAGATTGTATCCCTCTTTTGTTATCTTGTGTAGGCATTTATGCCCTTTTTTGTGTCTATATAAGTTGGGGGATAATGGATTAACTTTAAGGAAGAATATATTTTCTTCAAAATCGTTAGGCCTGAACCCTTGGCTCAAAAAGGGTCACCCCAGTTAGGATACGCATTATTATAATATTTTCTGTTATATAATTGTCTTATATTCTTATGTGTGTTTGTTTAGATCAAAGGAAAGTTTATCCGCTATGCTCCTATGGATGAATTTGTCTATGACTCAAACAACTCTACGTGGTTATTTTTTGTCAAAAATTTTGCATTACTTATCACATACGGAAACTAACAGCTCTGCCTTTGAGTTGTTTTACTTTACAGATAATAGAACTACTACTCTATGTTGATATAAGCTAGAAGAACATCCCTACTTCACCCGGTCAAAAGCGCACCAAATCCCATCCTCAGACCATCATTCAATAATGACGTGAAATGATGAAGAAGACGTATTGACCATCAGGAACAATGTAATAGCGGAACAGAGTGACATGATTGCGGAACTCGCAAAAAAGCTTGAAATGCTTCAGGAGGAAATAAATCGTACTTGAGATTTGTCTCACCTGGCCATCATTGTTAATGCTCCCTCTCTAGGAGGACATGGGACTCCACTCCCAATTTCTTCCCTCAGTACGCCTATTCTCGGGTATCAATAAAATAACATATCGTCCATCTCTGCCCCTCCACTTTTCCAAAATACCAATCCTGAAAATAACCCAGATACTTACTATCCACAAAATCCATCTCTAACCCCACAAAACCCATCTCTGAATCCATTCCTAAATCCCTAGAACCCATTTGCAAATCAACAAAATTCGTGTCCAAATCCACAAGATTCACTCCCAAATCCATAAAATCCATGCTCGAATCTTTCATCGAATCTATCCCCGAATCTACCAAATTCATTTCCAATTTGCAAAATCCTTCTCAGATGCCACCAAACTACTCGCAAATTCTACAAAACCTTTCCAAATTTCAAAACGTCCTCCCCATCTACCAATAACTTCGTTTCATTCGAAAAATCAAGCCTCCTTTCCAAATCCTCCTCATGCCATCATTTATAATCCCTCTCCTAATCCCGAGATGGACCATTATAAAGAGAAGGAGAAAGAGTGGAGGACCGAGCATGAAATAAAGTTGCTATATATGAATGAAGAGATCATGAGGATCAAAGAATCTCGTGGAGCGAAGGACCACGATGGTTTGGGGTAGGAAGATTTATGTGTTCACCCTGGAATAGATCTACCAGATAAGTACAAGGTCCCTAAGTTTGAAGTTTTTGACGGTTCTGGAAATCCAATGGCCTATCTGAGGAGGTACTGTGAGAAACTGGTGGGGATAGGGAAAAACGAGGCATTATTGATGCGCCTATTCAGCCGAAGTTTAAGCGGTGAAGCCTTAGAGTGGTTCATGTCTCAGGAGCCGAAAAGATGGACTAGTTGGAAAGCATTGGCCAAGGGTTTCCTTGATAGGTTCGTATTCAACATTGAAATAGTCCCGAACCGGTATTCACTAGATCGGATCAAATAGAAGAGTGATGTGAGTTTTTGAGACTATGTTTTTTGTTGGAGGAAGAAAGCTGCCAAAGTGCAACCCCCCATGTCCGAGGAAGAAATGGTATCCGTGTTCTCTCCGATCAAGAAGGAGAATATTATACCAGGATGGTGTCCACTGTCAGGGTAACTTTTGTGGATTTGGTAAAAATAGGAGAATCATTGGAAGAAGGTATTCGGACAGGAAAAATTGCCAAAAACCTGACATTTTCCGGGACTGCCATGTTCTCGAAGAAGAAAAAGAAGGATGTAGGCACGATTTTTGTTGATTCTGTTGCAAAAACAAAAAAAAGGTTCAACTCTAGGAATGTTTTCTCTTCTCCGCCGTCACCAAGCCTTCAACATGTGTTCTACGCCCACCCCCAATACCAAGCTCCACTTTCAAATGTCCAACCTCAGTACCAAACTCCACTCCCAAACATCCAATCCCAATACCAAGCTCCACAGCCAAATATCTTTTCCCAATACCAAATTCCACTTCTAAATTATTAGTCTCATGTCCAATCCACTCTTCCAAATAACCGAACAAATATCTAAGAACCTCCAAATTATCATCAAGTGCCTCCTCCTGCAAACCAAATCCATTATAACCCCCCACTTCCAAACTACGAAAAGAAACCTCCCCAAAACTTTACATCACTAGCTGAAAGTCGCACTCAATTTTTTGAAAGATTGAAGAATGTCGGTCATTTGCAATCGATACAGCCAAAGCCTGTCAATCTCAACTCCCGATTTTATCATCCTGATCAAAATTGTTCCTTTTATTCAGGAGAAGAAGGGTACAGTACCGAGGACTGTATTACTTTGAAACATAAGATCCAAGATCTGATTGATCAAAAGGTCATCATACTTCAGTCATCGACGCCAAATATCAACAGTAACCCATTGCCTAATCATGGGGGACCTACAGTTAACATGATTGAAATAGTAGGAGAATGGGCATCTAATAAGACTATTACTAAGGTGGATTCAGAAAAGTGCAAAAGGGCGGAAGAGGTAGAAAAGATAGAGAGAGTTGTGACTGCCTTAAGTGTCAATGAGAAAGCCCCATTTATAATTATGACGACCTCGACCTATGTGTACACTCACCCTCCAAGAAAGGAATTTATTATACAGACCGCTGCTGCCCAAGGAATGACGTGATCGGGACGATGCTACATCCCTGAAGAATTGATCAACAAAAAAGATTCACAGAAAAGGCCAATCACTGAAGGGGAGGCTGAGAAATTTTGGAGGCGTATGCAACCAAAAGAATATTCAATTTTCAAACATTTAGAAAAGACTCCAGCCCAAATTTCCATTTTGGCATTATTAATGAGTTCGCAATACCACCGACAAACTCTATCGAAGGTCTTGGATGAAGCGTAGTTCTCGCAGGAACGAGTGTTGAGAACCTGGCTGCGATGATAGGAAATATTATGGGGAATCATCACATATCATTCAGTGATGAAGAGTTTCTATTTGAGGGAGCGATGCACAACAAAGCCTTGTACATCACTGTTATTTGCTGAGACTATGCAATTAATCAGGTATTGATAGATGACGGATCTGGTATGAACATTTTCCTCTCTCCACGCTGGTTCAAATGGGCTATGATTTGGGAAAAATTCATCAAAGCCACGTAAATATGAGAGTATTTGATGGAGGGCAGAGAGATACCTTAGGAGAAATTGATTTGTACATCCAAATGGGACCTGCTGAGTTTAAAACTAAGCTTCATGTTATGGATATTCATCCTAGCTACAACCTGCTCTTGGGAAGACCATGGATAAATGGTGCAAAGGCCGTTTCATCACCCCTTCATCAACTATTGAAGTTCATTTGGGAGGATCATGAAGTAGTCATCCAAGGGGAAGGAAGCCGAGCGGATCATCCCAATGGCTATGTGCCGGTGATTGAAGATGTTCCAATGGGTAGTAGTTTCTATATGGTGGAAATTGTAAATGCTGTGGAGAAGGATCTGACGCTCAAAGTACCAATGTTTTCTGTCAACAAAATAATTGCGATAGTGATGTTAAGAAATGGATTCGAGCCTGGTCGGGGTTTGGGTAAGAGTCTGCAAGGAATTACTGAGCCTATTATGATCCCAGAGAAGTCCTCTAAGTATGGGTTAGGATATCGGCCTACAAAGGAGAATGAGATTGAGAATAAGTCAGAGGCGAGTCTGTTTAGGCCCTTACCGCTCTTGTACCAGTCATTTCTCGTGCGTGAGATGTCAAATGATAATGGTCTTGAGGATGGGATAGAAAATCTGTTCGAGGAATGCAATGTTGTACCAGAAGATTTTCCAAAGTCCAGTGGGGTGAAGAAGATTGCACCAGGGGAGGCCTTGAAAAACTGAACCTCCACTCCATTCATAACCCGCCACCCATCGTGGTAGATGAAAGGGAAACTACTAATAGTTTTTTAAAATCGGTGATGATCCGGATGAGGCCCAGTGATCCACCCTTTACATCTCAAAATTCATTTTCGTATTTTACTGCTTTCAAAAGGCATGGGCTTGAGTTTGCGCGAGTCATGAGCCATAGTTTGTAATTATCTCTCAAATTTTAATGGAAAGGCCTTTCCTTATTTTGAAAATAATAATAATAATAATAATAAATTATTTTTCAAAACACCACTATTCGTACATTTTATTATTATCTTGTTATCATCTAACTTGGGTTGTTTGTTTATTATAGTAACCTTAACTCAAAACCTGTCAATGTCATGTAATGTCAAAGCTTAGACAAACAAAATGAGAGAAATGGTGATGATTGGAAGGGAGGTGATGAGAAATGATTAGTTGAAGATGTAGAAGAGTTTGAGAACCGGGAGAAGCCCAACCTAGAGGAAACTGAAACAGTCAACCTCGGAGATCATGATGAAATCAAAGAAACAAGTGTCAGTGTCCACCTGGCGGAAGCACAAAAGAGAGAGATCATTCACCTTTTGCGGGAATATATTGACGTGTTTGCTTGTTCCTATGATGATATGCCGGGATTGAGCACCAACATTATTCCGCATAAGTTGCCGATAAATCCAGAGTTTGATCCAGTCAAGCAAAAAATGCAAAAATTCAATCCAGATTTAAGTCTAAAGATCAAGGAAGAAGTGACATAACAAATCCAGTCTAAGGTTCTGGAGGTCACAAAATATCCGACATGGCTAGCCAACATCGTCCCAGTGCCGAAGAAAGATGGCAAGATTCAAATTTGTGTTGACTATAGAGACTTGAATAGAGACAGTCCTAAATATAATTTTCCATTGCCCAACATCCACATCCTCATCGATAACTGTGCAAAGCATGAAATGCAGTCATTCGTTGATTGTTTCGCCGGGTATCATCAGATATTGATGGATAAGGAAGATACAGAAAAGATGACTTTTATTATGCCCTGGGGTGTTTATCATTACAGGGTAATGCCATTTGGTCTAAAAAACGTGGGTGCAAAATATATGAGGGCTATGACGATAATTTTCCATGATATGATCCATAAAGAGATTGAGGTGTACGTGGATGATGTAATTATCAAATCCTGTAAGAGTTCGGATTATCTGACCCATCTGGAGAAATTCTTCAACAGATTAAGAAAGTACAGTTTAAAGTTAAATCCTGCTAAGTGTGCTTTTGGTGTGCCATAAAGAAAGTTGTTGGGGTTCATAGTCAGCAGAAGAGGCATCGAGCTAGACCCATCCAAAATCAAGACAATTCAGGACTTGCCACCGCCGAGGGCCAAGAAGGAAGTTATGAGTTTCATGGGTCATTTTAATTACATTAGTAGGTTCATTGCTCAGTCAACAGTCGTATGAGAGCCAATTCTCAAGATGTTGAAGAAAAATGCATTGAATGAGTGGACAGAAGAATGTCAGAGAGCTTTTGACCGCATCAAGGAATATCTTTCTGCACCGCTGATTTTGGTTCCGCCAAGAGAAGAAATGTCATTATTTCTTTACCTGTCAGTATCAGAAAATGCATTTGGATGTGTCCTTGGGCAATATGATAAGACCGGTAGGAAAGATAAAGCCATTTACTACTTGAGTAAAAATTTTACGCTATATAAAGCCCGTTACACTCTTGTAGAAAGGACATGTTGCACTTTGACTTGGGCCGCACAAAAGTTGAGGCATTATCTGTCGTCGTACATAACATACCTCATCTCGAGAATGGATCCATTGAAGTATATATTCCAGAAGGCCATGCCTATGGGAAAGCTAGCCAAGTGGCAAATATTGTTGAGCGAGTTTGACATCGTGTATGTAACTCAAAAGGCAATCAAGGGGCAAGCTTTGGTAGATCATTTGGTAGAAAATCCAGTTGATGATGAATATGAGCCACTTCGAACTTACTTCCTAGATGATGAAATTCTATTCGTGGGAGAAGACATTACAGAAATTTTCCCTGGATGGAGGTTATTCTTTGATGGAGCAGTCAACTTCAAAGGTTCAGGAATCGGAGCATTATTGGTGTTAAAAACCAGTCAACACTATCTGGTAACCGCTAAGTTGCGTTTATCGTGCACCAATAACATGGCCGAATATGAGGCTTGCATCCTAGGTCTCAAACTGGCACTTGAAATAGGTGTTCGTGAATTACTAGTCATCGAGGATTTAGATTTGCTGATTCACTAGATACGAGGAGAATAGGCGGTAAAAAATTCCAAAATTACTCCTTATGTGGAGCTGGTGCATGAATTATGTGGAAAATTCAAAGAAGTTGATTTCAGACATATTCCAAGGATACAAAATGAATTTGCTGATGCTTTGGCCACTATATCTTCCATGATTCAGCATCCAGATCAGTGTTACATTGATCCTTTGGAGATAAGCTTGAAGGAGAAACCCGCACATTGTGCACACATTGAAGAAGAGCCTGATGGAAAGCCATGGTACTATGATATTAAAAGGTATTTAAAATATGTAATATATCCTGAAGAGGCCAGTAGCAACCAAAAGAAGACAATCCGGCGTTTGGCAAAGAACTATTTTCCAAGTGGGGAAATCCTTTTTAGGAGGACTCCAGATTTGGGATTCTTAAGATGCGTCGACGTTGCAGAAGCCAATAAATTGATAAAACAAGTACATGCTGGAGTTTGTGGGCCCCACATGAATGGTTTTTCCCTTGCTTGAAAGATCCTGAGAACCGGTTACTTCGGGATGACTATGGAAAGTGATTGTAGCAGGTATGTGCAGAAGTGCCCAAAATGTCAGATACACAGAAATTTGATTCGAATGCCTCCACATGAGCTTCATGCGATGAATTCACCTTGGCCTTTCATTGCTTGGGGCATGGATGTTATCGGACCAATAGAGACACCGGCATCGAATGGGCATAGATTTATTTTGGTTGCTATTGACTACTTTACTAAGTGGGTCGAAGCTTCTTTATATAGAGCCGTCACTAAGAAAGTGGTTTCAGATTTTGTCAGGAATAGCTTGATTTGCCGATTTGGAGTGCCAGAATCGATCATTACTGATAATGGGGCAAACTTGAACAGTCACTTGATGAATGATATTTGTGATCAATTTAAAATAGGGCATTGTAACTCGACCGCATATCGTCCACAGATGAATGGAGCCGTGGAAACTGCCAATAAAAACATCAAGAAGATCTTGAGAAAGATGATCGAAAATGATAGATCATGGCATGAGATGTTGCCTTACGCTTTGCTTGGGTGTCGCACGACAGTTCGAACCTCCACCGGGGCGACTCCTTATCTATTGGTTTATGGGGATGAAGTTGTGATATCTGTTGAAGTTAAAATAGCTTCCCTAAGGATTATTCAGGAAGCTGGACTAAGTAACAAAGAATGGGTTCGCGCTCGCTATGAACAACTCATGTTGATTTATGAAAAGAGAATGGTTACTGTATATCATAGTCAGTTGTATCAGCACAGGATGGTTCGTTCCATTAACAAAAAAGTAAGAACTCGAACATTCGAAGTTAGGCAATTGGTTCTCAAAAGTATATTTCCTCACAAAGAAGAGTACAAATGCAAGTTCACCCCGAATTGGCAAGGTCCATACATAGTTCGCAAGGTACTATCTGGAGGGGCTCTGATTTTGTCTGAGATGGATGGCCAAGAGTGGACCAAACCAATCAATTCTGATGCGGTAAAAAGATATTATGATTGAAAGACGTGCTAATTTTTGTGTTTCTTAGTTTACTCGTAATCGCCTTTGTAGTAATGTTGTTTTATAATGCATAATTGCCTAGAACCCTTTTCCCTTTATGTACGAACTACGTTTGACCTGAATTCTTAAGAATGAGATACATAGGAGGCCTATGTCAGCTTCGGTCAACCCCTTAGGAAAATTTATCCTTTCCTTTTATGTATGCACTACGTGATGACCTTAATTCTCAAGAATGAGATACGTAGGCGGCCTATGTCGGTTTAGGTCTACCTATATATCCTTAGCGTAGACCTGAACTACATTTGACCTGATTCCTGCTTCAACGGGATACGTAGGCGCCCTAATGGCTCGGTCATATAACCCTAGGAAATGGAAACTAGGGCAGAATTTTTGAGAAGGAATCTAAAAAATTCACAAAAGAAGATCAACATCCAACAAAGAGAATGAAGATCAGCAAAGACCTCAAATCCACTCGAGATGATATCATCTCACACTACTTTAAACTGGGGCAGAAATTTTGAGGAAGGCCTCAAAATTTCCACCAAATATTGAAATATATTTCAAATTCCCCAGCACTAGAGGTCGAAGTTGAGATTTGAGAATCACCACCTTCGATAAAGTCTAGAAAGACTGAATCTTCATCTTTGATAAAACTTCTGGTAGAGATCCTTAAAAATGGTGAATCCCTAACAATCCCCTGTCAAACTTCAAACATTTCCAGAATCAAGAGAAAGATGGTCGTTGAGCTAGCACCTGACATGACTGGCAGAGATTTTCTAAAGTTTTGCAGGAGTTTTCGAAACTATTTTCTAAAAAATTAAGACTACTTTCAAAAATCTATATAAATCTTTTACTTAGTGATTGCCTAGAAATCAATTAGGACGGGGAGTCAGGGGTGAAAGTCCCAACATGACGGAGTACCCAAAAGATGGCGTGGAGCAAACGGAGAATCAAAGAAGGTCAATACGGAGTAGTTTCTCTCAAACTAATCATTTTTCTATGGATGCAAGGAACAATACACAAAAATGAGAGTCTCTTTCAAAAATTCTCGAGCAAATTGGGGGCCACCAGAGCACTAATGCTCAAGAAAGGTATTTTTAGGTAGCCCTAAAAATGGGTTTAATTAACATTTTTTAGGACCTTTTGAATTGTCCATCTCATTTCTTAAGATCATGGAGGACAAACAAAAGTTTCTTGTCTTCCTTACAAATATTATATTTAGAATTTTTCTAAAAAAAATAGTCGCTAGCAAAAGCGACTTTATGTCTACTAATCGTCTACCTTGAGTACAGGTACATGTAGAAAGCAAGACGTTGACAAATGAACTTAGGTGAAATTGTTTTTAAATTTCTAAGAGGGTCATTTCATAGCATTGCCAAGAGGGCCATTTCATATCATTTCCAAGAGATCCATTGCATATCATTTCCAAGAGGGCCATTGCATATCATTGCCAAGAGAGCCATTTCATATAATTTCCAAGAGGTCCATTTCATATTATTGCCAAGAGGGCCATTGCATATCATTTCCAAGAGGGCTATTGCATATCATTTCCAAGAGGGCCATTTCATATCATTGCCAAGAGGGCCATTCATATCATTTGCCGAGAGGGTCATTTTATATCTGTTGACACGCAAGACATAAAGGCTGGCGTCGAGGATATCATCAGCATTTAATATCTGTTGACACACAAGACATAAATGCTGGCGTCGAGGATATCATCATATTTCATAGCTGTTGACACGCGAGACATAGACACTGGCGTTGAGGATATCATCATCATTTTATATCTGTTGACACGCAAAGCATAAATACTAGCATCAAGGATATCTCATCTTTTTATGAATTAGAATCTGAATGCATCAAGAGCACACGATTTGAAGGAACCCTTTTAAGTCGGTGTCTAAAGACGGATGATATATGAGATTTCCTAGAAATTAACAATTTGAGAATCGTCTATAAGTCATATTATTTGAAATGAGATAGTGTGCAAGATCACCTGTGAGTTGATAGCCTGTAGGTCATCCGTAAGCTACAACGACATCCTAATCGGATAGTGTGCAAGATCGCCTGAAAATCGATAGTTTGAAGGTTATCATAAGTCGCCACTAAATTCTTATCGGAGAATATGTGAGATTATCAAATTGATACGTCCAAGGGTTATCTATAAGCCGCATCATATCCAAGATCGATTATGTGCGAGATTACCGAAGGACTAACAATTTGAGAGATATCTATAAGTTGTATTGTATCCAAGGTCGGATGATGTATAGGAACACCTAAAAGCTAGCGATTGGAGGGATGTATGTAAGATATCTTTTGTCCAAGGTCGGATAATGTGCAGGATTACCTAAAAGCTAGCAATTCAAAAGATATCTGTAAGTCGCCTCGTATCCAACGTCAAATAATACACAAGATTATCCAAAGAATGAAAATTTAAGGAAAATTTATAAATCGATCATCGGCTATAGCCACAGAGGTTATCATTCCACATACAACAAGTAATATAGGTAACCAAAAGGTTTGCCACACCAACACAAGATTACACGGTTGTAGGGACCGTTCTGTATAAAGTATCGCCGGTATCCAAAAGGGCCACCCACTTTGAAGACATATTCAACCGACAAATGTCATAATTATACAAAAACCAAGAGGGTTGTTGTGTTTGTTGTTGCTGGATATTTCATTCCAAATAGGTACATGAAGAGATGACTCCGTTTTTCAAGCCATTATTCACGTGGAGATATGGTAAAAGACTATATACCTTTTTCGTGAATTATGTTTAGAACTAACAATTTTGTTTGAGATATTATCGAGATCATTCGAGAGGATGAAAATCTCAAATCAAACCCACAGGTGCAGACGACTCCAAAAAGGATGCAACATAGTGTGGAACTCTTTCTTAGCAGCAAAATGGGACATAGTCAAGAGAGGGACGTCAAACTCTTTGTACACGAGCTAAAGGATAATCGCCACCACCATCTAACCACACCCCTTTTAGAAGTCATGTGGGTATTTTGGGATGTTCTAAGTCCTATCTTCAACTCCGGGATATTTATTAACTCATGCCGAGGGTAACCTTTTCTTTCTTCCAAATTTGAGTGATAAGACTCCTAGAGTTTTGGAAATTATGCCAACGTAAATTCTTACCTATAGATGTGAAGAGCTCCACATTCATGGTTAAGAGGTTAAAAGCCTCTTTTCGACAAATCATTAACTTGTCACTCATCCCGAGCCAAAGATCGTCTGGAATAAAATACTATCTTTTCTACCGATTGAGTCGAACTGCAAGCAGTATGATTCCCTGAGTATCCAGGATATGTAGGATGGGATCTATGTAGAAAAGTCAACTGCATTCCAACCTCCCCCCAAATTCCTTTATTCTCCGGCTTTTGGGTTTCATCAAAAACTCCAAAACCAAGATAGCTAGTGAATTCTCTTGAAAATCATGCTTAAAATCAAGCTTTATGACCTACAAGTGGCCTGAATTCTCATGAGACTTGAGATATGTAGGAAACCTGATACTGAGGTTCGGCCATAACTCCATGAAGCTCGTGCGAAAGCCAACCTCTTCCAGATTTAAATTTGTGGTCGGACAAAAATTAGTAACGTCAATCTCCTTTTGCCCAGGGTTACTTGCATCCACCCTACCCAAAGAGAGGGGGCAGTTGTTTACACCTAATTTTTGCCCTCCATAACTAAGTTTAATTTGGAGTTTCTTCGATTTTCAAATAAAATTACAACATTTATTTTATCCGAATAAAGGATTTTAAAAGTATTTATTTGGGTAAATTGGTCAGTTTAAGTAGCAATTATATATTATCATATTCAATTACACGAGATTATATAATGTTGTTACTTAAATATTTATTTTATAAAATATCAGATTTTAATCAAGGTTCATTTCAAAATAAGTGGTTGAAGGCATGATTTTAAAAATGGTTTATTCTCAAAATAATTTATTCGGATAAATATGTGTTTGGTTTTAACAATCAAGAAGCTCGGGATTAAGTGAGGTATTAATTTGTATCGAGTTTCGATTTAATTTGGTCAATCTACTAAATTTGGCTATAATTGAAATAAGATTGGCGTCAATTGCAATTAGCCAATTGACTTCAATTTGGTTAAAATTTAAATGAATTTGACTAATTCCTAATTTGATTGGGGTTATCTATTAAATAACCCCAATTTCAATTTATTTCTTATTTTTAATTAGTAGCCCAGCAAATTCCAGCCCTAATTATCTAAAACCCAGCCCATTTTACTCTTTACTCTCAAAGTGGCCTAAACACACCCAACCCAGTCCAATAAATGATCCAATCTGACCCAGTATCATTCTATTTTCACTTTTTTCATGCATTTCACGCGATCCAGTGTGAGAAAAACCTTAAAGCTTCCAAAAAGAGGGTGAGGTGTCACCCCCAACGGTTCAACTCTGTGAATATCGGGTATAGGAGAACGAATTCGTACATATTTGGTGATTTTTCTTTGGTTCTTGAAGGGGATTCGTTTTGCCTAAATGGTATTGGTTCACATATTTCATTCTCTCTCAAAAAAATATCCAAAAGAGGTATGATTTGAGGACAAAAATGGGGCTGTAGGAGGGTTTTGGATTTTGAAATTTTAAGGATATCCTCTCTCTCTAAAGTCCAAAAGAGACAAAAATTTGTCTCCTATATAAGACCCGAGGTTCACTGCAGGAAGGTGGATGGTTTTTTGACTCTTCGGTCCATTTTTCTTGAAATTCTTAGAAGCAAAAGGAAAAATTCTGGGAGGGGAAAATTCTGAGAGAATTGAGTTCGAGGTTTTAGGTGGAAATTGAGGGACTCAGAAAGGGTAAGAGAAGGGAAAATTTCTTTGGGTTGGTGTTTAAATTGGAGGTTTTGAAGGATCGAAAGCAAACCCCAAACAGGTAACGTTCTTGGGTAGTCACGATCTTGAAAAAAGCTCGAGTCCTGTTTGCTTCATCGATACAGGTAATAATTCATCCCGTTTAATTTTTTGATTGTGTCTACTTCATCTCAACCTTCTGTCGTTCTGAATCTAAATGACCTTGCGGGTGGGGCTGTCTGTTGTAGAGGTCTTGTAAGACCATATGATACATTGGATGAAGGAATGTTTGTCATGTGATTACGTTTGATGCTAAACTCCAGGTTCAGTCGTTAAAAATTTTGGTTTTCAGATTTGC
Organism: Capsicum pubescens; assembly: GCA_030864215.1. NCBI lineage: Eukaryota > Viridiplantae > Streptophyta > Magnoliopsida > Solanales > Solanaceae > Capsicum > Capsicum pubescens. The sequence goes on along the minus strand of CM061540.1, from coordinate 108,922,131 downwards.
GCATCTCAATTTCATAATCGGTTATCTGATTTTGACATCACTAATTAGCTTACAATTTGCTGTTTTGTATTGTATATTGCTTCTAATTTTGACTTACTGAGTTCGATAGAGATTCCTATTTCAATTTTTTGCTTCACTGGCTTGCTGAATATTTGTTTTGTTCAAGTAGTCGCCCTTCTGTTTAGCTGGTAATATCACTAGAAGGACCACTTTTGCGAGTTTCTTTGTCTTCTCAAATGTCAAAGAGAATGACCAAAATGTGTCCAACAGTGAAAGGGCGCCAAGAGATCCTAGAATCTCCTCGATGACCTTTTCGTTTGAGTCCATCGAAATAAGGAGGAGAATAAAAAATATTGTATCTCATTGGCTTCTTTTTTTAGTTTATTAATTGTGTTTCCCTTTTGGTAAAATTTTGAAGATTGATTCTTTGTTTTGGATTCATTTCAAGCCAACAGTCCTATTTGTTTGAAGTTCATGAAAGAATAAAATGGCTTTGTTGAGCAATATTATACATGAGAATGGATTTGGTCTTATCGATGTCCAAAATCATTGTTATATGTGTATTCTCCCTCAATGATGGCTCGTATATTTCTTTTAGTTATTAATTTCAAGGTCTAAAACTCTTGAGGTTTTGTAAGACCATAGTTGGAGAATAGCCGTATTCGACTCTCAAGCTTGCTGTTTTGAATAATGGAAATTCGGGAGGCTGCTTTGCACTATCGCGACTTTAAGTAGTTTGAGATTTATTTGGAGTAAAAGAGGAACTTCTGGGGTTTTGTTTTTTCTTGAATTTTCTATTATCTATTTTTAGGCATTTGTTTGTATAATTTAACGCGACTCACAAGGTCTTTTTAATTTGATGATATTAAAAGAGACCTAGGAGTTTGCCATAGAGCTATGATAACAATCCAGGGAATCTCTAATAAACCTTGGTTTATATTCTTGCATTATTTGGCAAGGAGAGGAGGATCTGTTCAAGGCTGTTAGCCTAATTGAATGATATTTGGATCATTGCATGGATTGTTTCCCGCCACTTGGCTAGGTTTAAAGGACTTATTCAACTGACCATGGTTTTCAGATTGTGTTGCCCCCCTTCTTTTGCTCTATTTGTTTTTCTTTAGAGTGTCTCATTATTTCTGCCTCCATGTTTCATTCTCGCTTTTCCTTTCTTTCTTTTCGGGTTGGGGTTTTCTGCAATATGTGAGGAAGTAGGCTTCGGATGGGATAAAGTTTCTATATGGCTTAATGAATCTATGTGAACATAAAAGCTCGATACGACTAATAGAATTATCGCTTGTGTTTGAATTAATCTGAATAATTATGCATTACTTGAATGAACAATTATGATGGGTACAGTATGCTATAACTTAGAGTTGAGTATTTTATGCTTCATGTACAATCCCGTATTTTAAGATTAACCTTTATTCCATTTGTCTATTCGTAACTTCGATGATCGTTGATGATATCTCTGAAAAAGGATAAATAGAACACTCTTAAAATTTAAACCCCGAAACCCTTTCCCAGTGTTTTTTCCTGAATGTGATAATGGATGCTAAATTCTCTTATGTATTCTGTGGGACCACCTTGAGCATGAAATATAATCTTTCTTATTGCTATTTGTGGCTTATTATGATGAATGATTAGTTACACTAAGTTTAAAGGTCTAATGTAGTGCCTTAACCCTTTTCTCTTTATTTCGATGCATGTAAATTCGTTGGAGTCCAAACGGACTCTTTTCATTCCCTAATGGGCCAATAAGGCCCATCCATTGAGTCGAGCCCGGAAGAGAGTATAAGGTAGCTTAGCATATGAATGCGAGTCGTTGAAGGAAGAAGAAAGTAGATCAGAGTTTTATCTTTGAAGCAGCTACGAGATTCAAAAGTCTCATTTATTATTTTGTCCATTTACTTATTACCGTCTTTATTTATTTATTTATTTTCTTATTTATTCATTTGGGCTTCTAAGAAAAAGTTGTACTTAATACAGGTAAAGCGGGACTCGATCTAAAGGCTCAAAAACATAGAATTAGGACAGGTGAAAATGGGTCGAAAACCCAACTAGATTAGGACAGGGTCGACGGTTTGGACTTAAAAGCCTAAATCACTACTTCCCCGCTTTTTCCCCTTTTTTTTCATTTACTTATTTGCTTGTCTCTTTGCGAACCTAGTTAAATTCCTAACTAAGTCGCTAAAAAACTGATTTCGCAAAAACCTTTTCCTTAATCTATTACTTTTTCAACAAACCGATCTTCCAAAGTTAGTCAAAAGACGTTTTCAAATAGTCCGAATAACCGCAAGTTAGCGGACGTTTTAGGCGCCTAACACCTTTCTAAAATGTTAATAGGAGCCACTTACTCAGAATCTCTAACTTAAAATGATTTTCCTGTTTTGAATCATTTTAAGTAACTCTCTAAAGGTTTCTTAATTCCTTTTCAAAATTAAGTGGTGACTCTTTTTCAAAACTCAAATTTCTCTGCAAAACACTGACTGATTTCTGTTTCTCCTTTCGTTAGTACTTTTGGGAGGTATGTTCTGTAAATGAAAAGGAGCGAACGGATTAGACTGATATTTTAACTTGAGCTCATCCTCACTCGCACGACAAGAATACTAAAAGAAGGGAAACTTTTCGTAAAACATCTAATATCCTCCTATCCATAAGTGTGGCACGCTACACACCCATGCACAAGACTCTACTAGATATGACTTTCAGACTTTCTAGGACTCTGTTGAACCTTAGGCTCTGATACCAATTTTGTAACGCCCCAAGTCTGTACCCCGAATGCTACACGATGCTCATAATCTCGAGGGACCACAAGCTAACCTATGACTGGTACCTACTGCAATAACTGAATAATAATACTGTATTATGCGGAAATTAGGCAGAAACTTACCATAAGGTTCAAAACTGTAAATAAATACTGAGTCATGAAAACTAAATACTGATACATCTATCTGAAATATTTTAGTCTGGAAAGCCTCTACTGTCTGAACAAGGAGTTGATAGGACAAGTCCCCAACTAACTTCAACTACTGAAATAAATTGAGTACTAAAATACTGGAATATTAAATCTATCCTCAGATAATGAGGACTCACCACTTGTCTGTTGCTAATGGATCGGGATGCTAAGTATGATCGGGAGCCCATGCTTTTGAACCTAGATATAAGACATCATAGCACAAAATAAAAGTATGCGTCAGTACTTTGAATGTACTAGTATGCTAAGTAAGGTAGGCTGAGATGCATGGGTTCATATGCTTGAACAATACTGACTGAATAACATGAGTTTAACTGAATGAGAGTACATGCATGAATACGTAAACTGTAACTGAGGTCATGATAACACTGGATATTGAGTTCTGAATTACTGATTTACTGATATCTAAGTTTACTGATACTATATTAATGTTAACTAAGCGACTGTATTTGACAGTCCTGATTCTGTGAAACTATTCTCAGTTTTGTATTGAACTGAGTGACTATGTATGACAGTCCTAATTTCTGGAGAACTGAACTGAGTTCTATTCTGAAGATTGAAACTGAGAATATGGGAGGTAATCATATAATCGACATGCCCCTTTCTAAATAGATTTGGGTCCGACCTGTAACTTCAATTGGAAGGGTGTCAGTACCGTACCACAGGTAAAGATAACTGTGAGTTAACCCTCTTTGACAGGAAGCTTTTTCGTCAACCCTTGCTGGAAAGAAAACTTGTATGAGATGTATCAACCCTAGTCTATCAGGAAGATATTTCAACCTACACTGGTTACATTGTTCTATAACGCAGGGATTGCTACTAAGGGTCAAACCCTTTGTTGGCTGGAATGCCCCCATCCCTAGGTTCGCTCGGTGCTGAATCCTACTCTCAACTGAATAGACACTAAACTTATTCCTAGTTCATACTAGGCTTGACTGAGCTGTTACTGATTATACTGGCTAACTGAACTGAACTGAGTTCACTGAGTTTCGCTGACTGACGGAACACTACTGAATTCTATTCACTGACTGAATTTACTGAGGTATGAACTGGATACTGAACTGGACTGCACAGATACTGAGTCTACTGAGTTTTTCTTGAGTTCTGTAACTGACTGAGAGTACTACTGATCGTGATATGACTGAGATTATTTTGTAACTAACACTGGCTCTAGGTATGCAGTTAAATTGCCAGGTATTAAATACCCCCAGGACTCGATAGCATGGAAAGTAAATCACAACTAGGTTGCTAATAATACATTCACTTATACATATTTGGTCAAACATTTGTTATACATGAGCTTATGCATGATTGATATCACACAATAACATGTTATGCTTGGACTAGTCTAATCACATAAGCATTTTGACAAACACTTGGGGAGCATGGGTATTTCACATATCAATAAACATGTAGTAATATCATGGATTCTACATTCAACTTGCAATTCAAGAGTTTGACATTTAGTTCACAAAATTCAATTCACAATTAAACTAGTTTGCATAAACTTGGGACAAATCATTGAATTAGATCACCATTAACATCATAATCATTAATACATTCAAGATCCAACATGAAATCCATGAAATCAATCAACTTGCATTTAGAAAGAGCTTCTTGAACTCCAAGGGTGGAAGAAAACCCTTGGATGAACACTTCACATACCTTGATTGCTAAATTCTTGAAGAATGATGGTGAAATCTTAAACCTTGAGTTAAAAATTTAAGCCTTGAGTTTGAAATTTGATCTCCTAGGGTTTTGTTCTTGAGTAAATTCTGAATAGGGAATGAATTTTTCCTCTAAATGGGCTTAATTTCGTGTTTTGGGGGCTGACATAGGGTGGGAAAAGACCCAATTACCCTTGAGGACGCGACTTTTTAATGACTGAAAACTTATTTAGCGATGCGCAGACCGGCGCGCCGTGTCATTGGCATCGACGAGATGACCAACGTGCCACGTTGAGTCCGCGTCAGTTCACTAGAATTAGCACTAGGAGCTGGGGAAAAATACTCATCGACGCAATGGGTGATGCGGCGCATCAAGATCGCGTTGATCCACTGGTTTGATCTTTCGAATGTGTTTCAAACGAAGTCCGAAAAATTTAAAACTTGTTCAAGAACACCTATTGACATTGGTGATCATGAATTAACCTAAAATCAATATTTAAAGGTCATAAGGGTCGTAAAATAGAGTCACCAACCTACGAAGGCTAAAATAACAATAAGTATGAACACTTAGCTGAAATTTTCTAAGTCTGGGACCCCTTAACAAGCTTTAAAGGTCTAAATTAAGCTTAGAATTTTGCGGGGTCTTACAGTTTCCCTGTCCAAACTCTTGTTGCGTTGATTGTCAAATACATTTTAAAACTAATTTATGTTTTTAATTATTGTGATTTATAATATTTTTCTTCTATTCCAATTTAAGTATCATTGACATAATTTCGAGATTCAACCAAATATTTTATATTTTAATTTTTTTTTAAGTTGTTAGTTATTGTGATTTATAGTATTTTCTTGAAATATGTAACAATTAATTTATTTTAAGATATTTTAATTTGTAATCTATTGTAATTTATAATACTTTTTATGTAATTTTTAAAACTCCTTGTCCAAACTTTTGTGGCATTGATAGTCAATTATATTTTTTAAATAATTTAAGTTTTAAATTATTTTAATTTATAATATTTTTTCTTCTATCCCAATTTAAGTGGCATGATGTTTAGATGGACATAATAATTAATTAAGGGTGATATAGTAAAATCACGATTGAAGCAACGCAAATATGTCTTAAATGACTCACAACAACTAATTAGAAGTTATACAACAAAATTACTATAAAAAATACTTGTGAAAAAAATAATTAAGTGGGCATCATAAGACGTCAAGTTAATTTAGAACATCAAGAGTTAATTTATTATTTTATATATATATTACCCTTTTTATTAAATATTATTAATTTCTTAATACTTAGATGACTTCTAATAATTAATTAGGGGTGATATTTAGTAAAATTATGATTGAAGTAGCTGAAGCAGACATGTCATAAATGTCTATTTTATTTTTTATTAAATATTTTTTTTTTTAATACATAAATAATTTATAAATAATTAATTAAGAGTGATATTATAAAATTACTTAGCAAGAAATGGAAGCAGGCATGTTGACGGGTAGCTGCCTACTTCTCTTTCCTTTCCCTCTTATTAGATAGTAATTTCTTATATTCCAATTTAAGTGGCATGATGCTTAAATGACCATAATATTTAATTAGGAGTGATATAATAAAATCATGATTGAAACAACCCAAACATGTCTTAAATGACTCATGACAACTAATTAGAAGTTATACAACAAAATTACTATAAAAATTATTTGTGAAAAAAAATTAAGTGGACATCATATAAGATGTCATATTAATTTAGAACATTAAGAGTTAATTTATCATTTTATATCTATTTTATCCTTTTTCTTAAATATTATTAATTTCTTAATACTTGGACGGTTTATTATAATTAATTAGGGAAAATATTTAGTAAAATTACCATTAAAGCAGATATGACATAAATATCTATTTTACTTTTTTTTATTAAATATTATTAATTTTTTAATATATAAATAATATATAAATAATTAATTAGGCGTGATATTATAAAATTACGAAGCAAGAAAATGAAGCAGGTAGCTGAAGCAAGATTGTTGACGGTCAACTGAGTGCTTCACTTTGCTTTCCCTCTTATTAGATAGTATAAAAATACTTACTTTAGAAGCCCCAAATTATTTATCATACATACTTTAGAAGCCCCAAATTATTTATCTTGTCTATTTTCACTTTGGAAACCGATGGAGGTGAGATTTTCCACTCCAATATATCTTCACTTTAAAGCAACTTTATTTATGATATAACATGAGATGTAATGATATCTATGGGACCTTTATTTGAAATCCTATTTTGTTCTCATTCTTAAAATTTCTTACCGCACTCTCACTATTTAAAAGGTTTCAAAATGGGTGATTATGGATTTACTTGAAGTCACATGCATGTTTCAATTGCTTTCTTTATTACCTATCTAATCATCAAAAAACTAATCATATTTTAGAGTAAATCATTGCTAAACAAAGAAATCAACAGCCTAATTCTATTGATAAATCACTCATTCACGAATTTCGTAAGACTAGTCTAATTTTTATTCATCTTGTAATCACCTTTATCTTCGACGAGGTAATATTAGTTTAAGGGAAATATTTATTTACTTAATTACATAAAGTCTTTCACATGCCAACTTCACTCAGCTTCAAAGCCTAATGATTTCGTCCTCCAATAATGGCAAAGGGACGTCATTTTATGTGATAAATATAAAGGGCCTACTCTGAACTTTGTGTGTGAGAGGTGAAAATTAGCCCTAGCGTGGCCCCAAGGTTGGAGAAAAGTTGACTATGAAGTCGAAGCACTAGGAGTCGCCTTTAGCCATGCTTGGTGTTGTGTCTCTGTTGGAGTGTACATTGTTGATGCAGCCTGCCCTTTTGTGCAGTGAAGTTGCTAAACTTGTGGTTAGAACTATTAATACGGGTCGGCTCAATCTATCCGGGCTAGTCCACACGGACTTTGGAGTTTGATGGGACAGGTCGAGCTGACCCATCAACATGATAGTCCAGAAAATAGAAAGCTCAACCAATCACACTAAGGATTGTGGGCCCCCCGGGCCACCCACTTTTAAAAATATATTATTTTTATTATCTTAATTTAAATTTTAAATTGGCAATTACATAAATATGTACAATATAATAGTACATGAAGTTACTAGGGGCTTTGAGATGTAGGTGACAAGAGAGTTTTAAAATGAGGTGGAGGTAACACAAGTCTTAATAATTGAGTGGAGGTGACAATTATTTTGTTGTGGATTTAAAAAGTTGGGTAAGTTTGAGAATAGCCCAGAAGTTTTTAAATTTACACTTTGATCCAAATATTTATCTAATATAACGGGAAGCAGAGGAAAAAAAGGCATGTTTCTCTCTCTTCTCATCCATTGTTGTTTTCTTTCTCTTAGCGATTTTTGTTGTTCATTGTTGTTGCTGCTTTATTCACCATCCTCTGCTTCATTATCATCATCTCTTACTTCATTATCATCTTCATCTTTTTCTTGTTGACCATTGTTGTTGTTACCGCTACTGTTGCTATTTGACTAATTTCTTAGGTCAAATTTTATTTTGTACATCATTTTTCACTTTGGCATTACTTCATAGGAGACTTTGGTAAGTCAAATTATGATTTTTAGTTGAAATTGTCATTTGGGTAACTGCTATTGTGTTGTTTTTTCAACAATAGATAGCACACGAACACGAATGCAACATAAGAGCCATCTGTTTAAACAGATCAATCATATGTTGCAATAGATGAGACATCTGTTTCAACGGAAGACTCATATGTTGGATTCATGTTTATGGTTCTATAGTGTTGTAACATAAATCGAACAAATGGGTTATCTGTTGCAATATATGACCCATCTGTTGCAACAGATTAGTTATCTGGTGCCACATGATAAATATCTGTTGCAACAGATTAGTAACTTGTTGCATCAGAACCTGAACTCGATTCCAACAGACGTGTCGTCTGTTGCAATAGGTAAATATCTATTGCAACATATTATTAACCTATTGCAACAGAACCTAAACTCGATTGCAACAGATGGTAAATATCTGTTGCAACAAATTAGTAACCTATTGCGATAGAAAATGACCTCGATTTCAACATATCATCTTCTGTTGCAACAGGTAAGTCATCTGTCGCAACATGTTAATTATGTTGCAACATGTCACTCATCTGTTGGAATCATCTTCAAAGGTGCCTTAGTATTGTAACATCTATCCGAATAGGCGCTTCATCTATTGCAACAGATATATAGTTTGTTGCAACATATGATTCACCTGTTATAACAGATGACTCGTCTATTAAAATTAGCTTCAGGAGCGTAACATGAATCCCAACAGGTAAGTAATCTATTAACCCTATCAAACTTCTATAAGTCGGTGGGTACAAAAAATAAGAGACTAAAATAGAAAGCATAATTATCAACTAACTAAATCTATCCCAAGTAAAATGTTGTACCTAAATTTATGATGAAATATCCAGACATGTACCGAGTTTGAACCAAAACTAATGGATAATAATGAGAGACCAAACACCGGGTTTGAATTGAAAATAGTGAATAGTAACAAGATCCACTTAAATCAAATGCAACAGAACTCTATACCACTTCCAAACTTCTTGTAACAACTGTAACACCAAAATATCTACAACCGTAATCATGATTAGATGTTGGACTCGAACTGAAACTCATAGTAATCATACCATGTCCAAAAACAAGTGGTCCCATTAGTAGCCAGCCTCATTCATAAACTAATACTGAATCCATATTGGAGCTCATAAATAGTAACCAAACCACAACTATAATCCATGCCAGTATCGTAGAAGAACTCATAACAATAATAAAAATAAAGCATATGCCAAACTTAATAGGAACTAGAATACATTTACAAAAATATAGGTATAACAATCTAACATGAAAAAACTAGAGGGTTCTAAGCCTATCTCTAAATCATAAAGTCAAGAATATTATTCTCAGGCGGATAAGCACACTAAGGCAAGTAGGGTATCGAATATAGGTCAAGTAGGTGCGGTGCAAGATTAGTTACTACTCTACCTAGGAGAAAAAAGCTAAAATAGGCCAAAAATCAAGTCTAAGTCAAGCCCAACTCAAGGTAACAACGTAAACTAAAATCTAAAAGTATAACTAAGCCTAAAGGAACTTAATGACAAGTATACTAGCTAAAAAAGGTAGTGGATCCCATCGAGGTCCCAATAAGCAAACATTGGCTGAAACCTAGTTGAGTCTAATCTAAGGCTTCTAATTCCCATCTCTAGGTACTAATATCACTAATCCTAGCCTCAAAGGATGATAATACACTATACTAGGGGAGAACATGCTTGAAATCTACCAAAAATGCCCCTAACTGGTAAAATAAGGCGTAAAAATACTAAAATGATGCCTGGGCTAAAATTACATGCCCAAATATAGCATAATAGTAAAAAAATACTTTAAGTAATCTCAATCTAAAGAAGGGTAAACGTAGCCTACCTGCACGGCATTGAACGCTCGCTAAATCCTCTAAAATGGAGCTTTCCCCTTTCGACAGGCCTCCGGAGTTGCCACGTTATCAAAATAATGATTTAAATGGATAAGGAAAACAATAACCATATTGTGTATAAAATCTCTGGATCATAAATCAAACTAAAAATCTCACACAAGGCCCACTTATCCCATGCAATTCAAGGATTAGTTACCACAAAAAATATAGCCAAATTCGAGCTCAACAATAGCAAAAGTAGTCCTAATAAGAACTCAAGAATTTAAGAAAGTGAACTGGGGAAAATAAAAGAGAATTGAGCTGAACTTATGGTGTAACAATGTTTAGGCGTTCAAGAATCCATCCCACAGCTAAAATCAGCTCCAGTCACATAATTCCCCTCAATTACCGAGTTTAAAGGAGTCAAGAATGGAGTATTTTGACTTAGACTATAAACCAAAATTATCCTAACCTAAAATTTATAACTTCAAATTCAAGAAGAATTTTACCATAAAATTTTAAACAAAAGACTTAAATGTAACGACGGGAAGAGTCGTTACAAAGATAAATTGATTTCTAGTTTTGAGAAATGCCAACATACTTGATATATATATAGGCAAAATTATTTTTTGTATATTTCTTAAATGGACATGCAAATAAAGAAACAAATTTAAGTAAAACATGATTTTTTAATTACGTGTTTATACCTAATTTATTCTTCCTTTTTTCTCTTTTCAGTTATTCCTTTCCATTAATATTTTCATGTTAATTCCTCTATTTCTTCCTTGTACTTTTTATTCTTTTTTCTTTTTCTAATCCCGATACTTGGCCTCATTTTTCCAAAAAGAAAGGAGAAAAATTCAAATATCCCTCAATGTTTTCTTTTTCATGTCTAACTTACTGAAGGTAAGAAAACTAAGAGGAGATTATTCAAACTAAGGAGAAGTTGGGGGTAACTGTATTAATAATAATAGAGTTAATCTCTTTTGACAATGTTTAAATCAATATAGTATCATAGATTTAAGCTTTAAAGGTATCAAGTATACTTGGTCCAACAACAAGAGGTATAAAACAAGCAAAACCTTATCCTTGAAAGATTGGACAAGCGTCTTGCTAATGACTCTTGGATACTTATGTATCTGGATACTAGCATCACTCACTTGCCACGTACCCACTCTGATCACTACCCAATGCTTGTAAAACTGTGCAAAAAGGGTCCTCATAACGACACCACTTCTCTCAAAATAGAGCCCATGTGGTGTGGACACCCCACTTTCAAGAATGTTTTATCTCCCCCTTTACCCCACTTAACACCCTCGTCGGTAGGATCCACTTCCTCCAAAGTGATGCCTCCACTTGGAATAAAGTCACTTTTGATAATATTTTTTAAAATATGAAAAAAATTCTTTGACAAAATTGGTAGAATTCAAAAATCCCCAAAATACCCCTATAGCTCTTTCCTCCAAAATTTGAAAATTCAGACCCTTCAAGAGCATGACACTTTTCTCAAATTTGAAAAAGATTTCTAAAAAATAAGATCCAAAATCACCTGGATAAATGGAGGAGGCTCAAACACCAAATTTTTCCATACCTTCACCCTTAATAAAATGAGAAGAAACAAAGTTCTCTCCATCAAAGATGAGGTTGGAAACTGAATTTATTATCAAATAGACATTAAAATCCACATCACTAGCTTCTTTTCCCAATTCTACACCACTAACAAATATTTTCTACTGTAACTACTAGTCACCCGGATGACCTTTTTCCTCTCTTATCCAGGAAAGAATTGATCTCTTAAGTGTCTCTCTTAGAGACTCTAAGGTCTTGGTTGCAATCAATTCCTTCAAACCCCTCAAAGCTTCTAGTCCTAATAGACTTCACTCATTGTTCTTTGAAAAATACTGGGATATTGTCAATGACAAAACACTTAAGTTTCATAAAGAAACCTTTGAGAAGAGCAAAATTGATCCTAAAACGAATGGTACCCTCTTTTGTTTGATCCTTACATGTATAAATTCCTCTACTCTCAAGAACTTTAGACCCATAGGACCTTGAAAAACTGCCTATAAGTGATTACCAAGATCATTGTGAATAAAATCAAACCCTATCTTTCTTCTATAATTTGCCCAAACCAATAAAGCTTCCTCTCTAATAGGAGAGCCTTTGACAATGCAATCATTGTCCAAGAATTTATCACTTATTTCAAGAAAATGAATGGTAAGTAGTCTATAAATGATCCTTAAAATAAACCTTGAAAAAACCTTTGATAGACTAGAATGGTCTTTCATCAATAACACCTTGGTCTATTTTTCTTTCTTGTCAGCCTTGTCAATTGTCTATTTTTACTTTATTGTTAGCCTTGCCAATCTTATCATGTCTTGTATCTCAAGCAGCACTATCTCAATGCTAATGAATGGCTAAAAAACTGAACCCTTTTATCTTTCTAGAGAAATCAAGCAAGGAGATCTTATCTCGCCATACATCTTCATTTTATGTATGGAAAGGCTTTCTAGAGCCATTAATATCAGTGTTGCCAACAAAATCTGGAAACCTATTAGTATCTCAAATCTTGGGCCTTTGATCTCTTACCCATTCTTTGCAGATGACCTAATCCTTTTCTCAAAAGCCAGCACCAAAAATGTCATACCATAAACTTTACCCTTAGGGAATTCTACCAAATGTCTGGCCAAAAGATCAACGCCAACAAATCTAGAGCCCTGTTCTCTAGTAACTGCAGAAATGAGCTAAGTAATGTCTATTCTTCTTTTCTTAATATCCACGCAAGCAACACCTTCGGCAAATATCTAGATTTTCCTATCTTACACTCTAAGACTACTGATAGTGATTTCTAATTCATTGTTGATAGAATGCAAACTAGACTAGCTGGTTGGAAGGTAGTCAAGCTTAAAATGATTGGTTGCAATGTTCTTACTAAAGACACACTTGGGAGTATTCCCTTCCATGTGATGCAATATATCAGGCTCCTCCACAAAATCAACAGTGTCTTAGATAAAATTCAAAGAAATTTTATCTGGGACACAACAACAAAAAAAGTTACGCCTCATCAATTGGGAAACTACTACCAATCCCATGAGCAAAGGTGGTCTTAGTATCCAAAGGTTTAAACCTAAAAGAAAATATCTCCATGTTAGCATGGCCTGGAGAATATACCATAGCTCCCATACAATAAGTTCCAAACTCTTGTTTGATAAATACTACAAAGGTTAAGAAGATCCCAACCATAGAATAATTTCTAGGACTTTGAAGTGCATTAGAGAGGGATGGGAAACCTATAGAGCCAACCAAAGGTGGGTAATCTAGAAAGGTAGTAGAGTCAACTTTTTTGAGGATATGTGAACCCCAAATTATGATTCTATTAGACAACACATTTAGGGTCCTTTCAACAAGGATGAAGATAAAATCAAGCTTAACAATCTTCACATAAAAAATCACTAAAACCTCAATACTCTCTCATTCCAATTCCCTCTAGAGCTTTAAGCTGTTATCTATAATTTTTCTTTCTTTCTAGTAGCAGTTATAAATATAAGCTCATTTAAAAATACAAAAGTAATTGAACTTTCTCACTTAGGAGTTCCTATCACTCTATACTAAATCCCATAACTTGAATAATGGAGAAGGTGCAAAGAAATTCCAGTTGATTTGGAAAATCAATGCCCCAAATAAAATCAAGAATTCTATTTGGCTTCCCCATTATCATAGATTCCCTACTGGGTAGTACCTCCATCACAATGGTCTCAATGTCACTCCCATATTCCATCTCTATAATAGATGCTACAGTTGAAAATGATATCACCTACATCTTATTTACATATCTTAAAGCTATTAGCTTTTGGCATGATATGGCCAGGATCAATAGTACTATCCAAGATATTGGATCCTCCTCTATGAATGCAAATAACTAGATCACCACTTGAGATTCCCTAAAAGGTAAAAAAATCAACACTTGAATTGATTAGTTAACTCTATCCCTTTTTGTCTCTGGAATACATGTCTCCTTAGGAATGATAATATTTTTAGTTGCATAACAACTCTAATTCATATATATCATGCCATAACCCAAGCAATCGAATTCCACTTTGTGGTAGAAAAAGGTCCAAAAAGAAGAAAAACTACACAACTATCTACCTACAATGAGAGCCACTTGGGCTAGACAGTTTTAAGATAAACATTAATAGAGCTGTTAAAAATAGCCTGGTAAAGGTGGAATTGGGGGCGTGTTCAGGGATCACATGGAAAACTTTATCTTAGGCTTCACTAGAACTTGTGTTCATGTTTTCTTTAGTTAAGCTAAGCTCCTTGCTATCATGGAAGGCCTAAGAATTCCTAAGGAAAGAAATCTCACTCTACTAAAAATTAACACAGACTCAGAGAAGGCTTTCCATATGAAACAACTGGTCATGCACACTTTATGATAATTTAATTTGTGAATGTAGGTTATTGATGCAGCAGCTGAGGGCTCTAATTCTCAGACACATATTCAGGGAACAGAATAGAGTAAATGACTTAGTGGCAAAGGATGTGGCTAGCAAGGATCTTTCTGATAAGCATAAATTTTGGCAGTTCCTTCAATGTTTATTGTGAAAGATGTTGAAGAAGGTATTTTAGGAACTTCTTTTCCTAGAAAAACTATTGCTTGTAATATTGGTACTACTGATTTAACCATAACCCAAAATATTTTAAGGGCACCCCTGAACTTTGTTTGATGTTTCTTAAGCTTTTTATTAATGCATCAATAGCCTTATTATAAAAAAAAATAAGAGGCTCAAGGCATAACAAAAGGGCTAAGTGGTATTCAATAATAATCTAAATAGAAAGATAAAAGAAAATATGAGAAGAAAAATAAAGGAGAAATAGGTATTTTAGCAACAAAAATTATGTTATTGTGTTATTACTTGGTCTTCCTCTTTTTTATTTTTTTCCTTTTGATAAAAGAATGATATTTTTACTATGTTTAGTCCATAGTGTTATACCTTTATACTTCATTAGGTATTTAAACGAAGATGACAACTTTGTATTAATCAAAAATCAAAGCATCAAGTTAAAGAATTGAACGTCCATAACTTACAACCTATAATAATAAAGGAAAAACTAATTTAACCAAAAATCAAAGAATCAAATTGAAGAACCGAACGTCTATCGCATACAAATTACAATTATAAAGAAAAAAATAATTCAAATAAAAACAGAGTTACAGAGTTAATTCTGTGACGATCTTCAGAAAAAATTTACCACTGACTTGATTGAAAGAATGTTATAATTTTTCCTAGAAAACACCTTTAGTAAGTATATCAATTCCTGAAGAAGAAGAAAAAACTAACGAAGCAAATGAAAATGATACATATTCTTGAAAATTATAAAAAATGATTTACCCGATAAGCAAAGCAATTAGTGGCACTCCGTATGCCAAATTCGCCAATATTCATTTTCTAAATAGCAATGGAACCACATTTCCTCCTCTTCCCAATAGCAATAGATGTTGGATATTTTATTTAAATTAAATAAATAATTACAAGTCATATCTTTGAAAAGATGTCTTTTAGATGAAAGGTTGTGTCCTTTCATTTTTTAATTTCTATCAATTCTTTATAAACTCAACCTCTTCTTATTTCTAACATATCTTTTACGGAAAGTGTTTACAGAGAAACTTTCCATAGAGTAAATTCCTTAAAATATTCTCCAAAGAGTTCTTTTCTTTCCTAAAAGATCAAGTTCAAGTTCTTGCTTTTCAGTAGGAATTTTTTTTACTGTTTTCTTGGTGCAGAAATTCATAGGCTTGTAATTTTCAATAAAATTATTTGCATACAATCCCATAACAATATTATAGAAGAGAAGGAGCAAATATTATTTTTAGAAAAGTGTTTTATGTGTGTTTCAAGCCTCAAATCCTATGTTGTTATTCATATTGTCAAACCTTCATCTTTACATTTCCTAACAATCTAAAAATATCATTTTGTGTTCTTGATACATATTTCCTAACAATCTAAAAATGATATTTATTATCAATCAAATTGAGGGCTGGCATCGTGGTTATCAAATTAAAGTTGACTTTGCAGACTCTTCAGATTTTATCTCTCTGGAATAACAAAAAAATAGTACTCCACGATGTGAGTATACTAGTTGAATGTGGGGGAAGTTAGTAAGAAAATTAATAGAAGTTTGGTTGCCGATAGAAGTTGGGTCTAAATTGAAAATATATAGAAACAATCTATTACTTATAGTATATCACATGTCAATAGTTGTTCATATAAGAGAGGAAATTTATCTCATCACCAAACATCACATAAAGGCATGATATTATCATAGCAGTGATTGAAAATGAATTTGACTTTGTTTGCGTTGTTGTACTCATCAGTGGAGAACAAGAAATTTGTGGGAACATAATTAACAGGTGGACTGGTATTAGTTTTTGCAAGGATCGTGAAAGAAAACTTTTCTTCTAAAAGAGGGTCTCGTTGTGAATCATCAAAAAAATAAAAATTATCAATCATTTCTTCGCTGGGGATTTTAACAACATGGAGTTGGAAGCCAAACTATTTTAGGAATGGAAATTTAGTTGAATTCCTCCTGATTTGGACTTGATATATAGTCCTAAATATGTCTACTTCATGTAGAATGAAAGTATACAAAGCAACGAACAGCTCAACAAAGGAGAAAGTGACAACTAAATTTGGATTCTATTTTCTTTAACCCTACTTATTATTTATTTATGAATTTATATTCTTTATGATTTTTGTGAACTGATTCTCACAAATATTAAGGTAGATAATATACTTGTGATGGTCTTCAAATGCTTCCTTATTTTAAGAACTATATTTTTTGTGTGATTATTTTGATTCGTTTCTTGCATAAGATCATATGTAAAATTTACTATCAAGTGTAGGATGATATGAAAAAAATTACATTGTTTACAAGTCTGTGTGTATAATTGAGAATAACTATAAATAAATACGAGATCCAAAGAACATGAGTTAGCGAATTCAACTTTCTCTATATCTGATATGAAAAGGCACTTGATATGTTTAAAGAGTCTGTGTGTTTGACATGCGATTAGAAGTCAAGATTAGACTATAGAATCATTTAATATATATTTTAAGAGATTAAAATTGAGATAGTTAGTATGTATTAAGTTTACAATTCTCGATGGATATGTGATATTGTGTGATAGTTTAGCGATATGTTGATAAAATAAATAGTACTAAAATCATAAGAGATTTTTTTTTAAAGTTACCCACGCGAATATCAACTGTGAAACCCTAAAAAATTATCTTTCTCAAAGCTTAGAGTCAAACAATGAAGGAAAAATTGAGAAAAAAGGATTTATTTATGACGGTTGCCAATTAAGTATTTAACTGGTCGCTTAAGCGATGCCTGGACACTAAAGCATCTACCACATAAGCATTCTTGGGCTACTAAAGTGGCTGCACTAGATATCAACTGATGCAGATTTTGGTGCAAGCCTACCAAGCTTCAAGTGAACCCTTGAAATTTGATCGGGATCCCACCGAGATAAACCATATATTTTATTAGGCTAATTTCAACATTCTCGACTCAATGATGTGGTCGAATTTTGAAAAATGATTGTTTTCACAAAATTAAACCATAGAATCCTATTTCACTATTTTTCAAATGAGGGGTCGAAATAAGATATAACTGTCCCAAAATAGAACCAACCCCGATACTAACCCAAATTCGACATTTTGGATTTGCTGGCGCAGTTCATTTTCCATCTAATACTCAGAACATTGAGTGTTCACCAAAGTCAAATATATGACTTCTCAAGCCTCTAAAAACCATAAACTCACACAACTCGTTCTCGATTGCCTCAGGAATCGTGTCAACCATCCCCAAACCTCAACATAAACATGTAGTAAATATAGGAATGGAAAAAAATGGTACAATCACATAGAAATAGAAAATTCACAAACCAAGTTCATTACAATATCCACCCCAAAAAATATAGTAGGCCCTTGAAGTAAAGACAAGAATACTTGAATCAGTAAAGAGGTGAGGTTAACTATTTCACATATTGGAATCGACCTCCCAAGTAGCCTCCTTAATTAGATGGTGAGCCTTAACTACATGAATGTCTCTAGAATGCAATCATCTCACATCTTTGGATAAAATGAACACTAACTCCTCAACAAAGGTCAGCCTTTCATCCACTAAATTGAGTCCCAATAAAGTACATGAGATGCATATAAAATATAGTGTTAAAGCGTAAAAACATACAAAATTGGATGAATGACTAAAAATTTTGGAGGTAAGGCCAGCTCACAAGTAACTTCCCCAACTGTCCAAAGAATCTTAAAAGATCTAATATACCTGGGGCTAATTTTTCCCCTATTTCCAAACCTTACCACATACTTTATGGGTGACATACAACGGAAGACCTTATCAGCAATACCAATCTTTAAGGCATAAAGCCTGCAGTCTGCATGTAATACCCCGTATTTTCCTAGCCTAGATTAACCCTCAGTATATGAGTTATCCTAAATAAAATTATTGAAATACTCAGTAATTTTTAGATTTGAGCCTTTCATTGCATAGGAAATTCAATTAGCTTTTCAACGATATAAAATTCACCTAAATCCGACAATCGGGTAAAAAGTTATGGCGATCTTAAGTTTCAGTCATTAAACATCATCATTCAGGCCAGTAGCGCATCACGGAGTATGTTAAAATAGAAATTGTTAGTTTTCAGTATTGCTTCATGATGTTGGCGCCTTGTGCCATAGACCCAATTCACAATTTTCAATTTCCAGTGTGCCAACGTGATCCCACCGCGTCGCGGTGCACTTCCAGTTCACAAACAAAGTGGCAACGCGATACCACCGCATCACGCCACCTTGAAATTTCCCAGTTGTCATTTTCTAGTGGCCTGGCGTAATAGTGGCACGTCGCACCAGGGGTCCAAATCGAGAAAATTTCATGAAAAATTTAAGTTGCACACAGGGTTAAAACAGTTTTTTTCCATGATTATATACTGCCTAGATGTGAAATTTAAGCCCTAGAAATGTGTAAAACCCTTCATTATTCACTTTTCCCCAAAATTAAAAGATAATCCTCTCTCAAGAAATCAAACCCTAGCTCTCAAGAATTAAGGTCAATCCCAAGAATTTCTCCAAGGACTCATCAATTAAGGTATGTTAGATGTTCATTCATGGATCCTTACCTTCCATGGAGCCTAAGAATCCTTTTTCAATGTACAAGATTTATGATTTTTGATTTCCATGTTTGAATTAGATTGAATTCATGTTCATGATGTTGTTTGAGTTTTAATCCATGATTTAGATTTTAAGTTCCAAGAATTGATTTTATTATGCGATAAATCGCATGATATTCATGCTAAGCCCTTCAATTTGCAAGTTGATTGTTGTAGCCATGTTAACCTTAAGTGTTTATGATTTAATGAACCAACTATGCTTCATATGTGTTTGATAAATTATTTATGAGAATGAAATAATGCCATTATAGCATGCTTACATGTATTCCCCATTCATGTACAAGTTAATGCATTACAAGTGTTTGATGGAATGTCTCTATGAATGAATTATGACCAAGTGAACATTGTTATGTTATTCAAGATTATGCTTTTCTTTACTTTTCATGCTATCGAGTCCTAGGGGTATTTAATACCTGATAATTTAACTGTTTACCTAGAGCCAGTTTCAGTTACAGAATAGTATTAGTCATGTTATGATCAGTAGTACTCTTAGTCCATTAAAGAACTCAGTAGAACTCAGTCAGTTACAGAACCTAGGAGAATTCTACAATCTCAGTGAATTTAGTCCAGTTCAGTCTAGTATAACAGCTCAGTGTCTTTCAATTGGGACTAGGATTCAACATTGAGTGAACCCAAGGATGGGGGCTCACCTACCAGCAGAGAGTGTGATCCTTAAAAACAATCCTTGCATTCCAGAACTATATAGCCAGAGTAGGTGAAGACATCACACCTGGCAGTTAAGAGTTAATGAGGTGCTCCACCTGCCAATAAAGGGTACCATCATTCTTGTTAAGGGAACCTACCAGTAGAGGGTTACTTTTTAGCTTGTCTTTACCCATGGAACGGTAATGACACCCTTCTAATTGGGATTACAGATTGGACCCCAGCTAAGTTATCTATTCAGATTTTGGGTATGTCGGTTAGATAATTACCTCTCACAGTTTTAGTTTTAGTTTCAGTCTTCAGAATAGAACTCAGTTTAGTTCTACATAATTAGGACTACTAGATACAGTAATTCAGTTATCAGTAACTCAGATTATCAATATATTCAGTTATCAGATATCAAATTTAGCTCCAGTATAGTCAGTCCTAATATACACAGTATGTTCAGTAGTTACAGATCCTCCATGTATGCTAATCCAACTCTTGTATATCATTCAATTAGTTATTGTTCATGCATATGAACCCATGCATTTAGCCTTACCTTATTTAGCACACCAGTACATTCCCATGTACTAATCGCATACACGTTTCTTGTGCTATGATGTTTCATATCATAGGTTCGGACGCTCAGGTTACTGACTATGCTTAGCTAGATTTAGCTAGAAGTAGTAGATTTAGCAGTGAGTACTCATCTATCGAGGATATGCTTTTATTTTAGTACTTTAGCTTAGCAGTATTTTAGTAGATGGAGTTAGTTAGGGGATTATCCCATCAACTCCACTTTCAGATAGATTCAGTTAGAGGCTTTTCAGACTAGATTTTCAGACAGTATTCAGTTTTGCAAATGTTATATTTTATCAGTATTTTAGATGTTTTAAACCTTATGGCATTTCAGCCCATTATTCCATATTTATTTTAGTATTATTATTCAGTGTTCACAGCCGATATCATTCATGGGTTAGCTTGTGGTCCTTCGAGGTCTCAAGCACCGTGTAGCATCTAGGGTGCAGACTCGGGGCGTTACAAACTTGGTATTAGAGCCTAAGGTTCCATAGAGTCCTAGGAAGTCTGAAAAGCCGCATCGCGTAGAGTCTTGTGCATGGGTGCGTAGTGCGTCACACTTATGGATAGTAGGATGTGAGATGTTTTTAGAAAAAGTTTCCCTTCTTTCAGTATTTATGTCATGCGAGTCAAGTTAATATCTCAGTCTAATCCATTTCTTTCTTTTATTTACAGAACATGCCTTTCAAAAGGACTAACAAAAGAAGAACCGAAAACCAGTCAGTCCCTCAGCCCATTCAGGAAAATCCCCTGGATGAACATATCTCTCATGCAAAATTTAGAGCTGCATTCACTACTCTAGCCAATCAATAGTAGCTCAGAATGAACAACCAACTGCTATTTCGTCCAACCCAGTGGCCAATACTACTGCAACCAAAATTCGGTACTTTACCTAAATGAACCCTCTTTCCTTTATGAGATCTAAGTCAGAAGATGATCCATAGGAGTTTCTCGATCAGGTTAAAAAAGTC
This sequence comes from Capsicum pubescens, assembly GCA_030864215.1. Lineage (NCBI taxonomy): Eukaryota > Viridiplantae > Streptophyta > Magnoliopsida > Solanales > Solanaceae > Capsicum > Capsicum pubescens. The sequence goes on along the minus strand of CM061540.1, from coordinate 108,900,600 downwards.
ACAAATATCATGGGAGTGACTTTTAGTGAGAGTGCTGAGTTAGACGCCTATCATCTATAAGATGTAACCCATATGTGGTTTAAGCAGTAAAAGGTAGACAGGGTGTAGATGTAGAGCCCATAGAGTGGGAAGAGTTTTCTACTTCCTTCCTAGATAAATTCTTTCCCTTAAAGCTAAGAGAAGACAAAGTGTTAGAGTTTGTCAATCTCAGACAAGGTAGTATGAACATAAAAGAGTATTCCCTTAAGTTTACTCAGTTAGCCAGGTATGCTCCCCATGTAATAGCGGATAATAGGTTTAGAATGAGCAAGTTCATATATGGGGTGTCAGATAGTGTGGTTAAGGAGCGCAGAACAATGATGTTGATTAAAGAGATAGACATATCTAGGCTTATGGTCCATGCTTAACAGATTGAGGAGCAGAAGCTTAAGAAAAAAGAGAGAGAGAATAAGTGGGCTAGAACAGGTATCTTTAGTTTTAGTTAGCCTAAGTCAGAAGGTGGTAAATATTCCCAATTTCATCTAAAGTCTTCAATCCCAACTCTATCCTCAACCAGTGTACCGATGACCCAGGATAGCATAAGCAATGGTCGTACTAATCCATTTTGCGAAGAGTGTGTTAAGAATCATAAGAGTGTGTGCAGAGCTGGCAGTGATGTTTGTTTTAGGTGTGGCAAGCCAGTCCACAGAGTCAGAGATTTTCCTCAGTCAGGTTCTCAGGGTCGGTATAGTCGTCCTTCAACTCAGTCAGGTCGCTCGAATCAAAAAGGTGCTTCTTCCAGTGCCACTAGTGGGCAAAACCTAAACAGGTTCTACGCACTTGAGTTCAGACAAGATCAGGAAAGTTCTCCTAATGTGGTCACTGGTATGTTATAGATCTCCCATTTATATGTTTTTGCCTCAGTTTCAGATCCTACATACTCAGTTACAATTTAGTTCGTAGGTGCCCCATGCATCATTTCATACTTTTTCTTTAGTATCTCAGCCAGTCAGCATTCTCGACGGACATAGTATCCCAAGGGGGAGATACACTATAATCCCCAAGATATCATGATCTAAACCTTCTATTTTCTCTTTATGTAGCAAATCCAGTTGAAGTAATGGGTCCTTATAGTTGACCCTCAAGTCCCAATCTCAGCCGTTTGACCATTCCCTATCATGAAACGTATCCAAGGAATCATTTTAGTTTATGTATCATGATTCATACTTAGTCATGTCCCCATGTTCTCGTTCATGCATATGCACTCACGTATTCATTAATCCGTTCAGACATATTCTCATACATCAGACATGCGTGTTCAGAATGTAAGTTCAGTCTATCTGACCAGTCACGTAACCATGTTTCAGTTGTGCATGTCTAGTTCAGTACGTAAAATTAGTTTGTCTGTACTCTTTCATCTTAACTAGCCACATTCGAGGATGAATATTTCCAATGGGGAGATATTGTAATACCCCATATTTCGCTAGCTTAGATTAACCCTCAGTACATGGGTTATCCTAAATAAATTTTTTGAAAAACTTAGTAATTTTTAGATTTGACCTGCCATTGCATAGGAAATTTAATTAGCTTTCCAACGATATAAAATTTGCCTAAATCCGACAACCAGGTAAGAAGTTATGACGATTTTAAGTTTCAGTCGTTAAACATCATCATTCAGGCCTGTAGCGCATCGTGGAGTGTGTTAAAATAGAAATTGTCAGTTTTCAGTGTTGCTCCGCAATGTTGGCGCATCGCGCCATAGACCCAGTTCACAATTGTCAATTTCTAGTATGCCAATGTGATGGAATCGCGTTGCGGTGCACTTCCAGTTCATAAATAAAGTGGTAACGCAATACCACCGCATTGCGCCACCATGCAATTTCCCAGTGGCCTGGCCCGATTGTGGCGCATCACGTCAGGGGTCCAAATCGAGAAAATTCCATGAAAAATTTAAGTTGCACCCAGGGTTAAAACAGTCTTTTTCCATAATTTTATTCCGCCCAGATGTGGGATTTAAGCCCTAAAAATGTGTAAAACACTTCATTATTCACTTTTTCCCAAAATCAAAAGATAATTCTCTCTCAAGAAATCAAACCCTAACTATCAAGAATCAAGGTCAATCCCAAGAATTTCTCCAAGGACTCATCAATTAAGGTATGTTAGATGTTCGTTCATGGATCCTTACCTTCCATGGAGACCAAGAATCCTTTTTCATTGTACAAAATTTATGATTTATGATTTTCATGTTTGAATTAGATTAAATTCATGTTCATGATATTGTTTGAGTTTAATCCATAATTTAGATTATAAGATCCAAGAATTGATTCTAGTATGCGTTGAATCAAATGATATTCATGATAAACCCTTCAATTTGCAAGTTGATTGTTGTAGCCATGTTAACCCTAAGTGTTTATGATTTGATGAACCAAGTATACTTCCCATGTGTTTGATAATTTGTCTATGAGAATGAAATAATGCCATTATAGCATGATAACATGTATTCCCCATTCATGTACAAGTTAATGCATGACAAGTGTTTGATGGAATGTCTCTATGAATGAATTATGACCAAGTGAACATTGTTATGTTATTCAAGATTATGCTTTTCTTTACTTTTCATCCTATTGAGTCCTGGGGGTATTTAATACCCGATAATTTAACTGTTTACCTAGAGCCAGTGTCAGTTGTAGAATAGTATCAGTCATGTCACGATCAGTAGTACTCTCAGTCCGTTATAGAACTCAATAGAACTCAGTTAGTTACTGAACTTAGGAAAACTCAGCAATCTCACTGAATTCAGTCCAGTATAATAGTTCAGTGACTTTCAGTTGGGAGTAGGATTCAACACCGAGTGAACCTAAGGATGGGGACTCACCTACCAACAGAGGATATGATCCTTAGAAGCAATCCTTGCATTATAGAACTACGTATCCAGTGTAGGTGGAGACATCGCACCTACCAGTTAAGGGTTGATGAGGTGCTCTACCTGCCAGTAAAGGGTACCACCATTCTCATTTAGGTAACCTACCAGTAGAGGGTTACTTTTCAGTTTGTCTTTACCCATGGCACGGTACTGACACTCTTCCAATTGGGGTTACAGATTGGACCCCAGCTCAGTCATCAGTTCAGATTTGGGGCATGTCGGTTAGATGATTACCCCCTACAGTTTCAGTTTCAGTCTTAGTCTTTAAAATAGAACTCAGTTCAGTTCTACAGAATCAGGACTGTAAGATACAGTCACTCAGTTATCAGTAACTCAGATTATCAGTATATTCAGTTATCAGATATTAGATTCTGTTCCAGTATACTCAGTCCCAATATGCACAGTATGTTCAGTAGTTACAAATCCTCCATGTATGCTTATCCTGGTTTTGCATATCATTTAGTTAGTTATTGTTCATGTATATGAACCCATACATCCAGCCTTACCTTATTTAGCATACGAGTATATTCCTACGTACTGATCGCGTACCCGTTTCTTGTGCTATGATGTTTCATATCATAGTTTCGGACGCTCAGGTTCCTGACCGTTCTTAGCCAAATTTAGCCAGCAGTAGAAGATTTAGTAGTGAGTCCTCATCTATTGAGGATATACTTTTATTTTAGTACTTCTTCTTAGCAGTATTTTAGTAGATGGAGTTAGTTGGAGAATTATCACATCAACTCCACTTTCAGAAAGATTCAGTTAGAGGCTTTTCAAACTAGATTTTCAGACAGTATTCAATTTTCCAGATGTTATATTTTATTAGTATTTTAGATGTTTTGAACCTTATGGCATTTCAGCCCATTATTCTGTATTTATTTCAGTATTATTGTTCAGTTCTCACAACGGATATCATTCATGGGTTAGCTTGTGATCCTTTGGGGTCGCAAGCACCGTGTAACATCCAGGGTACCGACTCGGGGCGTTACACTACATAACTCTTCTGCCTATTCTGAGCTATCCATTATAACCTATATTAAAGGACCCAAACTCTATCTAAAGACTCGCAATGAGAATTAGTACCACGGGGTCTAACCTTTGAAGTCTCAAACCAACTAATAGAGTACCGACAATGACTACCATACAACTCCTCAAAAGAGGTCATCTCGTTACTCTAATACGCTAAAGACAACTACTGCTCGTACTAACCTTCAAAATTCATAGCACATGTGCGGAGCATATCCTCTAAAACCTGAATAGTCTATATCAACTGACCATCAGTCTAGGGGTAGAAGGTTATGCTGAGGTCAATCCAAGTGCCCAACTTGTGACGACCCAAACCAGGGCTTCCATGATGGGTATCTCAAGTCCACCGGGGTCTTGAGACCACTCTTGTGCACCTAATCAAATAACACAATACCTCTAACGTCGAATGAATTCTGAATATATAGCAAGATAAGTTTAAGAAATAAAGGGTATGTATATAACCGACAATCATCGACCAGGAAAAACAACCGACCATCATCATCTAAGTCCATAGTAATCCAACAAAGCCTTCTAAAACAAGAACCAAAAACCACTCATGTTCGGGATATGACCCTGACCCTGACAGATGACAATGACAATGAAAATGATAATGTTAATGATTAAAAGTCTCAACTATAGTCTATGATAAGAACTAATGAAATGTCTAAGTCTTCCGAAGTATGAAAGCTCACCACTTTACCACAATGAACCGATGAACCGAGTTAATCCACCTAACTCTATGCAAGAAAAGTAGAGGTATGTCCCGTGCCTGCATCGTGTGAAGATACAACATCCAAAGATAGTTAGTAGGGTGAACACTAATATGTAACTAGGGGATAAGGATAACATAATGTTGTGATCAACAGTTCAAAATCATTCAAAACCAATGCACATGATCAAATGCATATTTATATATGTATATATATACATATATATATATCACATGCCGGGATAGGGAACAAAGCTTAACATACACTTTAAAACTTTAGCCTAGATTATGTAGCTCAACCATCATAATATAAGAAGGCATCCATGGTCTATATGGGGCTAGCTCTCCCCCAGATGGTAGGGCCCTAGTACTTGTAGCCGCACAAACCAGAGGGTATACATATGCACTATAGGGGACTCAAACCTCCTGGCATATCAAGGTGACACAAACACCAAATCATGTAGTATAATATGGGGGACTCGAACCTCCCAATCATATGAGAATATTAGAGGGGACTTGAACCACTCGGTCATTTAGAACCTCCCATCGGCAACCGCAGTTTCTAGTGTTGGCCTCTCGAGACCTCCACTTTGATGACTTATCTACACAACCCTCATTAAAGCCCAATTAAAATAATTAGCACATACATTATCAGTTATTGAACCATGATATACATTTAGGCATACATTATTGGTATCGTCATACCAACTATACTTGCAAGGTAACTTGAACATGCCACACTATTTACCATCAGTTGGGAAATCAAAATCCCCTTCGGTTTAATTATACATTAGCTTATGGAATTACACAACCCCATAAGGTTCAATTCAAAATCATTGTACTTCATTGACTTTTAATATTATGCAATAGTTCAAGGGTAGTTCACTATGCATGCTTTTTATATTAAAAACAAATTTCACAATATGGGGTTGGGGTCATAACCACTTCAAAAGTCACAAGTTTGGAAAATCACAATCTCTAGTTCATTAATCATTCCCATGCATCAATTTGATTTTAAAACCACCATTTAAACGTAACCCATACAGGGATAAACATAAAACCTCACATAAACAATAATTGTTCAAAACCCTCAACCATGTTTTCAAAACCAACATAAATATATCATGAACAATACTTTAAAACATATGCTTTTAACAAATTCACAATGAGGGAAGAGTAACATAACTAAAATACCAAGTTTCACAAAAAGAATTCAACCCTTGAGCCCTTGGATGGCCCACTTCTTGAAAACTATAAGTATGGCCGCTTGAGAGGATTTAAGTGAGATTTTAACGTGTTTGAGTATGTTGTGAATGAGAAATTATCTTTATTAAGTGCTTTATGAATGTGGAGTTTTAATTGGGTGAGAAGGGAATTGTCCAAAGGGCCCTCAATTTAAAACTGAAATTTAGTCATCAGTGACTACGGGTCACTACACGACTTGTATAGATTCATTACGACTAGTCATCACAAGTCGTAGTCAAGATAGTCTCCAAGTCACTCACAATATGTTGACCCTACGAGCTAACTAATATGACTCGTAATGGGACCCTACGACTCATAGGGTCCAGTCATAGTCAACCCAAAAACTATTTGGGGTATACACTTGACATCATACGATTTACACCCAACGACTCGTAACAAGTCCTTATGACTCTTAGTGAGCCACTCGTACTCAGAGAAGAACTTAGTCACACCCCTACTCGAGTACCTCTAGCTGCACCCCTACTATTTTATGCACCATATCTCACTGCTGATAAAGAAGTAGGTCTGAAAACATACTAAGAATAATCATTATCCATATAGACAAACTCATCACACACAAAACACCCTCTGCGGCTCAGTCTTAGGAGTTGCAACTGAACTAGGATAACTAACCTGACTTAATGTCTGACTACTCAAAGTCACTAAACCAGAAAACCTATTACCTGATCCCTGCAAAGCAGCCTGAAATATACTACCATAATAACCAGGGGACTCTCTACAAAAAATATATCTACTTTAAGAGGCGTGTCCACTAAACTTACCATGACGATGCACCTACTTAGTGCCTCACTGAGTAGCTTGGATAATAGACTCCGTCATCTTGGTATGCTCAATAACACTTTGAAAATATGCCCCTTAGACTACCATCTAAGTTGTAACCAATTGATAAGTACCATCTAATCCGTTTATAATCTTTCGAATCTACTCGAACTCGGTAAAAATGCTAGCAATTAAATACCTAGATAAGGTGTAAGAAGGAGCCTCATACTCAATAATAGTCATAGATCCCTACTTCAAATGATCAAGCATATTTTACAAACCTTCTTTAGAAATCCTTAAAAAACTAAGTCCAAGTCATAACAGGTGAAACCAAAGGTCTACAACTCAAATATAACCTCCACCAATATCTAGCCATATCCATCATCTAGTAGGAAGTATAAGTAACTCCATAGGACTCAAGGGATTTAATATTATGTATCTTCTCCTGGCAATCAATTAATATCTCATAGGCATCCTCACTAATTTCACCACTTAATTTGGGCAGACCTAAGTGAATAAATCTCTTAAACCTATTCTGATCATCAGAATACATAACTGTAACTGATGCAACAGAAGGAATAGTAAGTTTGGTCGGTTAGAAATGCATACGTGGGGGTACTATAGATGAAGGATGTAATCTTGAACTAGGAATACCATGATTAGATACTGGTACAAAAGGTGTAAAACCACTAGAAGTCTCAGGAATATCATAATTAAATGACGCTATAGATAATGAAACTTGTAATGACTTGATTCTATGAAATTTACCTTTTTATGTGCTCTAACTATTTTACCACTCCTCATAGTTTCTACGTGATGTTTATGGGGTAAGGGGGTAATTGGTGTGGTTTCCAATGCAATACGGAATGATTTATGTGAGTTTGTGGTTTTTAGGGGTTAAAAATGCCTTATAGTTAACTTCGATCAACATTTATTATTCTGTATGTCGGATGGAAAACAGACTATGCCAGCAGATCCAAAACATTAATTTTGGGTTGGTAGCATGGTTGGTATGATTTTATGGATTTTAGGTCTCATATTGACCCTTAGTTTAGAAAATTATGAAATTAGGTCTCGGAGGTCAATATTGTAAATTAGGTATCAAATTTAGTCAATTAGCATATTTTTTTTATCTACGCGGGATACTGAACGAATCTTGAAGGCTTGATCTACAACTTTGCATTTTAGAAAAGTTGTTGGTGCACCAACTATCTGGTGTAGTCGCTTTAGCAACCACGAGACCACTAAAGTGGTAGTTGCTTTAGAAGACTAGGTACCACTAAAGTGGAGTCCATTTAGGTGGTTGGGTTCCTCTTTAGTGATCATTCCACGCTAAAGTGGTGATGATTATTCGGTCAATTGATTACCTTAGCAGTCGACGCTAGGTTAGTATAAAAACTCATTTTCTCATTTTCTTATTGTCTCCTATTTTTGAGGTTTTGAGCTTTGGGTTAAGAAGATTTTGGATATATTCTTCCATTTTCAATCTTGGGTAATCTTCAAATGACAATTTTAATTATTTTACTTTGATTCTTTTCATCTAAAACCCATAATTTCGTAATTTCAAAAGTGAAATTTGGGAATTTTGGTCCGAAAGGCTTAAAAATGGTTTTTTTCCGAATTAAACCTCACCTTCAACCCCATTTTTTGGCTTTCTTCTATGGATTCCTTTAATCATGGGTAAGTCCTTTCTAAACAAAAACTCCAATTTCCCCTTTCTTTTCAAAAATCCATTTCGAGGGTCCATTTTGACCCCGACTCAAAAATTAGAACTATGGGTATCGTTGGATTTTTATAACATGTAGATTCTATATTTATATGTTTTAGTTGGTTTTGAGGTCGTTTGAGAGGGGAAGGTTCCATGATTGAAGGCTTGGGACTAGGATTTCATTATTTTAGGTAGGTTATGACTTAACTTTCTTTTAGACTAGGCTTGATAGTTAATATCTTATACAAAAGCATGCTATGGGTATATGAATGAATCATGAAATAGTATTATTACTGTTGTGCTCCCGTGTCGGGCTTATGTTGTTGTTATTGGTAGTTTGAAATGATAATTGCTATGTGTTTCCCATGTAGGGGTCTTATATCATATTGTTGGCTTTGTGTATAAATTTGGTTGTTTTGTTCCTGGTAAAATGCTTAAGTAGGGGTTTATGTGATATCAGTGATATATTACTTGCTTATTTCACTCTAACGGTGCATGGCTTATACTAGATCATGGATGGTTGACCTATTCAGTGGATTTTTAGATCACGTGTATATTGGTTGGATTTGAGATTTTTTTCTGATTTGGTTCTGAGATACATCCTCATATCATGTATACATTTATGAGACATTGGTACCATTATGGAAATACTGATTTTTGACAAAACTATGACACCTTTATAAAACCCTCTGTTGTAGCCCACGAGTCAAAGAGAAGATATGATATTGAGATTGGAATTGAGTGTTGAGATTGTATATGGGTTGCGAACCCCCTATGGGTCCTACCAGGAGAAGATGCTCAGTAGGTATATCAGAGGTTATGCAATAACCTCGGACATATCATATCATCATCATTATCATCCTCATTGTATTTCATATATTATACATATTTAATGTTGTGTTTTAATGTTTGATTTGATGTATATCTATTATGTATTTATTTTCATACTTGTATCTAGTTTATGTAATATATTTAAGCCATTAGTAGAGATGGTGTGAGCTACCATTTGGGACATTTTCTAATTACAGGTGATGTGCTCATAGTGTGTATTTATATACCTTATTTTTTACTTTGCTCAGCCGGCCTATGATACCTACTGAATATAAGTGGACTGTACTCATCTTGCTTGTGCCTTTTTGATACAGATCCAGGTTCGAGTATGCTGCATTGTAGTTGAGTTTGGGTGATGATTTGATACATTCTAGGTAATGGACACTCTATGCTTCTAGAGTTGACCTTTGACCTTTGACCTTATCCTATCTAGTTTATGTCTTATCTTGTATTCAAAGACAAACTTATGTTTTTTTTTGGATTATTAGATGTATTTTCAGTGTTTGATTTGTATGTAGGTTGTTCTTACACTGTGACACCACGTTTTTGGATGGTTTATGGTATTATTTTCATATTAGACTTCCACTACTATTGTATATGTATGGTTTGACTTTGTTCTAGAAGTCTTGCCTTGGGATTATGGTGTTATTTTCTTAATTTATATCTTATTTCATATTAGTTTGGTGATTGGCTTACTTGTCAAGGCTTAGTCAAGATAAGTTTTATCACAACCCTTAGTTTTTTGGTCATGACAAAACTACACTTAGGGCCAAAGAAATACCATGAATAGACGCTGGCACTAACGGCGGTACCATACTCAAAACTATAGGAACACTAGGTTTACTCAAGGGAACACCATCCAAATAATTCAATAATTAAATCAACAAACCCTTTAGAACTAGGGTAGCAATTGAACCCTACGGGACCTAACATAGCCCTGCATCTCCTATATGCTTAACCTCGGGCTCAAGGGAAACCCCCTAGCAGTACCTCTTATCAGGGAAACTCCTCATGTTCATTCTCTACCTCTAGTCCATCCACGACCCCTACCTTACCATTTAGTCTATCCCTATCCTCAGGTGTTGGTACAATATCCCTAACCCCTTGAGATTAGTTCTTACCATCTACATAGAAAAGAATAAAACATAACTTAAAAAATATGGTATGAATAATCCGCATGATAAGAAATCCAAACATAGAAGTTGTTTTAAAGACTTCTTATAGACTCTCTAAGATAGATATAAATGTCTATGTTTCAATCCACGAGACTCTACTAGACACCCTGCTTAGAGTTCTTTTACTATTGTATATGTATGGTTTGACTTTGTTCTAGAAGTCTTGCCTTGGGATTATGGTATTGTTTTCTTATTTCATATTAGTTTGGGTGATTGACTTACTTGTCAAGTCTTAACTGCGATAAGTGCCATCATGAACCTTAGTTTTTAAGCAGTGAAAAAATTAGTATCAGAGTCAGGTTCATTAGTCTCATCAGTGTAAGAATAAGGTGTCTAATAGAGTCTTGCATATCGATACATAGACATCTATATCTATCTTTGAGAGGCTAAAAAATATCTTTAGAAAACTTCTTTATTTTGTTCCTTATTATGTAGATCATTCATACCCTGTGTTCTAATTCGTGCTTCACTCTTTTTTGTGCAAATAGTAAGGAATTTCATAAGGCCAGGGATGCTGATCCATCATTCGATGAGAGAGTACAGTCTAGGGGGTGAGTTATGGGTCATGGATGTGCCTGAGGTAGAGGAAAGTCACGAGGATCTTCCCCTTCTAGAGGTAGTACTAGGGGAATCTCCCCTGAGCCTTGGGTTGAGAATGTTAGAGATATGGGACCTACTCAGGTTCCACAGAGTTTGTCTACTACGGTCTTGGATAGGTTAATGATTCATTTGCTAACTCATTTAGAGTGTATCCCTTTCAGCGTACCTGGTGTTCTTCCAACTCTAAGTATTATACCTCCATTAGAGCCAGAATTTATTTATGGTGTTCCTCTATCTTTGAGTGTTACACCTCTATCTGTGATAGAGTCTGCCTATGATGTTTTTTTGACTTCGAGTGTGGTTCCTCCAATGGTTCTGACATCTTCTTATGGTACTCCACAAACTCTGAGTATTTATAGGTATAGTTATGTCTTCTGATGATCAAAAAAGGTTTTAGAGATTCACTCGCTTGGGTCCATCAAAGTTCAGTGGTGTTGTGGGTGAGGATACCTTGAGGTCTTGATTGATTGTTGGAAGTAGTTGCATAACCTTGGATTACTTGAGACACATGGGGTTACTTACACTACCTACCAGTTGAGATGACTTGGGATTATTTTGCTGAGGCCTTTTTTGGACAGCTAGTTTGAGGCACATTTCCATGCTTTGTCCAAATATCCGATTCTAGTCTTGCCATTGAGTTTGAGAATATTTGTAAGTTTGTGAAGGGATTGTATATTTCACTTTAGTTGGTTACCAACCCAGATGGTTGTGTTAGCGGCATCATTTTAGAGTATAGTGGATCATGCGGAGATGATCGAGTCTATTACTTTAGCTTCTTAGAGAGGCTCCAAGAGGGTGAGCCGTCAGGGCTAGTTTAGTATTTACACTGCTCGAGGTAGAAATTTTAGAGGTTCCTATGAGTGTCATGGTAGACCAGTGCAGACAGCCTTGCAGGGTTCAGGTAGTAGGTCTTCTAGTTTAGTAACTTTGGGTGGTTGGGCATCGTTCTAGGTTAGTTGTTCAATGTCAATCGTAACTTCATGTATTGGGTCAATCCATAGAGATTGTATGTGCGTAATGAGTTTAGCCATGTGGAAAAGGATTGCCCCTTCCTTGTTTTCATAACTACTCCTATATCGATAGTGAGAGGTGACCCTCAAAGATGTAGAGGTACTACTAGAGTTGCGCAAGGCAAAGGTAGTGGTGCCCCCAGTGGTGGTCACATGGCTACATAATTAGTTAATGGATGTGGACAGTGCTGGATATACTTGACAGGCCAGAGGTAGAGGCTTTTGACACTATTATCATAGGTATCCTCTCCGTTTGCTTCAGATCTGTATCTGTGTTATTTGATTTAAGATTGACTTTCTTCTATGCGTCTATATATTTTGTTTTAGGTTTTAATTCTACTAGTGAGCCTCTTAGAGTTCCTATCTATGTATCCACCCTCGTAGGAGACTCTTTAGTGGTGGATCGGGTGTACCTATCTTGTATTTTGACCTTTGTTGGGCGTAAGACTTGGGTAGATCTGATCATCCTAGATATGGTAGATTTTTATGTCATCTTGGGTATGGATTACTTATCTCCTTATCATGCAATTCTAGACTGTTATGTTAAGACCGTTATTTTAGCTCCGCCCAGTATGCCAAGGATAGCTTGGAAGGGTGTGCTTTATTCGGGTCCCAAGAGAGTTAAATCCTTTCTACGTGCTCGTTGCTTGGTTGAGAGAGGATGTTTACTGTATTTGGAACATATTCGTGATACTAGTGTTTCTTCATTACCTTTTGTTGACACCCAATTTTTTCTATCCGTGCTTAAAATTAACGTCTTCAGGATTCCTGTCGTTAAAGGGCACAAAATATAATTTTCACATCTTTTTTACAATTATTGACAAATTATTGATAATCATCCTTACTTTAGAATTTTTATCAATTTATTGTAATATTTTTACTTTTCATAATTTATTAATAATTCTCCTTATATTAGTCTTTTTATCATTTATTATCATTTTTAACATTTTCACAATCATTTGCACACGTACACGACATGACATCACATTTTTTCGATGTTTTCAAATTAATCATATTTTTTTAATATTTTCAATATTCCTTACATTTTTCTATAATTACATATCAATACCTATAATTTGTACATTTTTACAGTCCACAAACGCTAAGTCGGATCAATTATTTTTATACAATATAATAATTCGATATCTTATCACATCCGACAATGATCACACAATAATATTTTGTTATATCTGACAACGACCACACAATAATGTCTTGTCACATCTGACAACGACTACTTAATGACACTATACTTTGAACAATAACTTTGTCTATAAGTCAAAAGGATGAAAATCCTTTGTCAATAACTTAAGGACCAAAGGATGCCCTAATATAAAAAGAGGAGACACCCATTTATCCATTGGATAATAAGGGGTACCATTTCTTACTATAAATAAGTGGTGGGGTTAATATTTTTCATACAATTCACCCCCACACAATAAAAAAATAGATTTTTCTACTCCCACACATTTTTTTTCCTTTTTTTCCTCTCTCAAATGCATATAATATAAAATATACAATACACATACAACATACAGACACATAAAATCTTTCCTCCTTTCCATTTGTCTCCCAAAAATACACCAAAAAATACACATACACAAAATACACTTCACAAAATCAGATTTGATCCCCCAGTTTCTCTCAAACTCATGTCTCTCTCTCTCTCTCTCTCAAAAACCCACCGTTGTCCACTTTCGGAGCTCCGATGAGTGAGCTCCGGCCTATATAACCACATGCCTCCCTTTCCTCTCTTTTCCCTCGCCAATCTACCGCCGTCGAAACTGAACGCCGGATGACCAAAAGTTCCACCTTCACAAAAGCATCCGTTGCCTCTTTTTAGCGAAACCCACTGGTAAACTTTGGTTAACCACCACTGAAACCCTCTCTCTCTCTTCTATTTTGATGCTGCCTAACCAAAATTAATCACGGACGAATGATCTCCCTCTTTCCATTACACACCACACCCACTAGATCATTCCTCTTTACCCCCAATAATTTTTAAAAATTACTTTTTTTAAAGATTTGTATGGCTTTTGTATTTCTGGCATTGCTCCGGTGAAACACCATTGAAGCAACACCGATGGTTTCTGCTACTTTATATTTTCTTTATCTTTGGTGAACTAATTCCTTTATTTTTTTGGTTAATGTGTTTATTTTTGAACAGATTGGGCTTGTGGTGATACAACAATCATTCACTATTTTAGATATTTTCTACACTTTTGGATCCGGAGTTTCTTGCTCTCCGACGCAGCCTTTTAAAATTGGCTAATCTTATTTGTGTTGCCCATTCTTTATTATATTTTTTTCCTTATTTTGGCATGCTGCTGGTACATTTAAGAATGACTTGCGATACTTTTGAGTATTTCATCAAGGTCTATTGTTGTTACTTTATTCATGACTATTTGGGTCATCTTTGAGACCTTTATCTAGATTTTGGTTGCTGCCATTTTGCTCTACTCGTGGCTATGTCTACCAATGGTTGGTTTGCTATTGTTTTTGCATTTGATGGACTGATTTCGGATGATTTTGTCCTTTACATTTTATTTAATAGAAAATATATGAGATACTACACTTTTGGCCGATGAAGAAATCTTTATAATATCACAACAACACAAAAGGTTTTACAATTTGTATCTTGGCAAGGCGATTTAGGATGGTCGATTAGTCGAGCAATCACTTCGTAGCCATGCCGCATCTAAAACTTAATCCTTGCCCACTTTGTAATAAAATTCTATATTTTATACACCACATATATGTACGTGTACACATAGTTTCATTTACTTTAGTGATTATCTGTTTATTTTTAATACTTCTATCAAACATTTATACATGTTTTCGGTAACACATCCCGAAGTACTATTTGAAAGAGAGTCCCGAGATTTATGTTTATAGTTCTCGTCTGTACGATTGTACATAAAGATAAAAATATAAAACTTTACTTTTGGTATGTCGGGTGGAGACATTCTTTATTTACATATTCATTAACGTATGTTTAGTCAAAACTTAGGCCGTCAATATTTACACAAACACATGAAATTAATCAATTAATTCACACATTTACATCATAAATATTGTATAGTTTTTTCTTTTCAAGTTAAATCTTTATTTTTCGCTCCATAATTTCGATCAAGTAGATAGTATTATTTGTAAAATACTTTCTCTTTTTATTGTACATAAAAGATACTTTCCTTTTCATACGTCACAAAATACTTTTCCTTTTCACATGAAATCTGTATATTTTTATCCATACTTTTACACATTTTCATAAATATAAGTTTTTTTATATACTTAATATACATACACCTTTACAATATTTTAAATATTTATACTTCCTCCCTCATTGATAAATTTAGTCTAGTCAGGTACCACATTTGTAGATTTTGAAGGGTGCTTAATCCCTTTCCTTTGAAATAATTTGAACCCTTACCTAGAATCTAAATTGGTTTTTACAGACTAAAATATAAGTCATATGTGTTAATAAATAAATAGGTTTCCTTATTTTCCTTAAAAATTAGGTGGCGACTCTGTACAAAACTTTAATTCTTTTAGAGTTTGTAAGTCATGTTTTGCTTAACCTTGGTAAAATAGGACACGACAGAATGATGACTCTACTTGGGACTAACTACAGGTTTTAACCATGATAGACTCAATTTTTCAATTGAGGGAGGTATTTTACATTTTTACATATACTAATTATCAAATTCTTTGATTCTTTATCTGTTATACTCATAAATTCTTTACTATATTTGTACATTGTAAAAACTGCTACATATTATTTTTTACTTTATTTAATCATAAATCACAGTTCCATCGAGTCTTTGGCCATTCACATCACATACTATGGTTCACATAGGATGTGTGTGTGTATGTGTGTGTGTGTGTCTTACACTCCCCCCGACCTTCTTTGAATTTCATAGTTTCAGAATTAGTGCATTTAAGTTAGTGTGACTTCTCACAATTATTCAGTCCCTCTCTCGACTATTAGGAAAAATCCTATTCTAGAAATAGGACATGCCATATACAAATTCATAAATAGGTTTGAACTAAGTTTTGACCTGATTATTTTCCTGACAAGATATGTAGGCAGTCCTGTATTAGGGTTCGGTCTCTTCACCATTTCAGAATAATTTCTTCGGTATTCAAATTGGGGTAATTTTTTAGAACAATTCAAAGATTCTCTTAAAGGGTCTTCAAAGAACGCAAATAAATAACTCCTCAAATCCAAATATCAACAACATTAGTGCCTAGCCAGCCTACCTTCTGATCCTCACCCGACTTTGATTCAAAAATACCTAGCTTCTTTTATTGAATGTCATAAACCATTAAACTTATAGGGTATCAATTCCTAATTTCAAAAGCAAGGGTTTAATACTCTTTCAGTCATAACAATATTTCCAACTGCGGCAAAATAAGATCATAACTTCTTCAATGTCTGACCTTCCCAATATTATCGATATATTGACGTAGTTTCAAAACATTCCTCATGCTTGACATCCGTCCTCTCGATTGTCTGATCAAAATAATTTTGATGCTACAAGCAATTCCTTCCTGATTGTCTTTCATATTATTTTCAAGGATGACAATCACTCTTGTACATTCATACATGCTATATACAAATTTACAAATTCCCCTGAACTACGTAGACCTGATTATTGTTTTCACAAGATACATAGGCAACCCTCATTCGAGTTCAGTCTCATTCTTGTTCTAAATAAATAAAAAAATATAATTTTGACTTGGTTAGTACCAACACAGTTAGGAGTGTCCATAAGAAGGAACAAATTGGTATGATAAAGAGGACTGACTTCACAGTAAACCATAGATTCTTTTATACCTTTTAATCAAACCCGAATAACACTTGAAAAATTCTCTTGCATACGTCTAAGACAAGAATGAAGCCAACCTCATTGTTTTAAGTGCATTGTGTGGTGAGCTTTAGATTAGTTCATTGCATTACATTATTGATCTAGAACTTGGCCTAAATATATGTTGAGGTAAAATTCTGAGTTACACTTGGTTTGGGAAAGGATTGCTGGACTTCTTTGACCCGATTATGCCTTCCCAACCAACCGAATAACATTAATCCCTAGCATTTCCCCCTTTGGGCCTGAAAAATTTTCTTTGAATAGCCACATCTGACCCTATGCCTTTTGAGTGCTTACGTGCACTATCCCTCTCTTGTCTTACCTCCTTGAGCACACTAAATATGTGCAAATTGCTAACGAATATTCAAGATCAAAGCTACCAAAAGCAAAAGATATAGAGTCCCAGAAAAATGAAAATAAAAAGATGACTTCAAAAAAGAAGCAACCCCCCCCCCCCCCCCCGAACAAAGAAAAAAAGAGATAACTCAGACAAAGATGGAGAATCATCATAAAAAAATAAAGAAAAATAAAAAAATACATTTATTGAAAAGAAAGGGGGGAAAACTCCAGCATAAGATTCAAAAGAAGTTGAAGCAAACGGACAACGAAGCATAACAAGGATCAAGTGTCAAAGCACAACAAATGTCAAAAGTATAGAAATAGTGCAACACTCATCGAGGAATTAGTCACTCTCATCCCAAATATCATCCTACCCATCCCCAAGACTACACTATAAGACGATAACAAGTCCTACAAGTTCTTATTCTAAGTGTTCTCACATTAGTGGATACTTATATGCATGTCAAGCTTATGGTATCACAATTTCATTCATTGAACTTCTTTCTGAGTGTGAGTGTATATATCTGGATATCTCAAAATTCAAACAGAAAAGTACTCAAATAGGTGTGAGAATGAGACATTTTTTTTGTAGAGGACACTTGAAACATGAGGATAGACATAGTTCAAAATCTTCATTTGAAGCAAGATGAATAAATCTTGTTGATACTTAGGTATTTCTGAGGTACCATTTGAAGCTATTGGAGTTACCCTGAAATCAATCTCGGTTAGCTAAAAAAGAGATGGGGAAATTGTTATACACACTACTAGTTGTTGGTACCTACTGTAGTCTTTTCCTTTCAACATTCTTACAAAGAAAATACAAAATAATCTTCTGCATTTTCACCTTTCAACATTCTTATAAAGAAAATACAAAACAATTTTCTACATTTTCACCTTTCAATATTTCACACAAATAAAATACAAAACAATCTTCTGCATTTTTACCTTTCAACATTTCTTATAAAGAAAATATAGAACAATCTTCTACATTTTACCTTTTCACATTTCTTACAAATAAAATACAAAACAATCTTCCATATTGTCATCTTTCTACATTTCTTACAAATAAAATACAAAGCAATTTTCTGCATTTTTCACTTTTCACCATTTTTTGCAAATGAAATACAAAATTATTTTCTTTCTTTCTCATAACATTCACCTTCAAATGCATGCATTTCACTTTTCATTCAAGGCGCCCAACTCTAAATACGACAGTTAGTTTTTGCTTTCAAGAACATACCTACACGTCATGCATTACACTTTTCATTCAAGGCGTCTGATACCACACGGTATCTATAAGCTCAAAATAGTCCATAAGTGACCTGCAATGACCCACAAACACCCGTAACAAGCAAGACACAAAAACATACAAGGAAGCAAACATAAACTTAATGATAAAGAAGATAGATAACTTGACACAAGAAGAACATATAAAGTAGTAACTAAAGAGTATATTAAACTATAAAACCCTTACAAAACACGTTAACAAGCACAAAGTTCTTACACAAACCCAAGAGGAACTCGGTTCACTCAAGAACTCACGTTTCTAGCCGATACACAACACAAGTAGAACCTTTACTTGTGATGTCAAGTGTTGGTGGTCTATTCTCTCTTGAGAGGAATGGTGTTTCAATATTACAACTTTGATATAAATGAACTAACTAAAGACAATATGACTAAAAGGATCCTATAAATAGTCTATTACAAAAGTCATGAGGAAATAACCCTTCTACCCTTAATGAAAGGGGCGGGTTTGGGATGAAAAAAGTGGACAGCTTTGGTGTGTTTTGTAACACCTACGGAAGTCCTCACATGTCAATACATATACTCCTTTGGTCGACTCCAATACATGCTCCAATACGTCCATTTTTATAAACGTGCCTTGAAGCCTTTGTAGTTCCCGAGCTTGGCTCTTAGTGATTGGTTTCGAGCCCATGATACCCGTATAATCCTCTCCATCTTTAGAGGAGTTTGAAGTCAAACTCACGGGTTCTTCATCTTCAATGGAATCAATTCATGAGAGATCATACACGTTGAACGTGTTATGTACTTGATATTCCGGAGGTAAATCTATCTTGTAAGCATTATTGTTGATCCTTTCAAGCACTTGGAATGGACCATTACCTCTCGGAATCAAATTAGCCTTTCTTTATGTGAGAAATCTATCTTTTCTAAGGTGTACCCACACCCAATATCTCGTCTCAAGCACAAGCTTTCTCCTCCCTTTGTTGACTTTTTTGGCAACCTCTTGTTTTTTCTTCTCAAGCCACAACCTCACCTTCTCATGCAATCTTTTCATAGATTTCGACCTCTTGTTTTCATATAAGCTAACAGCAACATCACTTTTCAATGGAGTTATATACAAGGGGGTTGAAGTCGTTGACACATTCAAAGGGCATTATGTCCGTACTTGAATGGATCACCCGATTGTCAGCGAATTCAATTAGTGGCAGGTGATCTTACCAAGATTTCAACATAACTTTAACCATAGAACATAGCATAGAACCCACTGTCCTATTCACTACTTCCGTTTGGCCATCAGTTTATGGGTGGAAAGACGTGGAAAACAACAACTTGGTACCAAGCCTACCCCATATTGACTTCCAAAAGAGACAAAGGAACTTTGAGTCCCTATCACTCACAATGGTTCTTGGGATTATATGCAATTTAACAATATTTTCAATAAACAAAGAAGCTACACTAGTTGCATCTTTACTATTTAAGCAAGGAATAAAGTGTGCCATTTTGGAGAAACGGTCAACAACAACAAAGATACTATCCCGACCCTTTTGAGTCCTTGGCAGCCCCAACACAAAATACATAGAAATATCAAACCAAGGACGTAAAAGAGTGGGAAGCGGGGTGTACAACCCGTGAGAAAGGATCCTAGACTTAGAACTCCTACAATCCATGCATTGGCCACAAACTTTTATAACATCCTTGCGCATCCTTGGCCAATAGAATTGTTCCTCTAATATTCCGAGAGTCTTATCAACTCCAAAATGACCCATGAGACCGCCATTTTGTGCCTCCCTCACAAACAACTCTCTCCATGAGCTAGAGGGTACACACAACTATCTTCCCCAAAATAAGTACCCATCAAACATGACATAGGGGGTAGAATCCAAATGCCTTATTTCCCTCCCCACGACTTCACTTCCCTAAAGATAGGAGCGAAGTAAAGGTCCTTGGGGTACAAATACTTGAGGCTTTCAAACCCCATTAACTTAGCGGACAAAGAAGATACAAGAAAATATTTTCTAGACAAAGCATTGACTACCACATTATCCTTACCCCTTTTGTACTGAATCACATAGGGAAAGGTTTCAAGAAACTCAATCCATTTGGCATGCTGCTGGTTAAGTGTATCTTGTGCCCGAAGGTGATTCAAGGATTCATGGTCCATTCGGATCATGAATTCCTTGGGCCAAAGATAGTGTTGCCAATTACCTAATGCTCTAACCAAGGAATACAAATCTAAATCATATGTGGAGTAGTTTAGAGTAGCACCTTTGAGCTTTTTTCTAAAGTAAGAAATAGGCTTAATTTCTTGCATCAAAACAACTACTATGCCAACCTTGCTAGCATCACACTCAACTTCAAACGTCTTGTCAAAGTTAGGCAATTGTAACAACAGTCCCGAGATGAGGATAGCTTTCAAGGCCTCAAAAGCCTTAGCTTTCTCATCACCTCATTTAAAGGGTTGGTCCTTTTGGATTATCTCGGTCAAGGGGGTGGCAATGGTGCTAAACCCTTTGACAAACCTCCTATAATACTTGCCAACTCGTGGAAGATTCATACTTTACCAATGGTTTGAGAGGTTAGATAATTTTTAATGGTGGTTATCTTAGAGTCATCAACCTCTACCCCCTTTGAACTTACAACAAATCCCAAAAACATAACTTTATCAACACCAAAAGAGCATTTTTCAATATTATCATACGACTTCTCTTTCCTAAGTACATCAAACATACTCTTTAGGTGCAATACATGTTCACAAAGGGACTTACTATAAGCCATGACATCATCGAAGTAGACAACCACAAACTTTTCAATAAAAGACTTCATCACATGATTAATTAGCTGCATAAAGGTACTAGAAGAGTTGGTAAGACTGAATGGCATGACCATCTATTCATATAGACCAAACTTTGTATTGAATGCAGTCTTCCATTCATCACCCAGTTGCATTCGGATTTGGTGATATCCACTCTTAAGATCAACCTTAGAAAACACACAAGATCCATTTAGTTCATCAAGCATATCATCTAACTGAGGAATAAGATGATGATACTTTACCGTAATTTTTTATGGCTTGTCAATCCACATACATTCAGAATGATCCATCCTTCTTCCGTACTAGCAGCACCGAACGCCCATGGATGCATGCTTTCCTTAATATACCCTTTGCTGAGGAGATCCTCAACTTGTCATTAAAGTTTATTTGTATCCATAGGGTTGCTTCTATAAGATGGCTTGTTTGAAAATTATGACCCTGGAACAAAGTCTATTTGGTGCTCAATACCTCGAAATGGAGGTAGTCCTTGCGGCAATTCACTAGGGAACACATCTTCAAATTCCTGCAAAACGTTTGAAATAGAAGATGATATAGGGGAAGTGGATGGGTTAGCATTCAAAACATGAGCCAAAAGTAATATAGGAGTGGTATCATCATACTCTTTGAAGAGGTCTCCCTTACGAGCCAACATTACCATCGAATCCCTACCCTTCAAGGCCGAAAATCCATATTCTCCCTCACCCTTCCCACTCTCAGGTTCAATACCCCTTCCCTCGAGTTCCCTTTTTTTTCCTTTCCCTTTCAAGCCCTTTATTTATTGGTGAGCGTCACACACTTATGATGGTGAAAGTGGTCAGAGGTGGTACTTCCGACTCTTGAACTCAAAAGAATATTAATTAGTTTGGCCATCATGCTTGGTCGACCTATCATATTGCCATGGACGACCCAATAAGAGGTTACAAGCTTGCATTGGAATGATGTCACAAAGTACCTCATCTTCATAGTTTCCAACTTTGAACCGAATCACTACTTGACGGGTTACCTTCAATTCTCCATATTCGTTCAACCATTACAGCCTATACAGACTTGCATGCGGAGTAGTTGGCAAATTCAAGTATTCCACCATTGCGACACTAGCCACATTAGCACAACTTCCACTATCAATAATCAAGGAGCACACACTCTCCTTAATAAGACACTTAGTATGAAAGAAGTTTTCCTGTTGGCTTAGATCATCCAATGATTTGCTAATCATAACTCTCTGTACCATATAATTAGGTACTTCAAGTTCACTCTCTTGAGGAAAAACCTCTTCCTCATTATCATCATTAGGCCTCTCGTCCTCTCCTTCTTCTCCATCTTGAGAGGCTTCATTATTCTCAAATATTTCAAGTCCCACTTCTTCCCCCAATAAATACAACTTCCCTTCTTTCAATATCATATTTCTTCAGTTAGGACACTCACTAGCTTTGCATCCCCACCCATGGCATTTGAAGCATTGGAATCCCTTGGAATTGGAAGTAGTGTTTGGCTTACCTTCATACCATGAAGAAGGATATTGAGAAACCTTGTTCATGGGTTGGGGGCATTGGATGGTTGATGTTCGGACTTGTTCCACCCCGAAGTTGATGGGCTCACTTACTTCCCCTTGGTCCAACTTGAGGACCCTTGGTCCAACTTGAGGACCCTTGGTACACCTTGGTTTTGTATGTTGACCTCTTTCAATCTCTAAAGTCTCTTGGAAGATCCCTTCAATAGTTTCAAACTTATGAAGTGTCATGTGAGTAGAGATTTCCTTGTTTAGGCCGATCTTAAATCGAATAATATCGTGGCACACTTTCTTCCCTCTATGATCAAGTTTCAAGATGAGTTGTTGAAACTCATCATATTAAGCTACCACCCTCTTGTTCCCTTGCTTCAAGTTATTTAATTTTGCAAGGAGTTCATGTTGATAACTCTTGGGAAGGTATTTTTGTCTCATAAGGTACCTTATCCGATACCAAGGAGGGGGTTTCCCTTTAATCAAGATGTTGCCAAAATGTTTGACATACTCTCACCACATGGTAGCATATCCCTCAAAATGAGAAATGACATAACAACTTTTCTTCTCTTCCGTGAGATCGTTCACTTGGAAGACCCTCTTGAATGCGGATTCCCATGCAAGAAACTCTTTGAGATCACTTTATCCCTTCAAGATTGGAAGTCCCATTTTGATAATGTTAAGGCCTACATCCCTCTCTCTAATACCTTGGCCACCTAAACCCTCAAGTCCACGGTTTCCCCTTGGATCCATCCTTCTACCTCTCATCCCATCTTCCATCAAATAAGGATCATCATACATTCCATACCCTCCCCTATGGTCCTTCCTCATATATCCCCCTTATTGCATTGGCGGGTTTTGGATATTTGGAATTTGGTATGGTGGGTTTGCATTTAGTGGATGAGGTATTTGGTTTGGAGGATTTTGGTTTGGAGGATTCGGGTTTAAGGGTAGAATTTGGGTTCCAAGTCTTTCATGTGGGACTTGGTGGAGCGGGGAATGTATAGGTCCATCAAGGTCTTAGCTTTGGGAGTAAAGGTTGGCTTGATATATGGCATTCGGTGGATACAATCTTTGGTGCATGGTTTCATGGGTAATAGTTGGTAAGGCATTTTGAGGAGTTGAGGGTCGGGAACTCTTTTGGATTTCCACCTTATCCATCCTTCCACTAATCGAGTCACTTACGATCCCAACTTCTAAACCGTAGCACTCACCCTAGCTACGTCCCAAGACAAGGCCTCAAGACTAGCCATGAGGACATTCATAACATTATTATCCACAGATAGAGAATTGGAAGTTTTGGGCTCCATTTGTAATTGTACCTATGAAACAAGCATATGTTAGTTCAAAATACGCTCACACACTCTTCACACTTGGCTTCCTCACTTGGTTATTCAAGTATTGTAAGCCGGCTATCAACTTGTGAGAACTTGGGAATGACTCTACGCTTGAGTTGGAGTGGATTTTGGTTTGAAGACTCAAAGAAGTTTTGTATGCTCTTGAAGCAAAAACAACTACGAATTATAAACGAACAAAGCACCATAAGTAACGCTTAACATAAAAGAAGTACTCAAAAACTAGTTCACAACTTAGTAGGTTATTACTGGTTGTCAACTAGTATAGGAGCCAATGAAATGAAACTAATGGAGACAAGGAAAAAAACTAGGATTTTCCAAGAACTTGAGTGTTGTTGTTGGCGTGGACCCCAATTTTTTTTTCTTTTTGGTCGTTGGTCATATTGTTGTAGTTGAATTATGATGTTTTTCAAACTTGAGTTGTTCAATCTCTCTCCATGATGATGAATTTTTGGTTGTAGTGTAGGAGGACAAGGATTTTGACTCTATTTTCAAGAGTCAAAAGGTTTCCATCAACTTTTCACCAACTTGCACTAATTTGGCAAAACACCTTTTTGTAGTAGCCTTGTCTCTTTCCTCTTTTGGATCTTCTTGAAAAGTGTTTGTCACCCTTTTAGTAACTAAACTTTTGGGATGCCCTTTGTTTCTTTACCACTTTGGTGTTGTCTTGAAAGTTTTCCCAAGACAAACACAAGGCCTTTCCTCTCTCTTCTCTTTTCAAAATCAAACAACTCCTTTTATTAAACACTATTTCAAGAATATTAGGAACAATAACAAGAACAATATGAATAATAACAACCTCTTAGTTGTCCACCCTTTAACAACACTTTGACAAGAGCTCAAATCTTGGACTTTAGACTCAAGGAGTGTTAGTGAAAAACAAGTAAAATCACACCTGAACCTAGACACCTTTCTCAGCCCAATACAATAACAACAACAAAGTTGCCTCGGCTAAGAACAAGACACTCAACTTTTTTTTTTCTTTTTAACTAAAAGAGCCCAAGATTGGTAGTGTAAGAACACGACCAAACTCGCTATGATACCAAATGATACCACACGGTATCTATAAGATCAAAACAGTCCACAAGTGACCCGAAATGACCCACAAACACCCGTAACAAGCAAGACACAAAAACATACAAGGAAACAAACACAAACTTAATGATAAAGAAGATAGATAACTTGACCCAAGGAGAACATGTAAAGTAGTAACTAAAGAGTATATTAAACTGTAAAACCCCTAAAAAACAAATTAACAAGCACCAAGTTCTTATGCAAACCCACGAGGAACTTGGTTCACTCAAGAACTCACATTTCTAGCCGATACACAACACAAGTAGAACCTTTATATAAGGCCCCAAAAGTTTCCAAGTTAAAATTTATCCCTAAAAGTATCAAGCATGGCCTTATAGAGTGAATTATACTCAAATACCTATGGAATTCCTTAAATTTTAACTTTTCATTACGTAGGTGACTGAATAAGCTTTCCGTTAATATAAGATTCGTCCAAAATGAACACCCGGTGAGGGAGTTATAACTATTTTATGTGCTAGTCGTAAAACATCGTCATTCAGGTGTTTAGCGCATCACGAAGGATCCTAATTTTGCATTCGTCAATTTTCAGTGAGACTCCACGATCATGGCGCATCACGGAGTAAGATAATTTCCCAATTGGCATTTTCCAGTGAGCCACTGTGATTGTGGCTCGTCGCGGTGGCCCGTAAAATCGGGCTCTAATTATATTTTTACTCCGTCTCATTAGGGGTAAAAATGATACTTATCCAACCCCTTATCATCTCTAACATGGGGTTTAATCCCAAGAACACCAAAGTAAGTTTATTTTCATCAAAATCTCTCAAGAAACTCCATTAGGGTTTCAGACTAAAAATCCTCATAGCTCAAGATTTAACCGAGGGTTTTAGAAGATAATGGGAGATTTGGAATCCTCGCATCGTAGGGTCCAAGAATCATCCATTTACTTTCTAAAATAGAGGTACGTGGGGTTGTCCCAAATTTCATGGGCATGATTTTTGAAAAGAATTTACAGAAGACCTTACTATCTATACGTATACATATGGTTTTAAAAGTGGGTCTTTGTTTTAATATCAATAACATATTTTGTGATATGGTTTTGAAAGAAATATTGAAATATCATGGGGTTGTTGGCTTGCATATATTTCAATTGTTGAATTGTGAACATGTGATCTAAATTTCGAAAAGGTGCGATGTATATGAATTGTGAATTCTTTAAATCCCCCATGATAATGTTTTATACCCCACACTATACTTGTGTTAAACCATCGAGAGCATGAGTTTTTGCAATTGACACGATATTACTCATAAATGATAAAGTTTCTTGAAACTATTACATATTGAGAACCATGGTACATGTGTTTGATGTGTGTGAAAGTTTTATATATGTGAGGTTGTAAATGGCATAAAAAGTTAAAGAATTGATGTGGTACTGTGACTTGCGAGTCAATGGTATGAAGATACCATATAAATGTATGCCATGATAGAGTTAGAGTTTGATTTAAGAGAGTTAGATCGTTACACGAAGAAAGTACGAGTTGAAAGACTCTATGTTAGAAACCGTGATTTGCCGATACGGGATTATGGTACCATGCTTTGTGATCTTGTGTACCTTGATTCATGTCATCCCAAATTGGGACTATGGTTAGGTTCCCTTCTTTGTGATCTTGTGCACTACCAAGACATGTTGACTTGATTAGGGATTTTGGTACCCTGCTGTGTGATTTTGCGTGTCCCCCTTATAGATACTCCAATCTTTGTGAAAAACTTGAATTGGGGGCTTGGACGCCGAGTCAAGGGCTGATTCTATATAACCCATGGAATTACAGATTGTAGGGTGTACCATCTAGCTAAAAAGTAAGACAAAGAGTGAGTCATGGTTTCAAAGAAATGTTTCAAAGTCTTTAAAATGCCCATGTGATTTCTTACTATATGATATGTTTATGAAATATTTTAAATTGCTCTCATATATGTTGATTATAAATGACTATTTTGGATTAGATCTATGTACCAGTACATATGTATTGACCCCCTCCCCCTCCAACCTCTCAGATTCTGAGGCACAGTTTAGGGGTCAAGATAAGTAGTAGATAATTCAGACAACATAAGAGATTGTGCAGTGGCGAGCCTTCTATATTACGAAAGACCTAATGTCTTACAGATATTCATCATTCTACAGTTCTGGTCTACTGGGGGCCTTGTCCCAGACTTCAGATAGTATTGTTTTGAGATCTAGTAGAGATTTCACAGACTGAGTCAGATGTTATTTAGATATTGTTGGAGTTTTCCTTCATTGTTAAACTAATTTCAGAGTATGACCATGTTTCCGTATTCGATTTATAATTCCACATTTTTCTTTTATTATATGAATGTTGTGTACGATTACCAGATAGAGTAGGACATCCGGGCCTTCATGGGCCGGATGTCTGTCATGGCTAGGCCCTAGTTCGGGTTGTGACACTTTACTTGTGATGTCAAGTCTTGGTGGTCTACTCTTTCTTGAGAGGAATAGTGTTTCAATATTACAACTTTGATATCAATGATCTAACTAAAGAGAACATGACTAAAAGGATCCTATAAATAGTCTATTACAAAATTCATGAGGAAAGTACCCTTCTACCCTTAATGAAAGGGGAGGGTTTGGGATGCAAAAAGTGGACAGCTTTGGTGTGTTTTGTAACACCTATGGAAAGTCCTCACATGTCAATGCATATAATCCTTTGGGACGCTCCAATACATGATCCAATACGTCCATTTTCATAAACGTGCCTTGAAGCCTTCGTAGTTCCCGAGCTTGGCTCCTAGTGATTGGTCTCGAGCCCATGATACCTGTATCAGCATCCACCTCTAAATGGAGGAAATTGACTATCCTTTTCAAGATCTCGTATTTATACAAACATTTTGCTTTTATGTTAGGTGTTCTCTTTCTAATTTTTCTATCTTACACTTCCAAAGCCCTACTAGTTGAGAGGGTATTATCTTTCAAGTAGCTCCGCCAACGAGAGCTCCTAATTCCAATAGCTCTGCTAGTCAAAAGGAAATTACCTTTCAAGTAACCCCGCCAATCGAGAGGCTATTACTCTTTAAGTATCCTCACCAGTTGAGAGCTTTTACATTTCCATAGACCCACCAGTCGAGAGGCTATTACCTTTTAATTGCTTCGCCAGTCGAGAGCTTCTTTATTTCAATGGACCTACCAATCTAGAGGCTATTACCTTTCAATAGCTCCGCCAGTCAAGAGCTCTTACATTTTTAATAGCCCCTCTAGTAGATAGGATACTACTTTTCAATTGCTCTGCTAGTTGAGAGCTCCTTTATTTCAAAAGCCCTGCATGTCAAGATACTATTACCTTTCAATCGCTTCGCCAATCGAGAGATTCTTTATTTCAAAAGCCTTGCCAGTCAAGAGGCTATTACCTTTCAATTGCTCTACCAGTCGAGAGCTTTTTTTTCAATAGTCCCACTAGTCGAGAGTCTATTATCTATCAATTACTCCGCCAGTTGTGAGCTCTTTATTTCAATAGCCTAACTAGTCGAGAGGCTATTACCTTCTAGTTGTTCCACCAATCGAGAGTCCACTAGAATTCAATCACCTCACTAGTTGATGACCTTAGTATTTATAGACAATTAAGGATGGCCATTGACATCAGTCTCCGTAGACAATCAGAGATATCAGGAACTAAGTTCCCAAAAGAAAATCGGAGGACTCTACTACAATCAACATCAGTCTCTATAGAAAATTGGAGATGTCATAAAGTCATTGTAGATAATAAAAGACATCATCAATCAACATCAGTATTCGTAGACAATTGAAGACGACAATCAACATAAGTCTTCATAGAAAATTGAAGACAACAATCAACATCAGTCTCCATAGACAATTAGAGACATCATGAATCAAGTCCCCGTAGACAATCAGAGACGTTATTCATGCTCAAATCCTCGTAGACAATAGAAGACATCACATAATCATGCATCTTTTTCAACCAAAAAAATAATTCAAAACAACAAGACATTTTTTCAAACTCCATTCAAAAAGCCAAATATTAGTCATAAATTATACATTGGGACAAATTTTGACAACCACCTCAAAATATTTCCTACTTTCTCTATCGAACTATATTGACCTGATTCTCATGACACTCGAGATATGTAAGAAGCTCTATGTAGAGTTCGGTCATCACAATCCCATAATCATTCTTTCTCCCTAATAAGTACAAAATCTTGCATCCTAGCATCTCATAGCCTGATAATGGGGCAATTTCAAAAGGAGCATCGGGAATAAGTGAGCACTTTTATTCCTAAATAGTCCTCCTCTCAATAATCATTCCACATGATCATTCGCCTCTAATAACATGGCAAGAGGCAATCTGCCTGTTCTTTTGAATTACACCCGACCTGATCCTCATACAACTTGAGGTATGTAGGCAACTCTAAATTAGAGGTCGGTCGAATTTTCATCAAAATTTAATTATTGTCGAGCAAAATTGGCTACACATCAATATTTTTATTTGAGGACTTCTACATCATTCTCAAACGAATAGGGGCAAATGTTGACACCCAATTTTTATTCTCTGTGCTTAAAATAATATCTTCAGACTTTTTGGTCGTTAAAGGGCACAAAATATAATTTTTATATTTTTTTTACAATTATTTACAAATTATTTATAATCATCCTTACTTTAGAATTTTATCAATTTATTGTCATATTTTTACTTTTCATAATTTATTAATAGTTCTCCTTATATTAGAATTTTTATCCATTCATTATTTTTTTTAATATTTTCACAATCAGCTGCACACGTACAGGACATGACATCACATTTTTATAATATTTTTAAAATAATTACATTTTAAATATTTTCAATATTTGTTACATTTTTCTATAATTACATATCAATACCTATAATTTGTACATTTTATACAGTCCACAAATGCTAACTCAGATAAATTATTTTTATACAGTATAATAATTTGATGTCTTATCACATCCGACAACGACCACACAATAATGTCTTGTTATATTTAACAACGACCACACAATGATGTCTTGGCACATCTAACAACGACTAATCAATGACATTATCTTTTGGACAATAACTTTGTCTGTTGGTCAAAAGGATGAAAATCCTCTGGTCAATAACTTAAGGACCAAAGGGTGCCCTAATATAAAAAGAGAGGATAGCCCTTTATACATTGGATAATAAGGGGTACCATTTTTTACTATAAATAAGTGGTGGGGGTCAATATTTTTCATACAATTCACGCATACACACATTCACCCGCACACTGAAAAGTCAAATTTTTTTACTCCGACATATTTTATTTTCTTTTTTCCTCTCTCAAATACATACACAATAAAACACACAATACACATACAAAATACACACAAAAAAATCTTTCTTCCTTTCTATTTTTCTCACAAAAATACAGAAAAAATACACATGCACAAAATACACTTCACAAAATCAGATTTGATCCCCCATTTTCTCTCAAACTCACGTCGCTCTCCCTTAAAAACTCACCATTGTCCACTCCCGGAGCTCCGACGAGTGAGCTCCAGCCAACAGAACCACATGCCTTTTTTTCCCTTCGCTAATCTGTTGCCATCAGAACTGAACGCCAGATGGTTGAAAGTTCCACCTTCACGAAAGCATTCACTGCCTCTTTTCGGCAAAACTCGTCGATAAACTCCGGTGAACCGCCACTGAAACCCTGTCTCTCTCTCTTTTATTTTGTCTCTACCTAGCCGAAATTAATCATTGGCGAGTTATCTCCCTCTTCCCGTCACACACCACCCTACTGGATCGTTTCCCTTTACCCCCAACAATTTCTAAAAATTACTTTTTTTTGTAGATCTGTACGGCTGTTGTATTTACGATATTGCTCCGGTGAAACATCGTTGAAGTAACATTGATGGTCTTCTCTACTTTATATTTTCCTTATCTTTGGTGAACTGATTCCTTTATTTTTTTGGTTATTGTGTTTATTTTCGAACAGATGTGGGGTTTGTGGTGATACAACAATCATTCATTATTTTAGATCTTTTCTACATTTTTGGTCTCTCATTCTCCGATGTACCCTTTAAAATTGGATAATCTTTATTTGTGTTGCTCATTTTTTATTATGTTTGTTGCCTTATTTTGCATGCTGCTGGTACATTTGAGAATGACTTGTGATCTTTTTGAGTGTTTCATCAAGGTCCATTGTTGTTGCTTTGTTCATGACTATTTGGATCATCTTTGGGACCTTTAGCTAGATTTTAGTTTCTGCCATTTTTCTCCACTTGTGGCTATGTCTACCGATGGTTGGTTTTCTATTGTTTTTTTTGCATTTGATGGAATGGTTTTGGATGATTTTGTTCTTTACATTTTATTTAATTGAAAATACATGAGATACTACACTTTTGGACGATGAAAATATCTCTCTGTTGGATTTTCAAGGCCACCCCATAACAAAATATGGATTTTTAGTTCTCAAAGTTTACTTATTTATATCAAAATAAATACATGACCAATAAAGAAATTCTCCATTGATTTTTGAGGCCTTCCTAAATAAAAGACGGACATTACGTATATAAATGCGTAACAAAAATAAATAAACTCGGGTGATGATGAAATCTTTATAATATCACGACAAAACAAAAGGTTTTATGATTTGTATCTTGGCAAGGCGATTTAGGATGGACAATTAGTCGAGTAACCACTTCGTAGCCATGACACATCTAAAACTTAATCCGAGCACACTTTGTAATAAAATTCTATTTTTTTTACATCCATATATATCTATTTGTACACATAGTTTTATTTACTTTAGTGATTATTTATTCATTTCTAATACTTCTATCAAGCATTTATACATGTTCTTAGTAACACATCCCAAAGTACTATTTGAAAGAAAATCCTGAGCTTTATGTTTATATTTCTTGTCTGTATGATTGTACATACAAATTAAACTATAAAACTTTACTTTTGGGGTGTCGGGTAGGGATATTCTTTATTTACATATACATTAACTCATATTTAGGAAAAACTTAGGTCGTTAATATCTACACAAACAAATGAAATTAATCAATTAATTCACATATTTACATCATAAACATTGTATAGTTTTTTCTTTTCAAGTTAAATCTTTATTTTTCTCTCTATAATTTTAGTCAAGTAGATAGTATTATTTGCCAAATACTTTTTCTTTTTATAGTACATAAAAGATACTTTTCTTTTCATACGTCACTAAATACTTTTCCTTTTCACATGAAATCTGTACATTTTTATACATACTTTTACACATTTTCATAAATATAAGTTTGTTTATATACTTAATATACATACACACCTTTACATTATTTTAAATAATTATACCTCCTCCCCCATTGATAAATTTAGTCTAGCCGAGTACCACATTTGTGAATTTTGAAGGGTGTCTAATCCCACTAACCCCTTTCCTTCGGAATAATTTGAAATCTTACCTAGAATATAAACTAATTTTCACTGGCTAAAACATAAGTTATACGTGTTAATAAATAAATAAATAGGTTTTCTTATTTTCCTTAAAAATTAGGTGGCGACTCTGTACAAAACTTTAATTCTTTTAGAGTCTGTAAGTCATGTTTTGTCTAACCTTGATAAATACAGGGCATGACACCTTTTTTAGATTCTATCCATATTGTCTGTGAGTTCATGGATATTTTTCCTATGAATTTGCTTGGTATACCTTTGGATCTTGATATTAAATTCACTATTGATGTTGTGTCAAGCACAAAGCCCATCTTAATTCCTCCTTAAAGGATGGCCCTAATAAACTTTAAGAAATTGAAGGATCAGTTGCATGAGTTATTGGACAAGGGATTAATCTAACCTAGTGTATCACCTTGGGGTGTGCCGGCCTTTTTTGTGAAGAAAAAGGATGGGTCTATGAGTATGTGTATTGATTATCGATAGCTGAATAAGGTGACAGTTAAGAATAAGTATCCTCTCTCTCATATTTATGATTTGTTCGATCAACCTTAGGGTGATTTGGTGTTTTTGAAGATTGATTTGATGTCCGAGTATCACCAGTTGAGGATTAGAGATTTGGATATTCCAAAGATAGCTTTTTAGACTCTATATAATTATTATGAGTTCTTAGTCATGTCCTTCGGGTTGACCAATACCTCAACCACATTCATAGAGTTGATGAATCGGGTGTTTAGATCGTATCTTGACTCTTTTGTCATTATATTTATAGATGATGTCTTGATTTATTCCATGAGTGAGGCCGATCATGAGGAGTATTTGCAAATTGTAATTTAGAGGTTGAGAGATAAGAAATTTTATGCTAAGTTCTCCAAGTGTGAGTTTTGGTTGGAGTCTATCTTTTTCTTGGGTAATGTGGTGACCAAGGATGGTACCATGGTCGATCTGACCAAAAATACAGCGGTCCATGATTGGTCTTGGCCTATTTCTCCTACCAAGAGTTAGAGTTTTATTGGGTTAGGAGTCTACTATCAACGCTTTAATTGGGGGGGGGACATCTATTGCAACTTCTTTGGCTAAGTTGACTCAGAAAAAGATTTTATTTTAGTTTTCTAATGCTTTTGAGGTGAGCTTTCAAAAGCTTAGGATTTATTGACCTCAATCTTGACCTTGCTCAAAGAGGGCGTGGGCTTTACAATCTTCTGTGATACTTCTAGTGTTGGGTTAGGTATCGTGTTGATGTAGGAGGGTAAGGTAATTGCATATGCTTTTCGTCAGTTAAAGCCCCATGAAAAGAATTACCCTACCCATGATTTAGAGTTATGCATGATTGTATTTTCTTTGAAGTTGTGGAAATACTATTAGTATGGAGTCCATTATGAGATCTTCTCAGATCATCATAGCCTTCAATATTTCTTCACCTATCTGATGTCACCAATATTACACCTCAAAGAAAGTGTAAAATAATTGCTAGTCAAATATAGAACCCAATCAGGTTGAGGTCGATCCCATAAGGAATAGGTTAAAAATATATCAAGATCTTACTGATATAATCAGAAAGTGCATAAAATAAAAGAAGGGGGGTTGTTAACAATAAGAGTAATATCAATAATGTTGGGCAATTAAGGTTGTTATCAGTATGAGACGATTACTAATATTGTGTTCCCCCTGACATTATAACTCCACAGACTACTTGTACTTGTCAAACTATCTTGGTGCCTTGTATGTAAAATCTAACAAGTATGTATCACCTAATCGTCTCTCGACTTTGGTTTCAATAAATTTCACTCATCTCCTCTCAAACTTAGAGTGTCGCATTACTAACCTTTATTTTATGATCTCAGATTAACTCTCTTCTCTCGATCTTAAGTTAATTAGAAGAAGGCTGATAGCTTTAAAATAGTGTTGTGATCTCATTTTCCTAATCTTTAGCTTTCTCTAGAGCAAGTATTAGATACAAGTGAGTTCCTAACGTTTACAACTGTTAAGAAATAAATCAAAGTAAAGGAAATCCCAATACATGCAAGAACATTGTTCTAGAAGCATTGCACTTAGCCTACTTCGTTAATCCATCAAGGTTCCCATAACCCTAGTTATGGGGTTTAGCTACTCATGGTTGTAAGAACACATATAGATTCTACATATAAAAGCATAATAATTAACTTACAAAGAATAAGAATGAAAACCCAAAATCTTAAATTAATAGTAAACCCTAAAACCAAGAACAATAATTTCAAGATCAATAATGTATATCAAAACTCAAAATAATGTCAAAAGTGTATAAATTGCATAAACTAATAATAAAACATCCAAATGGTATTTATAGATACAAGAGAAAATCTATCCTAAATAATGTAGAAAATAAGAGTCGGCATCAACTCATTATTTGTAGGTTGAGGCATGGGTACAACCCACAAATCGTGCCTTGGATCGTGGAAAGTAGAGAATTCTCCATTCTTAAAAAATCATCAAATCACGAGGCAACCTACGGATCATAGGTTGTAACTATGACTTTTAGGTAGGCTTGTGAAAATCAAACTCAACAGGTATTCTGTAGAACTCAACCTACTATGCTACTCACGACTCATAGGTACGACCCATGAGTCATAGGTTGACTTTTGGATAGCTTTTTCAGCAAATCTTCATCCCTTTTTCTCATTCTTTGCTCCAAACCCTATTTTTCTACAAAATCAACACAAAAATACATCACATAAAATAAGAATACCTAAGTACTTATGCAATTTTCTTGTTTTAAGAATCAAAAGTGTCATGATGGCACATCATATGCAAAATTTTAATATGAGGCAGCATCGTTGGCTTGAATTGATTAAGGATTATGACCTTACTATTCTCTATTATCTGGGAAAGGCTAATATGGTTGCAAATGCCTTGAACCAAAAGTTGGCTTTTATGGTAGCTTGACATATTTTTTGATCTAGGAGAGGCCCTTAGCCTTAGATGTTCAGTCTTTGTCTAACCAGATTGTTAGGCTTGATATTTCGACACTTGGGTATGTTTTTGCATTTGTGGAGGCTAGATCTTCTTTGATGGAAAAAATTTAAGATCATTATTTTAATTATATTAGGATGAGAGTGATTCGAGATAAAGTGTTGAGTGGTGAAGCTAAGATGGCCTCACTTGATTTTGATGGTATTTTAAGGATTGAAGGTCGAGTCTGCATGTTAAGAGTGGGTGATTGGGTGAGGTTGACATTGGAGGAGGCTAATTGTTCTAGGTACTCCATTCATACATGAGTAACTAAGATGTATCATGATTTGAGATAGCATTACTGGTGGGGTGGTATGAAAAAAGATGTAGCAGATTTTATAGCTTGTTACCTATGTTGCCAGCAGGTGAAGGATGAGCATTTGAGTCCTGATGGTTTATTTTCGAGGTCACCCATTCTCAGGTAGAAATAGGAATGAATCACTATGGACTTCGTGACTGGGTTATCTTGTACTTCTTATTGTTCTGATAATGTTTGGGGTCATCGTGGATCGATTGACCAAATCTACTCATTTTATTCCTATTCAGGTTTCCCTCAATGCTAAGAGGTTGGCTCATATCTACATTCATGAGATAGTTCATCTCCATGGTGTACCAGTGTCTATTATCTTAGGTAGAGGTTTATTTTTCACTTTTTTACTTTTAGAAGGCATTTCAGGAGGATTTAGATAGCCAAGTTGATCATAGTATAATTTTTCATGCTCTGACCAAGGGTTAGTCAGAGCGAACTATTTAGGTTTTGGAGTATATGCTCTGCGCTTGTGTTATAGACTTTGGAGGTCAGTAGGAGCAACATTTAGCTTTGGCAGAGTTTACCTATAATAATACCTACCATTCCAATATTGAGATGGATCCTTTAGAGGCTTTGTATGGTAGGCGTTTTTGCTCTCCAGTTAATTATTTTGAGGTTTCTGATATTAGCCCTCGAGAAATGGACTTGCTTCACAAGTCTTTAGATAGAGTTCAAATTATTCAAGATAGACTTGGAGTGACTCAGAGTAGGCAAAAATATTATGCTTATCGTAGACTTCGTGCCTTGAGATTTAGTGTTGGTGATCGAGTCTTCCTTTGTGTTTAGCCCATGAAGGGCGTGATGAGATTTGGGAAGAGAGGCAAGCTTATCCCCAGGTATATCAGTCTATTTGATATTCTTCGGACTATTGGAAATGTGGCTTATAAGTTAGTATTGCCCCTAAATTTATCGACTATTCATCTAATTTTTCATGTATCCATCCTATGATGTTATATTCTGATGAATCTCATATTATTTGATGGGACACAGTATAGTTAGATGAGTGGTTGTCCTTTATTAAGAAGCCCATTTCTATTTTAGCCCTGGATATTTGACGGTTGCATTCTAAAGATATTTCAGTTGTTAAGGTCCAGTAGAGACATTGACCTATAGATGAGGCTACTTAGAATTTTGAGTCCGATATACATGGTACTTATCCCCAACTTTTCACTGATTCAGGTATTTTCCTTACCTTTAGCTCGAGGACAAACTAGATTTTTAGTGGTGGATATTGTAATGACTTGATTCTGTGAACTTTATCTATTTATGGGCTTTGACCATTTTATCCCATCCCGTGGTTGCTACATGATATTTTTGGGGTGTGTCTATGATTGACACAGTTTCAATGAGATCTAAAATGATTTGTACAATTTTGTGATTTTTGGGGGTTTAGAAGGCCTTATAGTTGACTTCTATCAACATTTATTGTTCTGTGTCAGATGGAAAAATGGACTATGCCAGTATATTTAGAATATCAATTTTGGGTTGGTAGCATAGTTGGTGTGATTTTATGGCTTTTGGGTCTCATTTCGACCCTTGATTAAGGAAATTATGAAGTTGGGTCTCAAGGGTTAATTTGGTAAAAACTTCTTTTCAAAAAAATTATAGTTCCATTGTGTTCGGAGCTTTGAATTTAGTCTAGTATCATATTTTGTTTACTTGCATAGGACTTCAAAAGAATCTCGAGGGATCGATCCACAACTTTGCATTTTTAGCAAAGTTGTTGGTGCACCAATTATCTGGTGTAGTCGCTTTAGCGGCCATGGGACCACTAAAGTGATAGTCGCTTTAGCAGCTTAGGTGCTGCTAAAGTGGAACCAAACTAGGCAGTTGGGTACCGCTAAATTGAAGAAAAATAATTGAAATAGTTACGGGTTTTAGATAACAAAAATAATTACGGGTTTCGAGCTTGCGTAAACTCCAAATCACTATTTCAATTATTTTTCTTCAATTTTTTTCATCTAAAACCCGTAAATTTGTGATTTCAGAAGTGAAATTTGAGGATTTTGGCTGGAAAGGCCTCAAAATGGATTTTATTCAATAAACCTCATCTTCAACCCATTTTCACTTGGGCTTTCTTCTATGGCTTCCTTTAATCATGGGTAAGTCCTTTCTAAATAAAAACTCTAATTTTCCCCTTTCTTTTAAAAAATCCATTTCGAGTGTCCGTTTTGATTTCGGCTCGGCAATGGGTAATATGGGTATCGTTGGATTTCTTTAATGCATAGATTTTATATTTGTATGTTTTAATTGGTTTAAATGCCGTTCGAGAGGGAACACTTCATTATGGCTTAACTTTCTTTAGACTAGGTCGTATATAAAAGCATGCTATGAGAATGGGAATGAATCATGAAAATAGTGTTATTACTGTTGTGTGCCTATAGGTGGGGTTCATGTTATTGTTATTGGTAGTTTGAGATGATAATTTCTATATGTGGTCCATGTAGGGGTCTTATCTTATATTGTTGGCTTTGTGTATACATTTCATTGTTTTCTTCCTAGTAGAATGCCTAAGTTGGGGTTTATGTGATATCAGTGATATATTACTTTCATATTTCACTCTAATAGTGCATGACTTATATTGGATAATGGATGGTTGACCTATTAAGTGGATTTTTAGCTCACATGCGGATATATTCGTTGGATTTGAGATTGTTATTTTGATTTGGTTGTGAGCATTACATCCGCATATCATACATACATTCGTGAGACATTGGTACCATTGTGAAAACACTGATTTTTGTCAAAGATGTGACACCTTCATAAAACCCTCTATCGTAGCCCATGAATCAGAGAGGATATATGGATATAGAGATTGGGATTAAGTATTGGGATTGTATATTGGTTGCGGACCCTCCATGGGTCCTACCTGGGAGAGATGCTCGGGAGGTGTATACGGAGGTTATGTGATAACCTAAGACATATCACATCATCATCATTATCATTCTTATTGTATTTCATACATTATGCATCTTTAATGTTGTGATTTCGTGTTTGATTTGATGTATATCTATTGTATATTTATTTTATACTTGTATTTAGTTTATGTGATATTTAGAATTGTTAGTGGAGATGGTGTGAGATACCATTTGGGTCATTTTATGAATGCATGTGACGTACTCATAGTGTATATTTATATACCTTATTTTCTACTTTGCTCAGCCGGCCTAAGATACCTACTGAGTACAAGTGGACCGTACTCATCCCTACTATGCCCTTTCGATGCATATCCAAGTTTGAGTCCGCTGCGCGGCAACTGAGTTCGGGCGATAAGTTGATACATTTAAGGTAGAGGCCACTCTATGCTTCCAGAGTTGACCTCCGACCTCATCCTATCTAGTTTATGTCTTATCTTGTATTCAGAGATAGACTTGTGTTTTTTTTGGATTATCAGATGTATTTTTAGTCTTTGAGTTATATGTAGATTGTTCTTACAATGTGACACTAGGTTTTGGGATGGTTTATGATGCTATTTTGATATTCAGACTTCCACTACTATTGTATATGTATGACTCAACTTTGTTCTAGAAGTCTTACCTTGGGATTATGGTGTTATCTTCTTATTTAATATCTTATTTCATATCAGTTTGGGTGAATGACTTACTTGTCAAGTCTTAGCTGTGATAAGTGTCATCATGACTTTTAGTTTTTGGGTCGTGAGAAAACTACACTCGGGGTTAGAGGAATACCATGAGTAGGCGCCGACACTAACAATGGTACTATACTCGAAATTGAAGAAACACCAGATGCACTCAAGGGAATACCATCCAAATACGTCAATAATCGAATCAAGAAACCCTCCAAAACTAGGGTAGAAACTAAACCTATGGGACCTGATCTGTCCCCGCATCTCATGCATGCTCAAACTTAGGCTTGGGGGAGACCTCCGTAGAACTACCTCTGACCGGGGAAACTCCTTATGCTCGTCCTCTACCTCTGGTCCATCCACGACCCCTACCTTACCCTCTAGTATGGATTTATCCTTGGGTGCTGGTACAACATACCTAACTTTTTGAGATCTATATCTCACCATCTGCATAGAAAAGAATGAAACACAACTTCAAACATAGGGTATGAATAATCTGTATGATAAGGAATCAAAACATAGAATTTTTATCTTAAAGACATCTTATAGCCTCTTAAAGATAGATACAAATGTCTATGTATTGATCTATGAGGCTCTACTAGACATCCTACTCTTGCACTTATGTGACCAGTGAACTTGGCTTCTCTGATACCAATTTGTCATGACCTAAAAATGAGGTCATGATGTCACTTGTCATGGCCTAGTCTTGACAAGTAATTCGATCACATAAATTGATACAAGAAAAACAAAATCAATAATAATATGAACCAAGCGAGACTCTAGATCGAAGTCAGGCAAACCACGACATATAAATATATGTAAAATAAACAGAAATCTAAAGAATTACATAAACCACTACAAGACCTAGCATCATAATGTGAGAGTAATCTAAGTATGATACAAAACTAAAAGTACAAAATTTATCTCTGACCCAAATAAAGACATAAGATAGAGTGAGATTCAAAAATCCTCCCTGAATTCTAGAATGGTACAATATCTCAAATATCAGCAATCAACATCATGATCTCAACCTTAGTGTGTTGTTCTCGTGATAGAATCTGCACAAAAAGGGCAGTAGGGGTGAGTTGTAATACCCTATAAGATTCTAAGCTCAGTTCAATCTTTATTGCATGCTTAAGGGGTCCAAGTCTTGAAATTTTCACTAAGTGTTGAGGACAGTCATTTCAAGACCCCCAAGACTTTACAATTTTTTATGTTGACCTGCTCGACCCTGATACATTGGTTTTTGAGTTGATTTATGCCTAGGGAGGTTAAAGGTATGTCTCAGGAGAGTTTTAGTATTTTTGGATGAACGTGTTTTGATAGCGGAGATAGCGGGCCCCCGCGATATGTTCGCGGTGCATTGCTTTCTCCCCTGGAGTAAGGGAGGCATCATGTTGCTCTCTTCCCCAGAGTAAGTGACACAATGTGTTAGTTCCCTTTTGTCTAGCTTCTTGATTAAGCGATCGACGGGCAGTCTAGTCTTTTTCCTCAACCCAAATTGTCCATAACACGATTAGGGGCATCCATAGGGGCATTATTTGCCTCTTTCTCTCAAAATTACTCAGTTGAAACCCTCCTTCTTCCCAAGAACAAAATCCAAGTTTTTTTTCCCAAGAATCTAAGGGTTTAATCTTCCAAGTTCAAGCAATCTTCAAGAATTTAACCATTGAGGTATGTGGGGTTTATTTACAAAGACATTCTTCCATCCTTGTGCCCAAAACTTGTATAAAATCTTAAGTTATATGATTTGAAATTAGGGTTCATGCCCACAATACTTTGTTTTGAGTTTATGGAATTACTATGTGATCGAAGTATTAAAGTGCATGCTTGTTATCATCTAATTGTGTTTTGACTTAAAGAATTCTCTATTATGATTTGAACTACCATGAGTTTAATTTGAAACATTCATTATGGATTTACAATTGAGTTTTAAGCATGATATCATATTATAATTAGATGATAGAAAGCATAAGATTTAAGGCTTATGATTAAGCACTAAGTTTACAAGAAAGGTTGATCTTTTGATTCAACGACAAGTCTTGAAATCCATATTGTTTACCTTACTGGTGATTTAAAGCAAAGAAAAACATAATTGGTTCCTAGTATAGTAACCCTTACGCTATTTTAAGGTGGATTTCCTAAAGTATGATCATATAAGTAACATGGGAGTAGTATTTAGCA
Source organism: Capsicum pubescens (assembly GCA_030864215.1). Taxonomy (NCBI): domain Eukaryota; kingdom Viridiplantae; phylum Streptophyta; class Magnoliopsida; order Solanales; family Solanaceae; genus Capsicum; species Capsicum pubescens. The sequence goes on along the minus strand of CM061540.1, from coordinate 108,858,940 downwards.
CTGAGTTGGGTATGAGTCCGAGGTCACATGACCCAGAACTACGTGCCACTGTAGGTTTAAGTCCCAATATGGGTTAAATATAGTGATCACTAAGATTAAGTTTCTATTTCAATGGCAAGGGTAGAACTGCTCTCCCCAATGTGGGTAAGATGTTGGGCTCCATGATCGCTCACATAGTTTATGTCAGTTAGAAGAACCTCCCTAAGAAAGAATAAAAGTAAAGCTTTTAGAATAAAGTGTTATGGCTCACAAAGTTTATACTTATGCTCCATTACCCATGTTTTATAATTTTGCAGTCTTTATTTATCCAAGCTCAAAGTGAGTCATTTGAACTTAGCATGCATTATTTGGAAGTATACGAGTATATTAAGTTATTATTTTTCTGATGCATTCACCCCTACATACTCAGTACATTCCAAAGGTACTAACCCAGATATATGTCTATGTTTTACGTTGTCTTATAATATAGGTTTCGGTGCTCAATTCCAGCAGCACGATTGACTACGAGCATCATCACCTACATCTCAAATTTTGGTGAGTCCTCATAGTTTGAGGACCTGGTTTATCAGACTTTGATGTTATTAATGTGTTTCAGTTATTTGATTTCTATTAAGTTCGGGTCAGCTGGGGTCTGTCCCTATGGCTCTCTAGTTAGAAGTAGAGGCTTGTCCGACTGTTTCCTGTTTTAGATTCAAAAGTATTTGTTTTTTTAAGATTCCCAAGTTAAAGACTTTCAGTTAAGATATTACTTTAGTTATCTTCAGGTTTTATATGTCAGTTTAATTTTCTCATGAGTTCTAAGTTAAGTAGGCTTAGAGGGTTAGCTTGGGAATATTCGTAGTCTTGAGCACCGTGTGACGTCTAGGGTATACTTTTGGGGTATTACAAACTTGATATCAGAGCCTAAAGTTTTAAAGAGTCCTAGGGAGTCATACAACATGCGTTACAAAAAGTCTTGATCATAGATGTGAAGCGCGCCACATTATGATCAAGAGACTACGAGACGAGTTAGGAATCATCAATTCTTTCATGATCTATTGTGCTTACTATTCTCTATATCTTTTTTAACTCGTGCTTTTATGTGACATAATATGCCTCCTCGACGAGCCAATGCACGCAGAAATGGTGACCAACCACCCGTGCACGTCGATCCTCTAAATGAGAATGTGTCTTATGCAAAATTTCAGACTGACTTTCTGGCGTTGGCCCAAGCTATGAATGCCAATATTCAGGGAAACCAATAGGTTGCTGCCCCACTTTAGAAATATGGTAATTTAGCTGCAGCGGAAATTTATGATTTCATGAGAATGAATCCACCTGAGTTTCATGGGTCAAAGATGGATAAGGATCCCCAACTCTTTATTGATGAGGTGAGAAAGATCACTTAGATTATGCATGTTATAGAGAAGGAGAGTGTAGAATTGGCATCCTATAGGCTCAAGGATATTTCTTATGATTGGGTTGTTATGTAGAAGGAAGGTAGATGTGAGAATGTAGCTCTGCAGCTCCTGTAAGTTGGCAGATGTTCTAAAATGCATTTCTGGATAGGTTCTTTCTACATGAGATAAGGGAAGCTAAGGTGGAGGATTTTATAAACTTGAGGCGGGGCTCTATGATAGCGAAAGAGTACTGGCTTAGGTTCACTCAGCTATCTAAGTATGCTCCCGAGTTAATAGCTGACCCTAGATCTCGTATGAGTAAGTTTGTTATTAGAGTGTCTGATTTGATAGTCAAGGAGTGTAGGACTTCCATGCTTATTGGGGATGGATATTGCTAGGTTGATGACTCATGCTCAACAAATTAAGGTAGAAAAGTTAAAGAAAAAAGAGAAGAGGAATAAAAGGCTAGAACTAGATAGTTTGAGTATGGTCAACCATGATTTGGAGAAGGAAATCATTCCTAGTTTTAGGGTTATTCGCCAGTGCCAGCGCCATCTTTATCCATTTCCCTGACACCTATGACTAAATAGGAGAAGTGGGGCAGGACTTCTAATTCCAGGTCTCAGAACAGTTTGGGTAGAAGATCCAATTATCCGACTTATGCAAAGTGTGGCAGGATTCATTCGGGTGAGTGTTTGCTAGGTAAAAGGGGTTGTTATAGGTGTGGCAAGTTGGGCCATGGAATCAAGAAGTATTTGTATGCTAAGCAGAGAAGTAGGGATGTTTGTGCTCAGACATAGGTTACTAACAGCTCTGCCAAGTCGCCCCATTCCTTCTCAGGGTGCATCATATAGTGCTGGTGGCGGTCAATGCCATTATCGATTTTATGCTTTACCATCCCATAAGGAGTAGGAGAGTTCACCAAATGTTGTTACTGGTATGCTTCATGTCTTTTATCTTAATGCATATGTGTTGTTAGATCTGGGATCACATCTCTCTTATGTGACTTGATTGGTTGCGGTAAGTTTTGGGATGGGACCAGAAAAGCTTTCTAAGACCTTCTCAGTTTCTACCTCGGTGGGTGAGTCAGTTATTGCCAGACTAGCCTATAAGAAGTGTCATATCACTGTACTCTATAAGACCATTCTATAGGACCTAACAAAGTTAGAGATGGTAGATTTTAATATTATTCTGGACATAGATTGGATTTATTAATGTTATGCATCAATAGATTGTCGCACCCGTGTGGTGAAGTTTTAGTTCCCTGATGAGGCAATTTTGAATGGAAAGGTAGTTCTGTGTCTTCCAAGGGTCGCTTCATATCTTATCTTAAGGCTAAAAAGTTGATATCAAAAGGGTGCATCTATCATTTAGTTTGAGTCAAAGATACTAAGTCTGGAGATCCAACAGTTTAGTCAGTCCGTGTAGTCAACGAATTCCCTGAGGTTTTCCCTAAAGATTTGTCAGGGGTACCTCCATATAGAGAAATAGAATTTGGTATCGATATCCTTCCTGATACTTAGCCCATCTCTATCCTTCCTTATCATAGGGCTCTGTTAGAGCTTAAAGAGTTAAAAGAGCAACTTAAAGACCTCTTAGATAAAGGTTTCATCAGGCCTAGTATCTCTTTATAGGGCGCTCATATCCTTTTCGTGCGCAAGAAAAATAGTTCCCTCCGATTGTGCATCAACTATCGCTAGTTGAACAAAGTCACAATCAAGAATAAATATCCTCTTCCTAGGATTGATGACTTATTCAACCAAATTCAGGGGGCAAGTTATTTCTCTAAGATAGATGTCAGATCCAAATATCATCATCTTAAAGTTAGAGAATGTAACATTCCTAAGACAGCCTTCAGAACTCGCTATGGTCACTTTGAATTTGTAGTTATGTCTTTTGGACTAACAAATGCCCCTGCAACTTTCATGGACTTGATGAACAGGGTATTCAAGCAGTACTTGGACATGTTTTCCATAGTCTTCATTGATGACATCCCTGTCTATTCCTGTAGTGAGAACGATCATGCAGACCATCTTAGGGATGTGTTCCAGACAACCTTAGGGATGTGTTACAGACCCTTAGAGATCATCAGTTATTCGCTAAGTTAAGTTCTAATTTTGGTTGAGATCAGTAGCTTTCCTTGGGTAAATTATTTTTGGTGATGGCATTCAAATTGATCCTTAAAAGACTAAAGCAGTAAGAAACTGGCCTAGACCTATCTCTCTTTCTGATATCAAGAGTTTCTTAGGTTTGGCTGGCTATTACCAATGGTTTTTCAAAGGGTTTTCTTATATTACTTCCCCTATGTCTAGTCTGACCCAGATGAGGTTAAATTATAGTGGTCAGATTACTACGAGAAGATTTTTTAGGAGTTGAAGACTCGACTCACTTCTGTTTCAGTCTTGACTTTTCCAGATGGCCTCGATGGGTTTGTAGTATATTGTGATGCTTCTAAAGTTGGTCTGGGTTGCTTTTTGATGGAGTTAAGGTCATAGCCTATCTCTAGACAAGTTAAACCCCATGAAAGAAATTATCTGGCCCATGATCTTGAGTTGGCAGCTGTTGTCTTTGCCTTAAATATTTGGAGGCATTATATTTATGGTTTCCATGTTGATGTATTCATGTATCATAAGCGTTTACAATATGTATTCATGCAAAAAGACCTAATTTTTTGTCAGAGGAGATAACTTGAGTTGTTTAAGGACTATGATTTGAGTGTGCTGTGTCATCCGGGCAAGGCCAATGTTGAAACATCTAGGCTTTGAAGAATTATAAAATTTCCCTCATTTGGTGTCTTTAGACTTGGTACGACTAAGTGTAACACTTGTACCCTTTGGATACGAGTTTGTGACTGCCCTATCGTACCCTAGGCTGTGTGGGGGATTATTCACTATCCTAGGTACAAGTTAGCCCTTCTAATCATACACTAAGATATGAGTCATACCCAACATAGTCGTATAGAGTGATGTCTTGAACTTGAAGTGGACTATTTTTTGTAAGAGTGTTAAGTATGGTTTAGGGCATGAGTCTTACCCTTTGGGTATAATCCAAAGGTGTATAGTCGTACCCTAACCAATATTAAATAGACATTGGTGTATGGACAAAGGGTTAAAGTCCCAATGTCGACTAATGACAGTCGTGACGGCTTGAGGTTAGAGTCCCTTGCCTAATGAAAGTGCTTGAGGTTAAAGTCCTTTGCTTGAAGAGATCTCTTGAGGTCAAAGTACCTCACCGAATGAAATGTCTTAGGGTTAGAGTCCTCTATGTAATATGGCTTGAGGTTAGAGTCCTTTGCCAAATTAAATAGGTAAGGAGATAGAGCCCCATGCATAGTGACCGGGCATGAGGTTAAATTCCCTTGCCTAATGGAGATATATATGTATGGTTAAAGTCCCTTGCTTTATGAATATGAGTTTGTGGTTAAAGTCCTTTGTCTAATGAGAATGTATATGTGTGGTTAAAGTCCCTTACTTTGTGAATATGAGTGTGTGGTTAAAGTCCCTTGTCTAATAATAATGTGTAAGTGTGGTTAAAGTCCTTAGTCTAATGAGTAATGTTTGAATCTTTAAGTGTGAAAGGTCGGAGTCCTCTACCTCATGACATGTGAATGAGTATCTTGAGAATATTCACTAAGTCTTGTTTTCTTATGATGTGGTTAAAGTCCTTTATCTAATGAGAATGTATATATGTGGTTAAAGTCCTTAGTATAATGTGTAATGTTTGAATCTTTAAGTGTGGAAGGTTGGAGTCCTCCACCTCATGATGTATGAATGAGTATGTTGAGAATATTCACTAAGTATTATTTCCTTATGACACATTATGAATATGATGTAATGACATGGATTTAAATGATAATGCTATTTTATCCTTATCCTTGAGTTACATGCTAGTGCACTAACCGTTAACTGTCTCCAGATACTATGTTTCCACGCTATATAAGGGCCATAGTTTCTTCTTCTCTTCCTGTGCAGTGATATGTGTTTGGGAAGTTCATGAGATTTGACATTGAAGTGGTGAGCTTTCATACTTCAAAAGTCTTTCATTTCAGTGTCTTAGTTTTATGTTATACACTTGACTTAGTTTTGGTTTTGGCTAAGGTCGGGGGCACGTCCCGACATATATATTTTTAGATATTGGATTTGTATAGAGGTGTTGTGGATGACTGTGGACTTGGGTATATTGGTTAGAATTCTGACATTATTGAATATGAGATATTGTCAAAGTTTAACTATTAGTTATGTTTTTCACCATCTTGTTTATATAGTAAGAATCTATCCGACACTTTGGGTTTCTTATGAGGATTAGGTTTGGCTGACCAAGTTAGGATTGAGGTGCCCATACGACATGGCTCGATTTTGGGGCATGTCAAGTTGGTATCAGAGCTAGGTTCATGGTCAGTTGGGTGTCCATAATTCCATGTAAAGTGGAGTCTCTTTTATAGGTGTAAATCATGCCACACTTATAAGAAAGGGGTTTTGAGATATTTAAGAATGTTTCCCTTCCTTGTGTTTTAATCTCAAGCTATAAAGTCTAAGGTCTTGGATTTCTTTGATTTATGTTTTCTATCTTTCTGATCAAGCCTCCAAGGAGATATGATACTCAGGCAAATGTTTCTATCCCAACTGAGGACACTATGGACGTAGCTCATCCAATATTTGAGGTTTAGACCTAGGCTAGGGCTATGATATCTAACCATTTTCGTGGGGTTCAACTTGTCCCCACCAACCCTGACAATGAGAGTGGCCCTCCTATTCCGTCACCTCAAGGGGATGCCCCTAATGCCTAGTTTTATTGCTCTATCAACCACTTGACTCAATTGGTAGCTCCCAATCGGAGCGTGGTGCTCTGACTATCATTTCTTTTGAGGCCACAAAAATTGGCCAATTTATGAGGTTGAGCCCTCATATGTTTACGGGTACGAAGTTTGAGAAGGATCCTCGAAGTGTTGTTGATGAAATAGAAAAAATTATGTGAATCATGCATGTTTCGGAGGTTGAGGCCATTGAGTTTGCTTCCTACCAATTGAAATATGTAGAGTACCAATGGTACAAAGTATGAGAGTGGTCTAGGGGTATTGGTGCTAGTTCCACCATAAGGGAGGATTTCTCCGAGGCTTTCTTAGACTGCTTCTTTCCTCAAGAGTTGAGGAAAGAAAAAACAGAAGAGTTCGTGAACTTGAAGCAAGAGAGGATGTCTATTCAAGAGTCTGCCTTGAAATTCCATCAATTTTCAAGGTATGCTCCCGAGATGGTCTCTAGCTGAGGGCTAGGATACGTAGGTTTGTCTATGAATTATCCAGTAAGTTATTCCTTGAGAGTAAGGAGGATTTTTTGATTGAAAATATGGACATCTCTATGCCGATCGTACATATGAAACAAGTGGAAGAAGAGAAAAACAAGTAAGTTGAGTTTAGTGAAAGAAAAAGAAAGAAGATTAGGTCTTCCGAGCATAGTTGTCCACGTAAGAAGTGGGGGAGTTCAGGTTCTTTCTCCTCAGCTAGTTCTCACTCTCCTTACCTAAAATCGTTGGGTGATCTTCGTTCTCAGTTTAGTGGTAGGTTCCAAGTATAGGGTGCTCAATTCTAGGCTAGTGGTGCTCAGTCGGCTCCACCTCGCCTTCCTTGCAGATTCTGTGGTCAATGTGAGAAGGGGAGAAACAAATGTTTTAGTTGTGATAAAATTGGGCACATGCAGCCTGAGTGCCCTTTTTTAGCAGCTTCTTGGGCCAATAGGGCTCCTATTGCTACTTCATCTGCTCCAGCACCGAAGGGTGCTATTTCTGCTTCTTTTTTATTTCTGGCATCGGTGCTAGCCAAAACCACTTGTATGCACTTGCTACTCACCAGGACTCTGAGGCGTCTCCCGATGTGGACTCGGGTATGATGAAACTTTTCTTTCATGGTGTGTATTATTTTCTTGATCTAGGGTCTACTTTAAATTATGTGCCTCCATATATGGCTGTGCATCTTGATTTTGGTCCTAAGATTCTGTCAGTTCCTTTCTCCGTTTCTACCACAGTAGGAGACTCTGTGATTGTTAAAGGGGTCTATAGGGTGTGTGTGGTATCAGTTAGTGGTAGAGATACTCTCGTAGATTTTATAGAGTTGGACATGGTGGATTTTGATGTCATTCTGGGGAAGGATTATTTGCGTTCGTGTTATGCTTCCTTAGATTGTCGGACCCGTAGGGTTGTGTTTAAATTCCCTAATGAGCCAGTCATTATATAGGAAGGTGGTTCATTAGTTCCTAAGGAAAGGTTCATTTCATATCTAAAGGCCCAAAAGTTAATCTCAAAATGGTGTTTGTATCATTTAGTCCGAGTCAAAGATTCTAACTCAGATGGTCCTTCTTTAGAATCCATGCCCATGGTTAATAAGTATCCTGAGGTTTTCCCTGATGATCTTCCCAGTAATTCTCCTGATAGAGAAATTGATTTTGGTATTGATCTTATCCTGGATACTCATTTGATTTCTATCCCAACTTAGAAAATGGCTCTGGTGGAACTAAAAGATCAATTGAAATACCTCTTAGATAAAAAATTTCATCCATCCTAGTGTGTCTCCATGGGGTGCCCGAGTTGTTTGTGCGCAAGAAGGATGGTTCCCTTAATATGTGCATTGATTATCGTCAATTGAACAAGGTGACTATAAAGAATAAGTATCCTCTTCCTAGGATCCAAGATTTGTTTGATCGATTTCAAGGTGCGAAGTATTTCTCTTAGATTGATCTTAGGTCGGGTTATCACCAACTTAAGATTAGGGATGTGGATATCCCTAAGACTGATTTTAAAACCCAGTATAGTCACTATGAGTTTCTAGTTATGTCCTTTGGGTTGACCAATGCCCTGGCAACATTCATAGACTTGATAATAGGGTCTTTCAACCATTTTTGGACATGTTTGTCATTGTCTTCATCGATGATATCTTGGTCTATTCTAAGAGTGAGGCGGATCATGTCGATCACCTCTGTGCCATATTACAAACTTTGAAGGATCATCATTTGTATGCTAAGTTCTCCAAGTGTGAGATTAGGTTGAAAGTTGTGACCTTCTTTGGTCATGTTATCTCTACTGAAGGGATCATGGTAGACCCTCAAAAGGTTGTGGCGGTTAGGAAGTGGCCTAGACCTATAACTCTAATTGACATTCGGAGCTTCTTGGGTCTAGCCAGTTACAATAGGAGGTTTGTGGAGAGTTTTTCGACCATAGATGCCCCATTGACTAAATTAACCAATAAAAAGTTCAAGTTCTTGTGGTCAGATGCATGTGAGGGTAGTTTCAAGAAGTTGAAAGATAAATTAACTTCGTCTCTGGTTTTGACCTCACTCGAGAGTGATGATGGTTTTGGGGTATATTGTGATGTTTCTTGCATTGGGCTTAGTTGCGTGTTGATGCAACATGGTAGGGTGGTGGCCTGTGCTTCTAAGTAATGGAAATTTCATGAGAAGAACTAACATACTCATCACTTAGAATTGCTAGTTGTTGTATTTGCCTTGAATATTTGGCGGCATTATCTCTATGGTGTTCACGTAGACATCTATTTTTTATCATAAGAGCCATCATTATGTGTTTACCTAAAAGGAGTTGAATCTCAGAAAAAGAAGGTAGCTTGAGTTGTTGAAAGACCATGATATGAGTCTTCATTAGCATCTGGGTAAGGCTAATGTCATCGCTGATGCTCTTAGTAGATTGTCTATAGGAAGTTTGGACCATATATATAAGGATTAGTGGGAATTAGTGAAGGATATTCACCGCTTAGCTAATCTTGAAGTTTGACTTGCGGACTCCGAGAATGGTGGTGTGTATGTGCATCTGATATCTCAATCGTCTCTTCTTGTTGAGATAAAGGAAAAACAAGTGTTGGATCCCGAATTGATGAGGATCAAGAGTAATGTGGGTCAATAAAAGGTTGTTGACTTTGCAATTGGTGGTGATAGTATCTTGAGGTACCAATGTATGTTATGCATTCCCAACGTCGATGGATTCAGGGAAAGGATTATGGCCGAGGATCATAAATATCAAAATTCTATACATCCCGATTCTACCATGATGTATCATGATCTTAGAGAGTTCTATTAGTGGGGTAATATGAAATGCGATGTGGCTAGTTATGTGGCCAAGTGTATGGTGTGCCAACAAGTAAAAGTTGAGCACATGAGGCCAGGAGGCATGTATCAAGAGATTTCTTTGCCTGAATAAAAGTTGGAAACGATTAATATGGATTTCGTTAATGGTCATCCCCGATATCAGAATTAATGTGATTCTATTTGGGTTAATGTAGATAGGATAATCAAGTATGTTCACTTCTTACCCATGAGAACTAACAGTTTGGCGGAGGATTATGCTAAGTTGTATCCTGCGAAGATCGTGAAGTTACGTGGTGCTCCAGTTTTTATTATCTCAGATCGCGGTCCTCCATTTTTGTCTCACTTTTGTAAGTCACTCCAAAAAGGTTTGGGTACTCTAGTGTGCCTTAGTACCGCTTTCCAACCATAGACGGATGGATAAGCGGAGAAGACCATCCAAACATTGGAGGACATGTTGTGAGCTTGTGTTATTGATTATGGTGGTAGTTGGTATGACCAATTGCCTTTCTCCTATAATAATAGTTACCACTCTAGCATTGGCATGGCACCTTTCGAGGCATTGTATGGTAGGAGGTGTTTATCTCCTATTGGGTGGTACAAAATTGGCGAGGGTAAGTTACTTGGCCCCAATTTAGTTAACCAAGCCTTAGAGAAGGTGAAGGTGATTCGTGATGGATTGAAAACCACTCAAAGTTTCCAAAAGTCCTATGCGGATGTGAGGCATAGGGACTTGGAGCTTAGTGTTTACGATTGGGTGTTCTTGAAGGTATCTCCCATGAAGGGAGTAATGTATTTTGAGTAGAAGGGAAAACTTAGTTCCTAGTATGTTGGTCCCTACTTGATTGTGAAAAGGGTTGGCAATGTTGCCTATGAGTTGGAGTTTCCTTCTAGTATGGACTCTATTCACCCAATTTTCCACATCTCTATGTTGAGGAAATATGTGTGTGATCCTTCATTGGTGGTTCCTTTGGAGGATATTAGTATTTCAGACTCTTTTTCCTATGAGGAGGTCCCCATGAAGATCTTAGATTGGCAAGTTTGTCATTGAAAATGAAAGAGGTGGCTTCAGTGAAGTTTCTATGGAGGAACCAAAGTCTGAGGAAGCTACTTGGGGAGCGAAAGAGGACATGAAGTCGAAGTATCCGCATTTGTTTCCCATTTTGGAAACTCGTGATTAAGGTATGTGTTAATCTTCTTACCTTGAGTTATGTCTTATCTATACAATGGGTTGAAGTCCCCAAACTTTGAATTAATTTATGTCTTGCTAGACCTTGGGTTCAATTCCCTAATGCTTTGAATTGATTGTGTCTTTATCAAACAATGGGTTTAAGTCCCTATACCTTGAGTTGATTCATGGCCATGATAGATGATGGGTTCAAGTCTCTAGTCTTTGAATTGAGAAAGCATCTTTGATAAGTCAATGGGTTAAATCCCCTAAGTTGTAAAATGAGCGAATGTTTTGATAAGTAATGGGTTTGAGTCCCAAAGTCAATGAAATGAAGGGTTAAATTGATAATAATTGTAATGTGAGTTGTATGCTTGTTTCTAACTTGTTTAAAGGTTGTTTTGATGTGTGATAATGTATTAACTTGTGTTTATTCTTATCTTACCCGTCATTCGAGAAAGAATGATCCAAGTGGGGGGAGGATTGAAACACCTAGGCTTTGAAGCATTAGAAAATTTCCCTCATTTGGTGTCTCTGGATTTGGTATGACTAAGGGTACCACTTGTACTCTTTGGATACGTATTTATGACCCTCCTATCGCACCCTAGGCAGTGTGGGAGGGGGGGTTATTCACTATCTTAGGTATAAGTTAGCCCTCCCAATCGTACACTAAGGTATGAGTCATACCCAACATAGTCGTATAGAGTGGTGTCTTGAACTTAAAGTGGACTATTTTTTGTACGAGTGTTTTGTATGATTTAGGGCATGAGTCGTACCATTTGGGTATGATTCAAGGGTGTGTATTCGTACCCTAATGATTATATATTACTTAGGATAAGCCTAGGGTATGAGTTAGGGTACCACTCGTACTCTAGGGTACCACTCGTATACTAGGGTACGATTGACTCAAGTGAGTCGTACCCACCTGGACGGTCATTTTCCAGATTTTAGTTGAGGACCTTATGGTCATTTCCCACCCTTAAATCCCTAAGTCCCCTCACTATGTAAATGTGTATGGCCTCCTTAAATACACTTTGAGTGGATCAAACATCCAATACTCTCTCTCAAACATAATCTGTGAACAATTGGAGGCTAGTAAAGATTTCCATCTAGGAGAAAAGTGAAATCAATCTTATTGGGTGAATCAAGTTGTCTATGGCATGAAACTCTTTCCCTTGTATAATAACTCAAAAACCATGTATTTCACACATGTATTAATAATTGTAAATGGTGATTTTGAAATCAAATGATAAGGGTTTTGTTACCTAATGATGAATAATGTTGATTCTTTCTTAGAATTATGTGTATGCATATTATTTGTGATGGTTTGTTTATATGGATGCTTGTTGTATGTTTTTTAACCCATGGGCTTTTATTAGCCCTAACATTGATGAATTCTACCATGAATGTGTCCTTGATAAAGGCATGCACATAAGGTGTTTGTAAAAATGTCTAAGTGAAATGTCTAGTTACATGTTGACAATGTTTTGAACTAAGGCAATGGCCTGATGAATATGAATGGTGAATGAGCCATATTTTAATGATGTTATTAGCCATGTAATTTTTTGAATTATGATCTTACTGATGTAATGGTTAAAAAGGATCAAAGTCCCCAAATATGAAATTGAATTATGCTTGAACTAAGATGTGGTGTGGGATTGTTAATGAGGAATGAATAGGTTGTAAGCGTCTTGATGGCTATAAATTTAATTAAATGATGAATTGAATTGAGGCATTGGCCTATTGAAGTGTTTGATTGATAGATGGGTTGAAGTCCCTATGTGTGGTATTGAATAGACATCGGTGTATGGACAAAGGGTTAAAGTCCCAATATTGACTAATGACAATCGTGATAGCTTGAGGTTAGAGTCCTTTGCCTAATGAAAGTGCTTGAGTTTATAGTCCTTTTATTGAAGAGAACTCTTGAGGTCAAAGTACCTCGCTGAATAAAATGGCTTGGGGTTAGAGTCCCTTATGTAATGTGGCTTATGGTTAGAGTCCCTTGCCAAATGAAATATGTAAGGGGATAGAGCCCCATGCATAGTGATCGGGCATGAGGTTAGAGTCCCCTGCCTAACGGAGATGTATATGTGTGGTACCTTGCTTTATGAATATGAGTGTGTGGTTAAAGTCCCGTGTCTAATGAGAATGTATGTGTGTGGTTAAAGTCCCTTGCTTTGTGGATATGCGTGTGCGGCTAAAGTCCCTTGTCTAATGAGAATGTGTAAGTGTGGTTAAAGTCCTTCATCTAATGAGTAATGTTTGAATCTATAAGTGTGGAAGGTCAGAGTCCTCCACCTCATGACATGTGAATGAGTATGTTGAGAATATTCGGTAAGTCTTGTTTCCTTGTGACACATTATGAACTTATATGATTATGTATATAAATGTGGTTGAATATGATGTAACGAAATGGCTTTAAATGATAATGCTATTTTATCCTTATCCCTGAGGTACATGCTAGCACTCTAACCACTAACTATTTTCGGACGCTATGTCCCCACGCGACATAGGGGTTGAAGTTTCTTCTCTTTCTGCATAGTGACAAGTGTTTTGGCGGTTCATGAGATTTGACATTAAAGTGGTGAGCTTCCATACTTCGTAAGTCTTTCATTTCATAGTCTTAGCTGTTTGTTATAGACTTGACTTAGTTTTGGTTTTGTCTATGGTCGGGGGAATGTACAGACATATATATTTATAGACATCGGATTTGTATAGTGGTATTATGGATGGCTGTGGACTTGGGTATATTTGTTAGAATGTTGACATTAATGAAATATGAGATATTTTCTAAGTTTGACTATTAGTTATGTGTTTCACCATCTTTATTATATAGTCGAAATCCATCTGACACTTTTGGTTTGTTAGAGGATTAGGTTGGGGTTATCAGGGCAACCTCCGGTCCAAGTTGGGCTTGAGGTGACCATAATACATGATCAAATTTTGGGGCATCTCAAATATAGTGGTAGATGCCCTTTGCAGATTGTCTATGGGTAGTGTTGCCAATGTTGAGAATGATAAGAAGGAGTTAGTTCGGGAGGACCATTCAGACTTTAGAAGACATAATGACGGTATGTGTTATTGATTTTAAAGGTAGTTAGGATGACCACTTACCTTTGATTGAGTTTTCTTACAACAATAGTTATCACTCGAGTATTCAGGTGGATCCTTTTAAAACTCTCTAAGGGGGGAGATGTAGATCATCCATTGGTTGTTTTGAATTAGGTGAGGCAGCTTTGATAGGACCCGATGTGGTGTTTGAGGCTATGGAGAAGGTTCAATAAATTTGGGAGAGGCTGAAAATAGCCCAAAATAGTCAGAAATCTTATGCAGATGTAAGGAGAAAGGATCTTGAGTTTGAGGTTGGTGATTTAGTTTATTTGAAAATTTCACCTATAAAGGGAGTGAAGAGATTTGGCAAGAAGGGAAAGCTCAGTCCTCGCTATGTTGGCCCCTATAGAATCTTGAACCGTTATAGGAAGGTAGCTTATGAGCTTGAGTTGCCTGCAGATTTTGCATCAGTACATCCGATATTCCATGTTTCTTTGTTAAAGAAATGCATTGGTGATTTGACTTCTATTGTTCCTCTAGAAAGTGTAGATGTTAAGGACATCCTTTCCTACGAAGAAGTCCCAGTCGAGATCCTTTATCGTCAGATTCGTAGGCTAAGGAATAAAGAAATATTTTGGTTAAGGTGCTATGGAGGAATCAGTCCGTAGAGGTAGCTACTGTGGAAGCAGAAGCTGATATGTGAGCCCAGTATCCTCACCTTTTCTCCACAAATTCAGACTCAACTTGAGGTAACGACTTACCTTAGATTGACTCTTTTCATCCTCTATATCAGTTATGCAACTAATCCCTTTTCACATACACCTATGAAGTTAGTTCAACCTATGTAGTATCTGTCATGTTTCAGACCCAGATATTTGATCATACTTCAACTTATTAGGGTTCAGTATAGACTCTCAGTCTCAGTAATATCTCAACTTCATCAGTCTTATTCGAAGACAAATGGTTCCAAGGGGAAGATATTGAAATACCCCGTAAGATTCTAAGCTCTGTTCAGTCCTTGTTGCATGCTTAAGGGGTCCAACACTTGAAATTTTCACTAAGTGTTGGGGACTTAGTCATTTCAAGACCTCTAAGACTTTACAGTTTATTATGTTGACCTTCCCGACCCTGAGACATTGGTTTTTGAGTTGATTCATGTCTAGAGAGGTTAAGGTATGTCTTGGGAGAGTTTTGGGATTTTCAGGCGGGGATTCGGACGTGTTTGGATAGCAGAGATAGAGAGCCCCTCAGAATAAGTGATAAGGTGTGTTGGTTCCCTTTTGTCCATCTTCTTAATTAAGTGATCAAGGGGCAACTAGTCTTTTCCTCAACCCAAGTCGTCTGTAATAAGATTTAGGGCATCCATAGGGGCATTATTTGCCCCTTTCTCACAAAATTACTCAGTTGAAACCTTCCTTCTTTCCAAGAACAAAATCCAAGATCATTTTCCTAAGAATACAAGGGTTCAAGCTTCCAAGTTCAATCAATCTTCAAGAATCTAGCCATTGAGGTTTGTGGGATTTATGAACAAGGACATTTTCCCATCCTTGTGCCCAAAACTTGTATAAAAGCTGAAGTTATATGATTAGCAATCAGGGTTCATGCCCACATTACTTTGTTTTGAGTTTAAGTAATTACTATGTGATCTAAGTATTAAAGTGCATATTTGTTATCATCTATTTATGTTTTGACTTGAAGAATTCTCTATTATGATTTGAACTACCATGAGTTTGATTTGAAACATTGATTGTGGAGTTCAAATTGAGTTTTAAGCATAATATCGTATTATAATTATATGAAAGAAAGCATAAGATTTAAGGCTTATGATTAAGCACTAAGTTTACAAGAAAGGTTGATCATTTGATTCAATGACAAGGCTTTAAATCCACATTGCTTACCTTACTTATGATTTAAAGCAACGAAAAGCATAATTGGTTCCTAGTATAGTAACCCTTATGCTATTTTAAGGTGGATTTCCTAAAGTATGATCATATAAGTAACATGGGAGTAGTATTTAGCACCTATTTGGGTATGAGTCCGAGGTCACATACACCAAAACTACGTGCCACTGTAGGTTTAAGTCCCAATATGGGTTAAGTATAGTGATCTCTAAGATTAAGGTTCTATTCCAATAGTAAGGGTAGAACAGCTCTCCCCAACGTGGGTAAGGCGTTGGACACTATGATAGCTCACATGGTTTATGTCGGCTAGAAGAACATCCCTAAGAAAGAATAAAAGTAAAGCTTTTAGAACTAAGTGTTATGGCTCTCCAAGTTTATACTTATGCTCCATTACCCATGTTTTATAATTTTGCAGTCTTTGTATATCCAAGCTCAAGATGAGTCATTTGCACTTAGAATACATTATTTGAAAGTATATGAGTATATTAAGTTATTATTTTACTTATGCATTCACCCCCACATAGTCAGTACATTCCAGAAGTTCTGACCCACAAATATGTCTATGTGCTACGTGGTCTTATAATGTATATTCCGATGTTCAATTCCAGCAACACAATTCACTACAGGCATCATCACCTACATCCTGACTTTTGGTGAGTCCTCATAGTTTGAGGACCCAGTTTATCAAACTTTGATGTTTATGATGTGTTTCGGTAATTTGATTTTTGTTATGTTCGGGTCAGCTAGGGTCTATCCCACTAGCTCTCTAGTTAGAAGTAGAGGCTTGTCCGACTGTTTTCTGTTTTAGATTCAAAAGTGTTTGTTTTTTAAAATTTCCAAGTTAAATACTTTCATTTAATATATTACTTCAGTTATCTTCAGGTTTTATGTGTCAGTTTACTTTTCTCATGAGTTTCAAGTTAAGTTGGCTTAGAGGGTTAGCTTGGGACTATTCATAGTCTTGAGCACCGTGTGTCGTCCAGGTGTACTTCTGGGGAGTTACATGATTACAGTCCACTTGTACTCAATAGGTACTATAGGTCAACTGAAGAAAGTATAAAATAAGACAAGTAAAATGTGCTATGAGAAACAACACTGTCTCCACTAATAGTTCTAACATATATAAGTATACAAAAATAGAAACAACACAGATATAAAGAAGAAAATACACGAAAACCACACACAATTCAAAGAAACTAAGAAAAAAAAAGACGTATATGCAATATAATGTGGATATAATGAATGGTGAAAATCATCGCAGGACCCATGGGTGGTTCTCAATCGATATACCATAGCTCATACCTCAATCTCAACTCTTCTCTTCAGCTCATGTTCATGGAGAGGATTTTCATAAAGGTATCTCATTTTTCTTCAAAAATGGAGTTTTACAATGATACCACTGTCTTATAAATGTATATGTATAGAATGAGAATGTAATGCTCACAATCAACTCAAATGATGATATCTAATCCATCCAACATGAAATACATATATAAATGAGCCCAAAAATCAACTCAATATGCCCATTTTTCATGATTTTCAACTCTAATTTTGCACCATCAGAATAAATATGCATACAAGATAGCATTAATATCATATCAACCCCTAACTCGAGTATTTTATCAAGATAAAAGAAATTAATGCTCAAATAAGGCCTAAATTAGCAAAATAAGACCTCGCACGGGCATCATATCTAGAATAAAAGCAGTTAGACGCACAAATTAGGTCAATGATGTCAAATTAATCCCCCACATAGGCAACACACAATATCAGATACCACAAGTCAACAACAATAATAGCTAAGCCCCCACATAGGCACACAAAAATATAAATAATCTCAAAATATAAACTCCATTGTTAATTTTCTCATCCCATAGCATGCTTTACTTATGCATTAACTACTCGGCTCAATCTGAAAGAAGTTAAGTCATAACCTACCTCAACAAGATAAAATTTCAATCTAAAGTTCTTCAACATGGAGTTTTTCCCTCATGATCGACCTCAACACTAGCTATAACATTCAAATATAACAATTATGCATTAAAATAAAGCCAAAAATACCTATCTTGCCCATATTCGGATCGGGGTCAAAATGGATTTGAAATGAAAAAGATAAAACTAAAATTTTATTTTAAAAACACATTTCCCAAGGTTATAGGAGACTACATGACAAACCCACACAAAAATGGGTAAACAATCGAGGTCCAAATAAAGAAAAACCCTTTTAAACTTTACCGATAAAAATTCTAATTTTTTCATTTTGAAATCATAATTTAAAGGTATTTTTGAAGATAAAATCAATGGTAAATAGTGACATTATGAGTTTAGAAGTTACCCACACAAAAATCAACTTTGAAACCCTTAAAAATTATCTTTTTTGAAGCTTGAAGGTCCAAAATAAAGAAAAAATTAAGAAGGGGGTGGGATTTATATACAATGGTTGTCGCTTAAGTGGATAAGTGGACACTTAAGCGAATATCGATAAAGCGGTACCAGGACTCTAAAGTAGATACTGCTTAAGTGATGCCTGGACGCTCAAGCAATCTTGGGCTGCTAAAGCTGTTGTACCAAATATCAGTTGATGTTGATTTTGGTGTAAGGCTACCAAGCTTCGACCGACCCTCTAGATTTGATCAAAATCTCATTGAGATAAACCATGTATTTTACTAGGATAATTTTGACACTCTGGATTCAATAACATCATCAGTGTTTCAATAAAAGGTCATTTTTATAAAATTAACCCATGGGACTCTATTTTACTATTATTCAAATGAGGGATCAAAATGAGATATAACAATTCCAAAATTGAACCAACCCCACCACTAACCTAAATTTTATATTCTAGATCTGCTGGTGTAGTCTGTTTCGCCATCCGACACTAAAAATAATAAGTGTTGACCAAAGTCAACTAAATGGCTTCTCAAGAATCTAATGACCACGAATTCACACAACTCATTCTCGATCGCCTCAGGAACTATGCCAAGCATCCCCGAATCTCAAAGACACTAAAATAACTTCACCTATATAAACATAAAAATGGTTCCGCTTCAATTGGGAGTTGAAGTTGCTCTCGTAAATGTTCATAAATTTTGGATAACACATGTCCATAAAAGTTCTAAGCACATTTGAGTGGAAAGTAGGAATTAAATATTTATGTGTTTAGTTTGTCCAATGTTATCTCAAGGAATAACACGTTCAAAGCTATTATAATACGTTAAATGTTGATTTCATCTTGTGGACTTGCACTAAGGTACTGTTCAAATTAAAAGATACATTACTCTATGTATAAATATAACTTGATCTTTCTGTCCTAATTTATATTTAACTAAGTAAGAAATTGTTGGATATTTTATTTAAATTAAATTAATAATTATAAGTATTAATTCCTTTTTAATGAAGAGGTATTTTTTGGATGAAAAAATATTTTTTAAATGAACAATTGCATCTTTTCATTCTTTAGTTTCTACCAATTGTTTTTAATCTCAACCTCTTCTGATCTAATGTATCTTTTGTAGAAAGTATTTACATATAAACTTTTCACAGCGTACTTACCTTACAACATTCTCCAAAGAGTTCTTTTCTTCTCTAAAAGATCAAGTTCAAGTTCTTACTTTCCAATAAAATTTTCTTCACTATTTGCTTGGTGCAGAAATCCACAGGCTTGTCATTCCACTAAAGCTATTTGTATACAATCCATAGCAATCTCTCAAAGGAGAGGGAGTAAATATTATTTTTAGAAAAATATTTCGTGCATATTTCAAACCTCAAATCTTGTGTTGTTATTCATATTGTCAAGATTTCATCTTTGCATTCTTCTTCGTATATTTTGTGTTCTTGGTACATATTTTCCAACAGTAGCATCAAAAGTGGGTTGATAATTCTCCAAATCTTTGATGACCTTGCAGGGGAAGAAATATATTAGAAATCAAAAATACAAATACACCTCAACTAAAACCAACCACAACAAGCAGATTCAATCCTCAGTGTCAGGCAATTTGTTTTCAGTTAGTAAGATTTATAAGGATTTAATTTCCTCTGTAACAACTTTGGAGGAAAAAGTAAAGGTTTGAAGAGACCTAATTAAGAAAATTTAGTGAGTGATGTTTGGTTCTTCTTGTTATGAAACAATGAAGTTGACAAGTAAAATAAAAGAGATTTAAGAAACTGATATAACTAATATTAGTGATGGGATTAAGAGCATTGATGATGAAAGGAATTAAATATGGATATCTTTAATATTATGTAAATTTAAAAAAGTGAGTTTTTAGTCTTTTAAAACTAGAGAAAAAGCTTAAGAAATCTAAAAAAAAAATGGATTCTAGGCCTTAGAAAGCATCACATCAGCAGGACTACGTATATATATATATTAGAATTTCTCTATGCTATAAAATAAAAATCAAAACATACAAAAAGTAACCACTCGTAAGTTGAGGTAATTAAGAAATCTTTCAAACTTGATGCTGCTTTAGTGACATAGAATTTACTTTAATTTAAAGATGAATGCATACTCGAACATATATAAATATATACATAAACAAAATTATTTATCTCATAAATTAGATATTATGTATGAAAAAACAAAAACTAAAATGATAAATATAATCTTTCAATTTATCAACTAAAAGAAGTAAAAAAAATACAAAAAGTGTGATGATAATGAATGGAAACCGATCGTTTTCAGTTAAAGTCCAATCAAATTATTCTTTGGTTATTGTCTTTCAATGACCGATTATATTCGTAATTTCCAACTTCTCCTCTTTCTTCTTTTCAAAAACTAAAATAATAGAATTATAAATATACTTTATTGATTATTATTCCATGACATCGAAAAGACTTCTAAACCTACAATAGAAATATACATTTTTGATCCATAAAATACTTCTAATCCTACAACACCTAAAATAAACTCTTAAAACCTACAAAATATAGCCAATCCAAGAAATTCTATAAATGTAAACTTCCCATGTATTAATAATAAATTGAGAGAAATAGAAAATGATTATTTTGTTTATTATAGGATCTTTTAGTGAAGGACAAAAAAGTTATCAATAATTAATTATATATCAAATGAATTTGTATAATATAAATACAAATTATTAAATGACTTTAGAATTTTATATCATCAAATTTTATCGAAATTGCAGCTAAAAAAATACTTTGTCCCTACTCTAATATCCAACTTTTCATGTAGTAGTCATGAATATGCAAAGAAAGCAACACTGTATAATCAAAAAGCTAAATAATAATATACTTAAAATATAGTGGATTTTAAAATTTTATAAAAGATATCTAACTATAGTAACAATGCTTACTTACACAGAGGCGGATCCAGGACTCCAAACTTGTGGGTTCCCAGTAAAATAAATAAAGATGAAAAAAATTAAATTGGAAAAAGGGATCTCCAAAGGGGTTCAAACTCATGAACAGCAACAACAATGCACGTGTCTCAAGTGTGCCCCTCCTACCACTAAGTCACCCAATTATTTAGTTATGGATTCTCACCTGTTAATATCTAAACCTATTAAAAAAAATTCTAATGTAATTATTAGACTTACGGTAGCGAGTGGGGATTCTAGGGAACCCCCACCTGCTACCATATATCCGCCCCTATGCTTACAAAACTTATGCCCAAAAAAAAACTTGGACACAATATTGAAAACTTATCAATCACATGGACATAAGATGATAAACAAAATATTCCTAGAGAAAAAAAAGCAATATTATCAAAAAAATAATTAAGATAATAATACCTTAATGCCTTTTAATTTTAGTGAATTTTTTATCACCTTGTTTGTACAGCACCACACCATAAAGTTTATACTCTAAAATTTGTGATGAAGAATGTTGAATAGTGGATTTTTATATATAAATGTTCGGATTCTCCTCCATACATAAATATCAGTTAAATTTTTGCGTCTATATCTAGGATCTTTATAGGCATGTTTTTTTTAATTAGATATTTGAATTAAGTTTACTCAAATTCCTGCACCTACATTTGTACCTGACTCCATATTGTCAAATCTTTAAATTTAGATCTTGAAGAATCCAACATCTAAATCCACACTCACATCAAACATCCACATCCGATTGCGAGCAACTAGGACATTTACTTACAAACCAAAACTAACTCAATCAAACCCAACCTTCGGTGGAGGAGTTACTACGCTCAATGTGACATTGTTGAAAATGACTATACTACAAAACTTTTCTACTTCAATTTTGTTTTGTTCTCCAAAATTCAATAACCGTCCTTTTTATGTTATTCTCATAAATTAGTAATACAGTTTTCTTTAACATAAATAATAATTAACATGCCTCACTTACCAATAATATGATTCTAATAGTGGTTAAATTGTACGTAAAACCTACGATATTACAAAAATATAATTCATAAATTAAAAAAATTGAACCTCCTTTCCCAATTCGTGACCTCCATACCCATGTGATTAACATAATCCAAATTAAGTCACGATTAAACAAAGAATTTTTTTAAAAAAATAGCAATAAACCTTTGATTTTGGCAAC
This sequence comes from Capsicum pubescens, assembly GCA_030864215.1. Classification (NCBI taxonomy): domain Eukaryota; kingdom Viridiplantae; phylum Streptophyta; class Magnoliopsida; order Solanales; family Solanaceae; genus Capsicum; species Capsicum pubescens. The sequence goes on along the minus strand of CM061540.1, from coordinate 108,836,835 downwards.
TTCATTTGGAGGCAACATGCTTGTCTAATTTTTCGATCAGAAATTTTTAACTGAAAGAGAAACACAATAAATTAGCAAAAGAGAGATTGTTATTCTTCATATACAGATTTTAAGCTGATAACTAAAAGAAATAAATAAAGGCAAAAAGAGTGATTACAATGACAACAAGAAAACGATGTGAATCAAAACTAAAATAAGAAGACAACTACTATATAAGTATTTGTTTTGTATAAATTTTGATCCAAAATATTACTTAAATAAAATTGTAGAGAATATTTTTTATGCAAAGCAAAATTTTAATTAATTTAGAAGTGTTAAAGATTGCCAAGATTAAATAACCATAATCAACTATTATAAGTTATTAAATCCTAAAACTCATGCATAGGAAAAATAAATTAAATTTCCTCTATTTATTAAGTTTTCCTTTTTTAAATCATATAACGGTAAATATGAAGTTTTCCTCCTCTCTTTTGACGAGCACAATGATTTCTTCTTTTTTTTTCTTTAACTTTTACTACAATTTTATCCATAATATTTTACTTATGCTTCTTTTATTAATTTTAAAGTACTCAGTTAAAACACCCTATTTTCTAGCCCTTGGAAAATTCTTGAGTTCTGATCCCACTGTCCTAGTAACGATTCATCATACGAGTCGTAAGGTGTGGCTACGGGTCAGGTGACCTTAGTCGTAAGGTTTCTAGTGAATGGTAGTTGGGGTTCTGTTATGGTAACGACTTGGTGGTGCGAGTAGTTAGGGGTAGTGACGAGTCGTTAGGACGATCCTTAATCAAATCAGTAACGTGGTGGCTTGGCTCTGAGTATGAGTGGCTCACTAAGAGCCCTGAAGATAGCTTACGAGTGGTAGGGTTGATTCATATATTGTCCAGTGTCTAACCTCGTGGGTTCTATCTCGAATACGACTAAACCATATGATTCTAATAGTCAGGTCGCGATTGGGGATTATGGAGTCGTAAGGAGGACAGTGTATGGGTGTCACACTCACTATCTAGGGTACTAATCAAGACTACAAGTTGTATGATGTGGTGACGAGTCAATAGGTCGACTCGTAACCAAGGGCGGCTTTTTACAATTCTTAGTTGAGGGAACTTTGGACATTTCTCACTTAAAATCCTTAAAACCCCACATCCCTATAACATTTTTTGGTCATTCATTCCACACTTTAAAATATTAAACATACTCTTTACTCTCTCAAAATCCTCTCAAGAAAAATTGGCTAGGGTTTCTCTAAAGTTGTTATATAAGGCTTAAGGATCAATTTCTCTTCGTGAATCTTTGCAAATTCAGGCATGTGACTCTTCCCTAATTGTTAGTTTACTAAAGTCATATGTTTTAAGTATTGTTCATGAATCATTAATTGTGGTTTTGAAACTAAGGTTGAGGGGTTTGAATGCATATCACTGAATATTATTTTCTATGGTTTAAATTGTGATTATGCATATTTTAAATATGGTTTTGCATGTGTGGGTGCAAGGGAATGGTGATTTATTTGAGGGGTCATGGTTGAACCTCAAAATTTGATGAGTTTGTCTTTGATAATGGCATGCCCTCAACCTATTTGTAAAATTGTCAATGAGAAACATATTGTCACAAGTTAAATTGTGTTTTTGAACTAAGGCTTTGGCATAACTATGAAAATAATTGATGAAGGACTTTTATAAAGGCTTTGATGGCCATAAATTGAATTGATTGAAAACTTGTAGGGTACATGGGAATCCCTTAAGTGATTTTAATAATGGAGTCTGCAGGGTACATTAGAGTCCCCTAAGTGTTGGATAATGACATTATTTGCAAGTTATAGTCAGTATGACGATACCACTTTATAATGCCTTCATAATTGACTCTTGGAATTGGTGGTTTTGTTATGTGATAAATGTTTTAATTAGGAAATAACGGAGGTTGTGATAGCTAGCTGTGAAGGTGTGAGTTCGATGAACGGACACTAGAAAATCATGTTTGCCGACATGAGGGTTAGGCTTGGTGACCTTATGTTTGTAGGGTACATGGAAATCCCCCAAGTCTATTGTTATATATATATGTATTATAGAGGGAGAAGGGTACACGGAAATCCCTGACCCCTATGATAACTTTGATTCGTACGACTACATGCACTAGGGCCTGTTCAGGGGGTAACACTAGTCCCATATAAACCATGGGTAGATTATGACGGTAAAGACAATCTAGGTTAAGATGTTAAATGCATGATAAACCTTGTTCCCTTTCTCGACACGATATATATTTATGTATGTATGTCATTACATATGGATATTTGATTTGATTTTGAATTGATTGCATTATTTTATCTTTATCCTTGAGTTACATACTAGCGTTCACTCTGTTAATCATATTCGGGTGTTGTATCCCCACGCGATGTAGAAATTGGACATACTACTATTCCTCCTACCCAATGACTTAGATTAGGGAACAAATTTAAGTCAAATTTAAGAGGTGAGCTTCCATACTCCAAAAGACTCCATTTCATGCTAAGGACTTCTTTTCATTATTGTTATTTCTTTGGTTTTGGTTTTGGCTTTGGTTTTGGCTATTGTAGGGGGCATGTCCCGATGGATATTCTTTGATTCTTGTTAGAGTCTTTGTTGGACTACTACGGGCATGGGCGGAGTCGATATTAGTGTTAGCATTGGTATTGGTATTGGCATTGGGATTGGAATTTGTTGGACATTTGGTTATGACTGTTTGGTTATAGTCATATACTTTATCTAATGTCTTTAAATAATTACTATTTTATCTTGTTATATGTTTAAAATTCATTCGACATGGGTGTAGGGTGGTTAACATTGGGGTATTAGGGATGGTCTCTGGTCCTAGTTGGACTTGAGATACCCGACATGACTAGGACCTGGATCGGGTTGTGTCAGATTAGTATCAGAGCACTAGGTTCATGGTCAATTGAGATCTCATAAATTCATGTCGACTGAAGTCTCTTTTAAGGGTATGTAGCGCTCCATACTCATAAGGGAGAGGCTATGAGGCATTTAGGAATATTTCTCTTTCTTATGTATATTTTTGGCCTGTAGAGTCTAAGATCTTGAAATCTTCTCTAATTCTCTCTTGTTCGCTTTTTAGATCATGCCTCTTAGATGATTAGAAGCTTATGAAAACTCCTCTGTCCCATCCGAGGATAATATTGATGGGACACATCCTACTTATGGGGTCTAGATCCAATCTAGGGGTGTAGGTCCTGATTGCCCTCCTGGAGTTTCATCAGTCCCCTCCAGCCCTTCTTGAGCCCCGCAGGCAGATGTGATGAATGTTGAGTTTCGTCAGTCTATTCATATGTTAGCTCAGTTGGTAGATTCTCAATCCGAGCATGGTGTTTCTGTTACTCCATCTTCTGAGGCCATAAGGGTTGGCCAGTTTATGAGGTTGAACCCTCTTGTGTTCACTGGTTTTAAGGTTGAGGGGGATCCTCAAGGTTTTATTAATGAGATGGAGAAGATTTTTTGCATAATGCATGCTACTAACATGGAGGGTGTAGAATTTTCTGCCTACTAACTGAAAGATATAACCTACCAATGGTATGAGAAATGGGAACAATCTAGGGGTGACGATGCTGAGTTAGCCCTATGGGATGATTTCTCTGGTGTTTTTCTAGACCATTTCTTTCCTCAGGAGTTAAGGGAGGTGGAAGTTGAAGTGTTTATTAACTTGAAGCAAGGAAAGATATCAGTCAAGGAGTATGCCTTGAAGTTTCACCAGTTATCACAGTATGCTCCGGAGTTGGTTTCTAGCATGAGGGCTAGAATGAGGAAGTTCGCTTTCGAGTTTTCTCGAGACTTGATTTTGGAGGGTAAGGCTGACTTGTGGAACAAGGACATAGACATCTCCAAGTTAGTTGTGTACATGCAGCAGGTTGAGAAAGAAAAGAAAAAATAGGTGGAGATAGGGGAGAGGCAGAGCAAGAATTTAAATTCTTTGATTGGGGTGTCGGCTAATAGAAGAATGGCAAGAATGGTGAAAAGCGGTCCAAGAAGAGGTAGGGAAATTCTGGGTCTCACTCGAAGGCTAGTGCTCCCTACCTGAATTCATTTGGTAACAAACATTTTTAGAGTGTCGATAATTATAGGGAATAGGGTGCCCAATCTCAGTCTAGTGGGGCCCAATCAGCTCGATTATATCCTCCTTATAGATTTTATGGTCGACTACATCGGGGTTTTTGTGATGAGGGAAAGGATAAGTTCTTTAACTGTGGTCAGCCAGGTCATATGCTTAGAAACTATCCAATGGCTAAGGTTACCACTAGGGGAAACAAGGTTCCAATTGCTTCTGCGTCAGCTCTGGCACCAAAGGGTGCACCATCTGGATCCGGCACTGGTTGAAACCGACTCTATGATCTCACTACTTGTTAGAAGTTCATGGAATTACCTAATTTCATTACCAGTATGTTAAAACTCTTTTCCCGTGATATGTACTATTTACTTGATTCGGGGTCCATTCTCTCTTATGTGGACCAATTTACGGTTGTATATTTTGGTTTTGGTCCCGAGTGTATTTCATGCCCTTTTTTATTTCTACCCTGGTGGATGACTTTGCGGTGTCTAGAAGAGTCTATAGGGGTTGTGTGATATCTGTGGGTGATTGGGAAACCTTGGTATATCTGTTTGAATTAGACATGGTTGATTTCGATGTCATATTGGGGATGGATTGGTTGCATTCGTGTTGTGCTTCTCTTGACTGTCAGACTCGTAAGGTCATCTCTAACTTCCCTAGTAAGCCGATTATTAAGTTGAAGGGTAGTTCCCTAGATCCTAGGGGAAGGTTTCTATCATATCTTAGAGCTTGGAGATTAATCTCCAAGTGGTGTCTCTATCATTTGATCCATGTTAAACATTCTAACTCGGAGTGTCCTTCTTTACATTTTGTCCCGGTGGTGAATAAAGTTCCTAAGGTCTTCCCTGATAACCTTCCTGTTTTTACTCCCGATAAGGAAATTGATTTTGGAATAGACCTTATTTTGGACACTCATCCTATTTCTATTCCCCAGTATTGAATGGCTCTAGTTGAGTTAAATGAGCTTAAAGAGCAACTAAAGGTTCTTTTAGACAAAGGTTTCATCCATCCTAGTGTATCACTTGGGGTGCACCAGTGTTGTTTGTGCGTAAGAAAGATGGGTACCTTCGGATGTGTATTGATTACTAACAATTGAATAAGGTAACAATAAAGAATAAATACCCTCTTCCAAGGATAGATGATTTTTTTTATCAGCTTCAGGGTGATAAGTTTTTTTAATCCAAGATTGATTTTCGGTCAGGGAATCATCAACTAAAGATTAGGGAAATGGATATCCCTAAGACTGTCTTCTGTACCCAATATGGGCATTTCAAGTTCTTAGTCATGTCTTTTGGGTTGACTAATACCCCGACGACATTCATGGACTTGATGAATGGAGTATTCCGTCAGTTTCTGAATTTGTTCGTCATTGTATTCATAGACGATATTCTGGTGTACTCTAATTGCGAGTTGGATCGTACTGATTTCCTCCACATTGTGTTGCAGACCCTAAAAGATCAGCAGTTGTATGCCAAATTTTTGAAATGTGAATTCTGGTTGAACACTATCACTTTTCTGGGTCATGTCATTTCTAGTGAAGGGATCATGGTGGATCCGCAAAAAGTTTTAGTGGTTAAGAGGTGGATTGACCCATAATTCTAACTGATATTTGGAGCTTCTTGGGTATAGCGGTTATTATAGAAGAGAAAATTTCTACAAATCTTCAGTAATAACCGGTTAAACCCAAGAAACTCCGAATATCGATTGGAGTCGTGGGTCTAGGCCACCTCTTAACCACTACAACTTTCTGCGGATCCACCATGATCAATTCACTAGAAATGACATGACCTAGAAAAGTGACAGAGTTCAACAAGAATTCACATTTTGAAAAATTGGCATACAACTACAGATCTTTCAAGGTCTGCAACACAATGCTGAGGTGATCGACATGATCCACCTCGCTCTTAGAGTACACTAGAATATCGTTTATGAATATAATGACGAATAAATCCATAAACTGGTGGAAGACCGTATTCATTAAGTCCATAAATACCGTTGGGGCATTAGTCAAACCAAAAGACATGACTAAGAACTCAAAATGCCCGTATCGGGTACGGAAGGCAGTCTAAGGGATATCCACTTCCATAATCTTTAGATGATGATACCCCGATCGAAGATCAATCTTGGAGGAAAACTTAGCACCTTGAAGTTGATCAAACAAATCATCTATCCTTGAAAGAGGGTATTTATTCTTTACCATTACCTTATTCAATTTTCGGTAATCAATATATATCCGAAGGGAACCATCTTTTTTATGATTAAACAATACCGGTGCACCCCACGGAGACACACTAGGATGGATGAAACCTTTTTCTAAAAGATCCTTTAGTTTCTCCTTAAGCACCTTTAACTCGGCTGGAGCCATTCTATACGGGGGAATAGAAATAGGATGAGTGTCCGAAACAAGTTCTATCCCAAAATCAATCTCCCTATCGGAAGAAACACCAGGAAGGTTATCGGGGAAGACCTCAGGAACTTCATTTACCACTGGGACAGAATCTAAAGAAGGATCCTCCAAATTAGAATCTTTAACCCAGACCAAATGATAGAGACACCCCTTGAGGATTAATCTCTAAGCTCTAAGATATGATACAAACCTTCTCCTAGTAGCTAGGGAACCACCCTCTAACTCAATAATCGGCTCACTAAGGAATTTAAAGATGACCTTATGGGTCTGACAGTCTAGAAAAGCATAGCACGAGTGCAACCAATCAATCCCTAATATGACATCAAAATCAACCATGTCTGATTCAAAAAGATCTACCAAGGTCTCCCGACCACCCACAGATACAACACAACCCCTATAGACTCTTATAGCCACCACAGAGTCATCCACTGGGGTAGAAACAAAAAAGGGTATGAAATATACTCGAGACCGAAATTAAAATGCACAGCCACAAATGGGGTCACATAAGAAAGTGTACCCCGGATCAAGTAAATAGTACACATCACAGGAAAAAAGTTTCAACATACCGGTAACGACATCAGGTGATGCCTTAGACTTCTAACGAGTAGTAAGAGCATATAGTTTGTTACGACCAGTGTAGGAGCTAGATGGTGCCCCATTTGGTGTCAGAGATGATAAAGAGGCAATTGAAACCTTGTATGCCCCAGAGGCAACCTTAGCCACTGGACAGTTTCTAAACATATGCCCTGGCTGACTATAGTTGAAGCACTTGGACTTTCCCTCATCACAGAAATGTTGATACAGTCGACCCTAAAATCTACAGAGAGGATATAATGGAGCTGATTGGACCCTACTAGCCTGAGATTGGGCACCTTATGACTTATAATTATAGCCATTCTAAAAAAGTCTATCACCAAACAGATTTAGGTAGGGATCACTAGTCGTTGAGTGAGACCCAAAATTTCCCCACCTCTTCTTGGACCACTTTCCACCATCCCTATCACTCTGTTGTTGGCCGCCACCCTGATCAGAGAATCTGAACTTCTTGTTCTGCCTCTCCCCCATCTCCGCTTGATTTTACTTCTCTTTCTCTACCTTTTGCATATACACAACCAACCTGGAGATGTCCATGTCCTTGTTCAACAAGGCAACCTTACTCTCCAAAATTAAGTCTCGGGATAACCTAGAAGTGAACTTTCTCATTCTAGCCCTCATTTTATAAACCAACTCTGGAGCATACCACGATAACTGGTAAAACTTTAAGGCATACTCCTTGACTTACATCTTGCCTTGCTTCAAGTTAACAAACTCTTCCGTCTTCACCTCCCTTAAATCCTGAGGAAAGAAGCGGTCTAGAAAAGCACCAGAGAAATCATCTGATAGGGCTGACTCAGTATTGTCACCCTTAGAATGTTCCCATTCCTCAAACCATTGGTAGGCTACATATTTCAGTTGGTAGGAAGAAAATTCCATACCCTTCACATTAGTAGCATGCATTACACTGAAGATCTTCTCTATCTCATCAATAAAACCTTAAGAATCCTCCCAACCTTAACACAAGTGAACACAGGAGGGTTTAATCTCATAAACTGGCCAAATTTTGTGGTCTCAGAAGATGGAGTAATATAAGAACCACACTTCGACTGACAAAATACTAAATGAAAAAAATCATTATTCATCGTATTCGCTTGAGGTGCTCGAGAAAGACCAGAGGGGAATGGTGGAACTCCAGGAGGGCAATCAGGAACTGGACCCTTAGATCGGGTCTAGACTACATAAGCAGGACATGTCCTATCAGCATTGTCCTTGGGTGGGAAAGGGGAGTTTCCATGAGCTTCATATCGTTTGGGAGGCATGATCAAAAAAGTAAAAATGAGAGAATTAGAGAAGATTTCAGGACCTTAGACTCTCAACAACATCAACAAGCCAGTGTATTCCCACAAAGTGGGGTCTGGGAAGGGTAAAATGTATGCAGTCCATATCGCTACCTTCGAAGAAGTAGAGAGGCTATTTTCGATAGACCCTCGGCTCAAGATAAAGAATATTAAACAAAGTCGTGATAAAACGTGAAGTAGGATGGGTGGCTTAATAGGAGTAAAGAATTAGATATAGTAAAATAGAACTCAAAAAAATACAGAATAGAAGAACTAAGAGTCATAAGAAATAAGAAATAAGAAATATGAAATAGGACACCCGCCTAGTAGTAACCTACACTGACAGACCAAAGCCACCCACCACACCCAAACTCTCCTGACTAGCGTCTCCTACCTATTGACACAGTCCTATGATTACTAACCCGGCTAAACAGGGACTCTCCTAACTACTTGCTACATATCATGCACTCACCCTAGCCTTCTACCCTTATCCGCGACCTCCACACCTTCCTATCTAGGGTCATGTCCTCGGTAAGCTGAATCTACTCCATGATATGTCTAATCACTTCCCTCCAGTATTTTTTTAGCCTACCTCTACTCCTCATGAAGCCATCCAAAGCGAGTTTCTCATACCTACGAACTGGGGTATCCTTGCCCCTCCTCATCACAAGTCCAAACTATCTCAGCCTTCCTTCCCACATCTTATCCTCTACTAAAGCAACTCTTACCTTCTCTCAGAGAATCTTATTCCTAACTCTATTCCCTTTAGTAAGCCCACAAATCCAGCGTAACATTCGTATTTCCACCACCTTTAATTTTTGAATATGGGAGTTCTTGACAGGCCAACACTCCGCTCCATACAACATAGTTGGACGGACTGCACTCTATAGAATTTGCCTTTAAGCTTAAGGGGTAGCTTCCTATCACACAAAACTTCTTAAGTGAGCCTTCACTTCATTCAACCTGCTCCAATATGATTTGAGACATCCTTATCAATCTCTTCATTCCCCTAAATCAAAGACCCAAGATACTTAAAGCTATCCCTCTTAGAAATATCTTGGGCATCCAATCTTAACACCACTTCATCCTCCTGCCTCAAGTCACTAAACTTTCACTCCAAATACTCCGTCTTGGACCTACTCAACCTGAACCCCTTAGATTCCAGGGTTTGCCTCCATACCTCTAATTTTTTATTTACACCCCCTTCCTCTCGCATCTCATCAATCATTACTACATCATCCACAAATAATATACACCAAGGAACCTCACTTTGAATACTCTGCATCAATATATCCATCACCAATGCAAATAGGAACAGACTAAGAGTCAAACCCTAATGTAACCCTGTCTCGATCAAAAAATGCTCTGAGTCTTCTCCCGCCGTTCTCACTCGAGTCTTTCCTCCATCGGACATGTCCTTAATAGCTCTAATGTATGCCACAGGGACCTCTCTCACCTCCAAGCATCTCCAAAGAACCTCCTTAGGGACTTTGTCATAAGCCTTCTCCAGGTTGATGAATACCATGTACAAATACCTCTTTCTTTCCCTATACTACTCCACCAATCTCCTCACCAGGTAAATTGCCTCTATCATTGAATGACTAGGCATAAAACTAAACTGATTCTCCGAAATAGACACGATCCTTCTTAATGTATGCTCAACCACCCTCTCCCAAATCTGCATAGTATGACTCAACAACTTAATACCCCTATAGTTGTTGCAACTCTGAATGTCGCCCTTGTTTTTATATAACGGAATCATTGTACTCCATCTCCAGGACTCAGCCATTCTCGCAGTCTTAAAAATATTGTTAAACAAATCAGTCAACCACCTTAAGCCTGCCTCACCCATAAACTTCCAAAAATCCATCGAAATCTCATCTGGCCCCATCTCCCTACCCCTTCGCATCCTACGAATATCCTTCCTGCCTCCTCCACCTTAAAACGTCCACAGAACCTAAAATCAAGGCTCTCCTCTGAGTGCTCCAGCTCTCCTAACTTAATGCCTCTGTCCCCCTCCTCGTTCAAAAGTCTATGGAAATACTCCTTCCATCTCTTCTTAATATGAACATCCTCCACCAAAACTCTACCATTCTCCCCCTTAATGCACTTCACTTGGTAGAGGTCACGACCCTTCCGCTCCCTAGCCTTAACAAGCCTATAAAACCCCTTTTCCTCACCTTTCTCCTCTAACCCCGCATACAAGCTCTCAAATACTTCTGTCTTAGCAGCTATAACTGCTAAGTTAGCCTCTTTCCTTGCTACTTTGTAAACCTTCCTATTAACCTGCTTCACCCCTCCATCTCTACTCTCAATCAACTTAACATATGCTTCCTTCTAATCTCTACTTTCTTCTTAACTTCTTTATTCCACCACCAGTCCCCCTTATGCCTTCCTGCCCGCCCCCTCGAAGCACCCAAAACTTCTCTAGAAGTCTTCATAATACAGCTAGCCTTAGCCCACCTAATATGCACACCCTCTATACTTTTTCACCTTCAACCCCGCCACCTTCTTCCCTATCTCTACCATATTAACTGGCATCAAGCCATCCTACTTAATTCTAGGTCAACCCTCCTTGACCTTTTTTTTCTTGCCCTTTTTGATAATCAAGTCCATCACTAGAAGCCTGTGCTGGGTCGAAAGATGCTCACCCGAAATGACTTTACAGTCCTTACATAAAACCCTATCCCCCTTCATAAGCAGCAGAAAGTTAATTTGAGTCTTGGCTATCATGCTTCTGAAAGTAATCAGGTGATCCTCCTTCTTCAGAAAGCTCGAATTCACCACCAACATCCCAAAACCCTCGGAAATCCAATAGAGCAGCTCTCTCGCCATTTCTATCACCAAAACCAAAACCTCCATGCACATCGTTATAACCTTCCAATAGAACCCCAATGTGCCCATTAAAGTCTCCAGCAATGACAATCTTCTCTGAGCTAGGCACGCTTCTCACCACCTCAAAAAATCTTACTTTTATCTCCTCTTCCAAACCCACATACGGTGTATAAACACTATACATATGCAGCGATAACCCCCCAATGACCAACTTAATCATCATCAGCCTATCACTGATCCTCTTAATCTTCACCACCTGCTCTCTAAGCTCTTCATCCACTAAAATTTCCACTCCATTCCGATGCCTCTCACTTCCTGAGTACCACAACTTGTACCCATCCGTATCCTTAGCCTTAAACCCTACCCACTTAGTCTCCTGAACATAGGCAATATTAATCTTCCTCTTCTTAAGAATCTTAACCAGCTCTATGGACTTACCCTGAAGGTTCCCTATGTTCTAAGAACCTACCCTCAACCTATCTTCTCTCGCCTCCTGCCTACCTTTACCTCTCATCATCGCACCATCCCTACCACCCAACCTGGACCGCCCATTCTCCTACCCTCCCCTCTTCACCCTCACCCAAAATAACCCCCAACCCCAACCCTTTCGGACATGACCCTATTCCACAATCAATCCCCACAGCCAGCACCAAAAAATCAAAAAGCCCCAAATCAACAAACAAATAAAGCAATAGTAGAAAATAGGGAAAACAGGGAAATAGTAGAAAAATAGAAGGCACGCACAAAATACCCTATCCCACCTAATAGCTAGAACAACAGAACACTATCCACTAATAAGCGAAAGCAGCCCGTCAAAACTAAAATTAGAAGCAATAGAATAATTCAAAGAAATGAAATGGTAAGAAATAACTAAATATCAAAGTTTAGATGTCACCCGGGTACTCTTGCATGCTACTAGTTTCGAAAATTTTGAAGTCGAATTTGGGTTCCAGAATAGAGTCGTTGGAAAGCAGCTGCCAGTGCATCGCCGGAGCTTTTTATCGCTATTGTCGTAAGTCTGGAATCTGGTGGCCTGTTGTCATCGTCCAAACCTATTATGAATGGTGCTACCCCCTTACACTGTTGCCAGAGTTAAGCCAGTGGGAACCCCTAATCCCACTGGCAATAGCAGTTACGAGAGTGTAAAAAAAGGAAGGGAGAGAGAGAGCTGGGGAGAAAGAGTATGGCGCGCTACACACCCTTAAAAGAGACTCTACTCGACATGGCTTTGTGGGATCCCTATTAAACATGAACCTAGGGCTTTGATACCAATATAACACGATCTAAATCAAGGCCTAGTCGTGTCGGGTATCTCAAGTCCAACCAGGATCGGAGACCACCCTAATACCCCACTGTTAACTACCCGACACCCCATTAGATGAATTCCAAACATATAATAAGATAAAATAATAATAAATTAAAGACATTAGATGAAGTCTATAACCATAACCAAATAGTCACAACCAAGTCTCCAACCAATACCAATGCTAACACTAATACCGATATCGCCTATGCTCATAGTATTCCAACAAAGCCTCTAACCAGAATCAAAGATTATCCAGTTGATATATGCCCTCGACCATAGAATATTCCAAAACCAAGGAAATAACAATAATAAAAAAAAGTTCATAGCATGAAAAGGAGTCTTTCAGAGTATGAAATCTCACCGCTTCAATCAGACTCAAAGTTGTCTCAAATCCAAGTCAATGAGCAGGAGGAATGGTAGTATGGTTGGTTCCTACATCGCATGGGGATACAATGCCTGAAGATGATTAACAGAGTGAATGCTAGCATGTAATTCAGGGATAAAGATAAAATAATGCCATCAATTCAAAACCAAATCAAATAGCTATATGTAATGAATATGAAATCTTAACCTAAATTATGTAGCTTTACCATCATAATCCATCCACAGGCTATATGGGTCCAATGTTACCCCCCTCGAATTAACCTTAGTGCGTGTAGCTGCACGAATCAGAGGTATCATAGGGGTCGAGGATTCCAGTGTACCCTTCGCCCTCTATGATACATAAATACAGGTATATAATTAGGGGATTACTACGTACCCCACAAGCATAAGGTCACCAAGACCAACCCTCATGTCGTCAAATATGAGTTTCCAGTGTCCGTCCGTCGAACTCAAACCTTTACGGCTAGCTATAAAAACCTCCATTATTTCCCAATTAAAACATTTAGCACATAACCATACCACCAATTCTAGGAGTTAATTATCAAGTCATTATAAAGTGGTATCATCATACCAATTATAGCTTACAAATAATGTCGTTAACCAACACTTAAGGGACTCCCATGTACCCTGCAGACTCTATTATTAAAATCACTTGGGGGATTCTCATGTACCCCACAAGGTTTTCAATTCAATTCAATTTATGGCCATCAAAGACTTTATAAAGTCCTTTATCAATTATTTCCATGGCTATGCCCAAGCCTTAGTTCAAAAACACAATTCAACTTGTGACAATATGATTCTCATTGACAATTTCACAAACAGTTTAAGAGCATGCCATTATCAAATCCAAACTCATCAAATTTTAGGGTATAACCATTGTATCTCAAATAAATAACGATTCCCTTACAACCACATGTGCAAAGCCATAATTAAAACAAGCATAATCATAATTTAAACAATGGAAAACAATATTCAATGATATGCATTCAAACCCATCAACCTTGGTTTCAAGACCACCATTAATGATTCATGAACAATGTTTAAAACATATTATTTTAGTAAATTAACAATGAGGAAAGAGTCACATGCCTGAATTACAAAGATTCATGGAGAGAAATTGATCCTTAAGACCTTAAATAACCACTTTGGAGAAACCCTAGCCAATTTTTCTTGAGAGGATTTTGAGAGAGTAAAGAGGATATTTAATCTTGTAAAGTGTGGATTAAATGACCAAAAAGTATTATAGAGACGTGGGGTCTTAGGGTTTTAAGTGAGAAATGTCCAAAGTACCCATAGCTAAGAACTGTAAAAAGCCTTCCTTGGTTACAAGTCAACCTATTGACTCATCACCACATTATATGACTTGTAGCCTTGAGTTATACCCTATATAGTGAGTTGGACACTCATACATTGTCCTACTTACGACTCCATGATCCCCAATCATGACCTGACCATACGTCTCATATGGTCTAGTCGTATCAAAGACAGAACCCACGAGGTTAGACACTGGACAACATACGACTCAATTCTACCACTCATAACCAATCCTCACGACTCTTAGTGAGCCACTCGTACTCAGAGTCAAGCCAAGCCACTAAGTTATTAATTTGATTAAGGATCATCCTAACGAATCGTCACCACCCCTAACAAATCATACCACCAAGTCCTTACTATAATAGAACCCCAAACACCATTCACTGAACACTTTATGACTAGGGTCACCTGACCCGTAGTGACACCATACGACTCGTATGATGAGCCATTACTAGGACAGTGAGCTTAGAGCTCAAGAATTTTCCAAGGTCCAGAATCCATGGTGTTTATCATAACTTCTACCTTAAAATTATGATATACTAATTTCCCTCCTAAAATTTTGCTTGAATATCTTCTCTTCAACAATTTAATATCATTAATATCTAACATCCCCCCTTCGATTTAATTCCATTAATTTTCCTGAATATCTTCTCTTTATTTTGATAAAAATTTTGATAACATAAGTTCTCTTTCCATCACGTAATTATTAGATATATTGCAATTTCTAAGTGAATCACAAAATTTTCAAGAATATTTTCTGGTAAAGCTAGTGCCGCTCTTTTTCTCAAGTTTACAATGTGTGTTTAGTAGTGAATTTTGTCTCTTATTTGAAGTTATTGAAAATTTCCTGATGAAAGATGAGACAACTTCAACTTTAGTAGGATATTTGACATGTGAATTTTTTGACATAGATTTAAGGTTGTCTATATAACAAACATTCTAAACAAACCTCTTTGGTGTGTTGCGATCTCTTTCAGTGATTTCCAGATACACCCTTATCTAGATTGATCTTGTCGGTACAAAAGGTGATAAAGGTGAAGATATATCATGAAATCCTCTATCACTATTTGTATTTTCAAAGATCAAAAATTGGTTCTACCTCATGTACCATCGTTATGATAGTTCTACTTATACCTTCATATATATCAACCTTTTTACAATATGTATAATCTAAAACAAGTTATAGTAATGTATCTGATATATTATTATAACTTTTTTTAGACTATATTATGTATCAGATACATAAAAATAATAAATAAAATTATATATTTATTCGATACAAATGCATATTTTGTATCTCTTATATTTATATTTTTTATAGAGAAAGGTATAATATAATGTATTTACACTGAGATACATAATTATGTACTGGAGATATATAATATATCATAGTTCTCTATGTCTGATATAAATGCATATGTTGTATCTCTTATATTTATGTTTATATTGAGAAAAGTATAATGTAATGTACTTACACCAAGATACATAATTATGTAGTGAAGATACATAATACATCTTAGTTCTCTATGTCTGGCACAAATGTATATTTTGTATCTCTTATATTTAAGTTTTCTGGAAAAAATTAATGTAATGTATTTACACTAAGATACATAAATAACAAATATAACAAATGAAATTAAATATTAGTAATGTATCTGAGGTATTAACGAGGTTATGTATCTCTACATTTACATACAAAATGATGTTTAACAAATGTTTTTACCCTGAATGCATATGTTAGATGAGAATTATACCACCAATTCTAGTTGTGTCTTATCATTTATGATAAGTATCTCTAATATAACATGTGTCTGTTGTTATATTGAATAGAGTAATATAAACAACAACATTGTCATGTAGAAAAATAATGACTAGTAATTAAATGATTCACTGTATCAGTTGATTAAGTTATGTTGTCATACAAGGATTTTAATGTTGAAAAAAAAAATGTATTTGATAAAACAAAAAAATAATAATCTAAATTTGGTTATATACATAAAAAATTTATTCCACAAAGATTCATCAATATAACTAAAAATATGTATCAGATACATAAATATGGAGATTGAAATATTATACGTTAATAACATCATTACAGAATATTATATATATATATGTGTGTGTGTGTGTACAATACAAATGTGTTGTACAACAAATGTGTAACAAACATGTAATACGATATCTTCAATTATGTCCACACCAAAAGCAGATTTGATATCGTCAATAATGTCGGTTGGTGTATGTATTCTCTTGTGATTGACTAGTTTCGGAGCCGTAAAATCACTGAAGAATGAAATCATAGCTTGAACTTGGGTCAACATTCTATATTTCAAGGGCAGAGGTGTACGTGATAAAACACCCTTACTTTGAAGAGTTCCGAACCCTTTCGACATGACGCCTTACAAATTAAACAACAATCCTCCAAAAAATATTTAGTTCATAGCTGTAAAAAAAACACAACCATATTGAAATCAACATATTTATTAATAAATGTATCGGTAATTAATAAACACATAATAATTATTTATAAGATGCAACAGTAATTTACACTATTCACTTTAACGCTTAAAGTATCTCACAAGTTTTGCCCTATACATAAATTAAATTATTTATCTTACTCTGCACTAGCCAATCTATTATGTATCTTGATCAAATATGTTCATAAATTTTAATCGATACATAAACTAAATTATATATCTCAGTATGCTTTGCCAATGTACTATGTATTATACCAAATCTATTTGTATACCAAATCTATTCGTAAATAGATGTATCTCAGCAATTGTAAATTTTGTATCTCTACCTCAAGAATACGCAACACGTGAGATACATAATTTATGAACTAATCAACAACAGCATCATCTCTACCTCAAATTAAAAATATTTTTTATTTCTGCTGAAATATAACAACAACAGATACATACCTTTCTTTATTGGATTTTTTGACTTTTAAGCTGAAAGAATGATCAATGGAAAACATTGTGAAAAGACAAAAAAAAAAGATTAGGAAACCAAAAGGCAAACATTATATGCTCATATTGCTGATGAAAGCATACTTGTATTTTCCTACTCACTTCTACGGATTGAATTTCATCCTTAGACTCAATATTCCATTTTGATCGACAGCTACCGTTTCTACAGGAGATGCATATATAGTACTCCCCCCGTATTATTTTATGTGGCATGATTTGATCGAGCACGAAGTTTAAGATATAAGGAAAGGCTTATTGATATTTACCAAAATGTGTAAAGTTTTGTAAACGCTCTCATTATAAATAGAGGCATAGAAGGCAGCAAAGAGGGCAAGCCTTCATGCGTTGAAGCACACTCAAATACTCTCTATAATAAATATTTTGCTTAGTTATTAAAAACAGGTATATTTCAATGGAAAAATCTATGGAGGAACTTGTTTTGTTGTTAATACATATAGATTTTTACATCTTGCCGTAAATATTTTACTTCCTGGGGTAATTCTATTCCTGATATTTTCCAATATAATACTAATGATTTGTCTATATTTTTATCCGTTACTGCTACTGAATAATTCGCACTTGGGTGTGGACTAGGTGCGATAACTTCACTAGATAATAAATACGTAGGTATTTATTTTCATCTAATGTATTTTATGAATATTTATGATTGGAATAATTTTTATTTTTATCTTCTTGACTTAAGATGTTTTATTAATTCATATTCTAGATTAGATATTATCGTAATTAAATTATCTAGTGTTTTAGGATCCTCGTTAGTATTATGTAACCTTTTGTATTCTAGATATAAACTATATAGTTGAGTTTCTATTTCTTTTAATGAGTTATTCTTTTCGTAAGATGTATTCATTAATTTGTGTAGTTTATTATTTTATCCTATTAAAATTTTAGCAATTTCTGTGTAGTATTTTATTCTAACTTTGCTATATTCAATGCGTAGGTTCATGTTCTTTATCTGATTTACTAGTATTTGTTGTTCATGTATAGGTAATTTTCCATCTGTATTAAATAATTTTTCGTATGTATTAAATAAATTATTACCTGTATCTTCTTTTTCTAAGGTTAATTTTATTTTAAGTAATTTTTCTTCTAGTTATCTTTTTTCTATTTCAAGTTGATTTCTGTAATTAACTTCTTCATATATCCAATTTTGCCTTTCTCTAATTTTTTTTATATATTCTAACATTTATTTATTCTGAATAATATTCATCTGAATCTAAATAATATTGATGTTCATGATATATGCGTAAGTTTTCTATACTGTTTAATAATTCTTCTTCTTCATAATCTTCTAATTTTTTCCATATTATTTTCTTTATGTCCATAATTTCTATATCTCTAAGTATATATAAAACAAGTATTTTAATATCATCTATCATGCTTTTTCATAATATTTTCTAGTTGTTTGTTTTAGTCTAAATAATTCTTGCATATTTTCATTAAGAAATTCTATATATTTTATATCTTTAGTTTCCATGTATTTGTCTAAATTTATTTTCATTTGTTATTCTATTAATTGTATGTTTCTCATATCTTTTTCCAAAAATTCTAGATATATGTAATTTATCATGGTAAGTATTTGTAAGAGTAGTTAGGTAGTTATGGTATGTAATTTATTCTAGTCATATAATATTTACCAAATGCTTTTTCTAATATGATTTTTCTTATATCTACTACTTTTATATCCTTAAGTGCATACAAAATAAGTATTTTAAATTTATCTACCATTATATCAGATAAATAATTATTCATTTTCATAAAATTGCTATTTTCAAAATATTCCCTTCAATCATATACATAACAAAATATGGTCATCTTAGATTACTATATACTAGATTATTCTTAAATAACATGTTCTTCGGTCACTATTAGCATGGTAATCTGGATATTTTGCCTTAAACAGCGCCTCTACTCTGGTTACTCCCCACCACGGCTTCTTGCCTCATTGGTTTCACCTTTAGGATGGCATAGTTCTTAGGGATTTTTCTCCGTTTCCACTTTGCTAATAAACTTCTTAACATATTATTCTTCGAATAATTCTACTATAAAGTAACTAACATGAATTTATTTTATCATACCATGATTGTTGGGAATTATGAGTTTAGCTATTCATAATCATAAATAGATATACTTGTTCGGGTAGGTTTGATATTTCTAAACTTTGTTCCTCCATAGATTTTTCCATTGAAATATACCTGTTTTTAATAACTAAGCAAAATATTTGTTGTAGAGAGTATTTGAGTGTGCTTTAACGCATGAAGGCTTGCCCTCTTTGCTGCCTTCTATGCCTCTATTTATAATGAGAGCATTTATAAAATTTTACACGTTTCTCTACCTTTCTTATGCTAATAAATGAAAAGAAAAAGTTAAAAAAGACTTACAAAAGTCAAAAAAAGTAGGCTACCTAACATATCCATATGGCTACCTAACATATACATATCTTTTCTGAAAGTTAACTTTTTTACATATTTCTTTCTTCCTTTATTGCTTTGTCTACTTTTGCTGCTCCGTCTTCTTTTATCTTTTTGTCGTATCTGTTGATTTTTTTATCTTCTTTCCAGCTGGCATGCTTATCTTCTTGGTTCTTTTATTCTAGGTGGACTTTTGGGATAATATTATCTTCTCCATTTCATCTCGAACATTGATGGTCTGGATATTTGTGTCCAATTAGCTTGCAATATCTTGTCAATAATCCGTCTGAAATAAATTCTCTCTTAATGGCTCTTGCAGTAGATTGTTTTTATGGGTTAAGTAATTTCATTATCCATTGTCTAACATCTTCCATATCTTCTTGTCATAGTTCTTTTGAATTTGAATAAATTATCTGATGATCTCTTGAATAATAGCTCCATATTGGGTTTCCATTGGTATAATTATTTTCTAATTCTTGAATAATTGTAGCTAGCCCAATAAGTCATTTATTTGCGTAGAAATCAGGTATTTCATTTTTGGATATCTCTGGTTGCTGCACAATATCTTCTGGTATAATCATATCTCTGGTTAATCCTATTTTTACAACTTGTATAACTGGTTTTATTTCATCGTATAATATCTCTGCTGGTACAGTATAACATTTTATATAAAATAGATTTTCTTTGGTTATTCTTTTATAGGTGGTGAATATTTTATGTAATTCTTCCATAGCTGTCAGCTCTTCTCCGTCTTGGGTATATATGGTATTTAATAATCCATAGCTAAAATAAGTTTTTATTAAGCTTGGGTTGGTTTTGGGTAGTGCAATTAGGTTGTTGTAACCTTGTAATTTTTGGGTTATATAGTTTGTGTTTGGCTCTTTGATATCTGTGGCTCTGGGGTTAAGGTTTAGGAAAGTTTGTACTCTGTAGATATTTTCGATGTATGTTTGGGCTGTATAGTTGTAAACTTTTTTATCTTGGTTCAAACTATCTCGGTATGTGGTAATTTGTGGGGGTATGAACAAGGGGTCTTTTTGTGTTTTTGGTATAAATGGTTTCTCAAATATCTTATTCATATTCATATTCTGATATCTTTGTCTACTAACTCCTCTGCTTGTACCTGCAATTGTAGATTGATTAACATTATGGGTTTTATGGAGTGTCCCAACGTCTCCTTCTAGATTTGGAATTGTAATGTCTTCCGATCGACATAGCCCTGCACACTGCTGAGTTAGCTGATTTGTAGCTTTAGACTTCAGTTTATCTTCATTAGTCTTTAGCTTTTCTATTTCATTACCCATACTGTCCACTTTCATTGAAAGCGTAGTTAGGGTTTTGAGTATCTTTTCTAATGCATTGTCTTCTATTATATCAGTCTGTGTAGCTTTGTCTTGATATGTAATCTGCAATAACATTTTTGTTAGTACTAATTACTTCAATTGTAAATGTAAAATTTAATATATTCAAGACTAATCTCCGAATCTCTTTTGTTGTAATTGAATTTTGTATTTTCTTTGTTAGCCACCAGCGTACCTGTGTATTATTTGTTCGTACAATAAACTTATTATATACAATATATGGCTCAAATGCTAATAAACATTTATATAATGAACATAATTCTTTTCTATTTATTTCTGTTTCATTAAACGTTCCTGAATAATATCTACAATGATGTTCTATTTTTTCATTTTCATATCTATATTTAAGTACTCCTCCATAACTACATTCACTAGCATCTGCTTCTACTATATATATAAATTTTTTATTTTCATCTGGAAATTGTAATTTTGGTAATTCTTTACAAAGTATTTTTATTTTCTGAACTTGTTTTTTATCTTCTTCGTTATAATTATATTCTACATCTTTTTTTAGTTTTTTCTGTAAGGGCTTTAGATTCTCTGCTAATTTTGGTATATATTCTCTTACTTGGTTAACTAATCCTAAGAATGATTGTAATTTCTTTTTTGTATCTAATTCTTCTTTTGAATTTATTATTTTTTGTACTATATGTTGTTGCATTTTTACTCCACTTTCATCTATTTGTATTCCTCAAAATTCTATCTGATTTTTCATAATTTTAGCTTTCTTTTCTCTTAAACTTATTCCCGATTTTTCTATTATATCTTTAAATTGTTCCAATAATTTTAAATGTTCTTCTTTAGTCTTTGTATATAATAGTATATCGTCTATGTATACTATACAATTAGGTAGTTGTTTAAAATAACTATCCATAAAATGTTGATATCTACCTGGTGCATTTTTATATCCAAATGGTAGTACATTGCATTCATAAAATCCTTGTGGTACCATAAATGCGGTTAATTCCTTAGATTCTTCTTCTAACTTTAGATGGTAAAATCCTGATTTACAATCAAATTTACTAAAATAATAATATCCTTGTATTTGTCTTATTTTTAATATCTTATTTGGTATTGGGTAATTATAAGTCATTGTTTTTGCATTTAAATTTCTATAATCAATAACCATCCTACTTTTTCCTCTTTTTTGTTCACTATGTTTGTTAACTATAAATGTTGGGCTATTATGTTTACTATTACTTTTTTGTATATATTGTTTTTCTAATAATTCTTCTATATGCATTTTAAATTCTTTCAAATCATCAAAATTATATGTTAATGGTTTCTGAGTTATTATGCTATTTTTATCTATTAATTCAATTTTTATAGTGGTTTTATGTTTTTCCCATCCTTTTAATGGATCTTCACTATATAATTGTTCTAATTTTTTCTTAATTATTTCTATCTTATTTATTGAAAATATAGTTATCTCCTTTTTATTTATTGAAAATACGACCAGTTCTATTGTATCTTCAGTATTTTTTATATTTTCCAATTTTTGTGTAATTTTTTCACTTCCTTTTATCCAATCAGTTTTCTTTCTTATTTTATTAATAACTCTTTTTGCTCTTACTTTCTGTTTACATGGTGTTGTAAACCACCAATCTGTTCTAGTTATTATATGTGGGTATAATTTATCTAAAAACGGCATTCCTAAAAGTATATCTTTTGATGTTAGCTCATAATTATAGATTTCTTCTATTGTTAATATTTTATCCCATACTTGTGTTTTTACATTCTTAGCTTTATAAGTAATTAAGCTTCCTTCGTTATTAAATCCTTTAACTATTATTGGTGTTTTTAATTTATCCCATTTACCTTCTGGTAAACAATTATATCTACATAAATTAGTTTCTGCTCCTGTATCTATCATAGGCGTATAATATCTACTGTAATATCCTTCTACTACTATCTTCATTAATACATATATTTTCATTTTATGTTAAAGCTCTTCTTAAGAATAATTTCTCTCTGTTATATGTTATGGTTAATTGTGTATGTTCTATATTATATGGTTTTACTTGTTCTAACCATTTTATTCCTAATATTATGTCTGTTTTTTGCATTTCTTCTTTTACTTCAAATTCTATTTTTATTTTTCTTATTCCTATTATTATTTCTTTTTCTGCTATTTGTATTTCTTATATTTCTTATGTCTTTTTCTTTTCTTATAATATCTTTCTTCGCATCCAAATTGAGGTGCTATTTTATCTTTGCAACATGCTAAATTTCTTATTAATGTTTTTTCCATTTTTATTTCTTCTCTGTATTTTTCACATAGGTTTCTATACCATTGTTGTAAAAATTTTATTCTTGCTCCTAGAGTATCTACTATTTTTGTTTCATCCCAACTTTTTATTATTTTTGAACTAAATGGTTCAGGTAATTTACTAAAATATAATTTTCTTATTTCTTTACTTTCTTCTGTATTATATGCTCCTTTATAATAATATTCCTTAAATGTGCAAGTATATTCATCTATGTAGCACATATTACATATTGCTAATTTTAACATTAAATTTCTATTTGTATCTTTCTCTTCATTTTGTTCTTCTTCTGTTGTTGTCATGCTACTAAATTCGTCTTTTATAGCTGTTTCATATTTTTTTAATAATTCTATAGGTGTTAATTTTGTTGATGATGTTCCTTCTGTGGGTTTGTCAGTTCTTAATATTCTTTTACTATTTTCAGTTAGATTTAAAAACCATAATTTCACTGTTCCTATTAGTGTTTTTTCTATATATTCTGGTGCATCTATTACACTTATATTATTATCTAATAATTGTTTTTTCATATATCCTATCCATAATTGTATTGTTTTTTCTGTATCTATTACGCAATCTAAGTCTAAAAAATTATAATTTTTATTAACTATTTGTTTTGGTGTCCATTTGTCATATTCATTTTTTAGATTATATCTTTTAAACTTATTCTTATAATATGTAGGTTTCCTTATTTCTGATGTTCTAGGTATTATATTTTCATCTTCTTTTTTATCAAGAGTATTTATTTCTGTGTTGATATTTTCTAAGTTTTCTTCATTAATTACTTCTTGTTTTTCATTGATTTCCAAATTTTTTGTATTTGTTAATATTTCTGTATATGTTTCACTATCTTCTGAATCATAATTATCTGTCTCTTCTACCTCTATATTATTTATTTCTAATTCTTTGTTTTTTATTTCTTTATTGTTTATCTCTAATTTTTCTTTAAATTGATTTATCTCGTTTAATAATTTTTGTTCTTCTTCTTTTTCTTCTTTTTCTTTCTGTCTTTTCTCATACAGATCTTTTAACATTTGTAGTTCTTTTTCTAATTCAGCAATCCTACTATTTTTAGTTTCTTCTATTTTTCGTATTTCTTCTGTAGTTTGTTGTTTTATTTTTTCTATTTCCTTTTTTCTATCTATTTCTTCGTTTTTCCTTTCTATTCTTACCATAGCTGTCAATTTATCTTCTAATTTTAATTCTTCTTTTTCTAACATTAAATATAAATGTTCACCTATTTTCTTATATCTTCTTCCAAGATTAGAAAATACTATTTTTATTTTTAATCCTTCGTGATTTTCATATATTTTTTCATCTATTATAAATTCTTCTTTGTTCATTTTATTGTAAATAGTTCATGTTGATATATATATTCTAAACTATCTATTTGTGATTCTAAATTTGATATTTCATTTTTTTGTGCATTTATTGAGTTTTTACTAACTCCGGCAAATATATTATAACTTAATCTTTCTATTCTTATTTTTAATTCTTTACGTTTTTCAGAAATAATTTGTTTTAGTTCTTTGTATTTTTGTATTTTATTCATTTAAATCATATTTATAGTATTTTTGTGGATATCTAAATCTGATTTTATCATAATTAGGTGGTATGTGTCTCATTCTTCTAGATTTTAAATGGATTATTAATTTTGCTTCAATACTAGATATTAAGGTAATTAGGTAGTCTAGTCTTTGTGGTTTTTCTTTTTTTTTATTTAGACTTATATATTCTGAATAATTACTAATTAAAGTTTCTTTAATTTTTCTAAAAGCTTCTCTGTTTTTAAATGGTCTTCTCATAATTAATCAATATAAATTAATCTTAAGTAAATTCAAATCTAAATTCAACATGTATGCTACTTGTGTATTTTTTAAATAACTGGGCCAATAAATTTTTTAATTAAGTGGGACCAATAAGGGTAAAAGTGAAATTGTGTCTTTAAGTAGTTATCTAATAAGGAAAGGTGACATTCTTTTGGGGATGGACCAAAAAGAAAATGATGACACATAAAATGAGACGAAGGAAGTATTAGGTTCTTTAGACAAGCTATAAGAAGTAATTTTTGACCCAATGGACATGTTAGGAGTGTTATAACAAAATTTTACTTGACGCAAGTGACAAGTGTGAAGCTGACGGGAAAAATAGGCAATAGATATCCCTCATTCTTTGTTTATACATAGCAACCTATTACTTTAGTATTTGTTACAAGTTATGTGCCATGATGAATCTAACTATTTAGGTAGATATAAAGGGAGTCTTCCACAAATTAATCTGAGTTAGAGTTTTAATAATCTAACACATCAGAAATTTTGAGGACTAGCATTTGAAATCACCACAACAAGTTCAAAGTCGAATCTAGGCTCTTCCACATTTTTTTTCTTGGTACAGATATATTCATTGAGAACCGTTGAAAAAAAAGAACACAAAAAAAAGTAAAGAACGGAGGAAAAAAGATGATTCTGCAAGTTGAATGGGTAAAAGGATATTTTGAAAATATACATAGTAACTAATTAAGATTTTTAAGGATTTTTGAATCTTAATCTGAAGATATGAAGAGTGATTACTCCTTCATTAATTTAATTTCCAATTTTTTATTAATTGGCACGCATTAATTGTTTCACTGGATGTATCACCTCTTGTAATCGGATGTATCAAAAACACAAGAAAAATTGAATTTTATGAAATTTTGGTAAAAATTATAATAGAGTGTAATTGGGGGTAAACTAGTAGGAATTTATGTAAGTTTTACTATGTTTTGGTCAAATTAATACACTATATTTTAGGTCCTATACCTTTTAAAAACCTTTTAATCCTATTATATTTTTTATGCCAATAAGAAAAAGAGAATTTTTAGTATTTTTATTTTTTTTCATTTTACATAATAAGGTGATGGCCGCCGTATGGTGGAATTTAGCAAGTTGTCGGAAGTCGGTACCACCTACAATACTAAAATCAATTATAAATAAAGACATGATCAATGAAGATTCATATAATCGACTCGAAGACTAGTCGTGTTTAGTAAGAGTAAGGACCACAAGTAGGGCCGTCAATATGGGTCAGGCCCGTTGGGCTAGCCCGGCCCAACCTATAATTTAATAAGGTTGGGTTATAATTTTTATGGTCCATTTAAGAACAAGGGTTTTATCCCATCCCTTATAAATCTGTTTGCACGTGGGGCTTGAGCAGTATGGGCTGGGTTGGCCCGTGGCCCAAACAAAAAATGATTGAAAAATAGAATAAAGTACTACTAAGAATTAAAAAAAGAATTCAAACTCAAAGTCTATTTGCACCATAATAGATATTTAAATATTAAATATGTTTATAAAATATATAATAATTAAAATACTAATTTTTTTAAGGAATAAAATATATTTGATGAAGATAATATGGTGATGTTGAACATACTATAACTCATAAGTTCCATGACAATTTTTTTTAAGGAGTTCATTTTCACTTTTAATGGACTAAATATTGTCATTTCATTGTATTTTATTGTGATCAATTAAAACAAAAATAGTGTAATATTATTATTTAGTTAGTTATATTATTACTAATTAATAGTTTCATTTGTTTTTCGACATCTCTATTTGATTTGAATTTGGTGTCAAAAGTTATTTAATTTCACAGATTAATTGAATTTGTTGTAAATTTGAGACTTGATTAACAAGTAGTAACTTGAGAAAATTGAAGGAAAGGTGTCTTTTAAGTCTTAAATGAAGGATTGGTGACATTGACCAACTTAAAGAGTCAAACATAACTAGAAAACTTGATTAAATTAATTGTGGACTTGATTAATATTTTCAAAACTTTCTAATCTTTTCAAAAATACAAATCAACCCAATCCACACCCCTCGTCAATCCAAATCATCGACCGTCTCTCTCCTCTCTCTCGACAGCTTCTCTCAACCAACAATTCTGTAAATTTTTCCTTTCAATCCCCGGCAACTTCAACCTCTGATGACAAATAGTTGAGTTTCGAGTTCCTTTTCGACTTCAACCGTCAATTGACGTGATAGCCTTGCTCTCCGGCCACAACAACTTCGAATTCTTCATCATTTATTTTCTTCTTTCACAGGTAAAAAAGTATAGTCTTTTTAGTTTTGAAGAAAATGAGGAACTTGAGCCAACTTATCTTATAGTATTAGTTAAAATTTTCAATATTTGTTGCTTTAATTTGAAATGCGGTCTGAATAAAACCCTAATTTTTGGTATTTCTTCTCTTCTCTTCTCTTTTTTTCTCTTCTTCTTTGTTGTTTGATTTTAAAGTTTAATTTATGGCCACTATTGATGGGTTGATTTATTCTTGTTCTTGGTAAAAATGGTGATATTGTTGTTGTTCTGTTGAACAAAATCATGCTACAATTTTTTTTTCAACAAATTATCCATTTAGTGCAACATATTAACCATCTGATGCAACAGATTTAGCATATAATACAACATATCAACTATCTGATGCAACATAGGAACCATCATATTAAAATTTTGATGCAACAGATTAACCATCTGATGCAATAGATTAACCATCTGATGCAACAGATTAATCATCTGATGCAACAGAGGAACCATCGGATAAAATCTGATGCAATAGATTTATTATATAATGTAACAGTTCAACCATATAATGTAATATTTTAACCATCTGATGCAACAGATTAAGCATATGTTGCAATAGATTAACCATCTGATGCAACAAATTTACTATCGGATGCAACAGAAGAACCATCATCGGATTAAAAATCTGACGCAACAGATTAACCATTTGATGTAATGGAGGAACCATCGGATTAAAGATCTAATGCAATAGATGAACCTTCTGTTGGATAAAATCCTATCAACTCTTCCAACAGGACTTGTCCAAGACTTAATTTTTCCAACTGATCATTCATCTGTCGCGACAGACGACCCTTCTATTTGAATAAATCTAAACAATATTGACCATTGATAACTGTTCCAATAGATAACTCATATTTTGTAATATATATATGACCTATTGCATAAACCATTCATCTTTCTCAACAGATGAATGAAATATTTTGTATTGTGGCAACAAATTACTCAGTCGTTGCTACATGTTAGTTAACTATTCAAACAGATCACTCATATATTGCAATAGATATGTGATCTGTTGCATAGAACATTCATATTTCTCAATAGATTAGTGATATATTTTGTATTTTTGCAACAAATTACTCATCCGTTGCAACAGGTTATTTAACTGTTCTAATAGATCACTCATATGTTACAACAGATGTGTGATTTATTGCACTGACCATTTATCTATCTTATGATATGAGTGATATGTTTTGTATTATTACAATAGATTACTCATCCATTGCAACAGGTTAGTTATTTGGTGCAACAGATAACCTACCTATTGCAATATATGTCTGATTTATTGCAATTGTTATTTTACTATTTTGCATGTTAGATTTATTGTTATCCTTTTTAATCAACTATAATATATTTTTTTATGTTCCTATTAATTTTAGATAATATGGCTCCCAAAAGAACAGAAACTGAATCAAATCCAAGTAAAGGAACATGTGAAGCAGCAAGACTGCACCACTCTATGAGCTTACTTTACAAGCGTTATCTCAATAGGGAGTAGAATATGATGAACACAGGGAGGAGTAATATTTCAAAAGAGATTATCCAAATGGTAATAGACCTTCCACCGAAGAGTTGGTCAAAACCTTTAGCATTGATCGTTATCCTGTGAGAATGCAGTACAATGGTGCCACAGATTTAACAGGTGATTTCGTGGTTAAGTCATCCATGAGAAAAATTTTCGATGCCTTCAGAAAAATATTTCAAGAATAAAAATTGGATGTTTATTTCAGGGACAGGTGCTTTGGGAAATATCTTGATCTGTCGGAGGACAACAATGCTCTTTTCCAAATAAAAATGGTATATAAACTTTTCAAGCGTAGGTTTATGTATGAAAACAAAGATAAGATGGATGAGGTGTGGATAAATTATTGGGTCATACCTGTTTGTTTTAATTGGAAGGAGTTTTCCATAGTTACTGGACTAAAATGTTATCCTCCTTCTCCTTATCATGTTATGCCTATTCTAACCCAAAAAAATCACCTCACACACTTAAAAAGGCAAAGAAAAGTCACGTGATCATGATTACTTAGTGTCCATTGTTGGTCCAAGCTTCAAAAACAAAAATTTGATAGAAGCATTGAAAGGTAAAAGAATTTCAAAGAAGCACAAACAGTCATTGTGCTTGGTTCAGTTTATACATAATATTCTTTGGGCGAGAGAAGTTAACAGCAACATAAGCATTGGTTTAATAAAGCTCTCTGAGGATCTTAAGGCATTTAACAGTTATCTATCCTTGGGGTTATGAAAGCTTCAAAATGACTGTCAAATATTTGTTGACTCCGTTAGCGCAAAAGACAGTCAACTTATATGGCTTTTCATGGGATTTCATGGTAAATATTTCTTTTTTTTATTATTATATCATTTTTTTTTACTCAATAATGATTTTAATATATTAGCGTTATTTTATAGGCTTGGGCATTTGAAGTCATTCCTTATTTGAGAAAACAAGTGAACTACCAGGAAGAAGTTTCTTGTCCAAGAATCTTGAGATGTTTGTCATCCAAAACTGATAAAAATGCAAAATTTCTTGATCTATTCAACCTCCTGAAGGATGCAATAAGTATAATTATAATTAAGTTTTTGTTTTAATTAATAATTTTTTGAATGGTCTAATCACCATTCTAATACATGTAATAATTTATTTTAGATTGTGCATCCGTCGCTAGTTCCGAACAATCGAGAGTTGAAGATGTCATTTTTTCTTACTTTATGGTTTGTGCAAATTTTATCAGACCCTAAGGTCATTGACAGAATAAAAATAGAATTATTTGGAACAACAACTATTATAAGAAAAATATTTTTAGAGGGTAGGCTTGTTGTTGTTGATGGTCTTAGTGGTGATAGAGTTGTTGGTGGTGGTAGTGGTGCTGCTGTTGGTGGTAATGATGCTCCCCTTACATTATTTAAAACAAACCATTATGAGTATGATCATACTGGTTATACAGATTTTGCCTCTCCCAGCAAATGTTCTGGATGCAAATGTCAAGACTACAAGGCAAAATATGATGTAGTGATTAATGCTATTAATGCATTAACTACTTCTATAAAGGAATGACATCTAAGAGGGGTGTCATTCCATCAAAGAGGATTTTATATACATCCACTCCATTAGAGATTAAGGCTAAGAGGAGAAGGAAAGTAATTTCCAAGGCATTATCAAGCATCCAAAAAAGCAAAATTGCAACTCCTCTGTCCGTGTTTTGCATTGAGCAATGTACAATGGCCAAATAAGAGCAGCACGAACTAGAGAAGGTGAATATATATGTCTATTCCAACTAACAAACAAACACATATCTGTTTCAATAGATGACACTTCTTCTAAAATTATCAAATAGATATATACATCTGTTGCAACAGGTGACTAACTTATTGCATCAGATAATTTATCTGTTGTAACATATGTCTCATCTATTTTAGCAAATCAAATAGATCTTCGTATCGCTTTTATTTGTACCAACAGATGACCTATCTGCTATAAAATATGAGTCATATATTGCAACAGATGGTTCATCCGTTGGAAATTATCATACGGTCCTCCTCATGTAGAAATATATCCCAATAGTTGATTCATCTGTTGCAACAAAAATATAATCTATTTGAGACAATTTAAAATATGAGGAAAACCTATTTGATTTGCTAGAACAGATGAGTTATCTTTTTCCATTTTGTTGTATCCCTATGATTAGCATTGACCAATTTTGGCTTTTCAGGTGGATGTAGAAGCTACTGCTAAACAACATTGACAATATGCTACTCCTTTTATAGAAATACGGAGAACAGAAAGCGCAAAAACTGTATGTAAGTGACAATAAAGATCCACAACGACCAAAGCCAAATTTCATAGCACCAGATGAAACAATTTATCCATATTGAGTAGATATTTATAGATTGATTCTTTCAAAGTAATAACCTCACCCCTCCTTAGGAATTCTTGGCATTAATACTTAAATTTTTGATGTATTTGTTGAGATTTGTACCCATAACAATTTTTTTACATTTTATTTATTCATTGATTTATTTCAGCTAATTTCTGAAGGCTTTGATTTATTTTATTTTTTCTACGAATTTTATTTTTTCCTTAGATTTGAACTTATTAATTGAAATGGAATACTAGATTCAAATATTGCAAAAAATAATGTATCTATTGCAACAGATGACACATCTGTTGGAAAATATCAAATAGATTTAGACATATGTTGCAACAGGTAGGTAATCTATTAGAAATTATCTAACAGGTCTTTCTACTGTTGCAACAGATAGACTTAGATAGAAACATCAATATAATGCAATAGATGACCAACCTCTTGCAACAGATAAACTATATGTCAGAACAAGTAGAATATTTATTACAAAAGATGGAAAATCTGTTGCATTATAAAAATTCAACTTTCATTAAACATAAAAAATTGCCACTACATGTAAAAAAGTAAAAGTGACTTGAAATAAAAAAAGGCAGAACCCATCGACAGTGTTCAGTTTAAACACCTAAAATAAAATAGGCATAAAGAAGACAATATTCATTTTAAACACAAAATAAAATAGGCATCAAATGTGCCAGTTTGTCACTTTTTGCCCTGTTGGATGCTCTCGTGTAATTCACGCAGCCAAGGCTCTTTGAATCCCTATTTTTGCTGATTTTGCCCCCAACGATTATTTTTCTCCTATTTTCTTATATATTCATCTTCTTTCTAAAATTTAATCCTAAATTTCCAAAGCTTCTTTTTCTTCTTCATCTTTTTTTCTCTATCCAAATTCATCTCGATTATTTATATTTTTTTGTGTATTTTTTTCATTTTTTTCAACTGTGCTTGACAATGTCGAGCTCATCTTTCACTGTTTTTTGTGATAAAATTTTTTGATATTGTAGGTTCAGTCATGAAGCTCTATTGAAGACTTCTTGGACTCAACAAAATCCAGGTCGTAGGATTTTTATTTGTAAGATTTAAAAGATAATATTTTTTTATTTAATTAGTTGATTAATTATTGACTTGTAATTTTTTTGTAATTTGTGTTTTTGTTTTTATAGAAATTGGGTGGATGAGATTACTTTGATTGGTATGAAGAACCACACTCTTCACAAGCAAATCGTGTAATCTGGGGTTGTTGAAGAAAGTCAAGGCTTCTGAAGAGAAACAAAATCGAGCAAGAATATACTACATTGTTGCCGTTATTGCTACTGTTTGGTGGTGTTGGGCATATGGATATTCAAGCCTAATTGCTGAAATTTTTATGGTGGTGTATTTACTAATGGTTTGGTGTTGTTGAGCACATGGATATTCAAGCGTAATTGTTGAAAAATATCAAACATATTTAGGCAAATATTGCAAAAGTTAGGTCATCTGTTGGAAATTATCAAATATGTCTTTCCACTGTTACAACAGATTAGACTTAGATTAGATAGAAATAATATCGGCATAATGCAACAGATGACCAACCTATTGCAATAGATAAACTATCTTCTAGAACAGATAGAATATATTTTACAACAGATTGACAATCTATTGCATTATAAAAAACTCAACTTTCAGAAAAAAAAAATTATTGCCATTACATGTACATGTAATGTAAAGTGAAGTATGACTTGAAATAAAAAAATTATTATTTCACAGGCTTTTGTTTATACACAGGATCCAAGCGTCCAGTTAGTACCCCATAATCCCAGACCTCTTATAGGTTTGCCATAGTGTTGTCGCATAGAAAGGTCATTGGCTCGGCCATTTCTGTGTCGGTCAGCAAACATTCAATGTGTGCAAGCACGTGCGAGCCACAAGCAAAACTGGTATTATTTTTTGGAAGGTTCATGCCCTTGTTTCGACCATCAAAATTCCATGATTTCTTCATCAACACTTCCTCTGGCAAATGATAAATCAGTTTACTTTGCCTCAACAAGATGGGGAACAGGTTTATTAGTGGTTGCATGTGGATAAAAAAATGACCTCATCGATGGAAGGTTCGTTGTAGTCATAAACATTGATATTTCCCTACTCGTGTAGTATCTCAACAACTCGATAGTGTATGTTGTCCACGCTCATAACTGCAAAAATCCTCTTTGCCTCGGTCCAGCTCTTGCTGTGTGGATTTGGCCTTTCCCCTCTAACATATTTTATCATTTTTTTCTTCATCCCAGTCCAACGTAGAAAATAATAAATCAAATACCGTGCCACAGGATGACGCTAGATCATTAAGTTTATCATACTTATCCTTCAGCTTCTTGTAGAAGTCGAGGTCCATTATCCTATCGACAGCGTCATAAGCTTCTAGGTACACTAATTGTCTTTTCCTCATGAGGCAGAGAATTTCGTCAACATACTATGATATAAAAAGTCAATTTTTAAATAGGTTAGTAATTTTAAAGATTCAACGGATGGTCCATTTGTTGCATAGGGTTCTCTGAATCAATAATCTAACGCAACTTATGCAATAGGTGGCTAATAAGTTGCAACAGAACCACTACCAGTTGCACCAGAATATCCAATTGCAAAAGAATTCACATCTGTTGCGTAACTTCTTCTTCATAGAGTACATTAGAAGGCTAGTTTAGAAAAAGTAAACTTACCTTGTCCTCATACCGCATACGTATATCTTTCATAATCTGAAAGTCTTGTGGGGGGGAGGGGGGGAGAAGGGAAGCCTGGGGTAATCTGGTGCACCTCGCTTAGTATTCTTGGCCCGTTGCAGATCCCTCATATCTTCGGATCCAATTTCTACGTATATGTCGACTTCTTCAATGGCCCCTGAACTTTAATATTTTTTTATTTTCGACTAGAGAGTACATCGCTAATTGCTCTTTTCTTCCTCCTAACCGCCACTGTAGGAGTGTATGGCTGCCTCACCTTCTTGAATGGTATGACACCCCTCTTGGATTTTAATTCCTTGACAGCTTTAGTGATAGCCTCTACCTTTTCAAAGAGTTTATCCTAACTGTTCTTTCACTCTTCTCATTTGCAATGAGAACACGAGGGTAAAGAAGGGTGAGAGGTACCAGTGTAAGGGTGAGAGGGACCTGTGTAAGGGTGAGAGAGACTTGTTAAAGGGGTGTTTTCAAACATATTTATTTTTTATTGAGCATCAACATGCTCATCATCATGAGTGGTAGAAGCATCAGCATACCTGCACCAACACCAAAAACTCCACCAGAACAAGCACCCGGATCTGCCTCAGTAGGTTGGTCATGAAGAGCCTCAACATTAGGCTGACCTTACCTAACTGCTCTTCTTATGGTTGTTGCTTCAGCCAATTCCTTCTTTATTAACTCCACCGTTATGTCTGCTATAGTATCAACATGACCTAGAGTAATACCAGAAGTCATCCCCAACTCTTGTTCAGTAGGCACAATCCATAAATACATAACCTATACAAAATATAGATACATTTAAATCATACAAAATAATAATTTTCAAAGTTGGGTTACATGTTAACTCAGCAAACTTATGCAACAGACGATCTGTATGTCATAACAGATTAATAAAATGTTGCATCAGATTACACATCTGTTGCATAGTTTACAGTAGATGGTTAAAATCTGTTTGAGTCAAGTTCAGAGAACCAGATTAATAAATAGATAATCTACTACAAAATATCAATCATCTGTCGCAATAGATTACCAATCTGTTGCACGAGTTGGCACAAGATGGGTAATCTGTTGGGTAACATATTATGCAACAGATAATCTGTATGTCACAACAGATTAACAATATGTTACATCAGATTATCCATCTATTGCATAATTTGCAATAGATGGTTAATATATTAAGAGTCGGGTTCAGAGAACCAAAGCAATAGATGGGTAATCTGATGCAAGATATCAATCGTCTGCCACAATAGATTATCCATCTATTTCACCAGTTGGCACAAGACGAGTAATTTTTCACGACAAATGTCCCTTCTGGTGCATCAGATATAATATTTGTTACACCAGATGTAACATCTATTCAATATCTTCCATTGAGTCAAATTATTTTACTTGAAGAAGTCGTACAGAATCATTCAGAGGGTTAAAGAGACCAGCCTCCTTAATTCTTGTGTTGTTCTTTGCAGCCAACCACCTAAACATCCTTGGATAAGAAACCTCATCTGGGTAATCCATTACCTTCTTTCTAGGGGAAGAATGACTTCAAATGTCCAAGCTTAGAAAATGTAAAAAAGAAGCAAGAAAAAAAAGGTCATAATAACTATATTTAATATAAATTAATGGATGAGATAAATAGTGATTAATTTTACCATGAAAGCCCAAGGAAATTCGTATAATGTGGTCGTCCCTAGGATAAATTTGTCAGTAAATATTGGACAGTCAAGTAGAAGCTTTTATATCTCCAGGGATATGTGTTGAATTTATCAAAATCCTCAACACGCGCCAACAAATCATCTTCTATAACCTTGTTGACGTCTCTTGCCAATACAACCAAATGGGTAAACCAAACTAAGCACAATTTTTCCCTGTACTACTTTGGTATGGTTTTATCCTTGAGATCTGTCATCAAATCTGATGCTTTGTAGCCACGTCCAGCAATATCTAACAACCTATCTATTTTTTCCTTGCGTTTTTTGGTTTTACTAGGTGGTCGTTGGAATAAATCCTCCCCTCTATTTGCTAGTGGTGGTTTGGTTTTCCTTCTTTTCTTGGACCTTTTGTGGGGTGTTCCCTTGGTGATAGGTTCTTCTGGATGATCGTATCTCAAGCCCGTCACTATGGAAAACTCTTGCAAGCCAAGACAAATCGGTAAGCCACAATATTTGATCCAGATTTCCTACATCTTTTTGCCCCCCTCCTCCGAATATTTATCATCCCCCACATACTTGATCCCGCGCTTGAGAAAACCATATACCATTCTCATTTGGAATTGAGCAGGGGGTCCTCGAGAAGCTCAAGAAAACATCCAAAGAAACTTCTCTTAAAAAGTCCGTCTATGTTTTCCTTCTTCATAATATTCCTAAAATAATTAGAAAATTTTCCCAACTGACATTTAAGTACAAGTTCACCAGTTAGTTTTGCTGCAGGGTTATCTATCGGCGTCGCAACTTAAAACCTGTCAATACTAATAGTTTTGACAGGATCATGCTAGGATGTCGATATTAATTCATACTCCATTGGTGATCCATTATCATCATGTTGGTGATCATCCTCTTTATCACTCTCTAATTCCTCCTCTTTTTCACTTCTATTTTATTCATCACCATTTATAGACCCTTGTCCACCTCCCATAATGTTGTTTTCATATCTCTCCTTAGCTTTACTTTTCTCTGACTGAGATTGTTCAGGAAGCTCTGAATCTCTCTGTACTGTAGCCTTTATTGTTGGGTGGTCAGAAGTTGATCCACTTTCACTTTTTTTTCTTTTGGGAGATATGTTTTACCTACAAAAAATAGAAAAACAAAAATTATATTACAATTGATGTATGCATAAATTTTAAAAGTACATTACAAACACCACCAACACCGACACACCAATAGCCATCACCACAAATACAACCAACCTATGCCACAAATACCATGAATACCGACACCACCAACAACCACCACAAACACCACCAACCAATGACACCAACAACTACCATAAACACCACCAGTGCCACCACGACAACCACTACCATGACCACCAACACCACAAACACCATCCAACAATACCACAATAGTCAACGGAACAAGGCAACAAAAACTAGGGTTTTCTCGAGTTATTCTATGATTTTACCATCAAAACTCAAAATTGTAAACCCATTCTCGAAGATAATTCAACTAAAAGTATTTTTTTCATCATTAACTTAAAAGCCCTTATTTTTTAGAAAAAATAAAAAATATAGAAATCTTTTCAAACTCTGTTACCTATGAAGACAGAGAAAACGACCGATACAAGCAAGAATAAAATTGAAAATAACACCTATGTGGTAAAAATAAGAAGAAAATCGATCTGTTGTGAAAGGTTAAGCGATTTGTTGAGTAGTTGTTGTATTGTTGAGAGAGAGAGAGAGAGAGAGAGAAAGCGAGAACTCAAGATTTAAAATAATAAAATATTTTTCTCACAAATGGATGATTTGTATGGGTTGATTTGTATTTTGAAAAAGATTGTCAAGTTTTGAAAATGTTAATTCGGTCCGAATTGATCTTAATTATTTTTTTAAATTATAAAAGATTTGCTTAATTTTTAACCCTCACATTATGTGGTTGCCAAAAGACTCAATTGAAGTTGTAGTTGACCCTATGGGAACTCACCCCTAGTCCTAGATTAATCAATAAAGTCATTATTTAAACATATGAACTTAATTGAAATTTTATAAAAACAATTGTTCAACCTGTTGCAACAGATTACCCATCTGTTGGAATTAATAAAACAGATTAAGTCATTTGTTGCAACAAATTATCCATTTATAGTAAATTATCAAATAGGCACTGTCATCTATTGTAGTTGACCCTATAATCAATTAAGGTATTAGTTGAACATATAAGGTAATAAGAATCGATTTAGCTCAGAGTGATCGATTAGCGACTCTGATCGAGAGGAACACAATACTATCTCATCATAAGATTGCCTAAAGACTTAATTGAATTTGTAGTTGACCCTATGAAAACTCACCCCTAGTCCTAGATTAATCAATTAAGGCATTAGTTGAACATATGAACTCAATTAAAATTATATAAAATCAAATGTTCAACATGTTGCAAAAGATCACCCATCTATTGGAATTAATAAAACAAATTAAGTTATCTGTTGCAACAGATTACCCATATATTTTAAATTATCTGTTGCGACAGATGATCGAGCTTTGGAATTTTTAAAACAGAAATTGTCATATGTTGCAAAGTATGACTTTGATGTTTTAAGATCCTTTTTTAAAGCAATTTAGGTATTTTTTGTCTGAGATAAAATAGGTAAAATAATAAGGCGGTAAAACATATTACTTGGATTACTCAAAAATCTCCTCAGTGAGTAGTCTTATCTGGTCTTTTCAATGTCACCATTTCCTCGTGCCCCTCAAAAGTTATTAATGAATATTTAAAACCCATATTTACTCCCTCCATTTCATTTTAGCTGACCCTCTTTCTAAAAATATTTGTTTCAATTTAGTTGTCCCAATAATGAAATCAAGAGGATTTTCATATATTCTTTCAATAATACCCTTATCATTAAATGACTAAACTAGTTGTATATATTCGAATTTATATTTTCAAAGCATAATTAAAAAGGCTAATTTGGTAAAATAGACCCCTAATAAATATTTTTCTTAATGGATGTGCCAAGTCTATAGAGTCCAACTCAACTAATATGAAACGGAGAGAGTAGAATACTTTCTCCTTCAGCCATAAACTCGAGACGAGAAACTCATCTCATCTCTCTCTCTCTTCTTTATTCTAAATTCTCTTTCTTTCTTTTTTTCTCTCTTTTCTCTTTTCTTTTGGATGAGAATCCTTTCGGATCTCAACTTATCAATATTTTTTCTCAACTAAACTAGATGTTCTGATCCCTTTGCTTTTTTGATATTACAGGTATGGTTTACTATTGCTCTTTACTTATAATCTTCTTCTTTGTATGTTATTTAAATTAGATATTTACATTTATTGCTATTAATGATTTACCCATTATCAATTTTCTATTTACTGAGAAAATTAAAGGAAAGGTGACTTTTGAGTCTTGAATGAACGAATCATTATTTTTATTAAAATATGTGAAAAAGTCATCTGTTGTGAGAACTTAAAAGGCCTTGTTGTTAGTATAGTTTTTTTTATGCCCTTTTTTTTGTTACTTTGGTGGTACTGTTGTTGGGGGGTGTTGGAACATATGGTGTTTGTGTTGTTGATGGTATTGGAATATATGGTGTTGTCTCTTTGTTGTTGATGTTATTATTGGCGGTGTTCCACCAATTTCCTCAATTATTGCAACTGATGAATCAACTGTTGGAATAGACGAAGAAATTATTTGAAGAAATCAAACCAGTAGCAAGGATGGTTTGATTTATTCCAATGGATGACCCATCTGTTGCAACATGTCATCCATCTGTTGTAACATATGCCTTATCGGTTAAACAAATAGGGAATCTGTTGCATCAGATTAGTCACTTATTGACTCATTCAATTTTGTGTTACCCTTTTGTAATGTTCTTTTTGTTCTTCTCTTGTTTGACATCAAATGTATTTCTTGTTTTGCAGATAAAACGAAGTGAAACTGGATCAACTTTTACCCGACCTGCCTTAAAGGCTAGAGTAAAGATGGGTTCGAAGGAATAAGTTATTTGCAGATGCAACTATTTCATATGTGGGAGGTATGTATTATTGATCAACCTATCGTAAAAACACACATCCAATATAATGATTTGGTGAATGTTGGTTCTTTACCTATTAGGCGTTAATCCTTCAAACAAGATATGACATTTTACAGTTAATATTGTTAGGTTGAACTGGTAAGGCCGAGGGACCAAGCAGGTGGTGTCGATACCCTGTTATGATTTAATGAAGATTTTGCTAATATTTATGTGTCAAGTTTGGAGAAGGGTTAAGGTTTTTTGTGGCAGTGTAAATATTCAAATAGCTATTGCACTAACTTTAAGGGTTCAATGGACTTTTGAAAGGCCTCCGAAGTCTTGCACTGCTACAAACAAGAATGAAAATAAATATAGTTATTGCTCTGGTCTAAATTTATATGGATGGGTTGCTCGAGAAGACTATTATACAGTAGAAGGTTATTGTAAGAATACTTGTGCAGGAAGGGGGAGATGGAGAAGACCATAAATCAAATCGGACCTTATTAAAGAAGAAACATAGGGCAGGAAGGGAAGTGTAGCGAAAATGGCTAATAAAATTGACATAAAAAATGAAAAAACTGAATAAGGTGCGAATGTGAAAGTGTATCCAAAAAATGAAAATCCATTAGTCGTTCTTGAAAAGGAAAAATGCTCAAGTGGACGGGAGTTATGCACTTTGTTAGGGGGCTATAACTAGCTAGTGTGGCCTGAATGAAGACCCACAAAATACAGGACCAAAACTCTAAGGAAGAAGCTTCGTGAGCATGGAAGGTGGTAAGATTGTCGGTCAGAATTGAAACCTGAACCAACTACTCCTGAATTAAAAATAAGGGATCAAGCCAAGGTGGAAATTTCTCAAGTTAACTTGCATCCCATGCCTCTTGTTTATGGATTTGGTCGGGTCAAAGGAAGTGGAAACAACAAGGCATGGGATTTTTTACCAACTTCAGACCTTTTTGTTTTTACCGCCATTGGCATGATCATAGCCAAAGACAGAATGCATGACATGCAAGTTAGACTGCAGAAATTGACACCTTGGATTTCCTTATTTTTACTTCTAGAGTTGTTGGTTTAGGTTTCATTCTTGACTGAAAATCTTACCAATCTCCTGTGCTCATGAAGCTTCTTCCTTAGAGTTCTGGGTTTGCACTTTATGAGTGTTCATTGAGGCCACGCTCGCAAGTTGCAGCCTCTAGCAAAGTGACCAGCTCCTTTCCTTTGACCATTCTTTTTTTTCTTCAACGATTGATGAATTTTTATATTTGGATACACTTCCACATTTGAAGCTCATTCAATTTTTTCATTTCTCATGTCAATTTCAATGTCCAGATTCACTAAAAGTTCCTTGCTTGCTTCCCCGTGTTTCCTCTTAAACAAGGTTTGAGATGATATATGGTCTTCTCCATCTCTTCCTTCCCGCACAGGTATTCTCCCAAGCACCTTCTGTTGTATAGTAGTCTCCTCGAGCAAAACATTCATATAAATTTGGACAAGGGGAATTTCTATTGGTTCCATCTTTATTTGCTGCATTGCGAGGCTTTAAAGGCCTTTAAAGAAGTCCATTACACCATTAAAATTGGTCAAATTACTATTGGATATTTACACTGCCACTAAAACTTGGAACCCTTCCCCAAACTTGACACAAAAACATGAGCATAAACCGTCATTAAATTGTAACAGAGTATCGACACCACCGTCTTATAACCCTTTGGCCTTATCAGTTCACACCTATCAAACTAAACTGTACAATGCAAGATCTTGTTTGAAGGATCAATGTCTAATCAGTAAAAAAATGCATTCACAAAATCATTGTACTTTATGTGTATCTATCACGGTAGCCTGATCAATAATACATAACTCATGCGCATAAAAGTGGATCCATTAATCTTCACGTACCTTATTCTTTATACCCCATCAATAC
Organism: Capsicum pubescens; assembly: GCA_030864215.1. Lineage (NCBI taxonomy): Eukaryota > Viridiplantae > Streptophyta > Magnoliopsida > Solanales > Solanaceae > Capsicum > Capsicum pubescens. The sequence goes on along the minus strand of CM061540.1, from coordinate 108,795,333 downwards.
ATGTCAGACGGAGTGTTTATTCATCTGCATGCATATGATGACTATTAAAAAGGAGGTGAAGAGTCGAGACTTTTTATCTAACACATTTAAAATAGTTGATGAATCAAATTCTCCATCTTTTGCAACTGATGAATCAACCTTTAGAAGAAATCAAAACATCTCCTCTAATATATGGTCCAACTGCCACAACAGATAATCCATATGTTGTAACAGACAGTAAATTTATTGTGATAGACCAGACAATATTTATTTATCATCACGCATGTGATGACTATTAAAAAAAGGTATTCGTGACTTCTTATCTAACACATTCAAAACATCTGACATATCAAATTCTCCATCTGTTGAAACTGATGAATTAGCTGTTAGAACAAATCAAAACATCTTCTCCAATAGATGGTCCATCTGTCGTAACAGATAATACATATGTTGTAATAGATGTTGCAACCAATGGTAAATCTGTTGTAACAGACCAAACAGTGTTTATTCATCTGCACACATGTGATGACTATTAAAAAGAAGGTGAAGAGTCGTGAGTTTTTATCTAATATATTCAAAATAGTTGATGATTCGAATTCTCCATTTGTTGTAACTGATGAACCAGCTGTTAGAAAAAATCAAAACATTTCCTCTAACAGATGGTCCATCTTTCGCAACAGATAATACATATGTTTCAACAGATGTCTCATCTGTTGCACAAATAATCCATTTGTTACAACTAATGGTAAATCTATTTTGACAGACCATCTGTTGTATATACAGACCATCTATTGCAACAGATGGTAAATCTGTTGCAATAGATGGGCGATCTATTGCAACAACTCAATAATAACTGTTGTTATCAAGTCTCAAACCGTTTTGAAAAGGTGAGAAGTATTAATGTAAAATAAAAAGTAATGACTTTTCACAGAGGGCAAGATAAGACTCGATAATATGATGATCCTTACTTTGTTAGGCTTCGAGATCGTGTATAGAATAGCAGTGTTAAGTCTTTCACTATTGATGGTGACGGTGTGTTATGTCATCACGGGAGATTGTATGTTCCTATTATGGGTGATTTAAGGCAGCTAATTCTTGAAGAAGCTTATAATTCGTAATACTCTATCCACCCTAGTGCTATGAAAATGTATCAAGATTTGTGTGGATTGTACAGGTGGAAAGGTATAAAGGTTGATATTTTGAAACATGTGACTAATTATTTTAATTGTTTGTTATGTCATCATGAGAGATTATGTGTTCCTATTATGGGTGATTTGAGGCAGCTAATTCTTGAAGAGGCTTATAACTAGCGATACTCTATCCACTTTGGTGCTATGAAAATATATCAAGATTTGCGTGGATTGTACTGGTGAAAAGCTATAAAGGTTGATATTTTGAAACATGTGACTAGTTATTTTAATTGTCAGTAGGTCAAATATGAACATCAAAAACCTGGTAGAGTGATGCAAAAATTGATTATCCCGGATTGGAAGTTAGAAAGGATTACTGTGGATTTTGTTGTCGGGTTGCCAAATACCTTCTGGAAGCACGACTCAATTTGGGTGATAGTGGATATACTTACAAAATCTACCCATTTCTTACCAGTTTGGGTTACTTATAGCGTGAAATATTTAGTGGAAATTTACCTTCGGGAGATAGTTCGACTTTATGGTGTACCTATTTCAATCATATCTGATCGAGGTTCATAGTTCACTGCTGAGTTTTGGAGATATTTTCAGAAATCATTAGGTTCGCAAGTTGAGTTGAGTACAGCTTTTCATCTAGAGACCGACGGCCAGTCTGAGCGAGTTATTCAGATCTTAAAGGACATGCTTAGAGTTTGTGCAATTGATTTTGGTGGCCATTGGGATGACCAGTTTCCTTTGGCATAGTTTTCTTATAATAACAACTACCAGTTGAGCATTCAAATGGAACCATATGAAGCTCTATATGTTCGTAAGTGTTGTTCACCCGTTAGATGGTTTGAGCTCAATGAAGCTCAGTTATTAGGTCTAAATTTGGTTCAACAAGCATTAGAGAAGGTTTCTGTGATACGGGACCAACTTAAGACGTCAGAAACCAGGAAGAAGTTATATGCAGATAAGAGGGTCCGTGATTTAGAGTTTGAAAAGGGAAAAAGTCTTTTTGAAAGTTTCTCCCATGAAAGGAATTATGAGATTTGGCTAGAAAGGTAAGCTAAGTCCTAGATACATTGGTCCTTATGAGATTTTGGACCAACTTGGATTGGTGGTGTATAGGCTTGCTTTACCTCCAAGATTATTTGCAGTTCATCCTGTGTTTCACGTGTCAATGCTTAGACAATATGTTCGTGATGATAGTTATAAGATCCAACTAGAGGATGTAGAGCTTGATGAGAATCTGACTTATGAGGAAAGTCTGATAGCTATTCTTGATAGGCAAGTGAAACAGTTGAGATCGAGAAAGATTGTTTCAATCAAAGTATTATGGCATAATCATCCAACCAAGGAGGCTACTTAGGAGTCCACAGAGGAGATGCAAGTTAGATATCCTCACTTATTTGACACTTCAGGTATGATTCTAGACCGTTCAAGGAAGAACGTTATTTTAAGTGAGGGAAAATGTAATAGCCTAAATTATTATTATTTTTAATGAAGATTTAATTGGTAACTAGAACTAATTATTAATATTAAGTAAGGAACTAAAAAGGGACAATCCAAAAGCCTTTTTCGGCTTCACACTAATAGTAGTACAAGTTGAATGCTAGGGCTATATATTGCTTCCTTTATTCTTGGAAGAGATCAGCAAGTAGCGTAGAAGAAAAAATATAGGTTGGAGAACACAAAGTGGGATTGAAGCTTCTCAGTTATTAAGGTATGAACTTTTCCATTGTTCTTTAGCATGGAAATTAAAATACACGTACAATAGTGTAGTGTTTGTTCATGATATTAGTAGAGCAAGCTACAATAGAAATAATTGGGGCTAGTGATTGGTCTATAGTGAAGGGTTGTTCTATTACAGTAGTGATTATCCAAAGAAAAATTAAATTGGGAATTAGTTTTATTTTCATTAGCATGAGAAAATATCAATTCTCAACTTTGGAGGCTATTGGCAGTAAGCAAAACTGAACCTTTGTTTGAGAATTTTCTTTTCCTCATCGTTGGTATCATGTTTGGACAATTGTATTGGAATATTATTATTAATTCAATATGTACGATGTGAGATACTAAGGTCTAGCTCTAAGTTTAAAAGTTAAGGATATTGAAACTTGGCTTGAAATAGCATAATTGATATTGTTATTTAAAAAAAAATTAGATTGATCCCACTGGGCGTTGTTTAGTTGATGTCCTACACATTGCAAAGTTGGGGAATTTGTCATTAGAAAGGTAAGTGAGACTTTAAACTTTGATGCTTTCTTTTCAGACCACTTTATAAAAAAAAAATATTTCTGCCTAGTCCATGTGTTGGAACAAGTGTGTGGCTTAATTGAATCAATGGAATTGACTAGTTGTGGATATGTATTTATGAAGTTTAATGACAATTACTTAGTGATAATATGTGAGGTGATGTTGAGGTGTTGAACATATTTTATTCACTGTCGTTATAGTATCTAGAGGCATACATAGCTGTCGTAATATGTTAGAGGCGTACTTATACTATCGTAATATATTAGGGGCTTGTACATGGCGTCGTAGAAGACTTTTGGGGAATTATATATGCTTTTGTGGACTTTTCGGGGTGCTAGGCTGATCACCTTCACTGCCATTTATGACAAGTCATGAGAGTTGGTTTAGTTGAGATACAGAGTGGCTTTTTTTAACTTTCTTTTAGATCTTATTGACATTACCTTATGAGAGACATTATGTACATATTATTTGTGTATTTTGTTGTGCCTTGTATTTTCTAATACTTGTTCCAAGGGTATTAAAGTAGTGGGTCGAGGATATTACTGGGTTATATTAATATGTAGCTCACTCCTTACTTGCATATCTGCAGAGACAGTTGCGGAGGGAGAGACTTGTGGTTGACGGTTTTTACGTATGGATTCTATCACTGAGGTGAGCCATCGCATTGTTCATGGAGGTTGTCATCCATCTTTAGTTATTTTTATATTATATTTCTTTTTGTTGAGTTTTTATGCTCGAACGCTGAACTCATCCATGGTCTTAGTATGGAATTTGGGACTTCAGAGTTATTATCTAAGTATTTTTGTTTTCATAAACCGTATTACAATAATTGGGTGGATAATTACTTTGTGTTTAATAATTATTTCATGCATTTGAAGTTGCTCATGTTTTACCTCAGTGTTTGTAAACATTATGAATGTATGAAAAATTGATTCTCCCGGCAAGTTGTGTTAGCGGGAGCCAGTCATGCCTAGGGGTTATTTTAGGATGTGACAAACTACAAGTCTTACTAACCAATCCATTTCCATACGCCATGTCTCATAATTATCTTAACTCCAAACTCGATCAAGAATTAGTATGATATTATGTAATATAGTGAAATAAATGCAGGATACATAATATCACAAATAAGATTAAATTGTAGTAATTTAATAAAAAAAGTAAGAATTTAAGAACAGCGTCAAACCATACCAAGGAATGCAATGCAAGGCAATGTAGTGATAATAGTGGGATGTTTCGTATACACCTTCCTTAACTCTTTAGGACGGGACCTATGAGAGGTTCTCAACCTATATTCTTTCATAATCTCAATCTCAAGTATCGTATACGCCTCCCAAGCCACCTCATTGGATAGTCCATATACTTTTACCATCTCAATCACCTTAACGACTAATGATCATGACCAAGGATTTATAAATTATTTCATTTTCTTTCAAAATTATTATTTCCTAGAGGCACCAAGTCTCATGAATATGTATGAATGATATTGATAATTTAATGCTCACAATCAATCAGTATAAGTATAATAATCAATTTTGTATTGGTATATATGAGCTCTGAAACAACTCAATATCACACTAATTCATCATATAAGCCCTCTCATGATACCACTGAAATAAATAGTCATGTAATACATTAATAATATTATTCCTAACCCCTCACTCAGGCATCACTATAATTACAATGCAATTTAATGCTCAAACAAGGCCTATAATATCAAGTCAAACTCTTTATCGAGCGATAAAATAATAAATAAGACAATTTAATCCAAAAACAAAACCAATAATATCAGGTCAAGCCCCCACTCGGGTGACACAATAATAAATGATCTCTCAAGTTAATCACAATGTTAACATAAGTCCCCATACGGGCTACAAGGAAATAGTAAACAATCCACACAAAATAATATAGAGTAACTTACTCAAACCTACCTTATTCCATATAATAAGTTTCATCTTTTCCAAAGATGACATTATTAGACTAAATAGCTAAAAAAAGAACTTAAGCTAGCAAATAATATGCTCTAATAAGAGATACAAAACCCCAATAATTACATCAACTATTGCAAGTCTATTTATACTCTAAGTATTTTCTTAACCTTAATCATTCCATCAAATAAAAATAATAACATATGTATCCCCTAAAAGGTCACTAAGCCTCAATTATCATAATATAGTCCACTAAACATGATTCAAGATCTAAAATATATACCCACTATTAATTTGCTCTATATCTATAAGTAATCCATCTACAATCTCTTCTAAACATAATAACAAGTGACTAGAATAACTAAGATAAATAATTATATAACTACAATCCATCAGATGTCTCTAATACCCTTGAAGATGCTTACCATTTCTATAATACCCCGTATTTTTGGGCTAGTCTATGAACCATCATGTCTACATGTAAAAGATATAATCCAAATCATTTCCATATGAATATAAGTTTTATTATCTTTATCCTCATGTTTGATGTGCTTTTGAGGTGAAAAAGTTCATAAGAATCACTTAGAACAAAGTTGAGCTTAGAGTCTTTGATTCGTTCAAAGTTTGGTATTTGATTCTACAAGGGTCTACTTTAAATGTGTATAAATTTTTATATGCATAGAATTTTTCAGTTCAAGACCCATCAAATTGTAGATAATTGAATTAGCTTTCCAACGATATCAATTTTGCCTTAATCAGATACCGAAGCAAAAAGTTATTGCATTTTTCATGAGAGGCAGTAAGCCAACGCGATTGGGATGTAACGCATCGGTTGTCAATGCGATTAGAGATGTGATGCGATGGAAACCACATTACAGAACTGTTTCACATGCTATTTCAGTTCCTAAAGGGTAGAGGGGCAGTTTGGTCACTTCCTCTCACCCAAATCCTCCCATAACACTTAATTTCAGCCTCCAAAAGCATTAGATACATTATTTTTAATCATTTTCTCTCCAAGAAAACCCTAGCCCGCTCAAGAACACCAAGAACTTCATCAAATCTTCTTTAAGAAAAGCAAGAACTCAAGTTTCCCAATTCACGAAAGCTTTCAAGATTGTGTTTCTCCTTCAAGATTAAAGCTTTAAGGTATGTGGGAGTTCATCCATGGGTCCTATTTCACCCATGGAGACCAAAACCCTTTTATTTTAATTAAAGAATAGATTTTTTGATCATTACGTTATTTTAGATGTTCAAGAAAGATTGAATTTCATGTTCTCATGGTGTTTTTAATTAAGTTTAGCCCATTATGATTCCATGCAAGATTTTAAATTCCTTATGCTATGAATTTGAGTTTTCCATGCTTTATTCAAGTGAATTCCATGATAGATCCTAAATTCATTATTTTTAGCAACATTCTCATGTTTTAAATTCATGTTTTCCATATGTTTGATGAAATTCTCATATCATGTTCAATCAATTTCAATATGAATCCCCAATTTATGAATTTTTCCATGTAACTCTATTGTTCACCTATGTTTAAGACACTTTAGGTTCAAGCTATGATCTTTACATGTATGATTAAATGTCCATGTCCTATTTCAAGCGAATTTCATGTGAATTCCTAAATTCATGATTTTAGTTATGTAATCATGTTATGCTCCCATAGTTGAGATATTCCCATGTTCAAGTTCATGATCCCCATGTGTTTGATGGATTGTCCCATGTTAAAGTATTAATCCCCGTGTGTATGATGAAATGCCCAAGTGATGGGTTTCTTTAAATAATGCTTACTTATTATGGTCTCAAATGCTCTATCTATTCTTATTATTATTGCTATCGAGTCCTGGGAGTTATGAATACCCAAAATTTAGTTGTTTATCTAGTTTTTAGTATCTACAGAATGATTTCAATTATACCATAGGAAATATCATTCAATCAGTAATATGGTCAGTTATGAGTCCAATTAAGTTAGCTCAGTCCGGTTTTAGTCCTAGTATGAGTTTATACGTTAATAATTACCTCAGAATCTGTATGCATTATTATTTTCAGAATTCCATGACCTAAGCTTATCAGTTATCAGCTAACAGTGCATGCACTAGTTAGTATTCCAGTGTCATTCAGTTGGGAGTAGGATTCAGCACCGAGCAAACCCATGGATGGGGGCATTCCTACCAGTTTAGGATTTGACCCTTAGTAGCAATCCATGAGTTATAAAACTACGTAGCAAGTGTATGTTTGAGATGTTTTCCTACCAGGTTAGGGATGAAACATATCTCATGAGTTTTCTGCCAGTATAGGGTTACTTCTTAGTCCTTCGAGACACCAGTTTAGTGGATCCACATATCCAACATTAGTACCCATGGAACGGTACTGATACCCTTCTAACTGGGGTTACAGGTTGGACCCCTATTAGCTCAGATTAGGGCATGTCAGTTAGATGATATCTCCCACAGTCTCATTTACAATCTCAGTTTTGTATTCAATTCAGAGTTCAGTTTCAGGTTTGTTTGACCATAGCATACAGTTATTAGTTATTTAGTTATCAGTATTTCAGTTTACAGACTATTTTAGAATCATGTTATATGCTTGGTATTGCATTCTTAAATAATACAGTTTACATGCATTCATGTTCGATCATCTCATGTTGTTCAGTTAGTCCTTGTCTCATATGTATAGTACTCCACAGTTTCAGTCCAGTTATTCAGACTAATTATAGTCCAGTCTTACATGACCAGTATTCAGCTGTCAGTCATTCAGGTAATCAGATAAGCTTAGTATATGTCACGTTGGGTTCTGTATGTTTAGGTATTCATGCTTAGAATAATTGTACATTCAGATCCTCGAGTTATGTCAGTCTTCATCACATAGTTAAAGACTCAATATTCATATAGTATCCATGTTTTATCATATCCCATCTTTAGTTCCACTTATATCTTTAAAGTAAAGTTTTACAGAAACTAAGGGTAGAGATTCACCATCCTATCAAAGTATGTTTTTTCATTCATGCTTTAAAATATTTTAGTTTTTAGTTTATTCCAGCCTATTGGTGAGTCTACTTACACTTAGCATACATGTTTTAAGATTATGTATGAAATCAGTTTTACTTATTGCATTCACCCCTGCATACTCAATACATTCCAGAAGTACCTATCTACATATACGTCTGTGTGGATACATTATTTCATAATGTAGGTACTATTTCTAGCCCGCACACCATGATTAGACAGTTGTAGTTTCCATCCAGTAGGTGATGAGTTCTCTTATTTCGGGAACTCCAAATAGTTTTAGTTCATGTACAGTTCATTTATTTTCATATGTATTGATTAGTGGTAGTTGGAGGCATGTCCCAGCTATCTATAGTCAGTATAGTAGAGGCTTCATAGATGTCAGTCAGAGTCAGTTATGTAATTTTAGTTTTTTCTCAGTTTTAATCAGATTGTAAACTTTATCGGTATTGTACTTATTCAGATTATGCCATGATTATGTTTCTGTATAGCAGAACTTGTTATTTATTTTATTATAATTCAGTTACTTAACAGTATGCCAGTTCATGAGTTAGCTTGGGATCACTTGTGGTTCCAAACACCGTGTGGCTTTCAGGGTGTACTCTCGGGTCTTTATAATTTCATCTAAGTGGGACCTTTAATCCTTAATAATTCATAAAATACAAGCAGATAAGTTTGCAACACATACATATCTCAAAAAAAGTCAAGATACATCTCAATATATCTTTAATAAAGATCTACACACAAATATTGTCTGAAGCATCAACCAAAAGTTTTACTCTCTTAAATCATCATGAAATATGTCTAATGCAATTAAATATGACATCTACAAGTCAAAAAGAGTCTATCGATACCCATAATGATATATTTTCGTTTGGGATTAAGAATTATTTTGAAAATAGAGTTCAAAAGTATAATGGTAAAATTAGAATTTTATTTAAGAATCATATTCTCCATACTTTTAAGGTTCTAAATTTGAAAACTCAAGAAAAATAGAGTTGAAATCAAACTTGAAATTGAAGAAAATCTAATTTTGTACTTTACTAGGTATAAACCCCAAAATCAATTATCAAATATTGTTTAAAATAAGAGATTTTGAAAAAAAATTGTCAAAATCCATTTACCCATGATGCAAGGATCGTAAATCTCAAAAATCAAGGAAAACTCACTTTAGATCAACCTTTAATTCAAAAAAATTCAGTTTCATAACTTTAAACTTCAAAACTCAACTTTATTGATCAAAACATGAAAAATGAGATGGCCAATCTTGAAAAATAAACAAAATGAAGGTAGATACATATACCTATGATTATACGAGAAAAACTCATTGAGAAATGCCTAAAATAGAGCTTACTAACTTCCAAAAGTAAATTTTTAGTGAAAGAACGAAGTCTGAATTTTAAAATATCTTCAAGTGTGATTTTGTAATGACCTAAATTTTGATGAAATATGTGAAATATGTGAAATATGTGTTTTTGTGTGATTTGACTATTTTACCCCTCCCCATGTTGAATTATGGTATTTTAGGGTATGGAGGTAATTGGCACAGCTCTCGATGCATTTTGTTGCCATTTATATGATATTGTAATTTTTGGTGTCTTTGAAAGCCTTATTATGGACTTCAGTGGTTATCTTTTGATCTGCGTGACGGATGGCTAAATGGAATACACCAGCAGATCCAAAAAGTTGATTTTAGAGTGGTAACATGGTTTGTGTGGTTTTATGGCATTTAAATCTAATTTTGATCCTCGATTTGAAAAATTATAATTTTTATTTTGGGGGTCAACTTTGTGAAAATGATGTATTTTTGAAAATATGATATCTCCATTGAGTCTAGAGCATCGAATTTAATAGGATAGCATAGTTCATTTGCATTCACGGTATTCAGAATGAATCCCGAAGGGCCGGCTAGGACTTGGATTAAACCAAATCCCCAGCTGGTGCACCCATTTTTTGGTGCAACCGTGATCGCGAACTAGCTGTCACGATCATGATTGGGTAGGCAAATGAGATGTTGCGATCGCGACACCTCTTCCGCAATCACTATACCTTTGTTAGGTTAGGGTTCGTGATTGCGATGCTGGTCCACAATCACAACCCTTGTGTATATAAAACACATGTTTCATTATTTTTACTATTTTTGAGACTTAAAGCTTAGGGCTACATGGTTTTGAGCAACTTTCTCCATTTTTAAGCTTTGTTGGTGGGTTGGTTGGGTTATTGGAATGGGTACAATTTGCTTAGTATGAGTCATATCGGTGGATACGGATTTTCTTGGTCACTTCACTTAGTCTAAAACTTAGTGACTAAGGTTGAATCTGAGTGCGAGTGTCTCACCACGATCCATAATCTAGGGTATGAGTTGTACCATGTACTCATATGGTGGGCAATGTTCAATCCTCTTTAGATTCTATTCTGCCAGGGGTATGGATCATGGGTACTATTCATATAAATGGATACGATATGATTTTACGTGAGTCGTACCTTGGACAGTGTTGAGTCCAAGGGAGATGGCCTTGGGTACGAGTGGTGGGTACCACTCGTAATAGAGTATACGACGGGTATGGATAGTCGTATCCCCCTAACGGTAATTTTATGCAGTTTAAGTGAGGGCAATCTAGACATTTCCCCACTTAACCTAATAAGACCCCGGGACTTTTAACTCTCTTGGGAGGTTATTTGCCTATTATTCTATTCATTAACACTTAGAAAACACTATCTATTCCTCTCTAAAGTTCTTGGGCAAAGAAAGCTAGGGTTTAATCTTAAGGATTAATTTGAAGCATGTGTTGGTGATTTTTCTTCATCATCTACTCCATTTAAGGCATATTCTCTACCCTCATTGTTAGTTACAACTAAAGGCATGCTTTTATACAATGTTTTCATGGTTTGATTATTGTATGATTTTAGGTTTTCAATATAATTTAGGGGTTTTGGTTATAAATACTTGGTTATAGTTTTCTCATGTTTTAATTATGCTTTTATATCATTTAATGGTTGTTTTGGATAGTTTGTTGCATAGGAATGGTTATTTGGTAATTGGCTTTGGTTTTGAAAATAATATGCCCCTAATATATTTGATAAAATGCCTATGAGAATGTTTTCACTAAATTGTTGGACTTTTAATGGAACTATTGTATGATATGATTTGGAAATGGAACCCTAAATGGTTTAAATGGTTTGGAATATTTGAATTGAGTGATTTGGTTTTCATGGTTATGGTTAATTGAACATCTTTATAGGGTAAAATGGAATCCCTCAAGTAAACATGTTAATGAACAACTTGTGGGGTACATGGGACTCCCCCAACCAAACTTAATATTGGAACACTATAGGGTACACGGGATCCCCCAAGTTAACTTGGTAAATGGGTACAAGGGAATCCCTTTACCCAAAAAGGTTTGGCTAAGGACAATAATTGCAAGTTATAGTCGGTATGACGATACCACTATTAATATCCTTGGTTAATAATAAATTTAATAATGGATTGGTTGGTTGGAATGGTTTTAATTGGGCAATAAAGGTGGGGTGTGATAGCTAACCTTAAAGATGGGAGTCCAATGGATGAACACTGGAAACTTATGTTTTTCGACATGAGGGGTAGGTCATGGTGACCTTATATGATACTACGAGGTACATGGGAATCTTTTAAGTACACTTTACATATGTATCATGGAGGGTGAAGGGTACTTGGGAATCCTTTACTCTTATGGTATCTCCAGTTTGTGTGGCTATATGTATCAAGGTCTGTTCAAGGGGTTACACTGGATCCATATAGCCTGTGGGTGGTTAAGGACGGTTAAGCTACACATACCCAGGTTAATGGTTTTAGATGTATGTTAAACCTGGTTCTCTTTCCCCGCATGGTTACATATATATATGTATGGTTTGTATACATATGGTTGGTTTACATGGTTTTACTGGATGGTATTATTTTATCCTTATCCTTAGTTCATACTAGCATTCACCCGCAAACCCGTCATCTGGCAGTTGTATCCCTACATGATACAAGAACCGACCGTTCTACTCCTCATACTTAGTGATCGAACTTTAGGGTTAGCTATTGGATTGAAGTGATGTGCTTTCATCTTTTCGGAAGGATCCATTTCACGGATGTTATTTCATTCTGTAGTTTATTTATGGATATTGGTTTTGGCTATGGTTAGGGATATATCCCAACCAAATTTTGGTATTTTTTTTATTAGAGCCTTTTGTAGAACTTCTAGGGGTTGGAATGGGCGGGATCGGTATTACTGTCATCCTTAGTATTAGCATTGGTATTGGGACTGACACTGATTGACTGTATTGTTGGTTGTTTCATCCTCTTTTATTTTAGGATTATATAATTATTATGGAACTCATATGGCCATGATTTTGGTTATGATTTGGTTTGGTATTGTTTATTAGTTGGTATCAGATGGTTGGACTCATTTGGGTGGTCACAGATATAGACCTATCCTAGAGTTTTGGACTATGCAATGATGTTGTCTTGTAATATGTTGAGGCCACAAGGGTTGGCCAATTTATGAAAATGAATCCTCCTACTTTAACGGGAGTAAAGATAGAGGAGGATCCTCAAGGTTTCTTAGATAAAATAGAGAAAATCTTCAAGGTGATGCAGGACACAAATGTAGAAAGGTTGAATTTTGTAGCTTATCTACTTAAGAATATTTCGTACCAATGGAACGAAGAGCGGGATAGGGATAAAAGTGATGTTGAGGAGTAATCCTTATGGGAGGCCTTTTTTAATGCTTTTCTAGATTGCTTCTTTCCTCGGGAGCTGAGAAAAGCGAAGATGGAGGAGTTTGTGAATCTTAAGCAGGGAAAGATGACTGTCAAGGAAAATGCCTTGAAGTTTCATCAGTTGTCAAGGTATGCTCCGGACTTAGTGTCAGATATGAGGGCAAGGATGAGAAAGTTCACTTCTAGGCTATCTCAGGATTTAATCCTTGAAAGTAAGACTGCTTTGCTAATTAAGGATATGGATATTTTGAGGTTGGTGGTTCATATGCAGTGGGTAGAGGTTGAAAAGAAAAAATAGGCGGAGTTTAGGGAAAGGCAGGGTAAGAAGTCTAGGTATTCTGAAAAAGGTGGTGGGCAATATCAAGGTGGTTGAGATGGCGGTAAGTGGCCAAAAAAAAGTGGGGGAGTTATGGATCCTTCTCTTCTTCTAGTGCTCCTTACCCGAGGAAGTTGGGTGATAGGTGTCAATAGGGTGGCAATAATTTCCGAGCATAGGGTGCCCAATCTCAAGAGAGTGGGGCTTAGTTAGCTTTTTCATGCCCTTCTTGTTAATTTTGTGGTTGTCTTTATCAGGGATTTTATGATGAAAGGAGAGGCAGGTATTTTAAGTGTGGTTAGCCAGGCCATATGCTTAGAAACAATCCGATTGGCAAGGGTACGTTGGGAGTGGTCAAAGATTTGGTTGCTTTATCTTCTACTCATGCACCTAGTGGTGCTGCTTCTGCATCTGCTCTTATTTCTGGTACCGGCATTGGTCGAAATAGGTTATATTTTCTTGAATCTCTACAGGCGTCTGAGGCATCACCTGATATCGTTATTGGAACATTATAACTCTTTTATCATGATGTGTATTGCTTACTAGATCTGGGTTCCACTCTTTCTTATGTGACCCCATTTGTGGCTGTGTGTTTTGGTTTTAATCTTGACGTTATTTTGGATCTATTTTTTATTTCTACCCCGATAGGTGACTCGATTATTACTAAAAGAGACTATAGGGGGATGTGGTATCTGTTAGAAGTAGGCAGACTTTGGTGGATTTGTTTGAACTGGATATGGTGGATTTTGATGTTATTCTGGGGATGGGTTGGTTCCACTCTTGTTAAGCGTCCTTAGATTGTCGGACCCGTAAGGTTGTTTTTAGGTTTCTTGGTGAATCAGTTATTGAGTGGAAGGATGGTTACCTAGCTCCTAGGGGGAGGTTTATTTCTTATCTTAGAGCTCAGAAATTAATTTCCAAAGGGTGTCTTTATCACTTAGTCTGGGTTAAAGATACCAACTTCGGAGGTCCTTCTTTTTATTTAGTTCTGATGGTGAATGAATTTCCTGAAGTCTTTTCAGATGATCTTCCTAGAGTTCCTCTAGATAGGGAGATTGAGTTTGGTATTGATTTGGTTTCGGACACTTGTACAATATTTATCCCTCTTTGTAGAATAGCTCTGGCTGAGTAGAGGGAAATTAAGGAGTAACTTAAGGATTTTTTAGATAAGGGGTTTATTCATCCTAGTGTATCCCCGTGGGGTGCACCGGTGTTATTCATGCGCAATAAGGATGGTTCCCTTCGGATTTTCATTGACTATCGACAGTTGGATAAGGTAATGATTAAGAACAAGTATCCTCTTCCAAGAATAGATAACTTGTTTGATCAGTTGCAAGGTGTCAAGTTCTTTTCTAAGATAGATCTTTGGTTTAGGAATCATCAGCTTAAGATTAGGGAGGTGAATTTCCCTAAGATGACTTTTTGTACTTGGTATGGGCACTTTGAATTCTCGGTAATGCTATTTGGTTTGACAAATGCCCCAGCGGGGTTTACGGATTTGATGAACAGGGTTTTCAGGTATTTTTTCTGGATCTTTTTGTCATTGTGTTCATTGATGACATTCTGGTTTATTCCAATAGTAAGATTGATCATGCTAATCACTTTTGTGAGGTGTAGAAGACCTTAAAGGAACAACAGTTGTATGCCAAGTTCTCTAAATATGATTTTTTGTTGAACGTTGTGACTTTTCTTGGTCATATTATTTCTAGTGAGGGAATCATGGTGGATCTACAAAAGGTGGTTGTGGTTAAGAAGTGGCGTATACCCACGACTCCAACTAACATTTCAAGCTTTTTTAGTTTGGATGGGTATTATAGGCTGTTTGTGGAAAGTTTTTTGATGATAGTTTCCCCATTAACTAAGTTGGCTCAGAAGAAGGTCAAGTTCTCTTGGTCGTATGTGTGTGAAGGGAGTTTCAATTTTGACATTGCCTGAAGGTAATGAGGGGTTTGTGGTTTATTATGATGTATCTCGAGTGGGACTTGATTGTATTTTGATACAGCATGGGAAGGTGATTGCCTATGCTTCTAGGTAGTTAAAGGTGCATGAGAGGAACTATCCTACTCATGATTTAGAGCTTTTGGCGGTGGTTTTTGCCTTAAAAATCTAGCAACACTATTTATATAGAGGGCACGTGGACATCTTTTCTTATCATAAGAGTCTATAGTATGTAGTATGTGTTCACTCAAAAGAAGCTAAATCTCAGGCAGGGGAGATTGTTGGAGCTTCTCAAAGACTATGATATAAGTCTTCACTACCACCCAGGTAAGGCTAATGTGGTTGCTAATGCTCTTAGCAGGTTGTCCATGAGGATTTTGGCTCATGTGGAGAAAAGAAAGCGGGAATTGGTAAAGGATATTCACTGATTGGCTAATCTTAGAGTTCATCTCTTGGACTCCAATGATGGTGGTGTGATGATTCATGAAGTGGTTAGGTCGTCTCTTGGTGCAGAGATTAGGGAGAAGCAAGTGTTAAATCCTGTCTTGATGAAAATCAAAAGTGATATTGGTGTAAAAAAGGTGATGGTTTTTTAGATCAGTGGTGATGGTACTTTATGGTACTAAGAGATCCTGTGTGTTCCTAATGTCGTTGGTTTGTGATAGAGGATCTTGGCTAAGGCACATGAATTTGCTATGTTATTCATCCTGGTTCAATAAAAATGTATCATGATCTCAAGGAGATGTATTGGTGGAGTGGTATGAAAAGGGATGTGGCTGATTTTGTGGCCAAATTCTTAGTGTGCCAACAAGTCAAACTCAAACACATGAGGCCTAGTGGGTTGCATCAAGAAATTAATTTTCCCAAATGGAAATAGTAGGTGGTTAATATGGATTTCGTTACCGGTCTTCCTCGATCTTGAAATTAGTTTGATTCAATATAGGTCATGTGGATAGAATGACCAAGTCCGCTCACATCTTGCCAGTGTAGACTAACTTTTTGGCGGAAGATTATATGAGGGTGTATCTTTATGAGACTGTAAGGCTGCATGGGGTGCCTATTTTGATTATCTTTAATCGTGGTACGCATTTTTCATCTCACCTTTGGTGGTATTTTCAAAAAAAATTAGGGACTAAGGTTAGTTTGAGTACTGTTTTTCATCCTCAAATAGATTGGCAAACAAAGAGGACTATTTAGTCGTAGGAGGATATGTTTCGTATGTGTGTGATTGATTATGGTGGCAGTTGGGTTGAGTATCTACCTTTGGTGGAGTTTTCTTATAATAATATCTATCATCCTAGTATTGATATGGTCCCTTTTGAGGCATTGTATGGTAGGAGATGTACATCTCTTATTGGTTGGTTTGAGCTTAGTGAGGTGGATATGTTCGGTCTGGATTTGGTTTATCTGGCTATGGAAAAAGTGAAGGTGATTTGGGATAGGCTTAAGGCTGCCTAAAGTCGACAAAAGTCCTATGCAGATGTGATCCATAGAGACTTGGAGTTTGAGGTTGGGGATAAAGTGTTCCTAAAGGAATCTCCCATGAAAGGAGTAATGTGGTTTGGTAAGAAGAGAAAGCTCAGTCCCCAGTTTGTTGGTCCTTCTGCGATTTTGTAGAGGGTTGCTAATTGTCTTGTGGTAACCCTACCTTTTTATTTATTCGGGGACAAATGCTCTTAGTGGGGGAGACTATAACACCCTGGGTTTTTGGCCCTTAGAAAATTTCCTGGATTTCTAGTCTCTGGACAGAATACGACTAGGGGAAATGACTCGTGCACAGGGTTATGAGTGGTATGGGTTAGTCGTATGTTGACCAGTGTTAGTTGTTGGGTTGGTTAGGTTACTAAAATGGGTATGATTTGTTTGGTACGAGTCGTATTGATGGATACAAATTTGCTTGGTTACTTTACTTAGTCTTAGAATTAGTGACTTAGGTTGGATCTGAGTACGAGTGGCTCACCATGAGCCGTAAGTTAGTGTATGAGTCATACCATGGACTCGTATGGTGGACAGTGTTCAATCCTCTTTAAATTCTATTCTGCTAGGGGTACGGATCATGGGTACTAGTCGTATACATGGATACAATATGGTTTAGGGTGAGTCGTACTTTGGACAATATTGGGTCCAAGGGAGATGGCCTTAGGTATGAGTGGTGGGTACCACTCGTATTGGAGGATACGACTGGTATAGATAGTCGTATCCCCAGAAGGGAATTTTATGCAGTTTATGTGAGGGTAATCTGGGTATTTCCCCATTTAACCTAATAGCGGCCCACGACTTTTAGCTCACTTGGAAGGTTATTTGGCCTATTATTCTATTCCCTAACACTTAGAAAACACTCTCTAATCCTCTCTAAAGTTCTTGGGCAAAGGAAGCTAGGGTTTCCTATTAAGGATTAATTTGGGGCTTGTGTTAGTGAGTTCTCTCCATCATCTATTCAATTTAAGGCATGTTCTCTACCCCCATTATTAGTTCCAACTAAAGGCATTGTTTTATATAATGTTTTCATTGTTTGATTATTGTATTATTTTGGGTTTTCAAATATTGGGGGGTTTGGTTATAAATTCTTGGTTATGGTTTTCCCATGTTATAACTATGCTTTTATATGCTTTAATGGTGGTTTTGGATAATTGGTTGCATGGGAATGGTTATTTGGTAATCGGCTTTGGTTTTGGAAATATTATGCCCCCAATATGTTTGATAAAATGCCTATAAGAATATTTTACTACTTTGTTGGACTTTTAATGGAACTATTACATGATATGGTTTGGGAATGAAACCCTATATGGTTTAAATGGTTTGGAATAGATGAATGGAATGATTTGGTGGTCATGGTTATGGTTAATTGAACATCCTTATGGGGTAAAATAGAATCCCCTAGGTAAACATGTTAATGAACAACTTGTGGGGTACATGGGTCTCCCCCAAGCAAACTTACTATTGGAACACTTGTGGGGTACACAGGATTTCCCCATGTTAACTTGGTAAACGGGTATATGAGAATCCCTTTACCCAAAAAGGTTTGGCTAAGGACAATACTTACAAGTTATAGTCGGTTTGATAATACCACTATTAATAGCCTTGGTTTATAATAAATGAAATAATGGATTGGCTGGTTGGAAATAGTTTTAATTGGGCAATAAAGGCAGGGTGTGATAGCTAACCGTAAAGGTGGGAGTCCAATGGATAAACACTGGAAACTCCTGTTTGCCGACATGAGGGGTAGGTAATGGTGACCTTATATGATACTATGAGATACACGGTAATCCTCTAAGTACACTGTATATATGTATCATGTAGAGTGAAGGGTACTTGGGAATCCCTTACTCTTATGGTATCTCTGGTTCGTGCGGCTACATGTATTGGGGCCCGTTCAGGGGGTTACACTGGACCCACATAGCCTACAGGTGGTTAAGGATGGTTAAGCTACACATACCCAGGTTAATGGTTTCAAATGCATTCTAAATCCAATTCCCTTTCCCGGATGGTTATATATATATATATGTATATATGTATGTATGGTTTGTATGCCTATGGTTGGTTTACTTGGGTTTACTGGATGGCATTATTTTATCCTTATCTTGAGTTCGTGCTAGCGTTCATCCGCTAACCCGTCTTTGGGATGTTGTATCCGCATGCGATGCAGGAACTGGTCATTCTACTCCTCTTGCTTAGTGATCGAACTTTGGGATCGACTATTGGATTGAAATGGAGCTTTCATCTCTTGGGACGGATCCATTTCATGGATGTTATTTCCTACTTTAGTGTATTTATGGATATCGGTTTTGGCTATGATTGGGGTCATGTCCCAACCGGATTTTTGTATTTTTTTGGTTAGAGGCTTTTGTGGAACTGCTATGGGTTGGAATGGGTAGGATCGGTATTGGTGTCATCCTTAGAATTGGAATTGGTATTAGGGCTCACACCGGTTGACTGTATTGTTGGTTGTTCCATCCCCTTTTATTTTAGGATTATATAATTATTATGAAACTCATATGGTCATGGTTTTAGATTATGGTTTGGTTTGGTATTAGTTATTGGTTGGTATCGGATAGTTGGACTCGTTTGTGTGGTCACAGATATAGACCTATCCCAGAGTCTTGGATTATACAATGATGCTATCTTGTTATATGTTCGAAATTCATTCGACTCAAGATATGCGTTGATCGATTGGTTGGGTAATGGGGTTGGTCTCCAATCCTGGTTGGACTTGGGATGCCCATTACGATAAGGCCCTATTTTGGGTCATGTCATTTTGGCCTTAAAGTCTTAAAATTGTATTCTCTTCAAATTAATCCCCAAATTCAATACCTTTTCACTTGAATAATGTTTCTAATCCTACAATTACTAGTTTTCCTCAATTTCATCTTTAAAACAACTTTGATTCTTGATTTTTAAATGGATTTCAAAAATTTTACCCGATAAAGTTTAAAAATGATTTTTCTTTTATTTGGACCTCGTTTTAACTCATTTTTTCTTGGGTTTTAGTTGTGGACTCCTAAAAATATGGTGAATGTGTTTTAGAAATAAAGTTACTATTTTGCCCTTCTTTTTTAACAACTCATTTCGAAGGTCCGTTTTGACCTCAAAACAAAATTAGGCAATATGAATATCATTGGCTTTCTTTTGATGTGTAGATTCTATATTTTGATGTTTTAGTTGATTTTGGAACCGTTTGTGAGAAGTAAAGTGTGGGATTGAAGGCTTTTGTTGCGGATTTTGTCCTTTGAGGTAGGTTATGGCTTAACTCTTTCAGATTGGGTTGGGTAGTTAATTTGTATACAAAATACATGTTCTGGGGATGGGAACCAATCATAAAATTGGCAATCTTAATGTGTTGTGCCCATGTGGGGGCCTATACGTGATATAATTATGTGGTAGTTTTGAAGTCTTATGTGTTATGTGTGACTGTGTGGGTCCCATGTGATAATGATAGCCTTGTACCCATGATGATAATTATATCTTATTGATGAAAAAGGTGTGTTACCATTTGTGTATTATGATGTATGCATCATTTATTGGCATATGAATTATGTACAAATTCATGGATGGTTGAAAATAATGAGTGGATATTTGGCTCAAGTGGTTGTGGATATACTCATTATGGTTGGTTGTGGAAATAATCATTGTGGTTGGCTGTGAGAATTATATCCTCATCTCATACTCATTCATGAGATATTTATACCACCGTGGATATACTAAGAAACACTGACAACACCTTTTTATGACAAAAAATGTGACATCTTATAAAACCCTTTCCTAGGGATGTGTTGGGGAGGAGCTATGATATATGGATTGTATATAGATTGAAGAACCCCCAATGGATCCTACGTCAAAATCTTTAGCTTCGTTGGTGTATACGGAGATTGTGCAATGCCTCGGAGGTTATGCGACAACCTCGTACATCATCATCATCATTATCATCATCATTATCATTGTATTTATTTCATTATGATTGTGATGTGATTGTATTTCTATTTTAGATTGTCACTTACCTAATTGTTCTATCTTTCCTTACTTGAACTTGATAATCTTGTATATGTTGTCCTTCTTTGTTCTACTTGTCTTTGATATGATGTATATTGGTAAGGTAATTGTTCTATCTTTCCTTACTTGAACTTGATAATCTTGTACATGTTGTCCTTCTTTGTTCTACTTGTCTATGATATGATGTATATTGGTGGTGCCTTTCAGGGGTTGTTACAATATATGTGATATATTAGAACTGTTAGTGCAAGCATTGTGCACTATCGTTCTGGGACATTTTCTGATTGCAGGTGACGTGCCCTTAGTGTGTATTTTGTATGCTTTATTTTCTACTTTGCTCTATCAGACTATGATATCTACTAAGTACAAATGGACTGTACTCATCCCTACTGTGCCCTTTCAGTGCAGATTCTAGTGTGGATGCGTCTCACGTGGTTTGATTTCAAATACCTTTAGAGTTGTTCAAGGTAGCGGTTGGACTTTCATGCATCTGGATCCGCTTCTATCTTTCTGTATTAGTTTGTCTTTACTAGTATTCAAAGAAAGGTATTGTTCCTGTTGGACATTTTAATCTATTTGACTCATGGATTGTATTAGTAGTTCTTACACTGTTGACATCAGGTTTTGGGGAGTTATGGTATGGTTATTGGCTATGTTTATTTCTGCATTTATTATACTTGAATAGTTCGGCGTCGTTCTAGAAGCCTTAACTTGGGATTTATGTATCATTTCTCTTTAGTATCAGTTTGTGTGATAGGTTTACTTATCAAGGTTCATCGCGACAAGTGTCATCATGACCCTTTGCATTTTGGGTCGTGACAGATTTCGTCACTAAAGCCCATTTTTCATTGCTAAAAGTCTATTTTTCCATCGCTAAAGGTGTGCACCAACAACTTTTGTTTTCACTAAAAAGGTCATAAATCCCTCATACAATAGTGAAACGTACCAATTCTTTTTCGTATGATTTCTAAATAATGATTCAAATATACTCGTTCAGTCAACACTCAATTTCATACACATTTTCTCATTTAGATATTGTTTTGCTCATTAAAGAATTATTTTATGTTCCGCAATAAAAACTCAATCTCGACTTATCAAAATTATACCAAATTTTTCAGATCAATCATATAATTCATGCATGACATTTCAATAGTTTTGAAATAATTTTTCAATCTTTAAAACTAATAATTAACCTTTTTATTGATTGATTTTACTTAAACAGGGCCAAAGTACCCAAAATATTTAAAATCACATCCGAAAACTTCCACACAAATCAAATATGCTAATAGTTTAAAAACGATATTTTAGACTCAACGGTGTAGTTAGAATTTCAAGCAGAGGTTGTTTACAATAAATTAATTCACAAAACCCCTTTTAGGCTATTTTAACTACTTTCCTTCTAAATACTCAAAACGAAACATAAAGCTCGAAATTCGAACTAACTACACTACCAACCCAAATTGGATGTTTTGGATCTACTAAAACTAAAAAAATCACCATCAGATGTTTGGATCACCAAATATTGAGCAAGGTCAAACAAATTACTTTAAGGCTATTCAAAATCATAAACTCATATAAATAACTCCCAAATGCATTATAGATTGTGCAATCATTCTCGCAGCTGATAAATGATTTAAAGAAACAGTAGAGAAGATAAAAATAGTCAAACCACAAAATATGCTTAAAGTCACAACAAGAGTTATTATAGCTTGCATCCATAAAATGGCCTGCATATAGCTTCTTGTAACTGACTTAGCATTTTTCTTCATATTTGGTTTGCTTTGGGCTTGCAGATGCAGAAAGGGGTTTGCGACTGCAATCCAGTCCAAAGAAACATTCCAGTCTGTCAGTCAGCTTGATACCTCTTGGTGAATTGTCATAACTTTTACTCCAAAACTCAAAGTATTTTCATTTGGTGGGTCTTTCACCACAAAACACTTCATATTCTAGGAGTTATGCTCGTTTAAAATTGACCCTAGTAAAATTTTATACTAAAACTCTATAGATCGAAATGCTTCTCAACCCAGCTTTGCGTTAAATATTTCTTATAACTATGATTCACATTAAAATGACATATCATTTTAGGAAATTGATTATAATACTTATCTAAATTAGAAATTATTACTTTTGGGCCTCTACACATATAAAGATTTCAAATCTTAGCTTGAAATTTTTAGGGTATTACAATATCTATACATATTTGAGGAGGGGTTTGATGGTTGTGATGCATTATTTTATATTATTAATTCATGTATTATTTAATTGCAATGAATAAGTGTTGTGACAAATGAAATAGCATGAGACTACTTGTGAGATGGTTAAGTGAAAGTGACTAGGTTTGTTATACTTGTGATATGTAGTAGGTCATAGGCGCTTCCTTTGTTGTGGTTGAACTTATTCTTAAAAGGGCAGTATAAATGTGTTGATAGGGTGAAGATTGGTATTGTTGTGCTATTTGATTTCGTAAGTGGTTATTTTGTGAATGGTGGTAGTTTTGTGCAACTACTTATTATATATTGATTTCTAGTTGATTTTATTTAATTTATGATTATGTGTAGCTTTTGAGTTAAATTGGACAATGAAACCTACCATTACATAGTTTTTATATGGATACTACATGTTCTTTTTATTGTTGAGTGCAGAAAGTGTTTCAACGATTGAGATGAGACCTCAAATTTAGTTCGTAACTAGCAGTTTTTAGATCCAAGGGTGAGAACCTATATTAGGGCAAGTGTTGGGTCTTCTCATTGATCATGTCACTCCTTCGGACAATGACATTCCATATTTATTTATTTTTGGATATTCATTTTAAACATTGATTTTTAGCTTAGAATATTCTTGTACGGTGACTTTTGGGTCCTTGGTCTAATGTAATATATAGATGTTTTCTACATTACTTCCCAATTATTATTTTTATTGGGGTTTATTATTCTTGGTCAGGAATTTTTAAAAATGGTCCAGTGTTTAGTTAAGGGTTTTGGGTTTGATGGTTCTCCCACCGGGAGGTTAGTGAAGGTGCCACTCATGACTATTTGGATTGTGATAAAGTTGGTATCAGATACCTAGAATCGTTGATCTCGTCATATAAGAACGAGTCTAGTAGAGTCTTGTAGAATGGTCCGAAGATGTTTGTACTTTTCTTTGAGAGTCTACAGTACTTTAGAAAATCTCTTTCTTCTTCTTTCTTTTACGTTAGTACTTTGTTCCAATTTGTACCTAGTAGTCCAAAATGGTATCTAATTTCTTTCGCTCTTGTCTCATAGATGGTTAGGACATGCACTGAGAGAGAAAAGCAACAACACCCGAATCAGTCGATGAAGCTACAATTTATGGTAGAGGGAGTGTAAGAGGAAAGGGGAGAGCAAGGGGTCATGGGGCAGCACCGTCCAGGGATAAAGCTCATGCAATCAGAGGTTCTACAATAATGATATCAAAATCGGTCATATCTAACTCTACTAGATCAACTGTGGTGATTTTTTAGGAAACTCTGATTGGGAAATTTTTGTACAACCATTAAGGTATAACTAAGTTACCAATAAAAGTACAGACTGATAAGGTTTCTGAAAGGGTTTCAAGACTAACACCAAAATCAAATGCAATATAAGGAATTATAAAGAAAAGTATGGCTCTTGGATCTAACAAGACATAAACATAAATATGAAAGATAAACTCGTAACATACTAGTGACTACATTAGAGGAACCCTCTTGATCCTATCGATTCTGCACAAAATAAAACATGTTCTGGAACCACCTGCTGCCTGCACTAGATAAGGCATCCTTCTGAGTTGGGAAACCTACTGGAGCTATTGAAGAGGAAGCCTGAGTACGGCCACTGACATCACTTATCTTGGCTGATGGACAATCCCAAGGTTTTGGGCTTGACTTTCCACAACCAAAACGTCCATCCCTGCCTATCAAACATTCTCCGAGGTGGTTTTTCCATACTTCCTCTAAGTTGGGATGGTACAACTATTAAAAGCACTATTTAGAGAGTTAGAGCATGGCGCTCTACCTTTTTAACCCTGCTTAAGTGTGGGAGATGGAATACTTATAGATGATAATGCTGGAGCTGGAGGCCTCTGCTAAAACTGAGTGTAATTTCCACTATCCGACCTCTTTTGAAAATATTCAAAGTTACTTGTCCTCTCTCTTTTAGTCTTCCTTTCCATCTTCTTTATCTTTTCTTCCTCAATTTGTGAGCGCGAGTCATAAGTCTGGAGATGTCTATTTATCCAATTGTCATAATGGTCCTATACTTCTTGACCACGAACTATAAAACACCTAAAACAAACTTACTCATGCAAGCCCTTGGCTCAGTAACCATCTCAGGAGCATTTTTGGAAAGCTGAGTAAACTTAAGAGAATACTCTTTCACTAACATGTTTCCCTACTTCAAAATTATGAACTCCTCTACCTTAGGTTCCCTCAACTCACAGGGGAGAAATCTATTCATAAAAGTAGTCACAAACTCATACCGATTAACTGGACCTACATCCCTATGCCTACCCTTTTTCCACTATTTGCACCAAGTCTGGCCACTCATTTCAACTGGTATACATTAAAATTTGCACTCTCAGCTAGAGTAACTCCCATAATTCAAGTGGTCTGCTAAAAATTATCAATTAAGTCTTGTGGATCTTCATCCACACTTTGAACCACAAATCTTTAGAGGATTTATTAGAGTGAAGTTCCGGACTCTCATAGTAGTTGCATTCCTATTTAGGTTAGTTAGTGCAATGGCCTGCTAATTAACTTGGTTGGTCATAGACTGAGCAAGCACTTAGAAGGCATCCCTAAACTTGGGGTGAGTAACCTGCTTATTTAGGGATTTGCTGGAGCTGGTGGGGCTTGCTTGTACCGTTTCCATTCTTTCTTCCGTTAGATATTCTGGGAGGTATTTTTGTTAATGTAGAGCATGAATTGAATAAAACTAAATATATTTCACACTCTATCACATCAAATAATTGTGAAGAAAGTGACATATTCCTAAAATATTGTGTAGCCTCTCCCTCATAAGTATGGTGCATTTTACGTCCATGAATGAGACTCTACTTAACACGACTTTGAAATACCCTAGAACACTTTACACTTGATGCTCTAATACAAATTTTGTCACGGTCATAGACTACACCCTAAATTTAACTTGGTGTTTAGAGCCATAAGTTACTCCAAGTTTATCCAGGTATAACATAAACATTAAAACAATGAATATAAAGGATGCACTAAGCGGAAGCTAAAAATAAAATTTAATATTAATATTGATTGCATTCGATGAGAAATTTTTGGTGAGGAAGATGGATCTTATAAGTACCCCATAGGTCTCACCTCTAGAGTGAAAAAATACTTGGATGGGTGTATAGCAACAGTCCTGGCCATTGCATAGCATCTGAATCCATTGTTTTGCATTACTTTTTAGATATGATTGCGTTAAGATAAATTTTAATATTTATTGTTATTGAACTGTTGGGAATTTTCTGCGTACAATTTTATATATAGTTTTCTTTATTTGATATAGTTTTCCACATAAACTTGATTGACATGTGATGTTTACTGATTACAAATAGATCGTACTCGCTCCTACTTTTCTGCAGTCTTTCAATGCAAATCCTGATTTGAGTGCCCCCTTCTGTGATTAGAGATTGCGCATTTTAGATGCACATCGAAGTTGTGGTGAGCTCTTTGGTTTAGGGTTATTCTAGGATTCATCTATCTTACTTTTATTTTGCCTTACTTTGATAAAATTTTGTACTTCATTGATATTCGATAGCTAGAGTCGCTCATGTATTTATGATAGTTGAGTCTTGTATTTTAGTTACGATTTTGGATCAGACTTTCTTGTATGCTTTTGATGATGTATTGGGTTTTTATTACTATTACCTTTATCTTCCTATATTGTTTGCCCTATTATTTCTTCTATGATTGATACTATGAATCGTTGAGTCAAGGATTACCAACCATAGTTAGGTTGGGGTAGGTGTCATCACAACTCATGAAACTTTGGATCGTGACACAAGAAGAATAGAAATCCATCCATTGTTTTATGATGGTATAAAACAAAGTTAAGCATACACAAGATAAATTTAGATCGCACGAATAGAAAGATTTCCTTAGAAAAATCAAAATTAGGTTCAAGAAGCACTAAACTTAAGAATCCAATAAGAAAATTGAAATCATAAAAGAGAAAGTATGTCTAATACCATGTACTTGTAATTTTCTATTCAAGATCATTCGGATACCTTGTAACTTATCTACTCAAGATGCTAGAATTAATATTTCAATAGGAGTAGCATAATATGTTTCATAGTTGGGACTTTGAGTGTTAGTTATAAGTTGTCTCATACTCATTTCCACCACCAAGGCCAAAGTGGGAAATCTGAAAATTCCATTATTTTAAACTTAATATATAAGATATATTTTATACATATAAACTTACTCGGTAAGATTCAGTACACAACAACAATAACAACATACCCAATGTATTCCCACATAGTGGGGTGTGGAGAGGGTAGAGTGTATGCATACCATACCACTACCTCAGATGAAGTGGAGAGGTTGTTTTCGATAGACACCCAGCTTAGGACCGATAATAGTATAGCAATCACAAAACATAAATGTGTATAGACTAGTACAGTATGCAAAATAAACTAAACCAATATCCACAAGATAATACTAAAAACTATCTATCCAAAATCATAGACACCACTCAACACCACAAACAAGAAAATTCAAACACAAATAAAGAACGCTCACCTACTGTAACCGACGCACTCCCACCCCTAACCCTCTACCCTAATCCGCATCCTCCACACCTTCCTATCAAGGGTTGTGTTCTCCATAAGTTGTAACTGCTCCATATTATGCCTAATCACCTCCCTCCAATATTTTTTCATCCTACTTATACCCCAACTAAAATAATCCATAGCAAGTGTCTCACACCTCCGCACTGCAGCATCTGTGCCCCTCCTCATCATGTGCCCGAACCAACATAACCGTACTTTTCACATCTTGTCATCCACCAAATCCACCCCACATTCTCTCGAATAATCTTATTTCTCACCCTATCTTTCTTGATATGGCCACACAACCATCACAATATCCTTATCTCTACCACCTTTAACTTTTGGATGTGGGAGTTCTTAATTGTCTAACACTCTTCTTCATACAACATAGTTGGTCGAACTGCCACTCTGTAGAACTTACCTTTAAGCTTAGGGTTACCTTCTTATCACATAAAAATCCCAAAACAAGCCTCAATTTCAACTACCCTACCCTAATACGATGTGTGACATCCTCGTCAATCTTACCATTATCCTGAATCATAGACCCCAGATACTTAAAACTCTCCCTCCTATGAATGTCTTGAGAGTCCAACTTTACAACCATGTCAGCTTCCTATGACACATCACTAAACTTATACTCCAAGTATTCCATCTTGGTCCTGCTCAACCTAAATCCTTTAGACTCAAGGATTTGTCTCTAAATCTCCAACTTATCATAACTCCTCCTCAAGTCTCTTCAATCAGTACTACATTGTCAGCAAATAACATACACCAAATCACCTTTCCTTAAATATGTCACGTCAAAACATCCATCACCAAGGCAAATAAAAAAGGTCTAAGAGTCGATCCCTGGTGAAAACCTATCAAAATTGGAAAGTGCTCTGAATCACTACCTACCGTCCTCACACAAGTCTTTGTGTCATCATACATTTCCTAAATCAACCTAGTGTATACCACTAGCACCTCTCTATATGCCAAGCACCTCTATAGAATCTCCCTGGGAACTCTATTAAATGTCTTCTAAGGATCAATAAACACCATGTGCAAGTCTTTCTTTCTCTCCCGAAATGGCTCCACTAATATTATCACAAGATGAATGGCCTCTATAGTCAAGATACTTGGCATGAAACCAAACTGATTCTCAGAGATAGTCACGATCCTTAATGGCCTTAACTCTACCACTTTTTCCCAAACTTCATAGTATGACTCAATAGCTTGATACCTCTATAATTATTACAACCTTAGATGTATCCATTGTTTTTATACAATGGAATCATCGTACTCCACCTTTATGCTTCAGGAATCTTTGCTACCCTAAAAATGATGTTAAACAACCTTATCAACCACTCCAAATCTGCCCCTCCAGTGCTCTTCCAAAAATCCACTGGAATCTCGTCTAGCCTCATCTCCCTATTCCGACGCATCCTGCAAATAGCCCCTTTGAACTCTTCAACCAGGATATGCCTACAATAACTATAATTTCAACACTTCTCATATTTCTCCAAGTCCTCCAACATAAAACCTTTTTCCCTCTTATCGTTCAAAAATTTATGGAAATAGGACTGTCATCTCTTCCTAATGAGGGCATCCTCAACCAACACTGTACCATCCTCTCTCTTGATGAATTTCACTTGTTCAAGGTCACAGGCCCTCTTCTCCCTAGCCTTGGCAAGCCTATACAACTTCTTATCCCTACCTTTATCCTCTAAATCCGCATACAAGCTATCAAAAGCTACTGTCTTAGTTGTCATAACCGCTAACTTGGCCTCTCTCCTTGCTACCTTATACTCCTCCATATTCATCTACCTCTCTTTATTATAATTTCTTTCGACCAACTTGGCATAAGACAGCTTCTTAGACTCCTCCTTCCTCTTAACCTCTTTGATCCACCACCAATCCCCTTTATGCTTACCAGATTGACCTCTTGAGACACCCAATACCTTTCTAGTGGTCTCCCTAATGCAATATGTCATATCAATGAATATGTATCATAATCTCAAGGAGATGTATTTTTGTAATGGTATGAAAAGGTATATAGCTTATTTTGTGGCCAAATGCATGGTGTGTAAACATGTTAAGGTTGAGCGCATGAGGCTTGGTGGGTTATATCAAGAAATTGATTTTCCAGAATAAAAATGAGAAGTAATCAGTGTGGATTTTATAACCAGTCTTCCTCGGTCTCGGAACCAATTTGATTCGATTTGGTTATTGTGGATAGAATGATGAAGTCTGCTTACTTCTTGCTAGTGAGGACTACCTTTCCAATGGAATATTATGCGAAGTTGTATCTTCAAGAGGTTTTTAAGATGTATAGGGTACCTATTTATATTATCTCTAATCGTGGTACTCAGTTTTCATGTCATTTCTAGCGATCTTTTCAAAAAGGGTTGGGTACCCAGGTTAGTCTGAGTAATATTTTTCATCCCCAGTTGGATAGAAAAGTGGATAGGATAATTCATACATGGGAGGATATTCTTTAGGCATATATGATTGATTATGGTGGCAATTGGGTTGAGCATCTGCCTTTGGTAGAGTTTACTTACAATAATAGCTATCATTCTAGTATTGGTATGTCCCCTTTCGAGGCATTGTATGGTAGAAGGTGTAGATCATCTATTGGGTGGTTTGAGCTCAGTGAGGCAAATATGTTTGGTTTGGACGGTTTATCAGGCTATGGAAAAAGTAAAGGTGATTCAGGATAGGCTTAAGGTTGCCCAAAGTCACCAAAATTCCTATGAAGATGTAAGGTATAGAAACTTAGAGTTTAAGGTTGGGGAAAAGGTCTTCTTAAAGGTATCTCCCATGAAGGGAGTAATGTAGTTTGGTAAAAAGGGAAAGCTCAGTCCCCGGTATATTGTTCTTTATGTAGTTCTATGAAGGGCTGGTAATATAGCTTATGAATTAGAGTTACCTTCTAGTTTGAGCTTCATTCATTTGATATTTCATGTTTCCATGTTAATGAAGTGCATTAGTGATCCTTTTTCGATTGTTCCTTTGGAGGGGTTTGGTATCTCGAACTCTTTATCTTATGAAGAGGTCCCGATTGATATTTGGATAGGTAGGTTCATCGGTTATGAACCACGGATGTGGCTTTGGTTAAGGTTTTATGGAGGAACCATAGGGTGGAGGAAGCTACATGGAAAGCAGCGGAGGACATGAATTCCAAATATCCACATCTGTTTTCTGCTCCTAGGATTCATGTGGAAGGTATGTGTTCTTGAATAGATCTTTATTTTCTAAGTTTGTTAAAGGAAAGATTAATATCTTTGAATCTGTTTTTCCTAACTTGGTTAAAGGTTGGATTGATATTTTATAATGCAAATAAATCGTGCTTGTGGTTACCCTACCTTGTCCGTCATTCGGGGATAAATGTTCCTAGTAGGGGAAACTGAAACACCTTGGTTTCTGTACCTTAGAAATTTTCCTAAATTTATGGTGTCTGGATAGGATACGACTAGAGGAAATGAGTCATACCCTAGGATACAAGTAGTATGGGTTAGTCGTATGCTGACCACTGTTGGTTAGTGGGTTATATTTGGTTTCTATAATGGGTATGACTTGGGTGGTACGAGTCGTATTTATGGATACGGTTGTTCTATTACTTTATTTAATCTTTGGCTTGGTAACTTAAGATGGTTCTAAGTACGAGTAGCTCACCAAGAACCGTAAGCCTAGGTATGAGTCATACCATGGACTTGTATGGTGGTCAGTGTTTAATTCTATTGGGATTCTATTCTGTTAGGGGTATGAATCATGGGAACTAGTTGTATACTTAGATACGACATGGTTTGGGGTGAGTCATACCTTGGAAATTATTGGGTCCAAGGGAGATGGCCTTGGGTACGAGTGGTGGGTACTCCTCGTATTAGAAGGTACGACTGGTATGGATAGTGGTACCCAGCTGACAGGATTTCTGGGAGTTTAAGTGAGGGTAATCTGGACATTTTCCCACTTAACCTAATAAGGCCCCATGACTTATATTCCTATTGGGAGGTTATTTTCCCTATTATTCTATTCATTAACACTTAGAAGCTTCTCTTGAACACTCTACAATTCTCTCTAAGTCTTTTGGGTAAAGAAAGGCTAGGGTTTCATCTTGAGGATTTATTTTGGGCTCTTGTTGGTGGTTTACCATCATCTTCTTGGTTTAAGGCATGTTTTCTTCCCTCATTGTTAGTTCCAACTAAAGGTATAGTTTTATACAATGGTTTCATGGTTTGATTATTGCATGGTTTTGGGTTTTCAAATATGATTTGGGGGTTTTGGTTATAAATGCTTTGTTATGGTTTTCCTATGCTTTAATTATGCTTTAATGATGGTTTTGGATAATTGAATTACATGGGAATGGATTTTAGTTTTGGAAATACTATGCCCCCAATATGTTTGATAAAAAGTTTATAACAATGCTTTCATTATAATATTGGGTTTCCAATGGAACTTATGCATGGTTTAAACTGTGTAATGTAACCCTAAATAATATGAATGGTTTAAATAGTTTTGGAATGGTTTAGCTTAATAAATATACTTGTGGGGTACAAGGAAATCCCCAAGTTAATATGCTAATGAATACTTGTGGGGTACATGGAAATCCCCCAAGTTAAGTGGATAACATAGTCTATGGGTACATGGGAATCCCTTGACCACTAAAAGGTTTGGCTAAGGACAATACTTACAAGTTGTAGTCAGTATGAGGATACCACTACTAATAGATTTGGTTAATATTAATGGTTTGGTTGGTTGGAAATAGTTTTAATTAGGCAATAATGGCGGGGTGTGATAGCTAATCGTGAAAGTGGGAGTTCAATAAACGAACACTGAAAACTCATGTTTGCCGACATGAGGGGTAGGGCATGGAGACCCTTTTATGATACTATGAGGTATGAGGGAATCCTCTAAGTACATGATAATTCTCAACTTACACATCAATTTAAGTGTAAGGCAGTCATTGTCAATATAATAACCCAACAAGAGTCAGGGTCAAATCTACGAGGAACAATGTGAGTGGCGAATGGGTAAGTTCTAAATGAAAGTACTTGCTAAATTCAAACTTAAGATGCAAAGATGTAAAAATTGGGGGGTTTTAAATGTATTCAAAGATATGATTAATTTTTGACTTCTAAACGACTAATTCAAGACTAAGAGTAATTAGAGTATAATCAATTAAAATAGCTCTTGGGACTATGCTTTCCTAGGGGCAAGTTATGCATGGACACATGATAATTCGGTGCAAATTCTAATCATTGATGATGTGGTAGGCTAGGTTTAAAGTCCTTGAAGCTAGTTCTTCAACAAAACCTCAAAGATGTCACTCATTGATTCTTTCGAATACCTAACAAGTGTGTCAATTAAAGCCACCCAATACCTCAATTAGGCACCTCTATTTCTAGGATGGTACTCAAGGGATAGTCAATCTCATATTCACCCTTATGTCTAAGATGGTGAAAAATAGCAAACTAAACGCAATAATTGTCTATTATTGCCTTGATTTCCACATCGCTCTTTCAAGGATGATGAGGGTTCCTAAAGTTCACCCAAACCCCTCTTTCAAGTATGATTTAGGCTTTCAAGAGATTGGGGTTTTCACCCACAAACCCATTTTGGGTATTTAGGGCTTTCACCCATAAATCTTAATCAATTTACTCAAGCAATAGTAGAATCCAAGACCAATACATTAGCATATACACATATGAATCACAACCCCCACATAAATGCACCCTATTCTAACATAATCCTAAGAGAAAGAACTATCAACTCATAAATAAACAAAAATATATCAAAATCTCCATCAATTTGATTCATGGAAAATAAAGAGAATGCAAACCACACTTTAAATTCCAATGAATCCTCAATAGGATTTGCCAATCCTTCACTTTGGAGTTTCTCTAATTAATTCTTGCCTCAAATTAGTATAAATTCAAGCTCTAAGGTCCAAGTGATAAACCCTAAACTAAGGATAGGATAATATGTATGATAAAAGATGATGTGAAAAATAAACTAAAAATCCTTATTTAAGCCCCAATTCCACATTTGCCAAATATTACAAAAATACCCTTGAAACTTTTCCACGCTACCGCGATTGCGATAGTCATATCGCGGTCGTACTTTGCTTTACTAGTTGACTAATCGCGATAGCGGTAACTGAGGGTCAACTCTTAGTCCTGCAATTTCATCTTTTGTTCTCTTTGCTCACATTTCTTCTCTTTCAACTTCTCCATAGCTCATTTTTATCAAGTTTCCTTGCTCATCTTTTCATTTCACTTTTACCTACCCAAATAAGCATTAAGTAAGAAAGTAACAACAAATCAATGAAAAAGCATGATAGTTTAGGCATAAAAATACTAGTAAGTTGTAAATTGATGACATATAAATTCTAGTAAGTTGTAAAATTGATGACATATCAGTATACTGTACATATGTATCATAGAGAGTGAAGGGTACATGGGAATCCCCGACTCTTATGGTATCTCCAGTTTATGCAGTTACACGTATCAGGGACTGTTCAGGGGGTTCACTGGACCCACATATCCCGTGGGTGGTTAAGAATAGTTAAGCTTTGCATACCCAGGTAAATGGTTTAAATGCATGCTAAACCTGGTTCTCTTTCCCGGCATGGTTATATATATATGTATGTATGTATGGTTTTTATGCATATGGTTGGTTCACTTGGTTTTACTGATTGGCATTATTTTATCCTTATCCTGAGTTTATGCTAGCGTTTATCCGCTAACCCATCTTTGGGCAACTGTATCCCCATGCAAAGTAGGAACCGACCATTCTACTCCTCCTACTTAGCTATCGGACATTCGGGATCAACTACTGGATTGAAGGGTGAGCTTTCATTTTTCCGAAAAGCTCCATTTCATGGACGTTATTTCATACTTTGATTATACTTTGGATATTGGTTTTGGCTATGGTTAGGGGCAAGTCCCAACTGGATTTTTGTATTCTTTTGGTTAGAGGCTTTTATGGAATTACTATGAGTTGAAATGGGTGTGATCGGTAGGAGTGCCAGCCTTAGAATTGGTATTGGGGCAGATACTTGTTGACTGCATTGTGGTTGTTCCATCATGTTATGTTATTCTATGGAAATTGTTTTGGTTATTATTTGGTTATGGTTGGATTTATAATTTGGTTCTGCTATTGGTTGGGTTCGTATGGTTGTACTTGGTTGGGTCGATCTCGATAATAGACCTATCCCTGAGTCGGTAATTTGGATAGTTATGTTATGTTGTTATATACTCGAAATTCAGCCAACTCAGTGTAGGTGGTTGGAGGTTGGGTTGGATAACGGGGGTGGTCTCCGGTCCTGGTCAGACTTGGGATACCCATTACGACAATGCCCTGGGTCGAGTCGGATCAGTCTCCCACATACTATCCATATCTTCTTTACTCTCCCAAATCCCATACTGTTCAACTTTTCCCCCATTTCCAAAGCACTATCCAAATTCAAGCTACCCCACTTAAGCCTGGATCGAGCCTCTACACTCCTCTTCTTTCGGCCATTATTGATTACCAAGTCCATCACCAACAACCTATATTAAGTCGAATGATTCTTACTAGGTATGACCTTACAGTCTCTACAAATCACTCTATCACCCTTCCTAAGGAGAAAAAGTCTATCTGGGTCTTGGCCACTGAACTACGAAAGGTAATAAGATATTCCTCCCTCTTTGAAAAGCTCGAATTCACCACCCATAACCCAAAAGCCCTAGCAAAATCCAAAAGCGAAACTTTACCTTCACTCTGATCCCCAAAACCAAAAACATCATGCACATCATCATATCCTCTCGATAAAGACCCAAAATGCCCATTTAAATCCCTCCAATGAATAATATCTCTATGCTCGGAAGCCTTTGACCACCTCATCCAAAGCCTCCCAAAATCTCTCATTCTCCTCCTCGTCCAACCTTGCTTACGAAGTGTAGGCACTAGTAATGCTCAAAGAAGACCTCCCCCCCAATGACCAACCTAATCGACATCAACCTATCATTTACCCACTTTACCTCCACCACCTTCCCCTGAAGCTCTTCATCTACTAAGATACCTACCCTATTCCTATGCCTCAGGCTACCCGAGTACTATAACTTATACCCGTCCACATCCTTCACCTTAGAGCCTACCCATTTGGTTTCCTGGAAATAAGCTATACTAATCTTTCTCTTCCTAAGAATCTTCAGGAGATCTATGGACTTACCTTGAGGAGTCCCTATGTTCTAAGACCCAATTCTCAATTTGGACTCTCCTTGACCCCACCTAACCCTACTACCCCTGGACCCCAACCACAAACTTGATCCTAGACCCGCCCCTAACCCAATACTAGCCCCCACTCTTACCCTAGACCCTATTCTTAACCCCAACCCCAACTTAAAATATGACCCTAGCTTATCATCGACCACTACATCCACTACTCAATGGAAGAGGGGACAAAAGAGAGCAAATAGGTAAGGCTAAGAAACAAAAATGGAAGGATAAAAATAATAATGATATAAATCTACAGGGAGAAAATCAAGAAACAATTGCATATACCCACGACCACAATTACTATCCAGTTTGACAACCAATAATCAATAACAATAACTCTACTAATCGCAATACCTCTAATCAGCTTTAGAAAGTAACACCAACACAAGTAAAAATACCAACGTGGTAAAAGAGAAACTGGAACCTATAATCCCACAAAAACTGTCAAAATAATCAAGAAACCAAGAAAGAAATGGTTGAAAATAAATATCAAAAATACGGTGCATATAAAGTAGAAGAGATGAAATGAGTGCACCTGATCCTGTAAAAAGAGAAAGTGATAGTGTTTTCTTTAACTTTTGTTGGATTTTGACAATTTGGTGTAGAAATTGGTCACCAAAATATTATTGCTTCCTCTCTTACCCACTGTTGATATCACCCCTGACTTGAATGTCAAAAAATGCGTTGGCCATTGGCAAAACCTGTTACCCTATCATAGCTTCACCAAATCTAGTATACCACTGCTTTTTGGTCATTGTCAGACTAGAAATTCCAGTAGTGAAAGATTTATTCTCATGGGAAAATATGGGGTGTCGGCGGAGAAGAGGTCTAGGAGTGAAAAAGCAGGAAAGAGAAATATGTAGAATAGATCTGAGAGAATAATACCTTTTATGCTGCTGGCGAGAGCGTCGGATTCACCTGTCGATCATCGGAGTTGTTGAAGAAACATTAAAGAGAGATATTTAAAGAGAGAGACATTAGAGCCGATTTTGTTAATAACCCATAATCTGAAGACTGAATTATCGGCAGAAAATAAGAGGTTTTTCTGGTGAGAAGTCGGAGAGAGACGTTGGAGATAACTAATTAGTATAAATATATATTTAGATTGTTAATTCTTGAGTTGAGGGTCTAAATCAAAATGAAAGGAGTGTGTCAAAACGCAACTTGAGAAAACCAAAGTATAAAATGTAAAACCTACCTAATTACTTAGTATAGTTTTAGAGTTCTATTGAAACCTACAGTTTTATTAAAGAAAATTTAATTATTAGTTTGGTATGATTTAGTTCAACTGGTTAAACCAATTTTAAGAAACCACTGACACCATGTCACTCATACTTGACTAATACTAATGCAAGCATTTTCATTAGTCAAATCACATCACAACATAAATGAAGTTGGTCAATGATTGTAACACCCTGAATTTTTGGTCCTTGAAAATTTCTGAAATTTTATCCTCATTGTCCTAACTACGACTCACCTATGAGTCGTAGGGTGTCTTGACGGGTTATATGACCCTGGTCGTAAGGTGTCTAGTGAATGGTACTTGAGTTGCTATCCTGAGTACGGCTTGGGGACATGAGTCGTAAAGACCCATGATGATTCATTGGACTCAAATAGTATCCTAAAAAGTGTGTGTGTGGCTAAGTTCTACTTTGAGTATGAATGGCTCACTACGAGTCACTTTGTGCAAATCGTAGGATGTCTAGAGTTTACCCCAATTAGTTTTTGTGTTGACTATGACTGGACTCCATGATTCGTAGGGTCCCATTATGAGCCATAGTATATGAGTCATAAGGTCAAAGTGTGTGTGTCTGTGACACTGTCTTGATAATGACTCATAGACATGAGTCATAATGAGTCGTGGCAAGTCGTTATGAGACCCGTAATGATGGACAATTGATTTTTCCAGCTTTAAAATGGGGGTATTTTAGACATTACCCTCATATCCCAATAATAACCCATGACCTATAAAAATACTTGGTCCCTATTTTCATTGATAACCCACTCCAAACATTCTTTCTTCTCTCTCAAGTCTCTCAAGCATCCATATCTAGGGTTTCCAAGAAGTAGGCCATCCAAGTGATCAAGGGTTGGATTGTCTCCATAATCTTGGGTATTTCAGGTATGTTACTCTTCCCTAATTGCTAATTGGTTATAATCATATGATTTAATGTGTTGTTCACATGCTATTGCTGATGGTTTTGAAATGTGGGCTAAGGGTTTTGAATGTTTGTTGTTGAACAAGGTTTCCCATGGTTTACCTATGACTATTGATGCTTTAATTATTATTTTAAACTTGTGGGATTCAAGGGTGTGGTGAATAAATGAGGGGATTGTGAATTCCCCCAACTTGTGACTTTTGAAGTGGTAATGACCTCAACCTCATATTGCAAAATTGGTTTTGAACATGAAAAGTATGTATATTGAACTACTCTTGAACTATTACATAATGTGAAAAGTCAATAAAGCATAGTAATTTTTAATTGAACCTTATGGTGATGTGAAATTCCCCAAGCTAATGCATAATTGAACCAAGGGGGCCATGAATTTTTGCAAATAATGAAAGTGTTTCAGAATGTTAATGTTACCTTGCAAGTGTAGTTGGTATGACGATACCAACAATATATTCCTAAATGTGTATCATGGTTTGAATGGGAATACATGATAAATGATTTAATTGGGATTTAATAAGGGTTGTGTAGCTGAGTCGTGAAAGTGAAGGTCCCGAAGGACCAATACTGGAAACTACAGTTGCCAAAGTGGGGGTCTAAATGACCAGATGGTTCGAGTGCCCCTTATTATTACCCTATGATTGGGAGGTTTGAGTCCCCCACACTATACTTATGTCACATTGATATGTCGGGAGGTTCGAGTCTCCCATAGCACATATGTATACCCTCTAGTTCGTATGGCCACACGCACTGGGGCCCTATCAGTAGGGGAAGAGCTGGGCCCATATAACCCTTGGGTGCCTTCATTGTTACAATGGTTAAGCTACACAATCGAGGCTAAAGTTTTAAAGTACATGTTAAGCCTTGTTCCCTATCTCAGCATGTGATATATATATATATGTGTATGTATATATATGCATATAATTTTGTGCATTGGATTTGAATGATTTCAAATTTTTTATCACAGCATTTTATTATCCTTATTTCTGAGTTACATTCTAGTGCTCAACCTACTAACCATCTCCGGATGATGTATCCCCTCGTGCTGTAGGCACCGAAGATACCTCTACTTTTTTGTGCAGAGTTAGGTGGATCAGCTCAGTTTGTTGGTTTATTTTGGTGAAGTGGTGAGCTTTCATTCTC
Source organism: Capsicum pubescens (assembly GCA_030864215.1). Classification (NCBI taxonomy): domain Eukaryota; kingdom Viridiplantae; phylum Streptophyta; class Magnoliopsida; order Solanales; family Solanaceae; genus Capsicum; species Capsicum pubescens. The sequence continues at coordinate 108,756,216 of CM061540.1, read as the reverse complement.
CTAAATACTTAAACATTTTATTCGTCCTTATTATAGATTAGAATTAAAAAATTTCATTATTATTAACATTATCATTGTCATTGTCATAGTCAGGGACATGTCCCGAACAAGATTGGGTTTTGGTTCTTTTTGCATTGAGGCTTTGTTGGATTACTTTGGACTTAGGTGAGGTTGTTTGGATGTGTTTGGTTGATTTTTGGTTATCGCCTATAGACATATCTTTTTTTCTTCAAACTTATTTTGTGTTATCTTGTTATATATTCAGAATTCAGACATTATTGGGTTGTGTATGGTCTTTTGTTAGGTTCAGGGGATGGTCTCCGATCCACGGTGGATTAGAGATGTCCGTCATGGCTAGGACCTAGTTTGGGTCGTGACAAAGTTTGTATAATAACCTAGGTTTGGTTTCATTGGATGTCCATAAAGTCGTGTCAAGTAGAGTCTCTTTTATGGGTGTGTAGCGCACCACACTTATAAGGGAGAGTCTAAGAGGGATTTAGGAATGTTTCCCTTTTTTATTGTTCTATTTCGAGCTATAGAGTCTAAGGTTTTAAAATATCCTCTAATCCACATATGTTTGCTATTTTAGATCATGCCTCTCGAAAGATCTGATGCTCTTGGAAACTCTTCTGTCCCATCTGAGGACAATGTGGATGGAGCTCACCCTACTTAAGGATTTCAAACCTGATCTAGGGTTGCTGCTTTTGATTTCCCTAGTGGAGTTCCACCAGTTCCCCCTAGCCCTCCTCGAACACCTCACACTGGCGTGTCTAATGCTGAGATTCGCCAGTCTAATTATTTGCTTACCCAATTGGTGGCCTCCCAGACTTAGTGTGTTACTTCTATTGCTCTATCTTCTGAGGTCACTAGAGTTGGCCAATTTATGAGGTTGAGTCCTCCATTTTTCACTGATTCTAAAGTTGAGAAATATCCTCAAAATGTTATTAATGGGATGGAAAAAATTATATGATGCACGCTATGAATGTGGGGTGTAGAGTTTGCTGCTTATCAATTAATGAATGTGTCATATCAGTGGTATGAAATGGGATTAGTCTAGGGGTGATGATGCTGAGTGCATTTTGTGGGACAACTTCTCTAGTTCTTTTCTTGATCACTTCTTTCCTCAAGGGTTGAGGAAGATGAAGGCTAAGGAATTTGTGAACTTGAAATAAGGCAGGACAACAGTAAAGGATTATGCCTTGAAGTTTTATCAGTTGTCGCATTATGCTCCAAAATTAGTGTCTAGCATGAGGGATAAAATGAGGAAGTTTGATTCTGGGTTCTCCCGTGAGTTAATTTTGGAGAGCAAGGTTGCCTTGTTGAATAAGGACATAATATCTCTAGACTTATGGTGTATATGCAATAAGTGAAAGATGAGAAGAAGAAGCAAGTGTAGATGAGTGAAAGGCAAAATAAGAAGTTTTGGTATTCGGATCAGGGTGGAGGTCAGCAGCAAAGCAATAGAGATGGTGGAAAATGGTCTAAGAAGAAGTGGGGCAATATTATTTCCTACTCTAAGGCTAGTGCTACTTATCTAAAGCCATTGGGTGATCGCCATTTTCAGAATAGTGTTAATTCTAGGGCGCAGGGTGCCCAGCCACAGGCTAGCGGGGCTAATTCAACTCCATCATATCTTCCTTATAGATTTTGCGGTTAGATACATCATGGTATTTGTGAAGTGGGGAGGAACAGGTGCTTTAAATATGGTCAGATTGGTCATATGTAAAAGGATTGTCTTTCTAGGGTTGCTTCTGGGGAAAATAAGATCCATGTTGCTACTTTGTTAGCTTCTGCACCAAAGGGTGTTACTTCTGCTTTTGGCTTCAACACTAGTCGAAACCATTTATACGCTCTTTCCACTTGTTAGAATTCTAAGGTATCCCCCAATGTTGTTACTAGTACTCTCAAACTTTTCTCTCATGATGTATATTGTCTACTTAATCCCGGGTCTACCCTCTCTTATGTGACCTCTTATGCGGATATTTATTTTGATTTTGATCCTGAGTGTATTTCGGATCCATTTTATGTGTCCACCCCAATGGGTGACTCCCTTATGGCTAAAAGGGTATATAGGGGTTGTATAATGTCGATTTTTAATAGGGAGACCTTGGTGGATCTAATAGAGTTGGACATATTAGACTTTGGTGTGATTTTAGGGATGGATTAGTTGCAATTGTGTTATATCGCTTAATTGTTAGGCTGGACGTGTCAATTTCCACTTCCCTAATAAGCCGGTAGTTGAATGGGAAGGCAGTTCCCTAGTTCCTAAGGGGAGGTTCGTTTTATATCTTAGAAACGGGAAGTTAATTTCTAAGGGGTGTCTCTATCACTAAGTGAATGTTAAGGATTCTAGATTCATAGGTCCTTTTTTGCATTCTATCCCTATGTTCTGTGAGTTTCCTGAGGGGTTCCCTGATGATCTTCCTGGTGTTCTCCCATTAAGGAAATTGATTTTGGGATTGATCTTTTTCTTGACACTCGTCATATTTCTATCCCTCCCAATAGAATGGCTTCGGCTGAGTTGAAAGAACTCAAAGAGTAGTTGAAAAATCTTTTAAATAAAGGTTTTATTCGCCCTAGTATTTCTCCTTGGGATGCTCCGATTTTCTTCATGCGTAAGAAGAATAGGTCCCTTAGGATGTGTATAGATTACCGCCAATTGAATAAGGTAATGGTGAAGAATAAGTACCCTCTTCCAAGGATTGATGATCTCTTCGATCAGCTTCAGGGTGCTAAGTGTTTCTCCAAGATTGATCTTTGATCGGGTTACCATCAGACGAAGATTAGGGAAATGGACATCCCTAAGACTGCCTTTCAAATCCAGTATGGTCATTTTGAGTTCTTAATGATATCCTTTGGTTTGACTAATGCCCCAACAGCATTTATGGACCTTATAACACGAGTATTCCATCAGTTCTTGGATTTGTTCGTAATTATGTTTATAGATGATATTTTGGTGTATTCCAAAAGTGGGGCTGATCATTCTGATCACCTCTGCCTTATGTTGCAAACCTTAAAAGATCAGCGGTTGTATGAAAAATTCACGAAGTGTGAGTTTTGGTTGAATGTTTCAACCTATTTGGGTAATGTTATTTCTAGTGAAGGGATCATGATGGACCAACAAAAAGTTGTGGTGGTGAAGAAGTGGCCTAGACCCACTACTCCAACCGACATTCAGAGTTTCTTGGGCTTAGCCGATTATTATAGGAGGTTTGTGGAATATTTCTCTTTTATTGCTACCCCCATTGACTAAGTTGACTCAGAAGAAAGTGAAGTTCTTATGGTCTAACGCTTGTGAGGGTAGTTTCAAGAAGTTGAAGGATAAGTTGACTTCGGCTCCGGTCTTGACTCTACCTAAGGGAACTGATAGTTTTGTTATCAATTGTGATGTATCCCGGGTGGGACAGGATTGTGTATTGATGCAGCATGGCAAGGTGGTTTCATATGCTTCTAGGAGTTAAAGGTTCATGAGAAAAACTATCCGACTCTTGATTTGGAATTGTTAATTGTTGTGTTTGTATTGAAGATCTCGCGACTCTATTTATATGGCGTCCATATAGGTATTTATTCTGATCATAAGAGCTTATAATACGTATTCACTCCAAAGGATCTAAATCTCAGGCAAAGGAGGTGGCTTGAGTTGCTAAAGAACTATGACATGAGTCTTCATTATCACCCAAGTAAAGCTAACGTGGTTGTTGATGCTCTTAGCTGGTTATGCATGGGGATCTTATCTCATGTGGATAAGGAGAAGTGGGATTTAGTGAAGGACATTCATCATTTAGTTAATCTTGGAGTCCGTCTCATGGATTTCAAGGATGGTGGTGTGATTGTTCAAGAGGTGGCAAAATTATCTCTCGGTGCAGAGGTGAAGAGGAAACAGGTTTTGGATCCTATTTAATGCAGATCAAGGATGAGGTGGGTTACCAGAAAGTGATAGCTTTCGAGATTGATGGTGATAGTATCTTGAGGTACTAAGGTAGATTATGTGTTCCTAATGTTGATGGGTTGTTCAAAAGAATTTTGGTTGAAGCTCATGAGTAGCGTTATACGATTCATCCTGGTTCGACAAAAATATATCATGATCTTAAGGAGATTTATTAATGGAATAATATAAAGAAGGATGTGGCCAATTTTATGGCTAAATACATGGTGTGTCAGCAAGTGAAGGTGGAGTACTTGAGGACTGGTGGTTTGTCTCAAAAGATTGAGCTGTCGGTCTAGAAATGGGAAATAATTAATATGGATTTTTTTTACCGGCCTTCCACGGTCTCGCTAGCAATTTAATTCGATTTGGGTCATCATGGATAGAATAACCAAGTCAGTGCACTTTTTGCCAGTAAGGACTAATTTCTCTTCTAAAGATTTTGCCAAGTTGTTCATTGAGGAGATCGTGAAGTTGCATGGTGCTTTAGTTTCTAGCATTTCCGATCGTGGTACCCAATTCAGATCTCACTTTTGGAGGTCATTCCAATGAGTTTTGGGGACTAATATAACAATTAGTACTGCTTTCCACCCACAGATGGATGGGCAAGCAGAAAGGATAATTTATGCCTTAGAAGATATGCTTAGGGCTTGTGTATTTGATTTTAGTGGTAGTTGGGTTGATCACTTACCTCTCATAGAGTTCACATATAACAACAGTTATCACTCTAGCATTGGTATGGCTCCGTTTGAGACTTTGTATGGTAGGAGGTGTAGGTCTCCTATTGGGTGGTTTGAGGTTGGTGAAAATTGATTTTTTTGGCCCTGATTTGGTTATCAAGCCATAGAGAAAGTGAAGGTGATTCGGGATAGGCTTAACATCGCCCAAAGTCGTTAAAAGTCCTACGCGGATATGAGATAGAAGGAGTTGGAGTTTAATGCTGGTGACTGGGTATTCTTAAAGGTGTTTTCCATGAAGGACGTGATGAGGTTTGGGAAGAAAGAGAAGCCCAGCCCCTATTATGTTGGTCCATATTTGGTTTTGAAGAGGGTTGGCAATGTTGCATATAAATTGGAATCTGGTTTGAGCTCTATTCATCCAGTCTTCCATGTTTCGATGTTGAAGAAGTACATGGGTGATACTTCATTGGTTGTTCCTTTAAAAGGTGTGGGCATTTCGAATTCCTTGTCTTATGAGGAAGTTTCAATAGAGATCTTGGGTCGACAAGTTCGTTGGTTACGAATGAAGGACGTGGCTTTAGTAAAGGTTCTTTGGAGGAACCAAAAGTTTGAAGAAGCTACTTAGGACGTCGAAGAGGACATGAAGTCCAAGTATCCATTCCTATTTCCTATTTTGGAAACTCATGCTTAAGGTATATGTGTGATCTTAACATCTTTGTTCTTTGTCTTTGTTAAAGGTAAGTGTGGGAGTGTTTCGGTGTTAAATCATACTTATGTATGCCTTGAACCATCATTCTAGGAGGAATGATCTTGGGGGGAGAATGTAACACCCTAAATATTTGGTCCTTGAAAATTTCTAAAATTTTATCCGAACTATAACTCACCCTATGAGTCGTAGGGTGTCTTGACGGGTCATATGACCCTAGTCGTAAGGTGTCCAGTGAATGGTGCTTGAGTTGTTATCCTGAGTACGACTTGGGGACATGAGCCGTAAAGAACCATAACGAGTCATTGGACTTAAATTAGAGCCTAAACAGTATGTGTGCGGCTAAGTTCTTCTCTGAGTACTAGTGGCTCACTACGAGTCATGAGAACTCACTACGAGTCATTTTTTGCAAATCGTAGGATGTCCAGTGTTTACCCCAATTGGTTTCTTTGTTGACTACGACTAGACCCCACGAGTCGTAGGGTCCCATTACGATCCATAGTATATGAGTCGTAAGGTCAACATGTGTGTGCCTGGTGACACTGTCCTAATAACGACTCATGAAGACGAGTTGTAATGAGTCATGACGGGTCGGTATGAGACTCGTAACGACTAACAGATTATTTTTCAAGCTTTAAAATGGGGGTATTTTAGACAGTTCCCTCTTATCCCAATAATAACCCACGACCTATAAATACACTTAGGGCCCAATTTTCATTGATAACCCACTCCAAACATTCTTTCTTCTCTCTTAAGTCTCTTAAGCATCTATATTTAGGGTTTCCAAGAAGTAGGTCATCCAAGGGCTCAAGGGTTGGATTTTCTCCATAATCTTGGGTATTTCAGGCATGCTACTCTTTCCTAATTGCAAATTGGTTAAAATCATATATTTTAAAGTGTTGTTCATGTAGTATTGCTGATGGTTTTGAAACATGGGTTAAGGGTTTTGAATGTTTGTTGTTGAACAAGGTTTCCCGTGGTTTACCTATGACTATTTAGGCTCTAATTATGGTTTTGAACTTATGGGATGCATGGGTATGGTGAATAAATTAGGGGATTGTGAATTCCTCCAACTTGTGCCTTTTGAAGTGAATGACCTCAACTCCATATTGCGAAATTGATTTTGAACATGAAAAGTATGCATATTGAACTACTCTTGAACTATTGCATAATGTGAAAAGTCAATGAAGCATAGTGATTTTTAATTGAACCTTAAAGGGTTGTGAAATTCTCCAAGCTAATGTATAATTGAACCAAGGGGCTAGGAATTTCTCCAAATAATGAAAGTATTTTGGTATGTTGATATTACCTTGCAAGCGTAGTTGGTATGACGATACCAACAATGTATGCCTAAATGTATATCATGGTTCAATGAAAGGAAATGTGTAATAAATGATTCGATTGGGATTTAATGAGGGTTGTGTAGCTGAGTCATGAAAGTAGAGGTCCTGAGGGACCAATACTGGAAACCGTGATTGTCGACGCGGGGGTCTAAATGACAGAATGGTTTGAGTCCCTCTTATTATTATCATATGATTGGAAGGTTCGAGTCCCCCACACTATATTACATGATTGGATGCTTGTGGGCTCTTAATATGCAGGGAGGTTTAAGTCACCCATAGTACATATGTATACCCTCTGGTTCGTGCGGCCATACATACTGGAGCCCTACCAGCTGGGGAAAAGTTGGACCCGTACATCCTGTGGGTTCCTTCTTATGTTATGAAGGTTGAGCTACACAATCCACGCTAAAGATTTAAAGTGCAAGTCAAATCTTGTTCCCTATCCTGGCATGTGATATATATGTGTCTATATGTATTTGATTGTATGCATTGGATTTGAATGATTTCGAACTGTTGATCACGTCATTATGTTATTCTTATTCCTGAGTTATATGCTAGTACTCAACCCACTAACCATCTCCGAACGTTGTATCATCACCTGATGCAGGCACCGGAGATACCTCTACTTTACTACGCAGAGTTAGGCGGATCGACTCGGTTCGTCGGTTCGTTGTGGTAAAGTGGTGAGCTTCTATTCTATGGAAGACTTAGACATTTCATTGATCCTTATCATAGATTAAAATTGAGAGTTTTCATTATCATTAACATTATCATTTTCATTGTCAGAGTCGGGGTCATGTCTCGACCAAGACTGGTTTTTGGTTCTTTTTGGATAGAGGCTTTGTTGGATTACTATGGACTTGGGTAAGGTTGGTTGGATGCATGTGCTTGGTCGGTTGCCAGTTATCGGCTATAGAAATGTCTTTTATTCTTCGAACTTATCTTGTGCTATCTTGTTATATGTTCGAAATTCAGCCATTGTTGGGCGATGTATGGTGTTTGGTTAGGTTCAAGGGATGGTCTCTGGTTCACGATGGATTGGAGATGTCCGTCACGGTCAGGCCCTAATTCGGGTCGTGACAATTATACTTGATACTTATTGGTACATGTTGTTTTTGTAGTCATAGTGCCATACACATATTGCGTTATTTTTCAAGTGCAAGTCTAGATTCATGCACTAATGGAGTACGTCGAGTAGTCCAAGCCTGTAGTTATTCATGCGAAGATTTCAGGCTGCCTAATTGATTCACAATATAGGATTCCTCTTTATCATTTCATTATGCCTTTATTATTTCTAGACAACTATATCTTACCAATTTCTATCTTGTAAACTCTTAGATACTCTTGTATTATGACACCAGGTTCTTTGGGTGTATTTTGTTACTTTCCGCACTTTATGATTACGAGATTGTAGTTATGAATAAATTTTGTTTTCTCGCTTTAAATTTTCACTTAACTATTAAAAATGAATGAGCATTTGTTTATTAATTTAATTGTCATCGTGGCTAATTAATTTTTGAATCTTGATAAAACAAACTCCAAAATGAGTTGATGAAATTAAAATTTTGTATTCCTCAAAGTTTGTACTTCTCCTTTAATTTTTGTTTTGTACTTTTTTTTTTCATTTAAATTGATATATATGAAATATACGTGCATCAAAAAGCTAATAATATTTTTGATATTTAAAAACTCGTTGTTAAGTTATTCATATTAGCAATTATACTAAAGTTTTAAACTATTAGTTTAATTAGTAATTACCTTATTTTAATTTGAAGTAAACTCTTCATTTTGCGACATTTCAAATCATTGTATTAATACAATAATATCCTATGCAAATTAATATATATATATATATATATAAGTCAAATTATTCTATGTTTTGGTATTGATGTTTTTTTCCTTTAGAATACAATTTTAAATTATTTTATATCATTACTCATGAAAAAATGAATCCTATAATTAGAATACATGAGTGAAAAAAATTATCCACACTCGATATGTACACCCAAATAATAAACAAATAACATGTCATTTTATTTCACTATAATTATCAACACTTAAGTATAGTTCATTATTGTATATTTCCACATATATTTAATAGTATTTGCAGACCTGTCTACTTAACATGATTATTTCTCAATTTTACCCCAAGATTTTTTTTTACAGCCTGTAAAAATTATTATCTATAACTATGTTTAATTTTATAAAAATTAGCTAAACTTTACCCAAAAAATATCATACAAACAGAGGAAAAATTAGACTTGAGAGTCCAATTGAAAATCTAGTTCTGTCTGGATAAGAATTTAAATAGTTCTGCTCTTATCGATACTCTAAGTAAATATAAATAGTATAGCAAACACAATCTACTATTCCTTTTCCTTTAGTAAATTTGCGGTAAGCAAATATTTACAGCATAGGAATGTAGTATCACTTCGAACTATAATATAGGAAGCCCAATCAAAGTACGTAGTATTTTTTCATAACGCAATTGAAGTTTGTAACTTCGAATCACAAAATCATAAAAAGCAAGCATATACACAAATCACAACTAATGGCAAATAGAAATTGATAAGCTGGTAATATAAACATAACGAAATCTCTCTATTCAAGAAATTGAAAAGCAACAAATTTAGCATCATGTTTCAGTGAAAACAGAGGAACAATAAATAATGCATCCAATCCATAAAAGTTGATGCATCCTTGTTCGTCTTCAAATTCAAGTAAATTTAAGAAAATCAAGAAAATGTTATCTCCTTTATACAATGAGGATTCTACATACTAATCGATCATCAATACAAAATATTTAAATTTTTAGAAAAAGTTATACCCTTTACACAATATAACCAATCATCCAAAGAAAATAATTAAACTTTTGGGTCTCGATTTGAAATATATCGACTGTTCCAAGGTGTTAATTTTCTGATAAAATTGACCAATTTGATGACTGCACTATCCTTAACCTCACCATCCACATTCGATCAGTTTCCCGTCTCTTCACTAAGATTAGCCACGCAAGATCTTTCTCAATCTATGGCTTGCAGCAATGGCTTCTAACATGTTACTGCGCAGTTGCGAGTTATTTCACATACTTATCTGCAAAACTTGACTCTCTTGTTATACTTTATTTACCAAAAAGGATATAATGCAGTAGATGGGGTTGCTCCTTCCCTAATTAAAAGCCTCGAGTTCGAGTCTTGAGTATGAAAAAAATTCTTGGTAGGAGAGTTTTCCTAGAATGAATCCTACACAACATAAATCTGAATTAGTCAGGTTTAAGTGTGTATACCAAATAACAGATGGTAAACACAAAAAAACACAATATACACTGTCAAGAATCATCAGCTAAGAGAGCATGGATCAATCTCAATATAAAGTGTCAACTGATGGAAGATTGAAGCTAGGTAATACTAAACTTAAATAGAAAAAATGTATTCTTATCGTTCAAAAGTAAAAGTTGTAGAAGCTAAAAATCAAAGAAAATTAGTTAACTAGATTTTCTTTATCAAATGTATCATAAAATTTGTATGTAATCATTCTCTACACAAAGAATTCACAATTTTAAATGAATGACTTCTACTAGCTTGTTCAAATCATGTAGCAATGCAAATATCGCCATAGGCAATTGCATTTTAATCCTTCAATCATACTTTGGTCTCAATATCTACGTATTTGTAGATAATTGTTATACAATATAAAATAAATAGAATAAGAAAATCTCACATTTACAATTGTAATTACACTATATTTATATGATTCTCTATCAAAAAGTATTAGTAAAATATTTGTGTTAGCACTAAAAAGATTAAAAGTGAAAATTTTGATTCATTCATATCCAAATTCAAAGCAACATGCTGAAAAAAATTCACGATAACTTAACATATATATATATATATATATATATATATCAAGTTACAAAATAAAAGAGTAAAAGAAGACTAACTTGTAGGTTAATTTCCTGTAAAGGAGAAGTTGCTTGATGTAAAGTATATGTATTGTCTTACAACAACGTATTTATTGATGATGCAATTACCTGAGATTTTTTTATAAACACATAAAATTAATTAGCTTATTGCAAAAAAATAAAACTATCAGAAGATCGTATAATACGTACTAGTTTTTCCACGAGTTGTTTAAGTGGTGATTTTTTTTAATTTCTCCCAATGTCTTTCGATACTTTTTTTTTAACACCTGATGTCGCCAAAAGCTAACCTCGAAAGAAGTATTCTACGGTCGATGCCCAATATAGTAACCCAACTAGGTTGGGGTAGATTCCACAGGGAAAACGTTGAATAGTTGCTTAACTTGCTGAAATCCACGAGCAGTGCGGAAAAGTAAATGGGGGAATTTAAAATCAATCATTAGTAATCAAACGTGAATGCCTTCGTGGTTGTAAGCAATAGAAGATGAACACTAGGACTGTGTTTTCCCTGGCTTCTCAACTCCCTAAATTTCTCGTGTTTCACCCACATATTCTACTGCTCTGCATGTAAAGTCGACAAGCTATGTATTATCAACGGTCTTGTAAACGTGTTGATAAATCTCACCCTTTACCTTGTGAGTCTCAGGGTGTCGTCTTATTGCTCTTTGTCTATGACTTCAGTTCAACTTTCACCTTTTGAGTCTCAAGTTGATTAGATGAAATAATGGAATAATAAGATGGACATCTCAAATTACTGTCTTAATCCTCTTTTTCTAATCTCAGACTCCCTTTGTGAGGACGTTATCGAATACAAGCAATCTTCCAGCTTCAGCAGTAGCTCTGAGGTCAATTAAGGTGAAGAAGATTAAGATACATGTATAACCGTTAGAATAGATGAATCTCCCACTTCCCTTACATATCTAATCCGCCAGGGTTCCCACAATCCTAGTCAGGGAAATTAGTCGCTCATGTTCATGCAATAATCCATGATAATCAATAAAGAATTCATGTAATTAATTGCAACAAGAATAAGAAGAATAAATTCTGAAGTCTTTAATTGAATAATAATCCAAAAATCTCAAGAATACTGTAAAGTATTGTAATAGAATATCAAAGACGTAAAAATAATGTTAAGGAACGTAAACTAATAAAAGATTAATCCTAGGGTATTTATAGTATCTCAAAACAACCCAAAAATCATAATTAAACAGAATAAGAAAAGTAAGTCGCACAAGGTACGACTCGCTTCGCCCACTCGTAAGGTATTCTTACGAGTCGTATAGTGCATCTCGTATGTTCTCCAGTGTCTAATCTTCTTGGGCTTCAACTTCATGTTCTTGTTACGACTCATCCTCACGAGTCGTATCTTGATCATACGACTCGTGGTCTTCACTCGTTACCACCTGGGACTTGGTCTTTCATTACTCTGGACACTGGTCATCTTACGGTTGGATAGTACGAGTAGTACTCAGACTTTCGACTCGTCTTCTTTTGTGAATTCAACTCTGAATGGAAGCCTGAGGTTCTGTTCTCATTACGGTTTCTTTTCACGACTCGTATCGACATTCTACGGTTCCTACTCTCAATCGTATCTTTCCTTCACTTAGTTTTTCTGTTTGGCTTTTGTCACTATTGTGCTTACAAGTCAGCCTACGATCCGTATGATGTGTTGACGACTCGTGTGGTGACTCGTATCATCTGCAAACTTTGTCTTTTCAGGTCTTTTTCTTCCAATCTCTTTCCAAGTCTATTATTTACCTATTGTACCTGCAAAAAGAACAAAACCACCTTATATCTACCAAAACAACGTAAGTCCAAGCATAAATTCATTGTTTTAAGTATCGAATGTGTCATGTTTCCACGATGCATCAACACCCTCAACTTAGAAAGTTTGCGTGTCCTCGGGCAAAATAAAATCAAAACTACCAATCAAAACAATGATGCTTAAACAAGAAGATCCTAATATACCTATGGCAGTGATTTTTCAATTCAATTTTCAACATTTTAATTCCACCTCCTAATTTTAACCTTTCAAGAATCAAATTGTGTATGCAATTTGGTACACAGAGAAACATAAAGAAATCTGATGATGGCATTACATTAGTAATAGACAATCAGGCATAGACACAAATCACATTAACCGAACAATCTAGCAACCTAACAACATAACCCATATATGCTCACAATCAAAGAAATCTCATTTCACTCTGTTTATATCAATCGAATTATTCAGGGATATAGTAAAAGACAATCTCGCTCATAAAGAAGTATCGTCGGTTTATACAAAATACCATAAGTTTGACCATATTCTCTCTTCCTAAGTTTTCAAACAGTCGGGATAGGATTACTAAAGGACTTTATTTAGCTTGTACCATAGGTTTGGGGCTGGTATGGTATCTTTTTGGGAATTTTTGGTGACTATGCCTCCTTATCACTATGCTTTATTCAGGGTCCACTTATTTTTCACTTTTTTCATTTTATTTTTACTCTTATGTGTCCTATTTTATTTTAAAGCTCATTCAGACTAGACCAGGTGCGGTTTTCTTTTTTTTCTTTTATTTTCACTGTTCCTGTCCTTTTTTATTTTTTTCTTTCACACATCTTTCTTCATACTCATTTTTTCCTACGCACCCCTATAATAGCCACCCTCAACTTAGGTGATTTACCTGAGTTGAGGTGTACAGAGTCGAAGGAGGACCAGGTCCAATATAGGTTCATTGTAAGTGAAATGGGAAGGTGAAATCGGTGTAATAAAAAAATGGGTAAATTAAGGGTCAAACATTTGGGGCAAGGGATTCATATCACATTTGGTTAGGCATTTAGGTTCGAGTGGACTCAAAACAATAATGGCCTATGATCATCTCCTACTTGATTATCCTGAACTCTAGGTGAGAGCAACCGGGCAAGTTCTAGATTCCTACACACCGAAAACTAAATAATGCCTCACACACACTCGCACAGGGTCATACCGCTAGGCTCTACTTATCCAGTTATGAAATTATTCGCCCTAGTTGTTCTATCCTTAATCCTAACGGCATTATCAGATTCAAAATTGTCTCACACACACATACATATCACACAGTCATCAAAATTTTAGGAGGGGTATCAATTTTTTGGCACAACTATTTTGCAATCACACAATTTCTGCATAATCATCTACTACCACAAGTATAAATTTTTTTCTTATTCCAGAATCATACACAAATAAATTTAACACAAATAACAACAAAACATGCCAGTTCTCTGACTTTTTAGATTGTGGACACGGGCTTTGAAACTGGCAAGTATAGCCTGTGGTGACCTTGGTACACCCTCACCCCCAACTTAAATCCTATATACTATCCCCATTGTATCTAATAATGAAATACAAGGGATTGCAAACATACCTGGGCGCTCAAGGCACCAGCTCATACAACATTATCACGTGGGCCCTCAACTATGATCCCATCATTATCAACAGAAGTCTCATCAACTATTGGGAATGCCTCCATGTTAGTGGCACCGGTTGTGGTCGGTGAGCTCAATGGTACATCAATTGGTGGGTCTATGTCACCGCCTCCCTCAATGTTAATACTTGCCAGTTTAGAGATATCGGCTCCAGCTTTCATCTCTTTGATCCTCACTAGCCGGTCCTACTTATTATTATACTATCCTTCTTTGCCTTCTTCAGGGCATCTTTTTCTGCACTCTGGTGTTTTCTCTTCTTTCTTCTTCTAGTTTCAGAATAGCCTAGATATTTTCAACTTGTATTTTAGGCTCTATTTCCATAATCACAGGTGCTAGAATGAATGGTTTATGATACAACCCATCCACTATTTTCTTAATTTTGGCAACCTTCATTTTTACCTTCTCAATATCTGGGATTTGGATGCTCCCCAATTGACAAGTCATCCACTACTCAAATGTATCCAGTCTATCTTGCACACGTCTATCTTGGTTTTTTAGCTTAGTTTCAACCCAGGGCTTCACACCCCATTCCATATTCCGAACCTTTACCTCCAACGCGGCCAATCTCTTTATCGTCTCATCTCACATGGCATGTGAGATCACTATCAAGCCAATCGGTATTGCTCTAGGTCGAGGTGGTACGGACTGTGCAAGAGGAGGGGCACTAGATGTACCCATTGTATCTGAAGTCTGTGGTTCAATCCATATACCTGTCTCATCTGTCCCTGCAGCCTCAATCTGTCCACTCTGTTTGAATATTTCAGCTATCATATTAGCTCCTCGCCTCGCTTTCCTGGACATGGGGTTTTTAATATCCCAAATCAACCCAAATTCATAATGTTTGTCGGTTTAGTGAGTTGATCAATTTTGAGAAGTTCCTGCACCCCTACAGCCAAACATAGCTGAGTGATCATACAAGGATATGCCAGGAATAAATTATCTCCACCCATAGCTCTATCACGTATTTCTCAAGATAAAAACTTTCCTACGTTAAACTTATATCCAGCATTAACCCTGCTATCAGTGTCACATGAACTGGACTCAGTACGTTGTCCCCGATAATGGGACATAGTTTGTGCTGGGTCAATGTCCACCATGCCCTAGCTCAAAATTTAATGTATGTTTCTCTATTTTCTGCTACATCACTCCTGGGCCACCTACCACCTACACAGCATCCTTACCATTCAGAGCTATCAAATTTG
Source organism: Capsicum pubescens (assembly GCA_030864215.1). Lineage (NCBI taxonomy): Eukaryota > Viridiplantae > Streptophyta > Magnoliopsida > Solanales > Solanaceae > Capsicum > Capsicum pubescens. The sequence continues at coordinate 108,740,994 of CM061540.1, read as the reverse complement.
TAATCCACCTGAAGTATGTCATTTTATCATCCGACCCCAGCTGCTTTCTCGTAATCTTCCGTATTTCATCCATGCGATAATTCATTTCCCCTGTGTTTACTAGCGGCTAGAAGTTCGGTCCGCTCAAGAACCATGAAATAGTACGTGAGGAGATGTTCACCTTCACTCCCCAAATGGTCAATGAGGTAATAGGGTCACCACCTCTCCATAAGTTACCCTATGGATACTGCCTTTTTAACTCACCCTTGTACACCTCATAAAACTCCAGCACTAATATGGGAATGTACTTATCGGGCGCTGTAGTCATCCATTCAAACCCGTACTGGCAGAATTGAGCCTCAAATCAGGGCAACTTAGACAACCCTGTGGTGGTCAACCTCCTTTCAAGATATAGACTCCTTTTTATTCTTCCGTTCGGGAGTCTGCTCAACCCATAATTATATGTTTCTTGCATACCAGGGTACCCCAAGTGTAATGATGGGCACCGGAGTAGGTGTAATAGTTAACGGTGTGTCCTGTCTATCAATAGGTGTAGCATCAACTTCTTTCTCACTAGCACTCTCCAAACTTTCTTTCTCTGAGCTTGATTCAACATTTTTCTCTTCCTCTGCCTCTGCATTACCCTTAATGTCTTCATATTCATCATTCTTATTATCCTTAAAAGATGAAGGTGAGTGTAGAGGAGAGGTACTTGGGTTTTTCATTCTCGGTCCCCTTGAAGATGTGTCCTCTGGAGTGGCTATTTTCTTTTCCCAAAGGTGTTTTTCTCTTGGGTCTTCTTTCTTTTTCATGGGGAACTCCACAAGGTCCCCGCTCGAATCACTTATTTCTTTGTCTGTCCATTGATGAGTGACCTTGGGAGCCGGCTTATTTTTTGCATTCTTCTTTGAGGAGTCACCATTAGGAGCCATGGTACTTGTGAACATATACTCATTAGAAACTACTAAGGAAAGGAAAGAAAAACAAAGAAAATTTTCTGTCAGTGACATATTCTGTTCATGGTACGACTGGGGGGTAAGAGTCATATCGGATGAGTACGACACGTATGAAAGAGTCGTAAGGTAGATAGTATAGATAAGGATGTTCACTGGTTATCTTATGAGTCCTTCTAACTAGTCATAAGGATAATATATGACTCATTACCAAAAATCGTAAGCAGACCAGAAACAAAACATTAATGTATGTTAATTCCCCAGGTCCTTACGACTTATTTGTACTAGTCGTATGAATTGGATACGACTTACATAGGCAAGTCATACCCATACCAGAACCTAAACCCAATTATACTTCTATGTTGTCAGTAGTTACGAGTCTCGTCACGACTCATACCCGACTCGTTACTTGTGGGTATGAGTTGTAAGGAGTCTTGTATCCACTACAACATATAGGTTTAGCTTACAAGATAATTCCAACATATATTCCTTATTCTACCCTTCAATACACAACATTACCACCCCATTTTAGTCCAACAACACATAATTTTAGCACATAATATCAAGTTCACCCCCAACTTCTATTTTAAGCTTAATTTCTAAGAACTAGGGTTCCAAATTTCAACACATAGGTATATTCAACTCAAGGGAAGTCTAAATTGTCACTCATTTTTAACTTCAACTTGGAAGATTAAGCATTGAGTTCAAAAAAACTTACTTGAATGGTTGAGAGATGAGGTTTCTTGCAATTTTTACTTTTTTTCCCCAATTTTTTGTGAAATTTATGCAATGTGAGAGAATCCAACAATTAGGTGTGTGTTTAGGAGTGAAATCATACTTTTAGAGCTCAAAGATCGGTCGTTAATGGAGGTTTGTAGTGTTTTCATAGTATTGGGTACCCGAATCGGGTACCCCTTTTATTTAAAACTAGAGATTTGGGTCGGGTTGACCCGCGAACTTCGACTTACTAAGTTTGGTTACGAGTTATGTGTACGACTCGTATCCAAGCTTACGGGTTTTTTCCTCCATTAGTAAAGACCTGGAACTTTACCTGGGTTCTATAATAGATACGACTCAGTGTGATGAGTCATACCCTGAGGTTACAACTCATTCTAAGAGTCGTAAAGACTCTAAAAACTTTTACCTAGATCTGAATTAACTCCCAGGTTCTTACGAATCTTAATCATGAGTCATCACATTAAGGTACGACTCCTGAAGAGTCCGTATGAACTTGTTTTCTAGAATTTCTGTTTCTTTTGTGCAATCTTTCTTCCTGCACATTGAACACACATATTACCCTATAAATTATCAAGTACAAAAATATGGGTTGCCTCCCACGCAATGCTTGATTTAACGTAGCAGCAAGATAGGGCTAAGTTGGATACTCAGATTTCACCATTTAGCCTCATGGGTTGCCTCTCATGCAGTGCTTGATTTAACGTCGTGACACGACGTAATTGCCTTGGTTACTATGATTTCACCAAGTTCTATCTCAAAAATCACACTTACTTCATTAGTGTTACCCATATAATGCTTTACACTTTTGCCATTCACCTTGAATGGGGCTTTACCATCCCACTTCAATGCCAAAGCACCATATGGGAACACTCTTAGCACAGTAAATGGACCATACCATCTAGACTTCAACTTACCTGGAAACAAGCAAAGTCTAGAGTTATAAAGCTATACCTGGTCACCATTTTCAAAGATCTTTTTATCAATCTTGAGAATATATGCTGTTTTATCTTTTCTTTGTAAACTGCAAAACTTTCATACGCCCAGAGTCGGAATTCGTCCAACTCATTCATCTTTTTCATCCTTGACTTTGTTGCATCTTGCCACTCAAAGTTTAGCTTTTTCAGAGCCCATAGTGATTTATGTTCAAGCTCAACAGGTAAGTAACATGTATTGCCATACACTAGCTGATAAGGTAAAGCACCAATGGGGGTTTTGAAAGCTGTGCGATAAGCCCATAATGAATCATCTAACTTTCTTAACCAATCAGTCATATTGGCATTTACTGTCTTTGCCAAGATGGAATTGATTTTTCTGTTGGACAGCTCAACTTGTCCACTAGTCTACGGATGATTAGGTGTTTCAACCTTATATTTTACTCTATACTTGTCAAGCAAACTTTTGAATAGACGATTACAAAAATGTGAACCACTATAACTAATAATGCTCAACTCACTCCCATGATTAAGGGATGAGGCGGTCGTTGTCAAACAACCCAACTAGAGTTGGGGTCGAATCCACAAGGAGCGAATTATAGGCTTCAAATCTTATGGGTGTCCTAGTTACTACAAGTTTACTCGGAATAATAATAAACAAGACATGTAAAATAATATATGGGGAAATTGATTTGGAGAATAGCTTATCAACTAACAATGCACGGATATACCACTTTTTATTTAAGATTAAGATTAGAAAAGGGTCTTGGGATCATGTCTACCTAAAGGTAAAGTGTATGGGTTAATGATAGTTTGGCATGAGATCTAGTTGTTGATAAAAGAATAGGCTAGGTCAAAATTCATTGTAGTCAATCTTTCAATAAAACTACAACGATTTCACCCATTAACTCTTTCTAGCACCTAACAAGTGTGCAATTCATAATCACCCAAAACATCAATCAAATATCCTTATTTCTAGGATGATGCTCTTGACATGGCTTACACTCCAATCACACTTATTTCTAAGATTGCAAAAGGTAGTAGACCATAGACTTAATAGTCCACCATTACTTTGTCCCCCTATAACCCTTTTTCAAGGATGTTATAGGTTACCTCAAATTCACCTTAGTCCCTCTTTAAAGGATGACAAAGGATTTCTAGAGCTTGGGGTTTTCACCCATCAAATCCATTTGGAGATTTGGGGTTTTCATCAATCAAAACCCAACTAGTAAGCTCAAGCAATGGTGGAATCCATGCTCAACAACTAAAAATCATGCAAACATAACCACACTCATACACAATTACACTTTAGCTCAACATAATCCCAAGACTAAATTACTTAGCTACTCATGAAGAAAATAAAGATAAATATACCATGGGTATTTCCCAAAACATCCATTCTTCACAAAACTACTAAGAAATTAAGCCCCCAAAAGTAGTTACACACTTGCCCAATTAGGGTTTTCTTCTTTCAAATAAAAAATAGTTATGAGGTAAGAAATACCCAAAGAAGAAAGGGTTTTTGCTTATATATGGTTTGGGATTCTTCTAAGTACTTTATAGATCCGCCCCTGGGCATATTCCCACTGAACCACGATCGCGCAAAACTGTTCGCGACCGCGTCCACGCGATCGTGATTGTATGCTGCGAACGCATTGTGTTGACTATCTTGACTGAACGTGACCGCGGATTGAGGACTATATTCACGATAACTGAGGTTGATATAGTCTAGGTCTTCAGCTGCACTCTTCTTTGCTCCCTTTTTATTATTTTCAGCTCCAATCCACATCCTTCGATCTCCTCAACTCTATGCCTACAAAGAGAGGATATTAGTGCATTTTATCACCAATGTGTCTCATTCATTTATTTAAAACAAGGTAATGTGCACAAATGTTTAGTGAGAATGAGTGAAAAAATCACCCTTCGTCAGCACCCCCAACTTAAGACCTTGTTTGTCCTCAAGCAACACTACCCCTTATTATAAGACAACTCATATGTATGCCCTTATTCTATCATTCAATGATCATGATGACTCAAACTTGATTTCTACCACTAAAAGTTTTTCACACATGGGCAAATAATATTTTTAACGACTCCCCTTATCATAAGATGAAATAGCGAAGGATGACATAGACTTTGTAGAGCAACCATGTAACAACTACTAACACTCTATAAATGACTCCCATGTTGACTACAATCATGCAATACTTCCATTTATATTATTGTGTGGAAGATGACATAATCACCCACCCCAACTATTTCACATGCCTCTTCACAAGAAAGGAAAAAATCACACACCTAGTTACCAAGCATTCAACAATAAATTTTAAGTGCAAACACTCACTCTTTCAAGATATTCTCCATGTTAACAAGTACCATGCCATAGGATTTCCCCTATTTTCAATCACCACTACAATGGCCACACTTGGTTGGGAATCACAATGGGCTCTTTGTGCTTGTAATGTAGGTTTAGGATTGGGGTAGGATATCATTTGGGAATAACATAGCTACACTCCTCCATGAACATTCACATCACACTTTTTCAATCCTCATTTTTGGCTAAGGGCCACTTTTCTTTAATTTTTTTCTTTTCCCACGCCTACTAATAGCTTCTTTTGTGCACCACTTTTCTTTTATTTCTTTTTCTTGTAACTTACGCACACTTCATTCCTTTGATGGACTCATTCAATTTCTATTTATTTATTTTTGTGGTTCAAGCTCATGAGGCATTTCACTAACAACTTCGTGGCCTTACACTTTCTTCCATCAACCATTACCACCCCCAACTTAGGCTTTTAGCCTTAAGTTACATTTTCAAGTTTAAGGAGGGTTTGGTTCACAAGAGAGATAAAAAGGATGGGTCATGGGTTGTAATGAGTTTGTAAAGAAATGTCCAAAAGCTCAAAGTGGGTACTAAGGATAATTATGCATAGGTAGGATTTTTAGGCTAGAGTGACCTTCCAGAATCACAAGATAGCCTATGATCATTTTACTAACCAAGCACAATCAAAATTTATCTTTAAAAGACTAATGGGGAAAGTTCTACATGGTACAAGTACACATGAGATAAAGACAATTAACCTCACACACATGGCATGCGAATGTTGTCAGAGGGTTCAATTGTTCTACCCGCTCGAGACAAAGATGGAGTATTCATTATTTTCCAAAGTCAACTTTTGGATTCATAGAAGGAGGGAAAAATTTCATCACAAAGTTGCTCATGTTTATGCCTTCGAATTTTGCAAAAATTTCGGACGGAGAGGGTTGTTTGCTTTTGTATTCGCACGACACATAATTTTCTAATCATGGAAACCACCCAAGCTATCGTCTCATATTGAAAATCATAGTATGGGCGACCCACCATATGGTTACTCAGACTTCACCAATGGATAATAATGCAATCCTAGATTATCAATGCTACAGGTACTCAGAATTTCCGTGCATTCTATGGCCTCGGTGCCACGGGTACTAAGACTTCCCCTGTACTCATGGTTAGAAACCCAATCACAATGGAACTAAAATAAAGTAACAAACCCAGAACAAAATAGCTAATCCATGCAAATATGGCCACCATCAGAGTACCCCGATTATTACAACCCTAATAAAAACAAAGATAAGAATTATCCAAAAGAGCAAAAAAGTATATAGAAATATCAATAATACAGGCCCAAATTAAATGAATAAGAATAAGGAGACACCCCCTGTTGCGCCCTATTTCGAACCGATCGAAACAGTCCGCAACGTAATGGTGGTCATAGTGACTCTTTTTGATTTTTGAAAAATTGTTCGTTTTGTTCGAGTCACCACCTAACTTTTAAGAAAAAAATTAGGAAAACCATTTTTGTAGTAGAAATTTTTTTTTAGTCTGTGAAAATCGATGAGATTCTAAGTACGGGTCTTGATTACTCGAGGGCAAGGTATTAGGCACCCCTCAGAGCCTATCTGAAGATAGTCCTTAAACTTAACGTTAAGAAAATATTTTGAAAATATTTGCTTCATTAATTTCTAAAAAAAAGTGATAAGAAAATATTTATTATTTATTATCTTTTTATTTTTTGAAAAACAGATACTTAAGGTGTATAAGATGTAACACTACAATATACAAGAACGTAATATGATGATTGCAAAATACATATACGAATGTTTTAAAAAATATGGAGAGGAATAGTGATTTTATTATAATAATATTTAGTAGAAAGTATAAAGTGTTAATTTATAAGAAAATACGCTTAAAGGTATATCGAGTGAAATACATAAAGAAGTCATTATAAAGTAGAAAAGTATACTTTAAAGTATGCAAGAATTTATCCATTGTAAAATGAATGTGAATGTGTATGTATTTAAGAGTATATAAAAAATTCATTTGATTTGCGAAGTTTCGATAACTATAGAAGTAATGTGAATACATAATGTATAAATGAGTTGATAAAGTGTTAGATAGTAATAGAAAAAAAATTAATAATAATAATAATGAAAGTAGGAGTATAAGAATAGTAACAATAATTGTAATAATAGTGGTAAAATATACCTGTATGTGGTAGCATATAACATAAATATACCTTGTCGTCTTGTTTTTGAAAAATAACTTGAATCGATATACTTCGTCTCTTGATAGAGTCCTAGTAGACTTGAACATTGTCTGCTTTCGTTAGTAGCGACATAATATACACTTATTTGTTAAACTTTAGTATATTATCACCATATTTTATTGTGAAGCTTGTGATGAATATAATGAGTGTTATTTTATTTAGTCTAAATTACTTGAACCTCAAATAGCAAACCAAAGATAAAATCATTTATTTGCGGTAGGATAAATAAAATATGTATAATCTTGAGATGATTAAACAAAGTTACAAGCATAAGATATGTTGTGTTCAATTATTTAATTCTCCGTTAAATGGGTATGGTTACTTATTTAAATATTCCACAATCTCCAATTGTTAGTTGTACCTAAAAAGATTACAAAAAGAAGTTAGTCTATACAACATCAAATAACATGGTATAGTTAAGTAACTTAAACTCGTATTGGTTTGCATATACAAAAGCTACATAAAGATGTGATAAAGGAGGCTCAGATATGTTGAAACAAGATTTAGGTGAGTGATTGAATCGAATTGTGGTAGAGAATATTGGTTGCTCGTCAGCCATCCTAATACACTACCACAATACGTTGTCAATTTCACCTTTTGAATTCATTTTTTCGTCATTGCCTCTTATAAAAGGGCCCCAATCAAGGGACGTTTCTTTCAATACGTATGTGGCCTCAAATTAAATCTCATTGGCCATTTTTATGTAGAATCTTGTTCATTACTAGTTTAATGAAAGTAACCAAAGCAAAATTACCACTTGGGCAATTCCTAAATAGCCATGGGGAAAAGAAAGCCCAAAAAAGAAACATTCTAGTCGTACAATGACCAAAGATGGCTATGGAAAAACTTCAAAATTGTATTCAATGCTGCGAAAATGTAGCACAGGAGTGGAAAAAAGAACACACAACTAATAGACTATGAAACTATGGGCATAAAAAATCTATCGAAGTCAATGTTCTCGGTTAATAGGAAATTACAAACAGAAAAATACAACCCAATCAGTTATGAACAAACCAGCACGCATAGACAACGTAATCGGGTTATTAGTTGAAAGAGGGAGAAAAAAATATGGAGGCAGTAGGTGGCGTTGCTTCAACGTCTTTAACGGATCAATGCTTAAATCCTACAAATCAACAACGTAGGTAGCTCCGGCAACGCGAGTTCGCTGGAACTTCTGAGCACTGAGTAGGGAACGAGAGTAGTAGAAGGCAAAATTATCCCAAAAGTACCAAAAATAAAGCAGTAATGAAACAAACCAAGACAACATTAGATACACAAAAACATAAGCCAAATGATGCACCAACCATCTTAACAACATGCAAAATAACTAGTAAAGGGGCGGTAAGAAGATCTAAGCAACGTTCAAAATAAGAACACACACACATATATACATATACATATATGTATGAAATATGTAGTTGGTATAGCTCTGAGTGTGCCAACAGTGGAGGAGCTTTAATATAAAAAACCCCAAGGAGGTGGTCAAAGCAACAACAAAAAACATAGATAACAAACCATGAAACCCAAAACGAAATGAATCTATCTGAGATCACGAGTCACCCATTTCCGATAAATCACCAAAATAGTAACGCCAATAGTGGTGGCCGATTGATGGCTAAAATTAGTAACACAAAACCCATTTATGACAAAACACAAATAATTTCAACAATAAGAAAGATCAATCGAATAATAAATCGAGAGGCAGACGCAAATAGAGTTTCCCAGCATCACAATGGGAGCGAAAGATAGGGGCAGTGACATCGCTTCAACGGAATCGCCGGAGCAACGCCGAGACAAATAGTTGACCAAAACTAGCCTTATTCAAATCAAAATAGCTGGCAGAATCGAGAGGGAGAAAGAATACAAAAGATCTCAAATTTGTTACGTCCTGGATGTTCTCTCCCTCTCACAAAAACTCTCTCTCCCTTTGGGAGTGAATACAATCATATATATAGGTGCAAATTCAGATTTGAAGTCAAAAAATTCATAAAACGTGATAATTTGATGGGACGATTTGAAATTTAAATTTTGAAAATATGATTGCCCCAACTTCCAAATCATTAACTTTTCAGACCATCAAATCACGCCCTGACAAGAGAGAAATTATAGGATGACAAGACTTAGCAGAAGTGGCCAAGGTTGATGCGACGCTGGGGCTTAGGTGTAACACCCCGTATTTACCTAGCATAATCTAAGTCCTAATACATGAGTATTTGTATATAAAAAAATTTAAACACTCATTATTTTTCAGTTTAGAGCCAGCCATTGCGTAGAAAATTCAATCAGCTTTCCAACAATATAAAATTTGCCTAAATTTGATAACCGGGTAAGAAGTTATGATAGTTTTAAGTTTCAGTCGTTAAACACCGTTATTTTAACCCTCAGCGCATCACGTAGGCAGCCCAAATAATTGTCAATTTCCAGTATGACTCCGCGATCATGGCACGTCACGAAGTAGGCCAATTTCCAGTTTGTTAATTTCCAGTAGGCCTCCGCGATCATGGCGCGTCGCAGAGGTGGCCAAAATGGCATCCACGGGCTTACCTCGATGGTGGTGCGTCGCGCAGTCTGTCCAGGTCCCAGTTGTCCCTTTTCCAGTGGCTGCAATAGTGGCGCGTCGCGCCAAGGCCAAAAATTGGGATGGTCAGTTTTTCAGCTTCCATTTTTAAATTCGTTTAAGGGTATTTAGGTCATTTTCCACGGCCCTAATTAACCTAAAAAACAAAATTTAACCCCTAAACACCCTAAATAGTCATCATTATTTCAATTCCTCTCACAATCAAAAATCTCTCTTTCAAGAACAAGAAATCCTAGCTCTCAAATTCAAGGGAATTTCTCAAGAACTCTCCATTCATCTCTTCAAATTCATTAACTCAGGTATGTTAGATGTTCATCCATGTAGTCCAAGCAACCTTTTTAAATTATAAAATTGTGATCTTTTCAAGTTATCATGTTTAAAATTACGACTTCATCCATGAATCTCCATGAACTATGATTCTATACCATGTTACCATGAAATTATTGTTAATATTCAATCTTTCATGTTTTAATATTATGATTTACTGAATTAAACCAAGATTTAATGCTATTATGCTGAATTCATGCTATTTCTACAAGTTCCATGACATTCCTATGATTATTTTAAAACCATGAACTACAAGTGATTGATAAAATGCCAACAAAAGTGATTTATTTATTAAAGAGCCTTCATACTTTGGCCTTCAAGATTTATTGTCCTTTCATTATTATTGCTTTGAGTCTTGGGGGTATTGAATGCCCGAAAACCATATGTGTTTATTTAGTCTAGCCACTGTACATTAGAGAATAGTCTTCAGATTATATTATGAGCATTATCAGGATAGTCAGATATTAGTTATTCAACTCAGAACAGTCTAGTACCTCAGTGTCATTTAGTTGGGAATAGGATTTAGCACCGAGCGAGTGTAGGGATGGCGGCTTCCCCATCAGATAGGCAGAGTCATTAGTAGCAGTCCCTATACTCCATTAACTTACCACCATTTTTTTCCTTAATACATCCTTATGCTAAAATGGTCAAATCAAGAATCTTACTTCTTTTATGAAAAAAGAAATCAAAAAACAAGAATGATTAAATCAAGAAATAAGAATGCTTAAGAAATAAAGCTAAATCAGTGAAGAAAAATTGAATTCAAACAAAATCAATAAAAAAAAACTAAAATCGAAGCATAAAAAACAAAAAAAATCAGTGAAGGAAAATTGAAAATCGAAGCAAAATTGATGAAAGAAATTAAAAAAATAAAGCTAAATCCGTGAAGAAAAATTAAAATCAAATAAAATCAATTAAAAAAAATTAAAAATTGACTGGTGGGGTGGGTGGGTGAGGTGGGAGGGGCGACAGGATGCGTGGACTGATGGGGTGGGTGAGGTGGGGCTGGGGCTGGGGGTGGTGGGTGAGTGGGGTGTTTGAAGAAGAAGGTTGGTGGGGTGGGTAGGTTAGGGGGAGGGGTACTTTTTATTTAAATTAATTATTTATAAATTATTTAAGTATTTTTTATTTAAAATTAATTATTGAGGAAAGGGTTGATTATTGATTTTTTTTTAAAAAAAAAAATTAATGATTTAAAAATTATTTTTTAGAAAAATAACACGTGTCGATATATTATTTTATCATTTTCCACATTATTAGGCATGTGTAATACACGTGCACAATATAAATTTATTGATTCAATTTGCTGGTAAAGTGCACACTTTATGCCTACATAAGGTGTGAAATAATGTACACATGAGGTGCTTAGGTGAAACATGGTGCCCTTAAGCTCTGCGTTTTGCCTGAGTTTAATGAAATGGATAACAATCCTGTTTTTATATTAACGTTTGAAGATTGGTGTCGCTGTCTCAGTAAGATCTTGGTCTAATCAAGGGATTGTTCTAAAAATCGATGAGTCGTATTAATGGTTATTTCTTTGACAACAGGTGGGATCCAATAGTTGAGCAGGGTTCTTTGAAAAACTGCCAACGACTCGACCTCTCTGAACAGGCAAGCTTTCATTGCACCTAATTATTGTTCTCTGCTTGATATTTTTCTGCATTCCCTGTGTATTTTACGTTGATATCCAAAAAGTTCTACTGTAGCACCACGATTTTGTAGAATTATACTCTTTCCTCAATGAAAACGGTAATCTTTGGGCAGGTGATTTATGTCTTGTTCTTTTTTCCTTTCTTTTTGGGCTTGAGGATACCCACTTTCCCTCCCTTAGCAATATCTCCTTTATTGTAAAATTAATATCAATAATTTACCTGTCTTGGGGTATATAATCCTTTATATTCCCATGTGTAGATACTTAGGAGTTCTGTGGGTTTGTTGAAATGTTTGAGTGGAAAAGGTTTTGATAAGATCTTGTCTGATGTTTGACACGAGAGGGTAGCTCAAGTGGAAAACACCTCCACGTCTGAACTTAAGGTTGTTGGTTCGAGTATCACATAAAAAAAAGATCTTGTCTGAGGTTTGCCGAATCGTGTGAGAAATAGGCTTAGAGATTTGACTTATGGTGGTCTTAGATTATCTATTGTGCTTCTGTGTTGGTACTAAGTTATCATCCCTAGTAAGAATTTGCAGTTCCATAGTAAAGGTAGAAGTAGAATCCATGAGTTTAGGTATAAAAATACTCTTAGAAAACATCTTTCTTCCTTATATCCTCCCGAAGCATAACCCAACAATTTCTTTTCTTCAAATTTTTGTTTTTAAGCTTCCATTGTAAATGTTTTGATATCTTTTGTGTTGTATAGATGCCCAACTGCCTCTACTTCTTAATCATGTTTATTGTTAATTTTCTTTCTTCAATCATCTTTAAAAGTAGATATATATAAGATTTGCACAGTTTCCATAACAGGTTCTCTAACATAGTTTGTTGATGACATAGTTTTCCTAACATAGGCAGAGATGCTATTATAAAGTGTTCTTCCCCTAGCTGACCCTTAGTATGATGAGCCAAGTGCACATAGAGGTTGTGGATCCCAATCAAAATGATCTCGTTTCTGCTATCTCGTGGAAAAACCAATCTTGATCCTCTTGCTAACACCCTAATTAAGTTCTATCCAATCCAACCTTGAACTTCCACCACACTTCCACCACACGTCCACCATTTAAATAATCGATTAGTACTTTTTGGTACACATTCCAAGGGTATCTTCTTCCCAATATGTCACAGACAATTGATGTTGATTAATTAAGATGTACCTCTTGTAAATTGAGAAGCTTTTCTATTTTCACATGGTATCAAAGTCTCTGTGACCTTGATTGTCAAATAGCTTTTTTTCTATTTGCACATGGTATCAAAGTCTCTACGACCTTGATTGAATCAAACAGCTTCCCATGACAGCAGTGTCGTCAAAGGTGCGCTTATGCCCTGAAGCGAGGCGCAAAACGTGTTGAGCGTGTCGCCTCACTTAACGTGCGCTTCAGTGTTGTAACGAAGGCTCTAAGACGTATTTTTCCATCTAGTGAGCCTCTCCCCAAATGGCGAGACTAAACAATATCAAATCACATGCTTTATTTGTGCTTAAAGCCCCAATGGACCTTAGAGCTTTTTTGTGCTTTTTGCTTTTTGATAACACTGCCTACTAGTAAGCGGCAATTCTTAAACCTACACCTGATTAGCGGATCTTCACTTTCTCTTTGGCTCATGAGCCATGGTCTGGTTCAAGGCTGGCTCCATCCTTAAGGGAAAAGTCTGGAGCCAGTAATTTTTAGAAGGGGATGGGATTGGTCCTAGTGCACGACCCTTTACAACTATATGGTGGCCTACTTTGCGTTGGTCTAGTTGATCCTTTTTTGAGTTTCTTTTATTTTATCCTATATTAGCTATACTGACCTAACATGCCATAAAGTATAGATTATGTTTATAGTACAACCAATAAATTAATTAAAAATGGGAGAACACAAATTAGGTAAAGCAAGATTGATATTTCCAAACCAATTTTACTTTGTATCGTGTCAGAGTTCAGCTGATTTTTGTTTTGAATATGAGTATATCGGGGACAAATCTTTTGAAAACATATCAACAAATTTTTGAACAATAGGAACATCGTCAATAGTAACATTTTCGCTCGAGTATCATGAATGATAGCAATAAAATTCGAACACCCATGATTAATCATTTTGGCGTGCCTTTACATAAGATATTACGTGTGAGTCATGTCTTTTCACACTAAAGGTTTTTTTTTTTTTTTGGGGGAAATCAAAACATATAAGTTTAGCATAGCAATCAACCAAAGCGTAACATAACCCCAACCAATCCATACCCATAAGCACATCAAAGTCAGACATCGACACTAGTGGATCTACGATGGTGTCCATTTTTGCACAACTATCACACAGTTTCTATAAACCCTATAGTCTCAGGGCAGCCCGGTGCACTAAAGCTACCGCTATGCGCGGTGTTCGGGGAAGGGCCCCACCACAAGGGTGTATCGTACGCAGTCTTACCTTGCATTTCTGCCAGAGGCTGTTTCCAAGGCTTGAACCCGTGACCTCCTAGTCACATGACAGCAACTTTACCAGTTACTCCAAACCTTATAGTCTATCCACGGATAAAGTTTCACTGCTGCGGTCATTACTATATATGGCACAATAAAAGGATCGATTTTTCATTTTAAGGATATAGCAAAAAATTGAGATCACGAATACGTTGAACCAGGATCAATAAGAGCATATGCCTCACGAGATTGACAGTGATAATACCTATGACTACTGCATTAGATGTGTTGATATCATGTCTGACCATAGGGAATAATTTCGATGGTCCACCTGCTCCCTGAGCAACTTGTGCACCTTGTTGACCCTGTCTACGAGCGGCCCTAGCCGTATGAATCTTAGCTAAGTTGCTCGGACTCTCCAAAAATATTGCCGCACCCGTGTCGGATCCTTCAAAAATACCTATCTTTGGAGTATCTGACACGCATCCATTGACATTTTTGAAGAGTCCGAGCAACTTAGAATCTTAGTCTATGTACCTGTGGCAGTTCTCTACGGATGTGTAGTAGCTCAACTAGCACCAGGATTTCCTTGAGGACAGTATTTAAGTATATGCCTCTGTTCACCACAAGTAAAACAAGCCCTATATATATGTTTTAAAGCAACGACTACTATGATTTCTACCATAATTAGAACATTGTGGATGTTGTCCCGACTGAAAGGAATTGTTACCCTTCCTCTACATCTGTTGTGGACCCTGCCTAGCTGGATAACCACTCCTAGACTGCACCCCCGACTCTGATTGAGTAGGCCTGCACTGCCCGTGATGAAAAACCACTCTTTCCCCACACGCACCACTAAACCTGCTCGTGTTACATGCCTCTTTGCTTTCTAGGTCAGCTTTTTCCATTTTTGAATAGGACTAAAAACGAAGAGCAGTGTCAACTACGTCTGAAGAAGTAGCTCTTCACACATCTGATATCACAGGACCCCAATAACAATGCTCATATCCATCCACGAATCATCTCACCCTTCTCCTTTGGGTCTTCAACTAAAAATGAAACATACTTGGATAAATCAGTTAACCTCATACACTGGAACTGCCGTAGCGCCTTGAAGCAGGTTATTGAACTGACGTCTCATATCGTCTTGTTTGCTCAATGCAATGAACCTGTCCTTAAACATTGCTGAGCAGGGTTACCACCTATCACTTGGTCAGGAATTTTCAGCAATGTTTAAGGACAGGTTCATTGCATTGAGCAAACAAGACGATATGAGACGTCAGTTCAATAACCTGCTTCAAGGCGCTACGGCAGTTCCAGTGTATGAGGTTAAGTGTCACATCGAAATCAGGTGGCTTAAGATCTTTGGATTGCCCTATAGTTGCAACTGAATGAACAACCGACTGATGTGTCTGTGTAGCTGCAGCATTCAACTGAACTTGTGTTTGCATTTGTGAAGTAGCTTGAGGAACTGGAAGTCCACCATGACTAGGCGCCAACGCCTCTTTAACACGTTCAACAATCTGGTCATTCAATTTGCAGGCAAAGCAACAACAGATATGACGTCCAGCATTGTTGATGGAGCATCCCGAACAACTTGTTCTTGCACTTGCTCTGGAGCAACTAATCAGGGCTGACCCGCATTCACAACTTCAGGTTGAGGATCGCTCTGTGCCCTAGTTTGATGAGACCCAACTTGACTACCACATCTGGTCATTCCATTTGCAGGCAAAGCAACAACAGATATGACGTCCAGCATTGTTGATGGAGCATCCCGAACAACTTGTTCTTGCACTTGCTCTGGAGCAACTAATCAGGGCTGACCCGCATTCACAACTTCAGGTTGAGGATCGCTCTGTGCCCTAGTTTGATGAGACCCAACTTGACTACCACCATGGGTAGTACTATATCCAGCAGGTGCAGCAGATCTAAGAACTAAGAAGGCACATTTGATAGCCTTTTACTGAAGTTTTTCTATTCTAGGTTTAAGATTGTGAACAAAACAAATACAATCAAACACATGTGGAGGAATTGAACACAAAGCCATGTTACTTCCTCAAAAAAAAAAAAAAAAAGCATTGAACAGAGTCTAGTTTGGGTTGAGGATCGTGTGTGGACTCTTGTACTGCAAAAAGGTAGAAGGAATATGATTGATTTAATATCAAGTGGTAATAGTGGCATCACCCCAAAAGCGTAAAGGAACATGATTGTGGATGAGTAATGTCCAAGTTGTTCCAATGAGATGTTGGTTCTTTTTGTCGGCAACTCCATTTTGGTTAGGAGTGTGTGCACAAGAAGACAAGTGCGATATACCTTGTGATGACACAAAGAAAGAAAGAGAAAAAAGAGAAATATCTTCTCGGTTAGCACCGATTGATTCTTTATGGGCACCAAATTGATTGTGACTTTTAGTACAAAAATTCTGAAAATAGAGAAAAATTCAGATATATTTCTCATTAAAAATAACCATGTGCTCTGAGAATAGTCATCAATTAATGTAACAAAATAATGGAAGCCTAATGAAGAACTGACTTGGACCCCATATATCCGAGAGAACAACTCCAATCATAGAGGAAGCCCTATTATTGACAGTTTGGCACTTATTGGGAAAGAACTACGATTGTGTTTCCCGAGTTGAAAAACGACTCACTTTCTAACTACTATAAACTAAGATAGACTTGGGACCATCTTCTGCAGTTTTAAGAAGCTTGGATGTAGCATCTGACTTTGAAGCAAATCAGAGGAAGTAAGTGAAAGCGACGTGTGGTTTTGGAGCGGATAACTGGTATAATCCATGTGTCTCATGTCCTTTCAATAATCTATCCCATACTCCGGTCCTACACAAAAACAGAACTAGCAAAGTGGTTACAGAACAGTTGAAGTTTTTGGTTAATTTACTACTGACAATTAGATTATATGGACATTCAGGTACAAAAAGAATTTAAGTTAAAGGTAATGAAGTAGAGGGTGAGGTACACCTATTCCTTTGACAATAATCATTGATCCATTAGCTAAGGTAACAATAGAGAAGGAGAAGGAGAATTAAGGGTAGAAAAAAGGTTTTTGTTTCCAGAAATATGATCAGAGTACCTCACTCAAGAATCCATGGGGCAAGAGATGAAAACTGTGCGACATAGGCAAAGGAGTTACTAGGGTGTGCAAGCTGTAGATGAGGTTGATGGTTGTTGCTTTGACGTTTGGTGCTAAAAACACCAAAAACAATTCTGTTCGCTTCCTTTACTTGCTGGATTCATGTTATTTGATTTTTGCTGAGTAATGATGCCAAGACAAGCCTGTTGAATCCTAGGGAATGTTGAGCGACATCCTTGAGGACATTGATTTTCAGGCTTAGGCTAAACAACTTCAGTTTCTACACCATATCTGCTAGTAATATTAGGCAGATTAGGCAGCCCCTGTCTGTGGATTTCCTTCGGTTCCTCTGAACAGCCTAGGGCCTACCATATGAACTGAAGCCAATTTATTGCTTATTTTACCCTGGCACATAATGCTTTAGATTTACAGTTCAGAGCACCTATAATCTGCAAAAGTTTGAAGAGCTTAGATAACATACTTATCACTGTAAAAGATGAAGTATCTTATGAGCGTTGAAGCTTAAAGATCATTGTGACCTCAAAGCTACATCAAAACTATGATAATAATGTAGATAAAATATGATCTTGAAAGGGAACGATTTTCTAGATGGGAAACAGACTATGAATGCTGAAGTTCCCAATCTTTGGCAGCTATTTTGATGTGTTAGACTTTTATGTTTTAACTCTTTCCACCACCCCTGCCCCACATTGGAAACTTCTTGATAAAAGACTTAATCTTGTTCTTTTATATTTGGAGAATAGTTACTCACACAAGGGAATTCTCTTGAGCTTTCTGAAAAATGTTTGAAAAGTGAAAACCATGGTTTTAGATCAACTCCAGCTAAGTTTGTTTGACCAGCGGTATTTGTTGTGCATGTCTAGGCTAATCGGCTAAGTTTTACAATTGACGAGTTAATTTGTTGTACATTTTTTGCGGAGATAGGATCGCTAGCAAATATCTCTATGTTTCAAATCCATTTCAAGCACAGTTTTCTTGTTTGGTACGCGGAGACTTCTAGTCATGATGTGTAAATTTTTTGTTGGATGAGCTCACTTAGTAGTAGGGGCGTGCCTATAGACGAAGATTTAAAAGCGTGGTGTGCCTGAGCTATGCTTTACCTAGCAAGTCATCAAATGGAAATGGATTTTGGTCACTTTCATAACAAGACATCTTATTTGGGAATAAGGTAAATAGGAATAAAAGACCCCTTTTGTGCTTGTGTTCTTCAGCTATGGATTTGTAGATCAATGATAAGGCAAATTCTTCGTCCTCTGAAAGACAACTAGGAGATGTCAATTATAAGTTCTGCAAGTTCCTGTTTGTTTAAAGAAACAATCTGCTGATAACCTAACTCCCCTCGATCAAGAAACTACCTAGACGTTCTTGCAGCAGATGCTGCTGCATCTGCCTTAGGGGATTTTAGTTTATAATTGTGAGAAATATAGGAGAAAAATATTATTGAATTGTTGTGTCTGCATTATTATATTGAGACTCTATTTATAGACACTACGGGTGTGTTTGGTACGAAGGAAAATGTTTTCCTATTTTTCCTTGTTTGGTTGTAGTAAAATGTTGGGAAAACATTTTCCAAGATAACATTTTCCTCTATTTGAGGGAAAATGACTTCCCTCATGGACCAAGGGAAGTCATTTTTCGGTAAACGACAAATGTGACTTATGCCCAAACCTCCACCCCTCTTCCCCAACCCAACAACACTCATATTCATATGACTCAAAAAATTCACATTTCTAAAAAATTTACATTACTCGAAAATATTTTTCACTGTGTTTTGCTTCAATTTTTCACTGCTTGAAACAATAACTAGTGAAGCCCGAATTTTTTCCATTTCCAATGTTATTTGAATGTATTGCTATTTTCATATGCATAGAGGAAGACTTACCTATGTTACTTTTGCTAATTGCATATTTCATTTTGCCATCGATGTAACTTCTTTCACGAGGTTGAATAAGCTTGTCATTCCGTTATATTTCTATTGATTGTAGTATCTTCAGATTGTCCTGACAAAATGTTGAAAAGTGTCTCCTATATTTGTTAATTAATAGTTGCTTAAATTTAGTGATTGTAATATTTTAGTATTCGATATTGATATTATTTGTTATGCTTACATTAGTTCTTACAAATTGTTGAGTTGCTAGAGGCACTAATATACTATTTAACAGTTAGTAATATTTTCTAAAAAATATCTTTTCACTCATCAATCAAACACTATATTTTCTACAAAATATTTTCTACTCACCAACCAAACACCATAAAATATTTTTTGGAAAGTATTTTTCACTCACCAACCAAACATGAGAAAATAAGTAGAAAATCAACTTATTTTTCAGGAAAACATATTCCATGGAAAATATTTTCCATCATACCAAACACACCCTACATTCCAATCCTTTTTCAAATAGATGACTACATTACAATCCTTTTTCAAGTAGGATTCTATATGTTATTTCTATTCCTACTCATATTCTAGCACTCCCCCTCAAGCTGGTGCATACAAGGCAGATGTACCAAGTTTTTCATGGATGTAATTAATACAAGGATCGGTGAGGGACTTGGTGAAGATATCTGCAAGAAAACTGATGAGGACTGCTTTGGACGTCTAAGAGACCTCAATTGAAAAGGAACAAACTAAACAAGTGATTCGAAAAGTAGTAAACATCGCCGAAAAGTCGATTTGTCGCCGGAAAATTGTCGGAAACTGGTACAAAATATGGATCTTGAACAAGATTATCACCGAAGAACTGGTCGGAACATGCTCACGCAGATTATTAGATTTGATGGTTGAAAAGTGGTCACCATAAATTATATGGGTAGGGTCGAAATGATGACGCGACCCTACTGAAAAAGAGAATTATATGGATAGGGTCTGAATGATGGCACGACACGACCGAAAAAGAGAAGTTATATGACTAGGATCGGAATAATGGCACGACATTGTTGGAAAAGAGAAATTATATGGGAAGGGTCAGAATGATGGCACGACCCTACTGAAAAATAGAAATTATATAGGCAGGGTCGAATGATTGCACGGCCCTACGCAAATCAGATTTAAGGAGCCACCGAAAAGACACACAGAACTATGCAAATCAGATCTGAGGAGTCACCAAAAAGACAGAAGGTGCTATGCAACTCAGATATGAGAAAGTAGTTTGGAAAGATGCACGGTACTACACAAATTAAATATGAGTAGTCCGGAGAGATGTACGGTGCTACACAAATCAAATATGAGAAAGTAGTCACCGAAAAGATGCATGATGCTACGAAAATAGATATGAAAAAGTAGTCACCGAAAAAATGTACGGTGCTACGCAAATTAGATATGTGAAAGTAGTCACTGAAAAAAGCATAGTGACCAACTTTTGCTAACATAATCATGGGCCAGACAGGCGGCATATATGGGTTATAGCCGCCCACCGGCAACGGAAGCTCTTTGATTCTGTATTAAGATCATAGAGGCTCTGATCCCATGTGAGAAATATAGGAGAAAAATATTATTGAATTGTTGTGTCTACATTATTATATTGAGACTACATTTATAGACACTACATTCCAATCCTTTTTTCAAATAGATCACTACATTACAATCCTTTTCCAAGTAGAATTCTATATGCTATTCCTATTCCTACTCATATTCTAACAATAATTATTTGGGTCTCCTAGTCATGTTATTCACTTTATGCCTTTTGAATAGCTCTCAGAATGTTCTTTATTTAGTTTAAAATGGCTGGGTTTTCTAAATCAAGTACGTATCTTGACACTGCCACTGAGATTTTATGGATTTCATTCTGCAGTATTATAGAATATGGTCATTAGGAACCTAGACGAACTAAAGTTTTTTGTGATTTTGTCACCCTTGCTACCACAAAAGTTAGATCCTTTCTTGGTGCTGGAACCTCTTGCTTGTGTTCCCTTTCTTTCTTTGATGAGATTTCTTTCTTGTGTTCTCAAGTTTTTATGTAGTGATATATGTCAGTTACCTAGTGATAAATGTCGGTTTTACAAGTTAGGCTGGTGCAATTGCGCTGATTTTGGAAAATGCTATAAGTATCCTCATGATATCTTTTTAACTGTTAGGATTTGCTTATTTCTCCGGACCCTACGCATAGCGGGAGCTTTAGTACACCGGGCTTCCCTTTTGCCCCTTTTTAGGATTTGCTTATTTCCCAAGTTTTGATGTACCTTTCTTTCATCTTAACAAATAATAAAAAGAAAATCTTGATCCTTTTTAGTGTTTCAGATATTGGTCAGAATTAAGGTCACCTCCTCTGGTGTGCGAAAAAATTAATGTGGTCTTATTACTCTATGGAGTGGTTTTCTTGAAGATTCTGTATATCATAGTAGGTCATTGGTTCTCATATTTCATCTATCAGTAGTATTTCACTAGTACAAGTTTTCACTTTTAACTTACAGAAGCACTGTCAGTATGTTGAGGAAGTAGCTACTTGGAGGCAGTGCTATCAAAAGCGAAAAGCACAAAAAAGCTCTAAGGTCCATTGGGGCTTTAAGCGCAAAATGCGAATAAAGCATGGACTTTAATTAAAAAAGCACAAAGGGAGAAAAATACGAATATATATGTTTAGCCCAAGATTAATAATTATAAGCATGAAAGACATATATGAACAAAGAAATTGAAAAAACATTACGAAAAAGTGAAATATCAATTTTTGGTGTTGCCTCTTCAGAAGAGGCTCATGACAAGGAAAAGTATGCCTCAGAAAATTGATGACGACATTGAAGCGCATATTGAGCGAGGCGAAGCGCTCAACACGTTTTGAGCCTCACTTTAGGGCTTAAGTGCGCCTTTGATAACACTGCATGGAGCATGGTTTTCACAAGTAGAGGAACATGTGAGTGGTAAAACTGACTCTAATTGCTTCTCCAAACCTAGTTTATATTTCATAATGCATTGCATTTGAGAATCAAGCTTAACCGTGTAGATAATACTATTGCAACCTTTAGTTCCTTGATTGATCGAAAGATATGGCATTTAGGATCACTTACTCCACACTATTATTCATCAGGAGCTATTTACAGGTATATGCTTGTGAAACTTACTGTTTGGTGGTGTAAAAGTGTCAAACTTTTGTTAATGCTCGTGGAATATAGAAGTTTTTAGGATTGGAGAATTCACATATGCCTTGGTTGCACAGCATGATTATTTTTATGGATTATTTTAACGGTTCACCCTCATTTTCCTTTGATGATTGCCTGCCCTCTGAATGCACCATTCTGCTTCTTTTGAAATGATCACTGTAATCTCAGAAAAGATATTTCTGTGTCGGGATAACTTATTGAGAACTTTTTGCATTCACTTTTCCGTGGAAATAACCTGCTTCATTGTAGCAGCACTTATTATGTATGTAGAGGCTTTAAAACTCTATGTGCATGTGACTGTTGAACGGGCTCGATGCTATATGCATAGCAGTCTTGTCTCGCAAAATAAATTTCCTCTTATGCTTCTCCCTGTATGAGTTCTTTGAGTTTCTGATATTGTGTTATCTTTCTAGATCTCACGACGACCGTTTATTAATGAAATTATATGTTTCAGGGAGACTAAAGAATAAAGTCACTCTAGAGGTCAATCTACTCCCACCATCAAGGCTCATACTTATGGATGCTCTATCTTGAGGTTCGCTTTGACATGGTACCTCTGTGTGCTGGTAAGTGCGTAAGTTTAGTCAAAACATGATTAGCATTTGTTTTGTCAACAGTGAGACAACATTCAACTTGTTAATGCATATTTTCATTGTTTTATTTCAATTCTAACGCAAATTTTACCGGTATAGGGAATTCGTCTTTACTGATGATCTATTTTCCGGTTCATGTTCCTTCTATTTTTAGCTCTTGCCATGGAGTAACTGGTAAAGTTGCTGTCATGTGACCTCGAAGTCACGGTTTCAAGTCGTGGAAACAAACTCTTGCAGAAATGCAAGGTAAGGCTCCGTACAATAAACTCTTGTGGTTCGGCCCTTCCCCGGACCCCGCACATAGCGGGAGATTTAGTGCATCAGGCTGCCCTTTTTTGGAATTGCTTAAGCTGCGAGCAGGTTTGTGAATCCTTTGGTTCGAGGGAAAATTGAGCAATACCAGAATCCATGATATAATTATTCAGATCAATTATTAGGCCCTTCTCCAGTTCAGAAGGATGTAAATTTTCAGATCCAGTTTAATCATGAATGACAGTACATCATTAATGACTTAACCCATTTAAAAGATATTTAGGAAGATTAGCCTTTAACTCTGTAATTTACTTTCAGCTTAGTTGTATTCTCCTAAGGCGGGGTGATGTTTGAGTCTGGTGTTCTCTTTACATTGATTGCAATGAAAGGATCTGTATAGGCTAAATCCTTTCACCTCCTCTGGAAGACATTTGCATAGCTTTATAGACATGATATTGTTCAAGCCTAACCCCCAAACCAATGACCCTCAACCATTGGTGATGGCTTTTTTGCTTTCTTTTTTTTTTTAAAGAAAAAGAAAAGCATTGATTGCAATATCATTATCGAGTTATACAAAGTAATTTATATTGAGTAATCGCGCTTCACTGACAGGCACTTTTTTTAAACCATTTTTATTTTATCAAAATTCAGTTTAATCTTTATGCTGGTACAAGTATCTTATGCAATCTAATTCTACATTTTCCCTTGCTCTTGTAGGTGACACGTACAAACCATTCTCACCTAAATACAAAGAGGTATCAACTTGCTGGTGCTTCTGCTTTGATATAGTTCTTTCCGAACATTTGTTCAGTTGCAGCAGTAACAAAGTGGTACTAAAATGCTGCATTACTAGCTGGTGGTTTTGTTGCATTACTAGATTTTGATGTACTCATCATGTCAATTCTCTTTATCATTGTGTGGATTGCCTCCAGATACTTTATTTGGCTCCACTTGTAGATAAAATCGTGCTCCCTCTTTATGCAACTTCACAGACTGATCCTGCTATAACAGTGAAACTTGGTCAAGTAGAACTAAGTATGATAGAGTTTAAGTCAAGGAAACAAGTGGTCGGTCATGGAAACTCCCATGGATGTATGTCTAATGTCCCTACAACTTTTTTTTAAAACAACTCTGAGTGACCTGCAGTGGCAACATTTTATGATTATATGCTTTGAAAGTTTGAGCAGATAAAGTAACCAAAGTGAGGAAATGAAGCTTGTGATGATCAAGTAGACTTGGCGCATAGGCCAGTTTCCAATGGATAGGAAAAAGTGAACAAGCTTAAATTTTCTAAACATAGATGATTATTCGTTTGAAGTTTCGGTCGTTTGGTTGGAATTCATGCACCTTGCTTGAAATTACAGATACTAGATGGATTCCATGAAGACAGGGTGTCCTTTGATTTCTAAAAGCAAAATAGTGAGAGGCTTTACGAAACCAAGCAAAATTAGTGGTAGCGTATTGTATCCAACTGTTCACTTAGGTCGACCATGGTGAAGTTTAAATTCTTCTACTTTTGACGATTTTTACCCAAGTTGAACTCTGGTGCCATTACAAGGTCAAATAAGCCTTTACTTTTATTGTGTAAAAACATATTCATACGTACTTTTTAACACTTGGTTAGGGTCGGGATACACATTTTCATTGAGTGTTGATTCTTAAGGTTAATTGATTAGTTAGACTTGAACACTTCGTGTACATAAATATTTACCATTTTAATGTATTGTACAGTTTAACCACTAGTTGCATGATATATCTAGGGGGCGCAATAAGCATGCAAATGTAAAGTGTATGATTGCCAATGACCACTTTTTGTTCTCCACTCTAAGCGTCACTTAATTATACTGTCTCGTGGACAGAGCAAGTACGTTTCTTCCACATGACTAGGACTGTTAAGTGGCCGGGCTGGGTCAACCGGGAACCGGCCCATTGAGTTTATCCGGTTTGTGGGCCGGTCTAGATTCGGGTCTGGTTAAATGGGCTGATTCGGTTTTGGGCCCAATAGTATTTTTTAAAAAAACAACCCTGAACCGGCCCACTTAACCTAACCCGGTCCAACTCACCTAAATCCAGTCAAAATCGGTCCAAAATTCGGTCAACCGGTCAAAAACAAAAAAAAATTAAAAGTTTTTTCTCTAATATACACTATATATACTCACCTATATACATTTTAAATACGTTAAACAATATATATACACTATATATATATATATAGTACATTAGAATTTAAAAAACATAAACACAATTACACATGTAATTGCGTATACGCCGATACGTTAGTTATATATACACTACTCTAAATAAAACATATGTTACAAGATATATACTACAATATAATGATATATATACTAATTTATAAAATATATACACATGTATACGTTAAATATATACTACTTTAGAGTCTATAGAAGATATATACACATATAAACGTATCATTCAATATATATGTACTACTTTCAATAAAATATACTACAATATAATGATATATATACTAATTTATAAAATATATACACATGTATGTATACATTAAATATACACTACTTTAGAGTCTATAGAAGATATATACACATATATACGTACCATTCAATTTATATGTACTACTTTAAATAAAATATACTACAATATATACACACACTATATATATAATTTATAAAATATATACGCATGTATACGTTAAATATATACTACTTTAGAGTTTATATTCTATATATATACATATATACGTACAATTCAATATATGTACTATAAAAAATATGCTCCAAAATATATACTACAATATAATGATATATATACTAATTTACAAAATATATACACATGTATACGTTAAATATACACAACTTTAGAGTCTATAGAAGATATACATACACATATATACGTACCATTCAATATATATGTACTACTTTTAATAAAATATACTACACTATAAATACTACAATATATACACACACTATATATATAATTATATACTAATTTATAAAACATATACACATGTATACGTTAAATATATACTACTTTAGAGTTTATAGAAAATATATACACATATATACGTACCATACAATATATATGTACTACTTTAAATAAAAAATTGGGCAAAATTCAGAAATAACATACTTATCCCCTTAATTATGAGTTTCGTAGCAACAGTTTCATAATTACATAATATAGCAAGTTATATTTTGTATTTTTGCAAAATGTTGCTTCAAAAATACAAATACATATGATTTTTACTGCCCTTATGATCGATATGTATTTTGTATTTTTGCAAGCT
Source organism: Capsicum pubescens (assembly GCA_030864215.1). NCBI lineage: Eukaryota > Viridiplantae > Streptophyta > Magnoliopsida > Solanales > Solanaceae > Capsicum > Capsicum pubescens. Next base: position 108,714,531 of record CM061540.1, on the reverse strand, counting down.
GTTGCTACAAAAATACAAATACATACAAATACATATGCTACAAAATGTAATTTGATAAAAGTGTTGTTATTTTTTGTAATTTAATAATTAAATATGCTACTTTATGTATTTTTTCCTAAAATGTACTAAAATATATATACTACAATATAATGATATATGTACTAATTTATAAAACATATACACATGTATACGTTAAATATACACTACTTTAGAGTCTATATTCTAATTATACACATATATACGTACCATTCAATTAATATACTAATCTAGATAAAACATATACTACAAGATATATGCTACAATATAATGATATATATACTAATTTATAAAACATATACACATATATACGTTAAATATACACTACTTTAGAGTCTATAGAAGATATATATACACATATATACATACCATTCAATATATATGTACGACTTTAAATAAAATATACTACAATATATATACTACAATATAATGATATTATACTAATTTATAAAATATATACATATGTATACGTTAAATATACACTACTTTAGAGTCTATAGAAGATATATACACATATATATGTACCATTCAATATATATGTATTACTTTAAATAAAATATACTACAATATCATGATATATATACTAATTTATAAAACATATATGCATGTATACGTTAAATATACACTACTTTAGAGTCTATATTCTATATATACACATATATACGTACCATTCAATATATATACTACTCTAGATAAAATATATACTACAAGATATATGCTTTAATATAATGATATTTATACTAATTTATAAAACATATACACGTGTATACGTTAAATATATACTACTTTACTTTAGAGTCTATAGAAGATATATACACATATATCGTACCATTCAATATATATGTACTACTTTAAATAAAATATATTACAATATAATGATAAATATACTAATTTATAAAATATATACACATGTATATGCTAAATATACACTACTTTAGAGTCTATAGAAGATATATACACATATATATGTACCATTCAATATATATGTACTACTTTAAATAAAATATACTACAATATACACACACACTATATATATAGTTATATACTAATTTATAAAATATATACACATGTATACGTCAATTATATACTATTTTAGAGTCTATATTCTATATATACACATATATACGTACAATTCAATATATGTACTACTTTAAAAAAATATGCTCCAAGATATATACTACAATATAATGATATGTATACTAATTTATAAAACATATACACATGTATACGTTAAATATACACTACTTTAGAGTCTATAGAAGATATATATACACATATATATGTACCATTCAATATCTACGTACTACTTTAAATAAAATATATTACAATATATATACTACAATATATACACACACTATAAATATAGTTATATACTAATTTATAAAACATATACACGTGTATACGTTAAATATATACTACTTTAGAGTATATAGAAGATATATACACATGTATACGTACCATTCAATATATATGTACTACTTTAAATAAAATATACTACAATATAATGATATATATACTAATTTATAAAATATATACACATGTATACGTTAAATATACACTACTTTAGAGTCTATAGAAGATATATATACACATATATACGTACCATTCAATATATATGTACTACTTTAAATAAAATATACTACAATATACACACACACACTATATATATAGCTATATACTAATTTATAAAACATATACACATGTATACGTTAAATATATACTACTTTAGAGTTTATATTCTATATATACACATATATACGTATAATTCAATATATGTACTACTTTAAAAAATATGCTCCAAGATATATACTACAATATAATGATATATATACTAATTTATAAAAAATATACACATGTATACATTAAATATACACTACTTTAGAGTCTATAGAAGATATATATACACATATATACGTACGATTCAATATATACGTGCTACTTTAAATAAAATATACTACAATATATACACACTATATATATAGTTATATGCTAATTTATAAAACATATACACATGTATACGTTAAATATATACTACTTTAGAGTCTATAGAAAATATATACACATATATACGTATCATTCAATATATATGTACTACTTTAAATAAAATATACTACAATATATATACTGCAATATAATGATATATATACTAATTTATAAAACATTACACATGTATACGTTAAATATACACTACTTTAGAGTCAATATTCTATATATACACATATATACGTAACATTCAATATAGATACTTTTCTAGATAAAACATATACTACAAGATATATACTACAATATAATGATATATATTTAATAAATCTTATTTTATTTTATTTTTAAAAAATATTAGTTATCCAGGCCGGGTCTGGATCGGTTTTGGTCCAGGCCGGGTTAACCGAACCCAAAAAAAAAGTTAACCCAGTCCGGGATCCAGTACCCTATAGCCCGTGGGCTGATCGGGCGGGTCAAACCGAGCCGGATTTGTTTAGTGGGACGGATCGGGCCGGGTCAACCTGTCCCGTTTAACAGGCTTATCCACATCTATGAAAATGTTCACTGGTGGCAAAAATGTTAGCTAGTTGCAATAGTCAGTCTGCATGCTGTTAGACCAGATCCTATCGAGCTCTAAGGCGAAACTCTAATGAGGGGTCATACATACATATATATATACTAGTTTAGCCGCATGTGCCTCGCACGTGTAACTTTTGATTATTTAAAATTAGAAGATTTTATCTATTATGGAGGTTTTTAATGAAGTGTAAAAAGTTCAAACATATATTTTATTATAAGCACATATACATTTACCATCAGAAAATTCAAGTAGTTAATTGATTTAATATATTGTAGATGTAAATGTAGATTTATACACTTTTTAAATCTTCTTAAAATCAAATTTAGTTGATTTAGAATTCTTAAAGTCGATTTTGTCTAAAACAAAGACTTTTAATAAAGGACAAAAGGTTCAAGTGACATTTCTAAGACCCTTCACACGTTTAATCTATTATAGTTTATAGATATATATATAGATTATAGAATATATATATATATATAAGAGAGAGAGAGAGAGATTATAGATATAGTATGCTTTGCACGTGTGTCTTGCATCAATCAATGTTATATATATATTTAATTAACAAATAAATATGGTATCTCAAACCATACTACGAAAAGTTCTATCGTTTTTTGAGTTCGTAAGATTTATGATGACACGTGTTGCTTTATGAACTTTTTTTATCTTTATAAGTTTAACTCATAATGAGCTTTTTTTATGACTACATAAGCTAATCCTTTTTTTATGACAACGGTTTTCAATCTAATGAATCTATTTGAAAATTTTGGTAACTTGCTTGTTTTATGTCTTTACAAATTCTTTTCAAAATTGATTTTAATTATATTTTAAATATGTGATTACTAAATAAATTAAATCGTGTGCAAACAAATCTAAAAAATATGTGATAGGCTATAATAGCGATAAATAATATTTATGAATTGCGTACTTTAAAAAATATTTAAGAAAATTACACAATAATCAATATGTGATTACAAATAATATTATCTATAAAATTATACATTTAATAACAAAAAAAGAGGAACAATATTAGAGTAAATGATAAGAGAATCTCTATTTTTATTTTACATGCGAACCTCTATACATCGGACAATAACTTAATAATGTAAAGTGAATTTTGTTAGAGCTATACAATGGTCTCTTATTTTGAATTCCAAAAAGAATCATAGCGATGTTCACGCGAATAACGTCTTTTAATAAGTCAAACCTATGATATTCCCTTACAAGGATTAAACTTAAATTATGAGCATATTGATGTGATCTATACAACGTAGCGTCGTGCAAAAGCTTATACAAAAATCTTGAGCGACGATAACAAAGAAAAAACTTGTATGAGGACCACATTATGAATTTGATTGTATAGTGAATTTGAATAGAGCTATACAATGGTCTCTTGTCCTAAATTTCATAAAGAACCATAGCGATATTCACGCGAACGACATCATCTAATAAGTCCAACCTCTTAATGTACACTTAGAACACGTTTAAACTCAAATTGTAAGCACATTGATGGGTCATACAACATGACGTCGTGTGAAAGCTAATAAAAAAATCTTGAATGACAATAACAAAGCAAAATCTTGTTTGAGCAATATATTGTGGATGTAATATTGTATAAAGAAAGAATTCTCAATTTATGAAAGCCTGAAAAGTGAAACCTTTTCCTAAAAAATTTTATCTAAATATGGTAAAAAATTATTTTTCTTCTATAAATTATATATTAATATTATAATAATATGGTTGGTCTCCTTTTTAACTTCAAATTTGATACGTTTTTTTTGTGTCATTTTTCACTTTTAACTTTCTATTCTTTCCTTTTATTTAACTTAATAAATTAGTCTAGCCTTCTTTTTTAAGGTTTAGTTTGTTTGTTTTTCCTTTTCACCACGTTTTTTATTTCCTTTTCTAATTCAACTTTGTATGCTTATATTATTTGAATAGAAAATTTATATTATAGAGTAAATGACGATTTTGTCTATTACAGAGTATTTTAATAAACGGTAAGAAGTTCAAATCACTTTTCTAAAGGCCTTCACACTTTTAATATATTATAGATATAGATTATAGATTCTAGATATAGATTATGGATTATAGATATAGATACTAGTTACTAATAGTCCGTGCAAGGCTCGGGCCCAACAAATATTTTTTCAAAAATTTATTTTAATTAACGTGATTTATAGTATTTTTTTACACATTTTTTAAAAATATGTAACAATTTTTTTTTAGATATTTTAAATTGTTAACTATTGTAATTTATAATATTTTTTATGTAATTTTTAAATGCTTAGATGTCCATAATAATTAATTATGAGTGATATAGTAAAGTTACGATTGAAGCAGACAGACATATCTTAATGACTCACAACAACTAATTAGAAGTGATATAACAAAATTACTGTAAAAAATACTTGTGCAAAACTTCAAATGGTCATAATAATTAATTAGAAGTGACATAGTAAAATCACAATTGTAACAACGAAGCGGACATGTCTAATTAGAAGCGATAAAATAAAATTACTAGACAAAAATACTTGGTGAAGCAGCTGAAGCAGACATGTCACAAATATCTAGTTTACTTTTTATTAAATACTATTAATTTTTAATACATAAATAAATTTATAATAATTAATTTGAAATGATATAATAAAATTACGGAGAAAGCAGCTTATGAAGCAAACAGGAGAAACAAGCAGGAGAAGCAGGCATGTTGACGGAGAGGTGCCTTCTTCTCCCACCCCATTCCCTCTTATAAGATAAGACTAGTGGCCCGGGCCCAACATGCTAAACTTCAATTTTTAAAATTATTATAAAAGCAGTGAAATAAATTATTATTATTAAATAATTTTAAATAATTAAAATTTTAAATTATTTTAATTTATAATATTTTTTCTTTTATTCTATTTTAAGCGACACCAATATAATTTCGAGAGTTAAGCAAATATCACGATTGAAGTAGCGAAGCAGACATGACTTATAATAACTAATTAGAAGTGATATAGCAAAATTGCTATAAAAAATGCTTGTAAAAATAATTTAAGTGAGTCTCATATAAGATGTCAAGTTAATTTAAAACATAAAGAGTTAATTAATTATTTTATGTCTATTTTACTTTTTTTATCCAATTTATTAACTCTTTAATACTTAAATAATTTTTAATTAGAGGTGATGTAGTAAATTATGCTTGAAGCAGTTGAAGCAGACATGTTATAAATGTCTATTTTAGTATTTATTTTATTAATTATTATTAATTTTCTAATACGTAAATGACATATAATAATTAAGGGTGATATGATAAAATTAGGGAGCAAATAGTCGTCGACAAGCATGTCGATCACCGAAACGAAAAGGTTGTTAAAAAAATTAAAATTTAATTTCCTTGTTTATGTATTTTATGCTTTATTTAATTGTACCTAATAAAAATTAATATTTTAATCACCTAGATCTACATAGTAGCTATGTATTTAATTTTTTGTTTGGATCTAATTATTTAGATCTCAATAGGTGTACTACTTTCATATCTTTTTTTGACATAGATATTACTATTGTAAAGTACTTTATCCTGTCATTTTTATTTTAATTTTTTTTTATCTATTTTATCCTTGTTATTAAATATGATTTGTAATCTAATACTTGAATGACTTATAATGACTATTTAGAATTGATATAATAAAATTACTATAAAAGTTACTTCTGAATTTTTTTAAGTGAACCCCGTATAAGTCGTCAAATTAATTTTAAACATCAATGAATAACTAATTAGAGGCAACATAATAAAATTACTATAAAAGTATTTGTTGGAAAAAATTTAAGTGAACTCCATATAATTCGTCCAGTTAATTTAAAACATCAAGTGTTAACTTATAATTTTGTGTCTATTTTATCTTTTTAATGAAATATTATTAATTTTCTAATGCTTAGATGATCTATCATAATTAATTAGGTGTGATATAGTAAAATCACGATTAAAGTAGCTGAAGCAGGCATGTCATAAATGTTTATTGTATTTTTTAATTAAATATTATTAATTTTTTAATACGTAAATGACTGATAACAATTAATTAGGAATGATATACTAAAATCACGGTTGAAGCAGCTAAAACAGACATGTCATAAATACTCCCTCCATTCCATTTTACCCATCCCAAATTGGGGTGGCACAGCTATTAAGAAACAATGATTGGTAATGTAACTTTACCATTTTGCCCCTCTTAATTGTGTCTTGTTATTAGTTCCAATATTGATGGATGACTAATACCAAAACACCATTTATATTTTAATGGTGTACTCTTAATGGTACTCCTCTTTGCAACATTTTTTAAGAATGCTAATAATAAAGAGTAATCAATTACGCTAAGGGTATAATAGGAAAAAAATTTATCTTATCTTGACAAGTAAAAAAGGACAAAGAAATGGGACAACAAATTAGAAAATTTGGGACGAGTAAAATGGAATGGGGAAAGTATTTATTTTACTTTTTTCATTATATATTATTAATTTTCTAATACGTAAATGACTTATATAATTAATTAGGGATGATATAGTAAAATCACAATTGAAGCAGTTGAAGCAAATATGCCATAAATATCTATTTTACTTTTTTTAATTAAATAATATTAATTTTCTAATACGTAAATGACTTATAATAATTAATTATCTAACACTTCAATGACTTGTAATAACTATTTAAAAGTGATATAATAAAATTACTATAAAAGCTACTTGTGATTTTTTTTTAAAGTGAACCCCGTATAAGTCGTCAAGTTAATTTAAAACATCAACGACTAACTAATTAGAAGCGATATAATAAAATTACTATAAAAAGTACTTGTGGAAATTTTTTTAAGTGGACTACATATAAGTGGTCAATTTAATTTAAAACATCAAGAGTTAACTTAGAATTTTGTGTCTATTTTACTTTTTTTTTTATGAAATATTATCAATTTTTTAATGCTTAGATGATCTATAATAAATAATTAGGGGTGATATAATAAAATCACGATTGAAGCAATTGAAGCAAACATGTCATGAATGTTTATTATATTTTTTAATTAAATATTATTAATTTTTTAATACGTAAATGACTTATAATAATTAATTAGGAATGATATAGTAAAATCACGGTTGAAGTAACTGAAGCAAACATGTCATAAATATCTAAATTTGTTTTAGTTATGTATTATTAATTTTCTAATACGTAATGATATAGTAAAATTACGATTGAAGCAGCTTAAGCAGTCTTGTCATAAATGTCTATTTTAAAAAATTTAATACATAAATGATTTATAATAATTAATTAGTGATAATATAATAAAATTACGATTGAAGCAGGCATGTCGTCCACAAACTGTCTGCTTCATCAGCTTATTATCACTTAAATATTAGTAGTAGATAGTATATATATATATAGCTTTGCTGACATACAACCTTCACGCAGTATGTTAGCAATGTACCGTTTTTAATTTCCTTAAATATTCCTAATGGCAAATAAGAATGTGTTCATGTTAGGGGCTTTTTGATGTTTACAGCATCTATACTCAATTCTCTTTCTCCTTCTCCATTTCAATTTTAAATCCTTTGCCAAGATGGACCTTTTCAATTTTCATCCTTGTAACCTGAAAAACTAGGATGTGGTCTCCTTTTCTTGCTCCCCCACAGACCCATTTGAAGAAAACACACCATTATGAATAGCTAAAAACGGGCATGGGTTTCTAAAGACATGAAGAAAGTAACTCCCGCTACTAGACTAGTGGAATTGAAATTCTAAAGGTTTACGAAAGAAAAATAATTGAAATGTAATAAAAATAAAAAAGAGTTAAGAGAACTCCATCGCTCAGAGATGCTATTTACTTAAGCCGATGATTTGTCCAAAATTTAATTTTAATTTCTAGTTCTGGTTCCCTAGTCATGTTTTTATTTGATTGAAATTTTATCAGCTATTAAATCAATATTCTTGTAATTCGAGGGCATCCAGTTGAATGAAGCTCAAATTGATATAACTATAGCTGAAACAAAGAAACTGCAGAGAAGAAAAGGTGTTTGTTGGGAATGAATTGGTTGTTTTCAGCTTGAAACGGCAAGAATGTCCCTTGTTTTAATTAGTTGGCAAAAAGGGTGAAAATCTCCTCCCCCAACCCCACCAACCCTCAACCAACTTTTGCCTTGAAATCAAACCCCGAACAATAGTCATATTTCCTTTTTTATTCTAATTAAATTTTTAAATTGTCTATAATATCCTCTTATCATCAACTCTCTTTTTTACTTCTTTAAAATCATCATACTTTTATTTTTTTAAAATTCATGTAACAAATTTTTTATCAAGACATGAACATTATCTTCTAGACGAAAAGCAAGATACACTAATTAAATATATAAGCTAATAATAATATATAATAAAGTAAATTAGCATAATAAGAAAATTAATCTTATTAATAATAATTAAAAATCTAATATTTATTTTACAAATGAAAATAATAAGTAATATTATCTTTGTATATATATTTCAATATAGAAAATACAAAATAATGAATAAAAATAAGGTCAGATTTTTAAAGATTATATTTATTTAGATTTTAAATTATAATTTATGTGATACTCGATTAATGACAACCACTACTTATTTATTTATGAGAAAAGACATTTTTTCCCCCCTGAACTTGTCGTCACAATTCACTTTAGCACTTAAACTTAACTTCCATTTATTTACCCCTCTTAACAACTTTCAAATGAATTAAATTCCCCCCTATAGCTGACGTGGACAAAAAAAAATGAGTGAATTTTTATTTTTTTAAAAAGACCACTTTATTGCTATTTTTATTATTACTATTATTATTATTATTATACATATATATATATATATATATATATATATATATATATATATATATATATATATATATATATATAACATTAAAAGAAGAAAAATGTCTTCATAGAAGACATTTTCATCTTCTTCATCACTCCCCTTCCCCACCCTCACGCCCACCCCCACCCCCACCCTACCCCCAACACCCCATTTCTTCATCTTCTTCATACCCCCACCCCGTTTCTTCGTAATTCCCTTCCTATCAAGTCCTAATTAATACAAAATTTTATTTTTCGACAATCAAAAAGGGTTCAAGATTGATGAACAAGTTTGATTCTTGACCAAGAATTTCATGTCATGCGAATATCATCTATGCCATTTTTGAATTTCTGACTGTTTATGCCATTTTCGAATTTCGGACTGTTTATGCCATTTCTGTAGACATTTTTGAGTAAGAAATTGAAAATTTAGGAGTTTTGGAATTTTGGGTTTTGGTTAATGTGAAAGAATTTGGATTTGAGATTTTGTGTATTGATGTGTTTTGTGATCGTGTACTTGTATTTAGTTCATTGATGAATTTGCTCAAGCTAATTCAAATTAATTTTGCATTTGATAAAGAAAAAAATTCATTGAAAAAGTTTGTGGTAATGGTGAAAGAAATAGAAAAAATGGCGCTTTTATGTGAAGAAGAAAAAGAAGGAGGAGGAAGGGGAGGGCACGAGGGCTGCTGTCTAATGAAGAAGTAGAAGGAATTGGGGTGGGGTGGGGTGGGGGCTGTGAAAGAACGAAGGGGGTGGGGGTTGTGAAGAAGAAGAAGGAAGGGGGTGGGGTCTATTTTATTTATATAAAATATATTTTTTTATAAAAAATATACTCTTTTAAATATATATATATATATATATATATATAATATTTTATATATATATAAAAATAGTATATATAAAATATATAAAAAGTTAGTGTGTGGGATTATTAAAAAAAATAAAAAAATTCTTACGTGGCAAATGACATGGCACTGATTTGGCAATGACGTGGCGCGTGTGTAGCGCACTCTCCGTCGTGAGAGTGGTATTCAGTTTTGAGGAATGAAAATAATTCACTTTAAAGATGTTAAGGGGGTAAATAAACGAAAGTTAAGTTTAAGTGCTAAAGTGAGTTGTGGCGAATTCGGGGGGGGGGGGGGGAGAAAAGATATCTTTTCTCTTTATTTATATAGATAACATAAATATATGTTTCTTATCACATGACACTCATACTTAAAATAGATGTTTTAATTTACTTGATCTATTTATGAAATCAAGAGAATTGTATTATACTTTTTTTATCATTATTATTAGAGATAATACATCAAAAAATCCCTAAACTTGTCACTCCGACTTACTTTAACACTTAAACTTAACACGCGTTTATTTACCCCCTTAACATCTTTAGAGTGAATTAAATTCACCCCTAATGCTGACGTGATATTTTAAAAAAAAATGAGTGAATTTTTTTTTTTAAATCCTACTAATATTATATATATAATATAAAAAAAAATCCCTCCTTTACCCATCCCACCCGCCAACACCCCCACCCCACTCCTCTTTTCAACTGCCCCCATCCACCATCACTCATTTCTTGAATTTGACAACAAAAAAATGAAATTTCTTGATTTGTTGTTGAATCTACAACAAAATTTCTTTAGTTCTAAAGTAATTGTTGATTTCTTGATTTGTAATTATTGTAGATTTGATTGTTGTAGATTCAACACACGTGCATCAAAAACCCCATTGATAGTCATCTTTGATTGTGTTTTTTTTCTAGGATAATTTGGTAAAATAAAATTGGTACTGTGTTTTTCAATGGTGGCCGATAATGACGTTTTCCAGCGAAAATTCATCAAAAAATTTGATGTATGTGTAGATGTTGTTGTGTGGGGTGGATGGAAGTGGATGGGGTGTGTGCAGGTGTGGCAGTATAGGGGGTGGATGGAGGTGGACGGAGTGTGTGTGCAGGTTAGGGGTGGACGGGAGGGGGGAGGGGAAGGAGTGGTGGGTGGTTATGAAAAAGATAGAAAATAGGGGGTGGGGTATTTTTTTAATTTAAAATATTTTATATATTTATTTTAAAATATATATATATAGATAATATATATATATATTTATATATATTTTTATATATAAATATTAAATAAATACTTTATTTACGTGGCTATGACATGGCTATGATGTGGCGTTGATGTGGCAGCGAGTGTGATACATTCTCCCTCATGAGAGTGGTGTTAGATATTAAGAGAGAAAATTAATTCAGTTTAAAGATGTTAAGGAGGGGTAAATAAATAGAAACTTAGTTTAAGTGCTAAAGTAAGTTAGGGAGACAAGTTTAGGGGGGTTTTGAAGCATTATCTCTTATTATTAAATAACTACATAAAGTAGTAGTATAGACAAATTTAAAGTTTCAAAGTATCATTAATAAACTTAATTCAGTAAAATACACCTTTAAATAAAATTTTCTTAAGGGTTGTGTCATGTCAACAGAAATCAAGTAATATGAAATGAATGTAGTAAGAGAGTTGAAAGACAAAAAATATATGCACATGCATGTACATACATACAGTCTACAGACACTCAGGGGTGGCATGGTTGGGAATAATTTATTTCGAAATTAGTTATCCCAAAATAAGTTGTACCAACATGTGTATGTGATAACTTATCCCATTACCGTGGTATAAATGATCGGATAACTAATTTCGAGAGTAACTAATACCTCTAACATAATACATGATAAAATAATCTTGGACCTCTAACCAAACGCAGGATAAAATAATCCTGAATTTTATCTCCAAATTATTATACCTTATACCAGATCACACCAAATGATTCTTTAATACATATAGTATTGAAAAAACAATCTTAAAATATAACATTAAATTTTATGACAAATTCATAAAAAGTTTTTTTTTTACTTATAATGTTAATAAATTTAACTAAAATGCAATACCTTGGTTAAATATATATATATATATATATATATATATATATATATTCTATATAATATAAAGAGGTAATACATAAATATAGGATTAAGCGCAAAATAGATATTGTTTAGGATAAAGGGGGGGGGGGGGGAGGGGGGAGTATGATTCTTGTTCAAAGTTGAGGGGAGAGTTTGAATTTTAAATCAAAGTTGAGGGGTGAAAACGATTTTTGCCAAGCCTTTTTATATTATGTATAATATATATTTTTTTAAAACATCTATTTTAAGTATGAGCTTCAAGTGATAAGAAACGAGTATTATTTGTTATCTATATAAATAAATAAGTTGTGATTGTCATTAATGGAGTATTACATAAATTATAATTTAAAATCTAAATAAATATAATCTTTAAAAATCTAATCTTATTTTTATTCATTATTTTATATTTTTTGCATTGAAATATATTTATAAAGTTAATACTACTTATTATTTTCACTTGTAAAATAAATATTAGAGTTTTGATTACTATTAGTGAAATTAATTTTCTTATTATGCTAATTTACTTCATTATAGATCATCATTAGCTTATATACTTAATTAATACATTTCACTTTTTTCGTCTAGAAGATAATGTTCATGTGTTGATGAAAAATTTGTTACATGAATTTTTAAAAAATAAAAATATGATGATTTTAAAGAAGTAAAAAAAAAAGTTGATGATGAGAGTATATTACAGGTATTTTAAAGATTCATTTAGGATAAAGAGGGATATATGACTATTGTTCAAAGTTGAGGGAGGAGTTTGATTTTTAAGGCAAAGTTGGGGAGGGAAAATGATTTTCACCCATTACATAAATATAGTGTTAAAATTATAAGGACAAAATAGACATTGTACATGATAAAATAGGAGGGGGGGGGGGAGTATGATTATTGTTCAAAGTTGAGGGGAGGAGGGTTGATTTTTAAAGCAAAGTTGAGGGGGTGAAAATCATTTTCCCTGCCCAACTTTGCCTTAAAAATCAAACTCCTCCCTCAATTTTGAACAATAATCATATTCCCTCCTTTATACTAATTAAAATTTTAAAATGCCTATAAGATCCTCTCATCATTAGGGGTGTGCATCGGTCGGTTTGGTTCGGTTTTATATACTATCGGTTCGGTTTATCGATTTTTGGTTTTTCAATATGTTAAACCAATAACCAAACCAATAAAATATTTTTTATCGGTTTTCGATTTATCGATTTTAGTCCTTAACGGTTCGATTTTCGATTTAACCAATAAGAAAAAATACTCATAAAATAGAAATAGTAGTAACTAACATGAAAAAAAAAGATGAATCTTAGGTGCAATCAAAAATCCTATATGATGTGTTTTAATTTACAAGAATCTTTAAGTTTGAACTAAATGTTGTTAGGAGAAATTAAGAGTTTGTATAATTGAAATAATAGGTTTGTTAATTTATAGAAATTAAATATATATATATATATATATATATATATATATATATATATATATATATATATACATTCTTATTAGGTTATCGGTTTACCCAATAACCCAATAAGAAAAAATCGAATCGAACCAATAACCCAATAATTTTTTTTATAAAATCATTAAAAAACCGTTAACCCAATAACCCAATAACAATAAACCAATACCATTTTTATTGGTTCGGTTTATTGGTCGGTTCGGGTTTTGCACACCCCTACTCATCATCAACTTTCCCTTTTTTTACTTCTTTAAAATCATCATATTTTTATTTATTTTTAAATTCATGTAACAAAATTTTCATCAAGACATGAACATTTATCTTCTAGACAAAAAAATGAGATATACTAATTAAGTATATAAGCTAATGATGATCTATAATGAAGTAAATTAGCAAAAACAACAACAACAACAACAAACCCAATGTATTCCCACAACGTGGGGTCTGGGGAGGGTAAAATGTGCGCAGTCCATACCGCTACCTCCGAAGAAGTAGAGAGGTTATTTTCGATAGACTCCCGGCTATGAAGTAAATTAGCATGATAAAAAAATTAATTTTATTAATAATAGTCAAAACTTTAATATTTATTTTACAAGTGAAAATCATAAGTAATATTAACTTTATAAAGATATTTCAATGCATAAAATACATACTAATGAATAAAAATAAGGCTTGATATTTAAAGATTATATTTATTTAGATTTTAAATTATAATTTATGTGATAATGACGACCACAACTTATTTATTTATATAGATAACATATAATATCCGTTTCTTATCCAAGGCGCTTATACTTAAAATAAATATTTTAATTTACTTGTCCTATTTATGAAATCAAGAGAATTGTATTATATTTTTTTATCATTATTATTAAATAACTACATAATGTAGTAGTATAGACAAATTTAAAGTTTTAAAGTATCATTAATAAGGTTAATTCAGTAAAATACACCTCTAAATAAAATTTTCTTAAGGGTTGTGTCATGTCAACAAAAGTCAAGTAATATGAAATAGATGTAAGAGAGTGGTGAAACACAAAAAATATATACACGTGCATATACATACATATACACACTCTGGGGTGGCATAGTTAGGAACAATTTATCCAGAGATTAGTTATCCCAAAATAAGGTGTACTGATGTCGCCCAAAACTAACCTTCAAACTAACCTCAGTTGGGTTCTGCTGTCTTGATGACTTCATGGTATGATCTGTATCCCATCTTACGACTCGGATGCTCTAGTCGTATCTTCTCTGTACTTAGCTTCTCAGTTTGACGTTGGGTTCTGTTGTACTTACAAGTCATCCTCAGAGTCGTATGAACTGTTGATGACTCGTGAGAAAACTCGTACCTTCTGCAGATTTGGTCTTTTTCAGGTCTTTTTTTTCTAAATTCTTTCCAACACTATGCTAGACCTATTTTACCTGCAATAACCCCAAAAACACATCATATCTACTAAAATAACCTAAGTTCAAGCACAATTTCATGATTTTAAGCATCGAAAGTGTCGTACTTCTACAACACATCAACACCCTCAACTTAGAAGTTTGCGTGTCCTCAGGCAAAACAAAAATCAGAAACCAAAAACTATCACAAAACAACATGATGCTTGAACAGGAAGATCCTAAGATACCTATGACAGTGACTTTTCGAATTAGTTTCAACCTTTTTTATTCCCCATCCTAATTTCAACTTTTTAAGATCAAACTGTGTATATGATATGGTACATGGAATGAAAAAAAAAATCTGATGATGACATTACATTAGTAACAGACAACTGGGCATAGACACTAACTACATTAACCAGACAGTCTAGCAAACTAACAATATATCCCATGTTCTCTCACTATCAAAGAAATCCATTTTCACTCAATATGGCACAGTTTATTTTTCAGGGATATAGCAAACAACGGTCTCGCTCCCAAAGAAGTAACACCGGTGTATATAGAATACCACAGGCTTGCTGATATGTTCTCTTCCTAAGTTTTCGGGCAGTCGAGGCAAGATCACTATAGGACTTTTTTTGGCTTGTAACGTAGGTTAGGGCCTGGTAAGGTATCTTTTTGGAATTTATGTAGTGACTAAGCCCCCTTGAGACTACGCATCTTTCGGGGTCCAGTTATTTTTTCACTTTTTCCTTTATTTCCGCCTTATGTCTCCCTTTTTCTTTTAACATACATTTCATGGTCCAGGTACAGTTTTCTTTTCTAACTTTCTTTTCTTTTCTTGCAACTTTTTCTTTTGTTTTCTCTTATTTTTACCGTACCTGACCTTTTTCATTTTTCTTGTACACTTCTTTCTTCACACTCATTTTTTCTACGCACCCCTATAATAGCCACCCTCAACTTAGGCGATTTACCTGAGTTGAGGTGCACAATATTCAAGGAGGACCAAGGCCAATACAAGTTCATTGTAGAAACGAGCAGGTGAAATAGGTGTAAACAACAAAATTGATCGATTAAGGCTCAAATATTTGGATCAAAGGGATTCATTCATTTGGTTGGGCATTTAGGCTCAAGTGGACTTATAACAAAAATGGCATATGATCATCTCCTACTAGACTATCCTAGGCCTAGGTAAAAGTAACCGGGCAAGTTCTAAATTTTGATACACCAGGAACTCAATAATATCTCACACACACTCGCACAGGGTTATACTGCTAGGCACTACTCATCCAGCTATGAAATTTTTTTCTTTAGTTGTTCTATCCCTAATCCTAATGCCATTATTAGATTCTCAATTATCTTACACATATACTGATCACACAGTTAATCACAAAATCTTAGGAGGGGTTGCTAGTGTTCAGCACAAAGATTTTTCAAATCAGACCATTTTTCAACATAACCATTCAAAACAAGGTCTACTACCACAAGTATTAATTATCCTCCTATTTTAGTTATTTTCACCACACAATACACAACAAAAACACTAGCAACACATAAACATAGATCAAACTAAAATATGCTAGTTCATACAAATTTTTTAGATTGTGGCCACAGACTTCAAAATCATGGCAAGTATAGCTCGTGGCGACTTGGTACACCCCCACCCCAACTAAAAGCTTATGAACTATCCCCAGTGCATGTAAAAATAAAAGGCAAGGGAATGGGAACATACCTGGGCGCTCAAGGCACCAACTCAAACCGCATCAGTATGTGGGCTCTCAGCTCGAGTCCTACCAATATCATCATGAGTCCCGTCAACTACCGAGACTGAGTCAATAACAGTGGCACTGGGCAGGTCTGCAACACCGCCTCCCTCGGCATCATCAATCACCGAAGGTCTAGAACCACCGACTCTAGCAAGCATCTCCTGGACCCTCACATGTCGGTCCAACTCATCTTGTAGGCTATCTTCCTTAGCCTTCTTCGTGGCATCTTTCTCAACCCGTTTCCTCTTTTTTCTCTCTCTTCTTTTCTCTTGGGTCTCCTTCCGAGTCTCCTCTATCGGGTCTGAAATAACCCATATATTATCAACATGAATGTCAGGCATGACTGTCGTGACCACGAGCTTCAGGATAATCGGTCTGTCATACAACTCCATAACCATCCTTTTAATCTCCACCACCTTGGATCTTACCTCCGTAATATTTGAAGTCTAGACTCTACCTAAATATTGGGTTATCCTCATCTTAAATGAATCTATCTGCAGTTGCACCCGTCTGTCCTGGTTTTCCAACTGCGTATCAACCCAAGGCTTTACGCCCCCTTCCATATTCCAGACCTTAGCCTCCAATGTGGCCAATCTCGTCATAGACTCAGTCCATGCTGCCTATAGAATCATAATAAAGATAGAAGGCATACTTTTCGGGCATGGTGGTACAGACTGCACCGAAGGTGGGGCACTAGATGTACCCTCTATAGCTGAAGTCTGTATGGTCTCAGTCTGTCCACCTGTATTGGCAGCTTTATCCGTCTTAGCAGCCTCAATCTGACTATTCTGTCTAAATATATCCGCAAGCATATCTTCTCCTTATCTTGCCTGCCTGGCCATTGGGTTATTGGGTTAGCTGCGTCTCTGATCAAGCCCAAGTCTGAGGTGTTCGTAGCCTCTATCATCTCATCAATACCCAGGAGTTTCTGGACCTCTTCTGCTATGCATATCTACATAATCATTCATGGGTACGCCAACAGAGACTTCTCACCACCTACAGCTCGGTCTCTCATCTCCCGAGCTAGGAACTCTCCGACATCAAACTCATAAATCGGCTATGAATCTGGCTATCATAGTTGCTCATACTGGACTCAGCATATTGTCCCCAGCGGTGGGAAAAAGCTTGTGTCGTGCCAGCGTTCACATGTTTCTCTATCTTCTGAGAAGTTACACCTGGGCCACCAACTACCCAGACTACGTCTTGCCCATTTGAAGTTATCCGATCAATAATTCACCTATAATGACCTATTTTGTCATCAGATCCTAACTTTTTCCTCGTGATTTTCTGTATCGTGTCCATGCGGTACTCCATATCACCTGTGTTAACTATAGGTTGATAGTTCGGTCTATCCAGAAACCTAGAAATAGTATGTGGAGAGATGTTGACCCACACCCTTTTAATTATCAATGAGGTAATAGGGTCACCACTTTTCCATAACTGACCCTGTGGATACTGTCTCTGCAGCTCTCCCTTGTATGCTGCATAGAATTCCCGTACTAGTGCAGGACTGTATCTATCGGGCACTCTAGTCATCCACTCAAATTCGTACTATCAAAACTGCTCCTCGAACCTTGGCAACTCTTCCATCTCAATAGTAATCAAGCTTCTCTCTAGGTACAGGTTTCTTTTGTTTTTTCTAGTCCTGAGTCTGCTCAGACCGTCATTATATGTTGCCTGCATTCCGAAGTACCCCCACCGTTCAACAATGGGAATCAAAGCAAGTGCAATAATAAGTGGAGGATGCTACACATCAATCGGTGGCATATCAACTTTTTTTGTTCCATTAGTATTTTCAGAACTTGCTTCTTCAGAGCTGGATTCAGCATCATCTTCTACCTCTAAAGGTGGAGGTGTGTGAGAGGGGGAGGTAGTCGGGTTCTTTCTCCTTGGTCCTCTTTGAGGTGTTTTCTCAGGAGATGATACCGTATTTATCTTTGCAGACTTTTGGATCTACCTTGCCCTTCGTTGGGTATTCGTATAAGTCATCGCTATTTTTAGATGACTCAGTAGCCTCAGAACTTGAAGATTGTGCCTTCTTATTTCCCTTTTTAGGCACTTGTTTGGAAGAAAATGCATCTTTTAGAGGCATTGTACCTGAGTATAAGCCTACATTAGTAATTAAATAAGGAAAAGAAAGCAAAAATAAGAAAATAACTGTCAGTGTGCATGTTCTGTATAAGGTACGAGTGGTGGGTACTAGTCGTATCGACTAGGTATGACTCGTATGACCGAGTCATATGCTGAACAGTGCGTGTATGATTGTTTACTGGGATGCTTATGAGTCCTCTTAACCAGTCATACCGGTAAGGTACGACTCGTAACCAACAGTTGTAAACACTACAGAAATATTCCTTTAATATATAATATCTACCCAAGTACTTACGATTTCTGTGTATAAGAAGTATGGCTTGGATACGACTCGTTTAAGCATGTCGTACCCAAACCAGAACCTTTACTTAGTTAAAACTTCATGTTGTCAGTGGGTGCGAGTCTCGTTATGACCTCATTACTTGTGGGTACGAGCGTAAGGAGTCTCGTATCCACTGCAACATAGGAGTTCAACTTTAAAGTTGAATCCAATTCAAATTTCCCAAACCACCCTCAACTTTATGCAACAACATCACCCACTTTTAGTCCAAACAACACACATTATCAACACCTAAAATCAATTTCACCCCTATTTTCCAATTTCAACTTAAATACTATGAACTAGGGTACCAAATTTTAACCCACAAGTAAATTTAACTTAAATCAAGTTGAAAATAACTTATATTTGTGATTCCAACTTGAAATATAAAGAGTTTGAATTTGAAACTTACTTGCTTGGTTGCGTTCTTAGCTTTTCCCGATTTCAACTTTTCTTTCCCCAAATTCGTGCCTAACTCGTGTAATGTGAGGAATTTGAGAAAGTTGGTAAGTGATTCAAGTTGATTTAGTGCCTTAGGAGCTTAAGATTCGATCAAAAATAGAGGTACTGTGGTTTGGAACTAGTTTCGGATCTCGGGTACCCATATCAGGTGCCCTATTTCTTTTTAAATCAATTTAGCTGGGCCAGGTTAACCTGCAACCCTAACCTAATAAGCTTGGGTACGATTCACGTGTATAACTCATACCCAAGCTTACGGGTCTTTTTCTTAGCTCGTAAAGACCTGGAACCCTACCTGAGTTCTGGAATCGATACAGTTCAATGTGATAAGTCGTACCTTGGGGTACGACTCACTCCAGAAACTTTTACCTGAAACTGCATAATCTCCCAAGTCCTTACGACTTTTACTCATGAGTCGTACCTGTAAGATATGACTCGTGAAAAGTCTGTATGATTTATTTACTTAAACTTTTAGTCTCTTTTCTGCAATGTTTAGCCCCAACAATCATATTACCCTATAAATCAATAAGTACAAAACATGGGTTGTCTTCCACACAGTGCTTGATTTAACGTCGTGGCACGACGTTGCTAAGTTGGATACTCAGATTTCACCAACTAGCCTCATGGGTTGTCTCCCATGCAACGCTTGATTAACGTCGCGGCATGATGTAATTACCTTGGTTACTCAGACTTCACCAAGGTCCATCTTAAAAATCACATTTATTTCCTTAGTGTTACCCATATAGTGCTTTACTCTTTGCCCATTTACTTTGAATGGGGTTTCACTATCCCTCTTCAATTCCAAAGCACCATACGGGAATATCTTACCAAAGTAAATGGACCATACCATCCAGACTTCAACTTACCTGGAAACAAATGAAGCCTTAAGTTGTAGAGCAATACCTGGTTACCTTTTTCGAAGATTCTTTTCTTAATTTTGTGATCATGATGCAACTTCATTTTTTTCTTGTAAAGTGCAGAACTTTCATAAGCCCGGAGTCGAAATTCATTCAACTCATTCATCTTGGTCAACCTTAACTTGGCTGCATCTTGCCGCTCATGTTCATATAAGAAACCATGATTATCAATGAAGAAAATATGTAATTAATTGCACAAGAATAAGATGAATAAAATCCTAAGTCTTCAATTGAATAAAAAAACAAAATCTCAAGAATAATTGTAAAGTGTGTAAAAGTACGTCAAAGTAAGTTAAAGTTTGTAACCTAATAAAAGATAAACCCTAAGGTATTTATAGCATCTCGAAAATACTTAGAAATCCTAATAAAAAAGAAAAAGGTAAAGTTATGTCGGCACAAGGTACGACTCACTCTTCAACTCGTACCGTCATCATACGAGTCATATTGTGCCTCTCGTATCCACCCTAGTGTCTGATCTTCAAGGATTCAACTTTCTGTTTATATTATGACTCCTGCTCACGAGTCGTACCTTGATCATACGACTCGTGGACTTCACTCGTATCCACATGGGACTTCTTCTTTTCTTCTTTTGAACACTAGTCTGCTTACGATTGGATCATACGAGTCGTACTCAGACTTCCGACTCGTATTCTTTTGACACTTCAACTCTGAATTTCTTCCTTGGGTTCTATTGTCTTAATGAATTCATGGTACGATCCGTATCCCATCTTACTACTCAGATGCTCCAGTCGTATCTTCTCCATACTTAGTTTCTCAGTTTAGCTTTGGGTTCTGTTGTGCTTATGAGTCATCCTCCGAATCGTATGAAGTGTTGGCGACTCGTGAGAAGACTCGTACCTTTTGTAGATTTGGTCTTTTCCTGGCCTTTTTCTTCCAAACTCTTTCCAATACTATGATAGACCTGTTTTACCTGCAATAACCACAAAAGCACATCATATCTACTAAAATGAGTTAAGTTCAAGCACAATTTTATGTTTTTAAGCATCGATAGTGTCGTGCTTCGACGACACATTATGTACCTGCATGTATATGTGATAACTTATTCCATTATCGTGGTATAAATGATCAGATAAATGATTTCGACACTAACTAATACCTCTAACCAAATGTATGATAAAATAATCTTGAATCTTTAACCAAACGCAGGATAAAATAATCTTGAATTTTATCTCTAAATTCTTATACCTTATACCAGCTCACACCAAACGACTCTTTAATAAATATAGAGAAAAGACATCCCCCCCCCCCCGAACTTGTCCTCCTAACTCACTTTAGCACTTAAACTTAACTTTTGTTTATTTACCCCCCTTAATAACTTTAAAGTGAATTTTTTTCCACCCTAAAAAAATTATACCACTCTCACTACGGAGAGTGAAGTAAACACACCCCACATCATTGCCAAATCAGTGCCACATCAGTGCCATGTCATTTCCACGTAAGAAATTATATTTTTTTTTAAAAAGTAATCTCACACACATATTATTTTTATATATTTATTAAAAAAACAAAAAATATATATTTACTATTTATATATATATATATATAAAGTATATATATATTTTAATATATATATATATATATATAATAAAAAGAAAAAGAAAACCCTTTTCTTCTTCACAGCCCCCACCCCACCTTCTTCAAATCAGATTCCCCCCTTCCCATGTTCTTCCATCCCCTTCCCCCCTCCCCCGCTCTTTCATCCGCTCCCCCTCCTCATCCTCCTTATTCTTCTTCTTCACATAAAAGCACCCCTTTTTCTCTTTCTCTCACCATTGTTGCAAGCTTTTCAATGAATTTTTTTTCTTCATCAAATGAAAAATTAACTTAAGCAAATTCAACAATGGACTAAATACAAGTACATGATCACAAAAACACATCAATACACAAAATCTCAAATCCAAATTCTTTCACATTAATCAAAACCTAAAACTCCCAAATTTTCAATCTTTTATTCAAAAATGTCTATAGAAATGGTATAAACAATCCCAAATTCAGAAATGACATAGATGGTATTCGCATGACATGAAATTCTTGGCCAAGAACCAAAATTGTTCATCAATCTTGAAGCCTTCTTGATTGTCGAAAAATAAAATTTTGGATCAATTAGGACTTGATAGGAAAGGGATTACAAAGAAACGGGGTGGGGATATGAAGAAGATGAAGAAATGTAGTGTTGGGGGGTGGGGTGGGGAAGGGGAGTGAGAAGAAGATGAAAATGTCTTCTGTTGAAGAAGACATGCCCTTTTTAATTTTTTTTAATTTATATATATATATATATATATATATATATATATGTATGTATATATAATAATAATAATAATAATAATAATAATAATAACAATAAAGTGGGTCATTTTAAAAAAAGAAAAAAAATTCACTCGCTTTTTTTTTTTGGTCACGTCAGCCATAGGGGGTGAATTTAATTCACTTGAAAGTTGTTAAGGGGGTAAATAAACGGAAGTTAAGTTTAAGTGCTAAAGTGAGTTTGGAGGACAAGTTCAGGGGGGAAAAGATGTATTTTCTCATAAATATAATATTGAAGTAACGGTCTTAAGATATAACATTAAATTTTGTGACAATTCATAAAAAGTTTTTTTTACTTATAATGTTAATAAATTTAAATAAAATGCAATACCTTGATTAAAAAATATATACTATATATAATATAAAAAGATATTACATAAATATAGGATTAAAATTATAAGGGCAAAATAGATATTGTATAGGATAAGAAGGGGGGGGGGGGAGTTGATGGGAAATTTGATTTTTTTTAAAAAGTTGATGGGGAATATGCTTTTAACATACTATACTATATAAAGGTAGTATGTTAGCAAAATTCACACACACATTTATGGAGAGAGAAAGAGAAAGAGAATATTATTCTTACTTAAAAATATGGGGGCTTCATAATTATGAAACTTTAGCCAATTGTCTAATGGGAAAGGACAAAAACGACGCTTTAAATTAAACTATTTTTATGAAATTGACCATGAAATTTAAATTTCACTTTCTAGCCATTTCATTTTACTGACTTGTTCTACACTATTTCTACACACCTTTTATACAGTTTCTATACATATCTTATATATATAAATATTTTATACGAAAATTATACAGTTTTGATACATAATTTATATAATAACTGTACATTTTTTTTACTCGTTTTTATACAACAATTATATAATTTTCATACACTTTCTATATATTTTTTATATATATATTTTATACATATACATATTTGATAGAACTATACAATTTCTATACATATATCTTATATAGATACATATTCTATTTAACAATTATATCGTTTTTATATAATTTAATTATTATTTCTAAATAATAAAAAAAGTAGAATATTTGATTAGCTAAAAAATTATAACAAAAAAAAGATTGAAATATTTTTAAAAGGGCCGAATTGTCCAAGTTGAATACTGTATCACTATTGTATATAAACTTTATTAGTATTGTATATGGACTACATAGACCAAAATGATCCAAATTAGAAAATGACTATAAAGCGGAAATAATATCTCCGACTGATCACTTTTTGAAAAGTTTTCAAACTTGGGCTATTTGTTTTAAAAAGTGTTATAGAGTGTACTTTTCCCATTGTTTAAATGGCCTAATGGACGAGACCCACTTCTGTATTAGACTCAATTATCCATCCTCAAATTTATCTGTTTAATAGAAAGAGAAAAGGAATTCTCAGATTAAATTTTAACAGAAAGAGTAAATTGAATCACCTCCCAAAAATGATATATGTCACGCATGCAATGATTATAAATAGGAAAATAAAAACATCGTGATGCCTTTCCCTTTTCCATTAGGTAAGCATGCCAATTATAATTGGAGTGATTTCCAACAACCTCAATTTAGTTTCCACCCCTATTTATTCATATACATATACTTTAGAAGCTCCAAATCATTTTTCTTGTCCATTTTTACTTTGGAAACCGATGGAGGTGGGATTTTCCACTCCAATATATCTTCACTTTTAAGCAACTTTATTTATGATGTAACATGAGATGTAATGATATTTATGGGACCTTTCTTTGATATCCTTTTTTGTTCTCATATTCAAAATTTCTTACCGCACTCCCAATATTTAAAAGGTTTCAAAATGGGTGATTATGAATTTACTTGAAGTCACATGCATGTATCAATTACTGTCTTTATTTCCTATCTAGTCATCAAAAAGCTAATCGTATGTTAGAGTAAATAATTGTTAAACAAAGAACTCAATGGCCTAATTCTATTGATAAATCATTCATGAACCAATTTGGTAAGACTAATCTAATCTTATTCAATTTGTAATTACCTTTATCTTCGACGAGGTAATATTAGGTTAGGGGAAATATTTATTAAGGTCTTTTCATATGCCAATTTCACTCAGCTTCAAAGCCAAATGATTTTGTCTTCCACTAATGGCAAAAGAAAGTCATTTTATGTGATAAATAGAAAGGGCCTACTCTCTACTTTGTGTGTGTGAGAAATGAAAATTAGCTCTAGCGTGGCCCCAAGGTTGGAGAAAAGTTACGACTGTGAAGTCAAAGCACTGAGAGTGACAGAGTCAGGATATTTACTAAGGGGGGTTCATAAGTATATATACGAACTAATCGAAGGGGATTCAACATCTAATATATATACATAAAAAATAATTTTAACCATACATATATAGCATAATTTTTCGCCAAGGGGGTTCGGATGAACCCCCTAGGCAAAGGGTAGCTCCGCTCCGGCTGGGAGTACCTTTTAGTCATTGCTTGGTATGGTGTCTGTTGGAGAGCACACTATTGATGCACCCTTTTTGTGCAGTGAAATGGCTACCCTTGTGGTCCTTTCTATACATGCTACCCCTTACTAAACGACTATTCTATGAGGCGATTATATAAATCTTCATTGATCAAGTCTTTATTTTAATTTATTTTAGGGTTATATATGGTACCGGTTTCAAACAACCTGCTAAATTCCACTATGCAGCAGCCATCGCCTTATTTCTACCGGCATAAATTTTTTAATAGGAGTAAAAGTTTTTTGAAAAGTATTAAGACCTAAAATAAAGCGTATATATAGAGGCTGTCAAAGAAGACGGTAACCCTTCCTAACTCAATTTGCTATGAGGAAGCAGAGGCGGAGTCACATTTGTTGAAGAGGTTAACGAATTTTCTTCGTCAAAAAATTATATTGTGTACATAATTAGTAAATTGTTTTTATCTGAGGATATATATAAACCATTGAATTTCCTAAACACAAGAGACTAGATTTTTCAATCTTCTTGATTAAATTCCCGCCTTTTTTGTTACAAGCTAAGTGAGCACAAACAAATATCACCTAGATAATAGGATTTGAATTCTTACCGCAATCCACACCTTTTTCTTTATCCAAAATGTTGTTTGGATTGTTCACATTTAATTCTTAGATTTACAGATTAGTAGTACTATACTATACTCATAAAAAAATTGCAAACATATCAATTTTAAGTTTAAGACGAATAGATATAGACTGTCATGGCTAACAATAAATTGGACCACAATGTTACATCTATAATCTATATATAGCTAGACATCCTAACAATGTATGCTTTGCTCGTTATTCCCTATATTTGAGTATGATTTTGTGAAGAGGAGAAAGTGCAATATTTGTCGTTTCTATGTTATTATTAAAACTAGTTAGTTGGAACTAAAGGAACTTTTACTCTTTTCCTTTTCATCCTATAATGGGTTTACACAAAAAAATTTTTATGTAAAAGGTTAAAGGTTAATTGTACCTTTTACATTTTACATCCCCTCCTGTACAGGTAATGTTAATCTCTTTTGTAAAAAAAAAAAAAAAAAATTTGGGGGAGGGAGAGGGGATTACAATGTGGGGAATCAAACCCTCACCAACAAGGTGGGAGTTCAGGTAACTAACCAACTAAGCTACTAAGATTCTCCGATAATGTTAATCTCAGTTACAGGCATTTTAATAGTTGTAGTTGTATTGCTAAATTACCTTTTGGAGGTCTGATTATCCCCGATAATTAAGTTGACAATACGACCAATTTTAAAGGGTAGTGGGCCATTTAAACAAATTATGTACAATATATAAACTATTTTCTTGTGAAGAGAAGGGGGTTAATTTTCTATCCAAATGTACTTGCATGCACTTAGTGAAGGGGTTAATTTTCTATCCAAATGGACTTGCTTGCACTTAGTGAAGACAGTTACGCGAAACATCTGAAGAAAATTCTCGATTTTAATATGCGTGAAAGGCATTCTTATTGAAGGAGCCATTAATCACAATATTTAGTTGATTGAGGGTCATTTTCATCTAGAGTTGTAAATACATGACATGGTATTGATCAGTACTCAAAACTCAAAAGTATTTTTCCAACAAAAAAATTCTTTGGTTGGTCCTAACTCCTGAGGAAAATAGTTGTACATCAATTTTTGAGGAACCAAATGACGACTCATCATGTAGTTGAACCAAAGACTTTAATTTGCATGTTTTTTTAGTTTTCTTTCCTCTTCCCTAATTTGAGAGGGGAATGTTTGGTGAATATACCTGCATCCTGTAATTACAACAAATTGTTATCAATCAAAACAAGTTATGAAATTTATGATGTGAGCCTAGGCGAATCTAGAATTTCTAGAACATGGGTGCACCATTGAAAAAAAATAGAAAAAATGTATTAATTAGGAATTATCCTAAGTCGGTAAGTCTTCTAGGTAAATGACTCAACGTGCATCCAAGTGCACCATTTAGACTTCTTGTAGCATGAGTGCCAACATATAATATTAAGGTAATGCTAGGAAAATTAGTTTTACGGTGAGACCGCGAATTCCCATAATTTAGCATATAAATTTGCCACTGGATATGAGAATACATACTAAATTAATCATGATTAATTATTAGTAATAGAAGTCTAAGGTAGCAGAAGTATGTAATGGACGTAACTATCAACTATATATATATATGAAAGGCTGACGTAACCCAATTTACACTACAGGGGCATTTTCAAGTAAAACTCTTGCTTACACTATAATGGAAATAGGTCTATTTTTTCCCCTCCTCAGTCCTTCCCACCCTCTAAATTTTGAAAAAGAAAGAGAAGTATTTCCCAAGAAGGGAAAAAGCAAAAAAAAAGACATAGCAGCAGCAAATAAAGAATGTTCACTGAATGAAATGTGGTTCACCACTCTGTAATCTGTACCCCTACCCCCATCAGTAGTACATCACCATCAGTAGGGGTGGAGATATTTTGGTTTAAACCGAAAAATCAAATCGAAATTTAATTTTGATTTTGATTTTTCGGTTTTTGGGATCGGATTCAATTTGTACTTTTAAAATTTCAATTTTTCGGTTCGGTTTTCGATTTAAAAAAAAAATGGTTAAACCGAAAAACCAAAATTTTATAAATAAATAAATAATATATACATTTTATTACATATATATAATATAATAAATAATATATATAATATTTAGTAATTCACATTCACAATTAACATTTAACAGCAAATTCGCATACGTTGCAGGCTGTTTATGGATTGTGTTAGTGACTCAAATATTTTATAGACTATTTTGGTAACTTTGGTCTGTTTATGGACTATTTATGCAAGATTATATTATATGTAATGATTAAAGACGCTATGTATTATGTTAAGCTTATGATTATTTCATTTCGTTTCATCCATGTTGAGTTATTTATAGTTATTTATATTTGAAAATGAAAAACAGTTTTGAAAAAAATAATTTTTCTAAAAAAATCCATCAATTTTAAATGTTCAGTTATGAAAAAGAGAGGCTAACTACTTTAATATTTCAAACCGAAATAAAAATCCGAAATAACCGAACCGAATTTGTAAAAAACAAACCAAACCGAAATAAATTCGGTTATTTCGGTTTGGTTACGGATGTCAATTTTGTCAATCCGAAAATCGATAAAGCGAACCAATATTAAACAATCATCCCGAACCGACCGAACGCCCACCCCTAACCATTAGCATGAAATTTTTTACAATGAGCGAGACTCACTTATTACATGGAGAAAAGACATGATTTCCCCCTGAACTTGTCGCCTCAACTCATTTTAACACTTAAACTAAGCTTTTGTTTATTTACCCCCTTCACATCTTTAAAGTGTATTTGTTTCATTCCTAATGCTGACGTGGTATTTTTTTAAAAAAAAAGCGCGTTTATTATTTAAAAAATTATATGGTCCCACTTATTTTATATATATATATATAAAAAAAAAAAATCAAACCTTTTCTTCTTTAATGCCCCCACCCTCCCTCATCTCTCATCCCTACCCCGCACCCCATACTTACCCCCACACCCCACACTCTTTTCTTCTTCGGTACATCATCAAACAACAATACCCATTACATAGACCTTTAACTCCAAAAATCTCATAAAGATTGAATTTTGCTGTTGTAGTAACTGAGGTTGATGATGGTTTAAGTATTGATTTGCTATACACTACTAATGTTCATAGATTGATCAAGAAAAGTTGATTTTTTAAGAGGTGGGGTTTGAATTTGAAGGCTTGAGAGTCGAAAGGAAGAAAAAGAAGAAGAAGCCATATTTTTTTGATATTTTTCAAGAATTTGAATTTGTGATGAAAAGTGTTTTGTAGAAATGGGAAAGTGTAATTTATCCTTTTGAATTCTGACCAATAATCTATTTGTGTTGTGATTGAATCGAGTCGTTGCCGATGATGTTGCGGTGGTGATTGAATTGGGATCGAGCCGCCATTATTTTTTTTCTCAAGAATTTATTAACTTCAGGAGATTTTAGGTGGGGGAGGGGGGCACAGGGGGTGGGGGGGCTGCGTTAGTTGCAGGGAAGGGAGTGAGGATGGTGGGTGGAGGGTGTGAAGAAGAAAGAAAATAGAGGTGGGGGGTGTCTTTTTTATTTATTATATATATATATATATATTATAAATATATACATATATATATTATAAATATATATTATAAATATATATATATATATATATATATATTATAAATATATATATATATTTATTTATATAAATAAAATAGTATATCTATTTTTTATTTTTAAAATATATAAAAATAATATGTGGGGGATTAATTTTTTTTAGAAAAATAGTAATTTCTTACGTGACAATGACGTAGCTCCGACATGGCGTTGACATGGCGGTGATGTGTAGGTGAGTATAACACACTCTCCGTTGTGAGAGTGATATTTAATTTTGAGGGGTGAAATTAATACATTTTAAAGATGTTGAGGGGGTAAATAAATAAAACTTAAGTTTAAGTGCTAAAGCGAGTTTGGAGTACAAGTTCAAGAGGGAGAAAATGTTTTTTCTCTATTACATTGGAAGAGATAAGTTGTATGATATTCCATTATATTTTAGACACATAGATTGTGGGACCTATTTTGTCCATTTAAAATTATCAAAAAGAGAGAGAACCTATAATTTTGTGCAAGAAATTGAAAGTGGATTGTGGGCTCCACACAAAATTGAATTAGATATGAGGGATTATTTAATACTTTTTCTAGTTTAAAATAAATAAATTTTTGAGTTATTTTTTAATATCTAAAATAAGTGAATTGTTTATTTTTTCAGAGACGTTAGAAATTTCTTTCAATTTTTTTGTTCTTTACACTTTTTCGGTTATGAATTTCAAGAAACTTAATTGACTTTATTTTAATGTAACTGAAATTTAAAAGGTTAATTGATAAACATGAAAAGTAAAGTACAATGTCTTAATTTCTTTTCTTTAAAGTGTGTATTGAGTAAAAAAAAATTATTTAACGTGAGACCCAACCTATAATCTCAAATCTCAATCCTCCAACCCATTTTTTTCTTTATTTTTCATCTGATATCCGATACTCGCATTGAAATCCGACTAATCCTCCAATCCATTTTCTTCTCAATATAAACCCTTCTTTTTCTCTCGTGGCTATTCTCTTCCACTTTTTTTTTTCTCATTTCTTTTCATCAACTTTAGATCAATTCATGTGCAGACCATAATTTTCTAATCCATCGTGAGTTGAATAAAAATTAAATTAATTAAATATATTATTATATTTTTTAGTTTTATGTGATTTAAGTTTAATTTTTTAAATATAATAATAATTGAATTGACTGATCTTATAAGTAATTATATGAAATAGAAATGTATCAATTATTATAAACAATTTAAATAATTTGTATAATTTTTAATCAAAAAATTATTACTGTTAATTTTATTTTAACAGACTTATAGGTTTAGGCTTAAACACTTTTTTAAAAGAAATATATGATTCAAAGTCAATTTATGTAAAAATAAATTATGAGATTTTTATCAAGCTATTTTTATATTTCTAATAAACTATATTCACCTAATTAAATAATATATCCTAAGATATTATCCATAATTACAAGAATTTGTAGTCATCATAATAAAAAAGGATAGTTCGTGATTACAAGTTAGCAACTATTAATGAAATTTATTTCTAATGGAAGGGAAAAAGAGATAAATTTTATTACGAATTTTTTTTAAAAAACAAAAAGAAAACAACAATCAAATTGATAAATGTGTACTACATTTATTTTTATTTTATTTAAATAATTAAAAATTGACTAAATTGACTTAATTTTTATTTAAACAAAAAAAAAAGGATCCAAACCAAAGTATGGGTAATTCTACTTAAAACTTGTGTATCGATCACAAAAAAAATCAATCAAAATTCACTACACGAAAAAAAAAATCCTCCCACTAATTAGGTCAACTAACCAAAATTTTTAGAAATTATTCAGCAAAATTAAACTTTTGAATTCAAAAATATTCTAAATTATCATAAAAATGATATACGAATACTTCCTACAAAACCTCTTTAAAAAGCATACAGTAAAATAGAGAAACAAAATATTTAAAAGAGAATTGGGAAAAACAAAAAAAGAAGATTTAAGGAAAGCATACAGTAAAATGAGAAACAAAATATTTGAAGGAGAATTGGGAAAAACAAAAAAAAAGAATATTTAAGGAATACAAAAAAAGATAAAAAGATAAAGGTAAAAATAAATGATAAAAGAAATGACAGGGATTCCTTATTTTACTTTCTTTTTCTTTTTTTTTGGTTTTCCAAGATATTTTCATAGCCGACAGTCGTAAGACTAATCCTCAGTTTCTACGGTCAGCGCACTAAGCGGTGAAAAACTGGCCACAATTTTTTTTTTCATTCACTAGAGGTGGGGATCGAACCCCAACCTCTTACTTAAGGAGTGAGATGTTGAACCACCACACTAACTCTTGTGATTCTTATTTTACCTGCCAATGAGACCACTAAAGTACATTTCTCAATAAAATAATACCTCATACAAGTATGAGTCGGCATATCTCACACATAATAAAATTTTTCCCATCATCAATTCAGCATGCATTTCTTAATACAGAAACTCAAAATTCCTTTGCTGGTGCATAGCGTGGCCTAGGCCACTGTGCAACACCACGCCACACGCCTATTGGGGCCCTCCTACAACAATGGAACTGCCACCATCAAATAGCATCTCTTTTCGGCCATATATATAAGAATATAACTCTCTATTTTAGTTTTAATTTATTTATCTGATTTTAACTTGATGAGATATTCAAGGAAGTAAACAAGAGTTATAAATCTTATAATCTTAAATTAGAAATACATGAAATATGTTAAAATATTATTTAATCTTGTAGTCTTAAATATGCCACTAAAAAGTTAAAATTAAAAGTGTCCAAAAAAAACAAAAAACAAAGGAATATTAATTTTGAAACGGACTAAAAAGGAGAAAGAGAAACAAACTAAAAATGGATCGAGTAGTTCATTTCATCTGTTTAGTCCACATGACGGTTTTTGATTGAATATGGAGTTTAAGAATTAAAAAAAAAATAATCTTCTGATCTAAAATAAATTATGAATATTTGTGAATTATAGCTTTTTTAGAGCAATGAAAATTTTAAAATTGAATTGTTACTGATTGTGAAAAAATATCATTTTGTTTGGCCCGACTATAAAAGAAAGCGTCATGTAAATTGAGATTTGTTATAAGTGTATTTACATTATAGTGAATGTCTATCAAGATCTACTTTGATATCTATTAGAATTTGAAGCATCCGTCTTTTACTCAGACTAGGAGTAAATTTCCCCCATAAATAGAGGGGTTTTGTTCATTGTATTTACAATCTGATGATCTCTCATCCCTCAAGAGAAGAAATAACAATTACTCTCTCTATTCTCTCTACTCTTTTTCTTTATTCTTTCTCGTTTTATAACACGTTATCAGCACGAGACTCTGCCAAATAAGGTGAGATTATAAATCTAAAGGTCAAGGTTAGTAATTCCTTATGTTATTTGTATTTTTCTATTAATGATATAATTATTGTTGGATTTGAGAAAAAATAATTGGTTTGGAACCATTTATGTTTTAAATTCATTCCTTAAGAACAATATTATCAAAAGGAATGATAATATTTGGGTTCAAGTCCCATCGATTTATGCTTAAGACGCCTTTATATGGATAAAATATTAAGTTTGAATCTCAATACACCATATTGATGATATTGTGATGGCTAAGGCAAAATAATGGGTATTGGGTGAAAAGTCATGAAATTCGACCCATTGAATATGCTCCATTCCATGAAGTGAATGTGGTAGCACTATATGATAAGTCTGAAATATGACAACTTACTTCATTCTTGAGGTGTATGTGGTAGCAGTGCATAATATGTCTGAAAGAAGACAAGTGATTGAATGCACGAATATAATAATGATCATCAAAAGTGATGATATTTTCACACGCTTATATGATTATAAGATATGCTAGAGAAAAATTTTCTACATCATATGTATGCCTCGATTTGCTTCTGAAGTAGCAAAATCTTGAAAGAGGTTATAAGCTATCATAATTTGATAGACTTAAGGCACGATTATATTCCATTCCCGAGGAATGAGAAACTCATTAATGCAAACGTGCACTTGATTGTGATTGTATCACAACTCACCTCCGAAAGAGGTTGAATAATTTTGAAATCTACTTCTGAAGTAGTAAATCTGAAATTTATTCATGTAATAGTAAATCTGAAATTTACTAAAGAAAAAGTACATGTCATGGTGAACTTGGAGTTTACTAGAATAAAAGTTCATAAATTGATAGGAACGATTGTGACATCTCGAAGATGTGCATGTATTGAAGAACTAGAAGATTCTTTAAGAATTGTTTATGTCGTTTGTTCTCATAACAAGTTGGTTGGACCAACTAATATTGGGATTGGATCTCTTCAAATCTGAAAATTATAAAAGGTGAATAAGGGCCCGTTCACCTATCATGTGATATATTGAAAAGATGCATCAATAAGATGATCATATGTACATTCATGGTCAACCTACGTTTGACATTCATAAAGTTACTTGTTCAATATAAATTGAGCATAATTTTCAGATTGTGTAATCAAGATAATTCATCTTGATGGTGGTGGTTTAACATTGAATGTTTTCGATAAATATCTAAACCATTATTAATGAGAACAAAACTTAATGTATTGGTCTGAAATATGATATATTGCAATAGCATTTGTATGCATTAGATCAATAAATTATGATTATTTCTTCCCTCTCAATTGGTTCAAGGTCGGAACCAATTATTCCATCTAATAATTTTGATGTGCGGTATACGATTAATGAATATACCATAATGCACAACGATGGATTCCTCAAAGAAGTAGAGGAGGTATGTTAGTTTTCCTAACATAAGGGGGAGATTATAAGCGCTATGAAATATGTTAGGAATTATCACCAGATCCTCATCCAAAAGATAATTCAAGTCAAATGCCGAAAATATCTCATATTAAGCGCAAGTGCTCTTATTTTGTGTTCCTAAAGGACAGAGTCTATGCATGCGTGAAGCGTGGTAGACTAATCGGTTTCAAATGAAATAGTCCTTGAAAAATAAGGAGCAAATAATCATAATAAGAAGGCAATGAACTCTTGAAGAGCCTACGACATAACACTTCATGAAACTTTATGTAAGGTTCATGTGCCTGAAAATAATGAAGTGATGAGATCTCAAAATGTTATGTCGCATTATGATATATCATCAATATCTTTGACACAATATTGACGCAATATTGTGAAAGGTTACGAGGATCTGAATTCTACGTTTATTTAAGCATGCTGACGTAGAAACATTTATCAAGTGACATAAAATGATGCATTTTGGTAAGCGTAAAACTTATTTGATTTGCAGTCCAGGCACTTGAAGATGTCACTCATGAAATGTTGAATATTGTCACTTGACAAAACTTATGTGCAAACTTTTAAGGATTCAAACTGCTTGAAGCATATAAAAGTTTCTGGAAAACTTATTTATAATCCTTATATTGTATAAGCTTATTGCTTGAACATCATTGGAACTCTTGGAGAGTTTTTCAAAGCAATAGATTATTTGCTGAAATTCGAAATATATCGAATTGGATTGGTTATGAAGTACCATATCTTAATGTAATTGATGCACTCATGTACCTTGCAAATACTACAAGGCCTATAGCCTTTTCAGTTAATTTGTTAGTATGGTATATTTCTGCTCCTACTATGAGACATCAAAATGGGATAAAACACATGAGCTTGTTTTATTCTAAAGATTGCAGTCCCGATCTTATTGGTCATGCTGATGATAGGTACTTATCTGACCCGTATAAAGCTCGGTCTCAAATAGGCTATGTGTTCATATGTGGTGGTACTACCATATCTTGGAGATATACAAAGCAGTCTATCGTAGCCACTTCATCGAATCATGCTGAGATAATAGCTATTCATGAAGCAAGCCGAGAATGTGTATGGTTGAGGTCTATGATACATCTCATTCGAGAAAAATGTGGTGTGAAATATGACAATCTACCCATAATTTTATACAGAGATAATTTAACATACATAGCACATCTTAAGGGAAGATTCATAAATGGAGATAAAACGAAGCACATTTTGCCAAAGCTTTTATACATACATGAGCTACAAAAGAATGATGATATTAATGTGCAAAAGATTCGTTCAACTGACAATGTGACTATTTATTCACCAAATCTTCTCCAATTGCAACTTTTAAGAAGATGCTGCACAAGATCGAGATGCAAAGGTCAAGGATGTTCTCATTAGGGGGAGTTAATACGCAATGTACTCTTTTTTCCTTACGAGGTTTTGTCTCACTGGATTTTCCTTGTAAGGTTTTTAATGAGGCAGCCGAAATGCGTATTATTAGAGATGTGTATTTTTTTTTCTTCACTAAATTTTTTTTTCTACTGGATTTTTTCTAGTAAGGTTTTAACGAGGCACATTATCTACCAATTAGACATTCAAGGGGGAGTGTTATAAATGTATTTACATTATAGTGAATGTCTATCAAGATCTATCAAGATCTACTTTGATATCTATTAGGATTTGAAGCATCCGTCTTTTACTCAGACTAGGAGTAAATTTTCCCTATAAATAGAGGGTTTTTGTTCATTGTATTTACAATCTGATGATCTTTCATCCCTCAAGAGAAGAAATAACAATTACTCTCTCTATTCTGTCTATTCTCTCTACTCTTCTTCTTTATTCTTTCTTATTTTATAACAAGATTGAAATTTTAAATTTTTTAATTTTACATGTGAAACGGAGTGTTTTTTTTTTCGAATTTTAAATTTTTCCCACATACCAATAGACACTAGCGGATGGAACAGATGTAAAACGGGATCAAATCACTATTTTGAACATGCAAATATATAGATATATCTGTATGTAGAATAATTAAAATTTTAACAACTATTGAATTTCTAATTCATAATCTAAAAAATATATGACTTCAATATAAAAAATTTTAAATTTAATGATTACATCAACCAAATTTAAATTTTGAATTCACTATATGAAATTGCATTTACTATTGAATTATCATTGTACACTTAGGGGTCGTTTGGTTGGGAATGTAGTTATACTGAGATTAGTTATGCTGGGATAAGTTATGATGGGATTAGTTAGATTGGGATTATTTTTTATTGAGTGTTTGATTTATTGTACTCAAAGTAATCTGCATGGTATAATTTCTAAGAATAAATTAATTGATTACCAAAATACCCCCCATCTTATTTAACTTATACACACACACACACACACACACACACACACATATATATATATATATATATATATATATATATATATATATATTTCTTTTCAAACTTTAAATATTTATTCTTAAAAATATTTTTTTTATCTTATTTAGCTTAATTTTTTTTTGTGTGTGCAAAGATAAAACTTTCATCTTATTTAACTTTAATTTTTTTGCGTGTATCTTCCCATGATTATGCCGTGTGTGTTTAAATTTAGTTTAAAATAAAAACTTTCAGCTTAAGTTTGTTAAGGTAAAAGAGGATTTGTTGTTTATGTCACTTCATTTAAACACATATCACTCATATAATATAGAATATTAAAATTCATTTAATTGATATATACAATATCAATTTTTAAGTGATTAAAAAATTATTTAATTTAAAATATGTAATTCAACAATGGAGTTGACATTTTTATTATTTTTTAGAGAAATTAAAATATATAAATAAACATAATAATTATTCAAATAAATTTAACGTATCATATATTCATAAATAAAATATTTCTTAAATGTGTATGAATCTCTAATATTTCATGTTAAATTACTTATTTTGTTCTAAATTACATAAAATATTGATAATCTCATTTTTTGTTAAAAAAATTCATCATCAAAAAATGTGAAAAAGAATTACTCTCATTTTTCATTATTTAGTATCACTAATATTTGAAGATTCAAATTATATTTTTTTTAAAAAATTAAATTTTCAAATATTTTTAGCTAAATATAAAAATATTTTTTTATTTAATAATCAAGCATGTATTAAGTTAGAAAGGGAATGTCAACATACTTTAATAACTTGTCCATGATTTTATAAAAATACCTTATATTTTATATAAGAAAAATAAAGTAATATATATATATATATATAAATTTGGAGGGCAATTGTGTCCTTTTCTAATTTTATCCCAAGGATAAATAATGATGAGATTGTTATCCCACCAAATAGGTGGATAACTTATCCCGGTACTATTTATTAGTTCTGGGATAAGTTATCCCGAATATTGCCAACCAAACATGCATTAAAAATTTTATTCCAAGATTATTATTTTATCCCGGGATTATTTATTTTTGTACCTTAAACTAAACGGTCCCTTAGGGATCGTTTGGTGTGAGGTATAAGAGATAAGTAGTCTCGAAATAAAATAAAGGATTATTTTATCCCATGTTTGGTTGGTGGTGTTAGTCAATACTGGGATAACTTATTCCACCATTTATATCATAGTGATGGAATAAGTTTTCCCATATGTATGGTGGAATAAGTTATCCTGAGTAGTCCCTAAATTAATTATCCCGGAATAACTATTTCTCAACCAATAGTGGAATATACTGCTAGTAATCTATCGAGCACTCTTATCTGACACTGTCATTGCAAATTTTTATGGAAGGATTTGTTGCTTAGTCATGCTCAATCTTTCCTTTTGCGGATACGGTTCCAAATATTATATCTCTTTATATTATTTAAAAAATGGCTTAAAATGTCTTTCAACTATGTGAAATGGTGAACAAATATCATTCGTTTATATATTGGACCTAAAATACCCTTTCTGTCTACCTATTGAGCCTAAAATATCTTTTTGATCCACCTATTGGGGCTATTTGCCCTTTTATTTAAGAAAAATTAAATAATACTACAACTTATCTTTATTAAACTATATAAAATCCCTATCATTTTTATTAATACTAGTTTAACCGCACATTTCTCGCACGTGTAATGTTTGATTATTTAAAATTAAATAATTTTTTCTATTGCGGAGTTTTTTTAATAAAGTGTAAAAAGTTCAAATCACTTTTCAAAGATTTTTCATACTTTGATATAATAATGTAAACATAAACATATATTTTAGTGTAAGCACATGTATATTTTACCACCAGAAGTTTCAAGTGGTTGACGGATTATCAATTTTTTGCCATGCAGTACCTCTTTCCCTTGCTGTCAGAAGCTAAGAGAGATACATCAATTTGAACCATACGATTATTTTTTCTATACTTAATTCTTTTCTTATTTTAAAAGTTAAATATTTACAAAATCATTGATTACATTCTTATTACGTACTTAAAACTTTTAAAAATTTGCTACTTCTTAAATTTTTTTATTCTAACGATTTTATATTTATTTCTAGATTTTTCAAATCTTCTTAAAATTAAATTTACTTTATTTAAAATTCTTAATGAAAAAAATATTAGTTGTCATTAATTCCGATGACTTTTAATAAGAAAAGGTTTTACCATAAATATATTTAATTAATTTTTTATTTTTAAATATTAGAAAAAATAGTGAAAAAACAATTTTGTCTAAAGTAAAGACTTTTAATGAAGGGCAAAAAATTCAAACAATATTTTTACTAAAAATTACATATATACACAAGGTAACTTTACCTTATTACATAAAATCCCATATTGAAAAACAAATTACAAAAATCCCAAATTAATTACTCA
Source organism: Capsicum pubescens (assembly GCA_030864215.1). Classification (NCBI taxonomy): domain Eukaryota; kingdom Viridiplantae; phylum Streptophyta; class Magnoliopsida; order Solanales; family Solanaceae; genus Capsicum; species Capsicum pubescens. The sequence continues at coordinate 108,675,177 of CM061540.1, read as the reverse complement.
AATCCCTACCTTTTTTACCTTTTCTCTCTTCCTTCTTATACATCCCAAACCACCATATTTTTCTCCAAATTGTGCTCCTTATTTTCCTCCTAAAACCTCTCTACCTTTTCTCTCCAATTATCTATCTCCATTAAACCTCCTTATTATCTCTCCATACCCCCAAATCCTGGTGATTTACAATAATCTCTCTCCAATTTCATCACACATTCGCACACACAAAAATCTCCTCATTGTTTCAAGTTGACGTAAGAAAATAAAACAAGCTGATCTTGTTATTATACGGGTAAATTTTTCATCTGAAAATTAATATTTATTTCTTTTGTTGTTCACTTTAATGAGTCCTGTTGTACAAGGAATGGATTCAAACATATATTTTGTTGCTATCACCTTTTCCAATTCATAATTGTGGATTTACAGTATCTCAAATGGATTCGGAAGCTGCACGCAATGCACAGGATGCACTGGATCTGTTATTTAAGCATTCTCAAATTTCATCAAGCACCTAGAGATGTTAAACAATTACACCACTTCTTAGTTTTTGATGTTGGTTTGGATTCTTAGTTTTTATTGTTTTATTGAAACTGCTTATACATACATATGTTATGTATAGTCAGCAACATCGTTTACTAGGGTCATGTTTCGGCTTTAATTCAGTGTATTGCAATGACGTAAAATCTATTGTATCGGTACTTCTCAATCATTAGAATGTTAATAATATCTATGTTTGCAACTAATACAATAAATTATCGTTTATATCTAACGTATAACAAACATTTATACACTTAAGTGTTTAATATTTGTAACGTATGATAAATAATTATACACTAAATTGCATGTCAGATATCAGTATATTTTCAACTACTGAAATCTCATACCTTTAAATATATGTATAATAACATTATACATTCATTACGTCATCATACATTTAAATAAATGTATAATAAACCCTAATACAATAAATATTATAACGCAAAGTAATAAACAACATTATAATATATAAAATAATTATGTATGAATCAACTTATATATATGTAAGTAACAAAATTTAATCTAAATACTTAACCAATATTTTTTCAGATTCCATACTTTGGATACATTAATAATCATTTTAACCATTGAATGAGTTATGATTATACATTACTTATGTCATCATACTTTGCAATACATGTATAATAAACCCTCATACACTATATATTACAACGCAAAGTATAAAACAACATTATAATATATAAAACAGTTATGTATGAAACAACTTATACATATGTATGCACCATAATTAAATCTAAATAATTAATCAATATTTTATCGGACTTCATACTTCGGATACATTATTAATATTATATAGTAATTACATACGTCATAACATTATATAGTGAGGATATTTTTTGAATTTGAATTTTATCGGACTCCGTACTTCGAATATAAAGAATATCAGACTGCCAAGACCCCAAATGCCTCAACAATATAGTGATGTTCATATTGATTTTGGGAAACGGAAGAAAACAATCATTTTTTTTTTCAAATTGAATTTCAAATCACAATAACAAAAAAAAATTGTGGTGATGTTTCAAGATATTTTTTGAATTTGAATTACAGTTACTATTTTTAAGCATCCATAAAATCAGAACATTAATTACTGCTCTTATTAAGGTAAGAGAATAATTTGATATGATTTTATTTTCATAATTTTAGGAAAAACAGTTTCCTACTACATTGGAGTTATGTATGAGGTACTTCGACATGTATATGTATATTCCCAAATCTAGGAGAGAGAAAATCAATCCGGGATCTTATGTAATTAGTTTCATTTAAGATGGGATTTATGTTGTTTATACATATTTTTAAGTACTTTCACACCATTAATATGTTATAGATTATATTATTATAATTATTATTATATTACAATTATTACTCGTTTAACCGCACGTGCCTCACACATGTAACGTTTGATTATTTAAAGTTAAATAATTTTGTTTATTATGGAGATTCTAATGAAGTGTAAAAAGATCAAATCACTTTTCAAAGATCCTTAACACTTTAGTATAATAATATAAATTTGATACTTCTTAATTTTTCTTATTCTAACGTTTTTATATTTATTTTTATATTTTTCAAATCTTCTTAAAATCAGATTTAGTTGATTTAGAATTCTTAAACTAATAGAAAAAATATAGTTGTCATTAATTTTGATGACTTATAATAAAGAAAGATTTTATCATAAATATATTTAATTAAATTTCCACTCTTAAATATTAGAAAAAATTAGTGAAAAAATGATTTTGTCTAAAGCAAAGACTTTTACTGAAGGTCAAAAAGTTCAAACAACATTCCTAAGGCCCGTCACACTTTTAATATATTATAGATTAACCAAATAAATAGTGCACAATATAAATTTTTCATTATTCTAAATTGATCTGATAAATAATAAAAACATAAATAGCCATTTAAAAAAAATTATAATTACATATACATAGCCGTATTAGTTGGTTGTCAGATATAGCATATAAAATATTTAATTTTATAACAAATTCTAATATATAGAAAAATAATTATATATTAAATTTTCATATTTCTTATTTATTGCCTATTTTTATGGAAGCCTTCGTTCATTCATTTTTTATATGCTCTATCAAAATTTTATGTTTTATATTTTTATTATCTGCTTTCACGATGCCTTCATAAAAATATATGATATATTTATACCATAAAAATTCATGATATATTTATTTATTATACAAATTATATTTATATCATAAAAATACATGGTATATTTACACCATACAAATTATATTTATACCATAAACATACATGGTATATTTTAGATATAAAAAATCTATACCATGTAATACTGGAAATATATATTTATATTTAATAAATAATTTTTTAACAAGAAAAGTACTTCCGACATAATGAGATATACCATGAATATTCATCCCATAAATTATATAAAAAATTTAATACTAATCTGACTTTGACATAAATTATATTTATACAACAAACATACATGGTATATTTGTACTTCAAACATAATGATTTTTATTCCATAAGTATTTATCCATAAAAAATTATGGTTAACCCATTATATTAGAATTAAAAATACACGATAATGAAATAATACTAGATGATTAGCATATGTGAAAATAAAATGAAACATACACGAGCAAATAATGAAATACATAGTTTATTTAAAAATATTTTAATTATGAATATAAGAGAGAAAAATTTGAAAGCAAGGATTATCTTTTCCACTTTTAATTTGAAGATTGAAAATATATCTCTTAAATTAAGGTGAATTGTTAATTAGTTATAACATTAAATTAGGAATTATAATTATCTTTTCTGATTTTTTTAAATGGCTATATATGTTTAAAAAAACTTATTTTTGTAATATTGAAAAAGTACTATTATTTATGTAATTAAGTTTTAAGGATGATCTTTCCATGTAATTTGCCTAAATAAAGGGCAAAATAGGCCTAATAGTTAGATGGAAAGGACATTTTAGGCCCAATAGGTACGTGAGAAGGGCATTTAGGCCCACTAGGTAGACGAAAAGGATATTTTAGGCCCAATAGTTAGACGAAGGACATTTTTACACCATTTTACATAGTTGAAGGGCATTTAGGACCTTTCTCGTATATTATTTTATTCATCTCAAATTATTTATCGTGCTTTTTAGGAGTAGTTATTTCAGACTATTTGTCGCTTTAGAATTCTAAGATCAAATTAATTATTTCCTCCGTTCGCTTTTATTTATCACTATTTTCCTTATTAAATTTTCATTTTTACTTGTCACTAAAGATATATCAAGAAACCACCAAGGATCTTTTTCTATTTTATCCTTAACATTAATTACTTATTCCCCAAATCATTTTCAAGACATTACTTTAAACAATTAATTAATAAGGGTAATATGGTAAAATAATCATATCAATAATTGTTTTCTTAATAGGTGTGTCATGTCAAAAAGTAAAAAATAAAAGCGAAAGAAAGGAGTATATTTTGTCATTTTACCTTTAGTGTAGTTATTTTTGAAGAATACAAATGCCGCAATTATGGAGTGATGACACATACATAAAGTAAACATTTAATCGAAAGGAACTACTATCCTGTTGGGATGGTTTTGGTGATTGACTTGACAAATGAAATATGTTAGTTGAAGTGGTCCACTGAACCAGTGTGTAGAGTCGAGGTAACGCAAGATCGTCACTAAAAGATGAAGACAAGACAAGAGTGGTTGAGATCAGGACTTGATAAAATCGTAATGATTGTTCACATGTGAAAAAGAAGAAGTTGTGTTTGAGCACAACACATGAAGATAAGTGAAAGAAAGAGTTTCACTCAGATGAGGAGATTGACTTGAAGTAGGACTTTGACTTAACAACAAACTCTGATGAGTTGTAGAGTCCAACTGAAGATAGAAGATTGATAACATGAAGGATTCTTTAAAGAGTTGCGGTTAAATAGAAAAAGTGACACCGATAACTAGTTATTTATGCACTGAAAAAGATAACAACCATCGATAAATTATTTCTGCAGTTCCAAAGTTTGAAAGAGTTACAGTTGAACCTGTTCCTATTACTTAGAGTTAAGGTGTCTTAGACTTTATGTATTAGGTTGGTTATTGAGTTGTACTGTTTTCTAGTCTTAGTGAAGTATAAACTGAGTTAGGAGTATTGTCTTCAAGTTGGTGACCTCGATGACTTGGGAACACTCACCTTGGGAAGGTTTGTATTTTGTAAAAGTAGGAATTAGAAGTTTATAATTCCTAGTTTACAAGAGTCTTGTAATTTGTTGATTGTTGAGGCTCAAGTGATTTAGTGGAGTTGGAGTAAAATCCTGTAGAGGTACATATCGTATTTTTTTTACACTTCTTTGAGTTAGTGTTTTTCACGTAAAAATTAACTATGTTATTTACTTATTATTTTAGCTAGTTTGAAACATGCTAGTCAACCTGTTTCATCGATAGGCAATAGCCAGGATAAAATAAGGTAACCAGTAGGGAACATACTCTAACAAGTGGTATCAGAGCAGGGTTGTATTAAAAAAGGTTAGCACCTAAGACAAAGATCACAATGATGAATTCCGCACCACCTACTGGTCACTGTGAAGGTCAATCCACTACTAAACCTCCACTCTTTGATGGTTCTCACTTCATTTGGCGGATATCTAAGATGGAGATGTTTCTTCAAGGTGAAGACTACAAGTTGTAGGACAGAATCACTAATGGTCCAACCATTCTAATGAAACTGGTTGATGGTGAACAAGTCAAGAAAGTGAGAAGTGAATTTAGTGGTGATGATTTGACTATTGTAAGGAAGAATGCGAAGGCTAAAAATATTTTAGTGTGTGGACTAGGTTCAACTGAGTTCAACAGAGTATCAAATTGTACCACTGCCAAGCAAATCTGGGATTATTTGGTCAATGCACATGACGACACCACCCAAGTAAGAAAATTCAGAATTGCTTTCTCTTTACTGAATATGAGACTTTTAAAATGTAGGAGAATGAATCTCTTCATGAGATGATGACAAGACTTACCACTTTAACAAGTGAATTAACTTCCTTGGGTAAAGTCATCCCTCTTGAAGAACAAATTTAAAAGGTGTTGAGAGCGTTTCCTAAATCTAAATGGGACGTCAAAGTCACTGCCATTAGAAAAGCAAATGATATTACAAATATGACTTTGGATGAACTAGTGGGAAATTTAAAGACTTATGAAATGCAAATTGATGAAATTAAGAAAGAAGTAGCAGCTCCTGAAAAAACTCTAGCCTTGAAGGCATTTGATAGTGATGAAGAAGTTGAACTGGATGAAGAACAAGTTGCTTTCATAACTAAGAACTTCAACAAATTCTTCAAAAAGAAGAAAGGAACATGTAGCAAAAAATGTTCCAATGACAATCCTACTAGTTGTTACAAGTGTGGTAAAATTAAAAATCAAATCAGGGATTGTACTGTTTGGGAAATTGAATGGAAAAAGAAAAGAGCTGAGAAGGAAGTGAAGGAAAAGGCCAAGAAAAAAGAGAAGAAAGAATATGCTATGGTAGCCACTTGGGGATCCGATGAATCAGAAGATGATGGAGAAATTGATGAAACTGTATTCATGGACATTGGAGATTCAGAATTAGAACAAGAAGATGGTACTTCTGAGGTAAGTATTCTTGAACTTAAGAAAAAATTGCATTTATTCTCTTAAAAAAACTTGTTTCCTTAATGAGTGCTCTAATTGATGATTTCAAAGAATTAACTTCTGATAGGGATGAGTTATTCGACAGTCTTGCAAGTCTCAAGTTTGACTTTATTGATCTAGAATCTTGCAAAAACACTTTTGAAAAGGAAAACTACACTCTTAAAGAATAGGTTAGTCAACTTGATTCTTCAAAGCTGATTCTAAAATCAGAAATCTTGAAACTAACTTTTTCTAAAAAAGGGAAAAAGGTCCAAAATGATGAACAAGAAAATATTGAACTTGAATTGATCAAGTCCAAACAAGAGTGTAGTGATGAAAAGGAAGAGGTGAATAGATTAAGACAAGAAGTCTCTAAACTAAAACTTGATCTTGAAAGGGCAAACAAATGGAAAAATTTCTCAAGAATTGTTCATCAACTCAGTAAAAAACTCACCGTGAAAGGGCTGGATTGGGTTTTTTCAAAAGCTCTAATGTTACTAAGGATTTATGTTATATATGTGGTAATCATGAACATCTAACTACCGAATGCCCAGTTGTTGTTAAAAGCAGTGCCTAAAGCACTAATTTCGCAAAAAAATCTAACTTCTAGGTAGTACAAACAAACAGGATGAAAAGCAAAACCGGTTAGAGAAACAGGTCACACAACTTGTTGCCTCGATGGGCTAGGAGAAATCTAATTCACCCTTTTACTCATAAGAAATGACCCAAGCTCATCTGGGTTCCAAAGTGTAACCCCTGATCTTCTTTTGCAGGTGAGAGTGAAAGGAAATAAGAAGCACTAGTACTTGGATAGTTCATGCTCTAGACACATGACTTGTGATAAGAACAAATTCCTTTCACTCTCCAAAATAAGTGGAGGGGGAGTATCTTTTAGTAATGGAAAAAATAGAAGCATTACAAGAGTTGGAAAAAATGAAAACTCTAAATCAAGGGCACTGGAAGATGTCTACCTTGTAGAAGGACTGAAGCACAACCTGCTTAGCATACCAAAACTATGTGGTAAAGGTAACAAAGTAATTTTTACTTCTTTATGTGTTAAGGTCATAAGAATGGATTCCAAGGAGGTTGTGCTTATGGCAAGAAGACACAAGAATGTGTATAAAGCTAATATACTAAACATGCTTGGAACAAGACTAACTTGTTTGAATGCAATAAAGAATGATCCCCTTCCTTGGCACAAAAGACTTGGACATGCAAGTCTAAAACAATTAAACAAACTTTCTTCCAAAGATGTGGTGGTTGGGTTGCCCAAAACCAAGTTCAAGAAAGAGAAAGTTTGTAGTGCTTGTGTAAGGGGGAAGAAAGTAAAGACCTATTTCAAATCTAAGAACCATGTCAGCACAACTAAGTGCCTTATCCTGATCCACATTGATCTTTGTAGACCAATGAGACTTCAAAGCAGAGGTGGAAAAAAGTATGTCTTTATGATTATTGATGACTATTCTCGATTTACCGGGACATTATTTTTAGCTTCCAAAGAAGATACTTTTGATGTCTTTTCTATATTCATTAAGAAAATTAAAAAAAAACTAAGCACTTCCCTAATTTCCATAAGATCTGACCATGGTACAAAATTTGAAAATGTCAAATTTTTAGAATTCTGTTTCACTCATGTTATAGATCGCAATTTCTCTGCTTCAAGAACACCTCAGCGAAATTGAGTAGTGGAAAGAAAAAATCATACTTTGAAAGATATGGCTAGAACAATGATGCTTGCAGGAAATCTTGCAAAAAATCTTTGGACTGAGGCAATCAATACTGCTGCACACATTATAAATAGATGCATGATTAGGCCTATCATAGAGAAGACTCCCTATGAATTACTAAAAAGAAGAAAACCAAGTATTTCTCACTTTAGAACCTTTGGCTACAAATGTTTCATTCATAATAATGGAAAAGAAAATTTGGGACAATTTGATGCTAGAAGTGATGAGGGAATCTTCCTAGGATATTCGCATCATAGTAAGGCATATAGGGTCCTAAACAATAAAACATACTGTGAAGAAGAAAGTGTGCATGTAGTTTTTGATGAATATTGCACTACGATTAATCTGCAGGAAGAAAGTGATTCTGAAGAATAGGTTGAATAGCCTGGTCCATCGACTGGAAGAATTGAATATAGAGGCACCTCAATATGGAGAACTGATTCTTGAGGCACACTGACAGGGGGAACTGAACCACCAACTACTCCAGCTCAAACCAATCACAGTGATCCTAGCAGCTCTCAAGGATTTATCCCAAAAGGATACAAGTATCAAAGATCTCATACTATTGAAAACGTTCTCACTAATCTCACCTCAGGAATCACTACAAGATCTGCATTAAGGAGCATGTGTGCTTTCAAAGCCTTTCTATCTGTGATTGAACAAAAGAAGGTGAATGAAGCACTTCTTGATACTAATTGGATTATAGATATGCAAGAAGAGCTAAACCAGTTTGAAAGAAGCAAGGTTTGACACATAGTTCCACCCCCAAAAGATAGGACTGTGATTGGAACTTAGTGGGTATATAGAAATAAAGTTGATGAAAATAGAATAGTTACAAGGAACAAAGCAAGGTTGGTGATCCAAGGATATAATCAGAAAGAAGGAATAGACTTTGATGAGACTTTTTCCCCTGTGGAAAGACTTGAAGTAATCAGACTTCTTGTGGCTTTTGCTGCTTATAAGGAGTTCATACTTTACCAAATGGATGTAAAGAGTGCATTCTTGAATGGTATTCTCAAGGAGGAAGTTTATGTGAAATAATATCCTGGTTTTGAAAGTAAGGAATTTCTTGATTACGTTTACAAGTTTGACAAAACTTTGTATGGATTGAAACAAGCTCCAAAAGCTTGGTATGAAAGATTGTTGAAATTTTTGTTAGAGAATGAGCATACCAGAAGTAAAATTGACAACACTTTCTTCTTAAAAACTAATGGGAAGGATTTTCTGATTGTGCAGGTGTATGTGGATGGCATTATTTTTGGCCTCACCAATATCCACATGACTTATGACTTCGCAAAACTCATGAATTATGAATTTTAGATGAGGATGATGGGTGAGCTAAACTTTTTCTTAGGGCTGCAATAAAAAACAACAACTACTGGAACCATGATTCATCAACAAAAGTATGTAAAGTAACTTCTCAAAAGTTTTTTCATGGAGGAAGCAAAGGAGATCAGTACTCCAATTGCCACTGCGACCAAGCTTGATATGGATGAAACATGTCCATTTGTGGAGCAAAAATTATATAGAGGAATGATAGGATCACAACTTTACCTCACAAAAATTAGACCTGATATTATTTTCAGTGTGCGATTGTGTGCAATGTTTCAGAAAAATTCCAAGGAATCCCATCTCAAATTTGTGAAACGGATTTTTTGGTATCTCAAAAGAACAACCGATCTTGGTCTTTGGTATCCCAAAGATAGCAATTTTAGGTTGGTAGGTTATTCTGATGTTGACTATGCAGGATATTTAGTGGACAGGAAAAACATCATAGGTATGACAGACTTTCTTGGATCATGTCTCATAACCTGGTCCACTAAGAAACCAAACTCAGTAGCTTTATCTACTGCTGAGGCTGAGTATGTTATTGCTGGGTCATGTTGTGCTCAATTGTTATGGATTAACACTACCAAAAAAATAGTGTTTAGCTATAGAATTTACCGACGGGTCAATTTTCGTCACTATATAGCGACGGATTAGGAACAGAACAATCAATTTGGTCGCATGCATACCAAGTCCATTTTTATATATGCTATTAGCAATGAATTATCGATGGAATTGTGCTTCCGTCGCTAAATAATTACAAAAAAAATTGACGCCTAAAGATAGTGATGGATTAGCAACAAAAAAATTATGACTATTTTAATTATTTCGTAGTAATGGATTTAACAACATAAAATTCGTCGGTATGCTTCGGATTTTTTAATTTTTTTTTTATTTAGTTTAGTGACCAAAATATCCGTCGAAAATATTATTTTTAATTTTTAATTAAACATAAAGTGTAAAAAGGGGAAGCTTCTAGGGTTTTCAATTCATTTTAGCCCCCCCCCCTCACTTTTTACTCTTTCTCTCTCTACAATAATGTGCTCGATTTGAAGGCATTTTTGCACAAATTGAAGGTATTTCTGCATGAATTGAAGGTCAATCTTACACTCTATACTTGAATTGAAGAATTGAATGTATTTTCTTCTACTGTACACGAAGAAACTTGTGTTTTCTTTAATTTTTTGAGTCGATTTTAAATTATTATTCACTCTCTATCCGAATTGAAGCTTGAATTAGTTTTAACTTATCAATTTTTTTGAGAAACAATTTGGTATTGGATGTTTGTCCATGATTTTACTTTACAATGGGTGAATCTTATGATTTATAATATAATTTGCTTTATCGACTGAGTCTAGGATGCATGCAACCGATTGGTGTTAGGATTCATGAAAGAATTTAGGGCTAGGGTTTATTTGGGGCTAGGGATAGTTGATTGTTTGGGGCTAGGGTTTAATTCTGCAATTTTAGTGATATCCGAGCTTAGATTTATCGCTGAGATTTTTGCTATACCCTTTTTGGGTATAATTTAATTCTGCAATTTTAGTGTACTCCTTTTCAAGAATACGCCCTTTACTGTATATAGATCTAAACCTGTTAGATATCGTAGAGCCTTGATGTAAATCAATCTCATGCTAGGAAAAAATGAGACGCTCATTAAGGACTGCATCTGATTAACTACTTGAGTTTACATAGAGAGGCAGCAAATCGTTCTATACTTGCTTAGTGTGAGAATTTTAGTTTTTGAGCTATTTTTTCTATTGTTGTCTTTGCTATGCTTTGTTCTCTATCATATCATTCGCCCTGGGTTGTAGTGGTACAATCACTTTGACGTTTTCATTAAAAATTCTTTTATCAAAATTTTGGAAAGAGTATCTACTATTGTGGATTTCATTCTGGTGTGGTGGTGAATGGTATTACCATAAGGCTGATTGGTGATCACTTGAAGAGATATTATTTTTCCTGTGTTATCTTCTTTGCGCTAGAGATATGAAAATTTGATCTCCTATCAGAAAAGGGATACATTCTAAAATTAATGATACAATTTGTGTCTTCTTTTTATCATGATGAGTGATTATTGATTGAGGATGAATATGTTACATTTGGAATTGTATCTTGTTAACAAATTTAATCATATTTAATGGAATTCAGTTATATGTAGCTCTTTTTTGTTTGACATTTTATTAAATGTGAAAGACTGTTATTAGGAAGTTCTAGAATAGCTGTAAAACTGTTCTTTGGTACAAAATCTGAAAGACCAGGGGAGATTATTGGCCTTGCATTAAGTATTTCCAGTTCCTGTATATATATCAATGTAAAAAATTGAGATCTCTTTGCTTATCGATTGCAAGGAAAGATGCACTGGAGTGTTGGCCTAGTGCTTTATCAACATGGATATCGTCAAGGTTGCAGAAAAAACATCACAAAATGTTATTTCTCCTCCGTCCCTGTGTTTGATCATTGTGAAGCTAGTATATAAGTAAAGTTTTTTGTGTTTCATGCTCTTTAAACTTGCTTTTCGCACAAGGCGTTATCTTTGCATATATCCCAATTCAAAACTGTATTTTTCTTTTTACCAACTGTGCAAATTTCTAATAATAAAGGAGAAATTTATTCTCTGTAACTCATAGTCCATATTTCAAATGGATATAAGATTTCAGTTCATTCAAAAGTACACTTACCATGACAACTGGGAATAATGGTGTATTGTATATTACTGTAGCAGCTAAAACTATGGTGCTAGTAGTTGATATTTCTAGGGGAATTATTTTGTGCCTGAAAAGCTTAAGACCGCTACGTACGACAGATTATTCCCATGCGGTTGATTCTAATGGTAATATTAGTCCTTACCATATATCATAAACTTTTAGTTGTATCAGGACTTTGAAATTATTCATGTTTGTTTCAAATTCAATTTTAGGTTGGATATCTATTGGTTCATTGGACGGGTACCTCTATTTGTTTTCACCAATAGGAGTTCTCAAAAAGTTCCCTAAAGTGGTCAACATGGATTTTGTAATTCATGTTTGTCCTGTTCTTGATTGCTCAGGGTATGTAATCTATGTTTCTCAGACACTGATTGAAGTAAAGAGTACTCGAATAATTGGAGATTACACTTACATCTCCGACATGAAACCAAAGGGTGTTATCTTTACACCGATTAATCCAGTTATTGGGACCATATTTTGGTCTGAAAAATATCCAGTTAACTATCCCATCCTTCTCCCTAGTCCCCAAAACTCTTTGGTATTATTTATAACATCAATCGATCTGCAGCATTGTAACATCCATTATTTACTATTGCATCAGGCCAATTCTCCTTGGAGTTTTTGAGAAATGACGTACAACATTTTCTTCTGGATGAAAGTGTCCTCCTCAATTTTTTAGCAGCTTCAAGTGAGTTTTCTCAACATTGAACACATGACGTCTCAGTAGTACTCAAGTATTTCATAATAGAGTAAAATAAATTTCCATTTCTTTCAGTCAAAGAGAGTGATGTAATCATCAAGGACTTGAGCAGTGCTTCAATGTTTGTTTAAGAAAGCAATATGAACTTTCTTTCTTGATTTAACTTCTCATTTTTGGATTTATATGTAGAAATCTAAAGAGATTTTCACTCTGCAATTTATTTGTGTTAAAGTGTATATCTAATGAAGATGGGTTCTTCATATAGATATTAGGAACCCACTGCCATGCCGAAGCTCATGTAAATATCTGTACCTTTAATAATTTTCTCTTATATTTCAGCTAGACAATATCATATATTGTGATAAGCTCTTAGAATCCTCTCGTGTCAATTGTTACATAATTCTATTGCATCAGGTCAGAAGTTTGCATATTTGAGCTGCTCACAGATTACGCCTAAGAATTTCAGCACAAGTAACATTCTAAATTTGTGTAGTTATTATTGATAAGCAATAAACAATTGAATAATTAAATTCTTTATCTTCAGGCAATAAGAAGACATTTTTTCTGTTTCTGATCTTTGAATCTATCATATTGATAGTACTAGCAGTAGTAGTAAGATATTGCTGCGTGTTTTGGAAGGAAAAGAAGCTTCAAAATCAAGATCTTGGGACATTCTTGGATAAAAGAGTAAGCTGAGATTCATTTTCACTCTCTTCACCTTTTTGTCTTCTCTTGTATGAAATCTGAAATTTAAGCTGAAAGCTGCATTTTATGGATTCAGCTTCTCTTTGTATGCTTCTCCATGAGTTCCTCATCTACTATATGAAGTATCTTTATTTTACCCTTTGTTATGTTTTGGAGTCATTCATACTCTTTCTTTCAACAAGTTGCCTCGTCTTTGACCTTGGATTTAATGGATCTCAGCTCCAGTCTAAAGGCATCTTCGCTATACTTCATGTTGGAGATCCATTGGGAACAAGTACAAGTCCGATATAATTTGCTAATTCAAGGGTACGAATGACTCCAACATGTAATAGAGTGAAATTAAGGTATTTCGTATAGTAAAAAAGGTATTTCTGACTCTTTTCCCTTTCTTTTATTCTGTTACTCTGCATTCTATAAAAATAATAAAACCTGAACTTATCTTCTCTCTTTGGTCCATGTTTCAGCGATTACTTCAACTTCAGAAGAAATCTTTTGACAAATCAATCACAGAGTTGCAATGAAAGGTTGATGAGGAAGCAATAGCCAATGAGGTGTTTGAAAGATTAGGTAAATCTTTTGTTGTTGAGCATTCCCGACTTCTCCATGTAAGTCCATAATTTACATCATTAGATATACGTTTCTCTTATTTTTCTTTTGTATTGACATCTGTCGAAAGTTCTTATTATACATGAAAATGAAAGAAGCAACAAGAAGTTGAGTTTATTTTAATATCTCCACTTGTTTATTACAACAAAAGTATGAAGAAATTGTAGAGAAAAAAAGACAGACTGAATCTGAAATTAATCAATTGGAAACATATTATGAAGTTGTAGGAGCAAATAAGAAAAGACTATTTGGTCTCGGATCTGAAGCTGAAAGTTACTTTGGGAAAAATCTTTGTGCCTGTAATGTCTCCACTTCATCAGTACCACCTTTGGTTTCTTTGCCGACAATAAATTTGGAGGAGTTTGTGAAGAAATTATTCTGGCACTTACTGCTCTCTTTCTTTCGGTAGTTATTGAGCGTATTGGTGGTATTAGGGTACACGAATGGGTCGTGCTCGATCCTCCTCCTACTAACGATGATGACGTTGATTCGTAGCTTCATAGTATTCATTGCCTTTCATCGTTGCATTAATTTTTGATAGACTATTTTGCGTGGAAGTACAAAACAGTTATATAGTAACAAATGTTAATTTTGATGGATGTGGGTTGGACATTAGTTTATTTTTGATAAAATACTTGAACTATGGATGTTTGGACATAATTATTGTGCATTTTTCTATCTATATGACTGTTGATTATTTTAATCATTCAACAATCTATGCGTTTCAGTAATTTTCTTATAAAATTATTAACGACAAAAAATTAGTGACTAATTTTTGTCATCGCTACTGAAAAACTTTAGCGATGGATAAATTTAGTCGCTAAAACGGCTGCTCAATCGACCAAACTATGTTGCAATGGATCAGCGATAAAATGTTCTGTCGTAAATTTAGCCACGATGAAATAAATTTTGGAAATAGCAACGGAATATTTCGTCTGTAACATCAATAATCGATACACTTCGTCGCTAAGCGGTTATAGGTTTTGCGATGAAAATCATTTTTCATTACTAAGAGGCTGGCAACGAACAATATAGCGATAAACACAAATCCATCGCTATTGCGTCGTTATTTCTGTTTAGCGATGGATTTGCATAGAAGCGACCAAATATGTCTGTCGCTAAATGTTGTTTTTTTTAGTATAAGGAACAACTCATGGACTTTGGTATGGATGTGAGATGTGCTCCTATACTTTATGACAATACAAGTGCCATTAATATTGTAAAAAATGCTGTGCAACATAAAAGAACTAAACATATTGATATTAGACATCACTTTCTTAGAGATAATGTTGAAAAAGGTCTTGTATCTATTATGTTCTATTCTACTGAAGATCAAATTGCTGATATTTTTACTAAGGCACTGAGTAGAGAACACTTTGAGAAAAATAGGTTAGAATTGGGGATGATTAAGATTGCATAATCTACCCTCAATGATTGGTGAGAAAAGAATTATTGTACATCTTAGCTACTCATTTCAGTATTGCACATTTAGTTGTGTGCCCCAATTCCAGTTAATGATAATTTAATTGAGTCTTGTGGCTAGTTGTGCAGAATCTGAGAAGACTAGAGGATGGGATCTCATGGAACATGTCAGGTATGCTTTACTTCAAGTTATTAATAGAGTATCTAGTTTGGAACATCTGGTTCCTTGTGTTTCATAAGTTTTAAAAGGATTTGTAACCGCTAAAACCCCAAGAGTCTCACTTCTCTACAAAAAGTTGTTGTTGTCTTCCATCAGGTGTCACTTCTCCTTTTCATACTCAATTACTCCTGACATACCCATCTACCTGTACATGCTTCACCTTCTATTTTTTCTTTCCTATTTAAATCCAATTCATTTATTCTTTTATAAAAACCCTCATTCACCCACTCTCTTCAATTAACTTAACATATTCCATCTCTAAATTTTCTCTCCAATGGCTTCTCAAACTCCATCCTCTTCTACTTATGATAACCTCATATCATCCTCAACTCCCACCTCACTTGAGCTTATAGTTCATCCTGACTTTGCCCTAATTCCTTAGATCTCCCCATCGATTCCGATAAAGCTGTCTGATTTTGGGACGTGGAATGCGTTCAAAGTCATGATGGATTAATTCTAGGATATTGCACCACTTCAAGTTATACCTACTGAGACCTCCTCTCCTACTACTCCCAAATCTGTCCCTCAAGCTATTCCCAAATGAGTATGCTCTCTCCTAGTAAAATTATCTGGGGATCGCATCACTGTTCCAGAGGATGAATCCTTTCCTGCTTCTTCTTCTCCCCCTCCTACTTCTAGAACACCTCACACTAAGAATCTTAAGAGGCAAGAAAAAACCTATCTTGAGGCGGCTTTCAGGGCTAGTAAAAAAAAGAAACCCTCTTCATCCAAACCCTTTACTTCTCCTTCTAATCAGATCTCTTGATTTGCTCCATTCGTCGTGGGAAGACCTATAAGTACTCCATTCCAAATCCTTCTGCTTTTAAATCTTATCAACCTGCTCCCTCGCCTACCACCTTAAATAAATTCTCTCCAAATAAGTGTTACACATCCTCTGAAAGATCTAAGATTTCTTCAAAATCTAAGCCCAAGAAACAGGTCTTTATACCTATTTCATTCTCTGATTCTGAAGACACTGAGGATGATTCTCCTTCCTTACCTAATCTCCATATCTCTGAGTCAGTAAATGCTCACCTAGATCATGTGTTGCACTTCCAAAAAAACAATTCATTCGTGGTTGTATCATTACTGGGTATGGGGGTCCTGAGATGTTAATTCTTTTGGATAGAATCCAATTTCAAGACTGGTCTACCCTATTTCTTCAAGGAGAGACTCAACACAAGTTTGGACGCCCTGTGGTTTATGAATTTTACATAAATGGTGCTTCTTAGGGAGCTCTCTTCACCATATTTGTGCGTGGTGTTTCTGTGTGTTTATCTGCAGAAGATGTTGCTCATATCCTTGATGTCTTTCTTGGGGTTTGGATCACTATGTCAAATTTGATTGGCCTTCACTAGACAACATGGCATTTGCTTTAGCCATTACTAGGAAATTCTCAGGGAATCCTAATCTAGTTCAGCATAGACTAGTTGTTAAACGAGAAATGACTCCTGTCCATCAGCTTTACTTTGATATGGTTCATAAAAAGATCATACCTAGAAAGAAGATGAGGTCTGATGCCAACTATATTGATCTCACCCTCATGGAGTTACTTTATACTAAGGTAAAAATTAATCTTCCTGGTCTCATTGTCAAGCACATATAGAGGATACTCTTAAAGGATGATAAAAAGGCCCATGCTCTTGCAAATGGATTCTGGTTGGATCCCATATTTGAGGACTATGTTGTTCCTATTCAGGTATGTCTCTTCAGACTACAAAGGATATTCTTGGTAGTTTGAACCATGCTGTACTACCCATTTCAATGAGACAGGCTGATACTCTTATGCAGTAACTGAGAAATAAACTAGCTGATGCCTTGGCTGAGTTGGAAGAAGTTCAAGTTACCAATGCTCAAGAAAATAAAGTACTTCAGGCTAGAATTACCATATTGGAGGATGATCTTGCTAGGGAAAGGACTAAAAATGCCGAAGTCATTCGCAAGTTGACCCAATTGATTTAACCTGTTTCTTCAACTTTTCCATACCTACCTTCTTAGTTCTTTAGTTTCAATCCTTGTATGTCTTATGTTGTCCAAGTCCTAGTTAGTTCCTTATGGTACACTTTTTAATGCTTGCTTGTACGACATATTCTACTACATCAATGAAGTCTTCATTGCTTATGTTTAATCGTTTACTGTCTTAACTTTTGCATTACTTCATTATTTTGTTCTTTGTCTGATTGTCTTAGTGATAGCCCTAGTGGCCATGATTTGAGTAGTATTGCACTTATCTGATTTAGGGATGGTTACTTTTCGATGTTGCTAAAAGGGAGAAGACTTGAGGTATGCAATTTTTATAACTCATAACTAACCTGTTTCCTATTAAAAAGTTCATGACTTAGTGTCTACAGGAAAATTCAGCAGTTGCAAAATGGAAGGAATTTGTCATCATAAAAAAGGGAGAATTTGTTGGGACGATTTTGGTGATTGACTTGACAAATGAAACATGTTAGTTGAAGTGGTCCACTGAACCAGTGTGTAGAGTCGAGGTAACACAAGATCATCACTAAAAGATGAAGGCAAGACAAGAGTGGTTGAGATCAGGACTTGATAAAATCGAAATGATTATTCACATGTGAAAAAGAAGAAGTTGTGTTTGATCACAACACGTGAAGATAAGTGAAAGAAAGAGTTCTACTTAGATGAGGAGATTGACTTGAATAAGGACTTTGACTTAACAATAAACTCTAATGAGTTGTAGAGTCCAACTGAAGATAGAAGATTGTTGACATGAAGTACTCTTTAAAGAGTTATTGTTAAATAGAAAAAGTGACACTGATAGTCATTTATGCACTGAAAAACATAGCAACCATCGACAAATTATTTCTGCAGTTCCAAAGCTTGAAGGAGTCATAGTTGAACCTGTTCCCATTACCTAGAGTTAAGGAGTCTTAGACTTTATGTATTAGGTTGGTTCCTGAGTTGTAATGTTTTCTAGTCTTAGTGAAGTATAAACTGAGTTAGGAGTATTATCTTCAAGTTGGGGAACTCGAAGACTTGTGAACACTCACCTTGGAAAGGTTTGTGTTTTGTAGAAGTCGGAATTAGAAGTTTATAATTTCTAGTTTACAATAGTCTTGTAATTTGTTGATTGTTGAGGCTCAAGTGATTTAGTGGAGTTGGGGTAAAATCCTCTATAGGTATAGGTCGTGGTTTTTTACACATCTTTGAGTCGGGTGTTTTTCACGTGAAAATTCACTGTGTTATTTACTTACTGTTTTAGCTAGTTTGAAATACGTTAGTCAACCTGTTTCATCGATAGGCAACAACTAGGCTAAAATAAGGTAATCAGTAGGGCACGTACTCTAACATATCCTAAGACATAAATAGGAATAAAGTAGTCAAAATCCTCTTAATTAATATATATCTTAAATGACTTGTAAAAAAACATGGCAAATAATTTGAGATATGAGAGTGCGTTTTTTTTTTAATTTAACATTAAATTAGAAGTTCGTTGTCATAAAATAAGACAAATGTCACCCTCATAGGTGGAAATATTCCTGATTCGATTTGAATCGATTTTGATTAAAATAAAAACAAAATCAATTTAGTAGGGTATTGAATCATTAAAATCTAACAAATCAAATATAATAGACATCGGTCGATTTTGTTGTTATATGTTTTGGTTCAGTTTGATCCGGTTGTGTGAATTTTAACCATACATAAATATTAACTCTTTCCACTTTTTTCTACTATAATTTCTTTGACATTAAGAGTGTTTGGGATTGAGATTGTTGTTAGAAACCTATTTATTTGAAAAATACCTTTATAAAATAGCTTTTTAGAAAAATGCTTTTGAAAAAAAGCAATTTGTGTATGGTAAATTCATTTGAAAAGTGCTTTTGATAAATAAATTTTGTTTGGATTATCTTTTTCAAGAAGTATTTTTGAGAGATACATGATGAAAAAGGACATGCATCAATAGACTTTTACTATTAAAATTATTTTATAGAGAAAAAATATTTTAAATATCTATTATAAAATTTTTATTTTTTTAAAAGTACGTATTATAAAATTTTCAATCAATATTTATATACATATATACATTGAAAAATATTAAATAATGTTACAATATTTTGATAATAATTTAAATATTATTTAGAAACATCAAACAAAATGAATTTAAAAATTAAGTGATAGGGATATTTTTGTAATGAAAAATAATTTCTGCTTTTGCTTTTTTTTTTTTTTGTAAAATAGAAATTTTCTACTTTTACCCAAAAATAAAAAAATTACTTCGGCTTCTTTTTAAAAACACTTTTGCAAGTTTATCAAACATCATTTTAAAAAAAATAAATAAAAAAATTCTTAAAAATTATGCTTTTTGAGAAAAAACAATCCAAACAAGCATTAAATAAAAGAATGAAGTGACAAACTTTTTTTTACGTAAATGTAACGTTATTTCATTAAAATGCACTCAAGTCAAATATAACTATGTCGCGTCTTAATTAGAACTAGAGAACTCTTTCGCGCTACGTGATCATTAAGCTTTCTTAAATTTATAATATAATTTTTTTCAGTTATCTAAATTCTATAATAATCACAAACTGACAAAAGTATATTTTCATTAGTTTGTATTTCAAGAAATTGATAATTTACAAAAAAAATAATAATTATAATGTTAATTCATATGTGTATTTTGGATTTGAGGATATTGACCGCTTAATGATATGTTCATTTAGATTTTCAATTGAAAAAAAGGTAAAGATCGAAATTCATGATTGCATACATGATCTTACAATGTCAACAATCTTTATTCCAATTTATCTTAAACCTATTAATCAGTCTCGCTGATTTGCTTCTTGTTATTTTATACATTCTTGTGAATCCTAATAATTTTCAATCATAATTACTTTTCATCATTCTTAAATCATAGTTGTGATCAAGTAAAAGTTAAACTATAATAGAAGTTTATATACTAAAAGTAAAAAAAGTTTATTAAACAAAATCACCATATGTCTTTCCTTACTCTTTTTACACTTTGAAGATGCTAATAGTCTTTTCTATTTTACACTTTTATTTTAATTTCACTGCTATTTGATTACCTCAAAATTTGCTATTATTTAAGAATCATAAGAGCTTAAATTCGATTCAAAGAATTCAAGAGCAAAAACTAAATTTTAAATTAAAGTGGATTAAAATAGAAGGGGATTAGAAAACTAATAATTTTGGTGGTATGATACATTATTGTAGATTATCATATGAATAGCTCAATATAAGACATAGGTTAGTCATTATTGTCTTTTTATCTCCCATCTTTAGCACATTATTACACATTAATAAAATTAAATAAAAGAAAGAGAGAAGATCACCACAACATATCTTTATTGTCTTCACAAATTCTTAATTTTGTAGGTTGTTCCATGAGTATGACTCTTCATTTCTTTCAATTATTCTCTATAATTATTTAGGTATTATAAATCAAATATTCAACAAATTAATGATAAATTTAAGCTAACACTCATTCGTGCTTCTTCTTGCTGTTGCTTCTTATGCTTCTGCTGCTTCTTGTTTTTTCTTATTTCTTCTTCTACTTCTATTTCCTTCTTCAGCTTCTTCCTGCTTTTGCTTCTTGTGCACCTCTTCTTTTTGCATTTTTGAATATCAATAAAATTTAAACGCGTATATAAGTTTACGAGATATCATCCATAATATAAGTATATAAGTATACTAAAAGAAAATGTGACCAAACACATAAAAGATGCAAAGAAAGATTCTGAAAATGGATTTTTTCTTACCATTATTTTGTCTTTTTCTTCACACTTTGGTTAATTCACAAGTTATATGGTGATGGAGAAGAGAAAGGATAATCTTGAATTAGAATTTGATGAAACAAACTATGAATTTATATAGGCAAAATGGAGGAATATCATAAGGTGTCATAAACTTATAAATTAAATTTTGAGAGTTATGAAGATTAAAAAGTTGGATTTATTGATATTATTAAGAGTATAATTGAAGAGGTGTGAGTTACAAATAATTACTTTTATCAAATACATTAAATATAAAAAGATGAAAAATATTCAAATACTAAGAAAAATGGCAAAAAAAAACACAAAAAAGATACTAAATAGAATTCGAGGCCTCTAAGACGTGCAACATAGGATGGGCTAAGAGTCTCCTTTATATATATATATATATATTGATTGTAGACTTTCAATGTCAACGCACTAAATATGTGATGATTTTGTATAAACTAAAATAGTACTTCCTCAATTTCATTTTATGTGTCATAGTTTGATTGGGTATAGAGTTTAAGAAATAAGAAAAAACTTAATAATTTTTATCAAATTATCCTTTATTAAAAATATACTACTAGTATTTTCAATTAAATGGGACCAATAAAGAAAAAAAAATTGTGTCTTTAAATTGTTACCAAATAAGAAAAGATGACATTTTTTTTGAAACAGACAAAAAAATGGTGACACATAAAATGGAATGAAGGGAGTAGTAAAAAGCTAAAGATTCGAGAAACTTTATCTTCCTTATGACACAAAACTAGATATCGAGGGGCCCGTGTATATGTTATTTTTTAATTAGCTTTTTGTCTAAATTTATGTGACACAAATAAAATTTAGATAATCAATCTTATTTTTAATATGTTTTTATATATTTTAAGTTGCTAACTATTGATAATACTTTTATGTAATTTTTAAAAAATATATGTTACTCTTTTTGTCCAAACTTTTATGATATTGATAATCAATTATATTTTTTTAAAATAATTTAAGTTTTTATTATGATTTATAATATTTTTTTATTCTATTCTACTAATTAGAAGTGACATAGTAAAATTATTATAAAAAATATTTATGAAAAAAATTTAAGTCGACCATGAGCAGTCTACTTCACTTGCTTCAGTGTCACTTATTATATAGGAAAAAGATTGGCTAAGCCTTATGAAAGAGAAAAATGTAATTAAACTTTGTGAGTTTCATGGTAATAAACTAATAATCATAGTACAAATGAATCAAATTTACTTGAACACAAATCAGACGTGCTTCACTCCTGAACTGATAGCATAATTACAAGACAAAATACAAAAAGGAAAATTGATGAAAACAATAAAAGATATTTAAAAGTTTTCACAAGACAAATTCCATTACATATTTATAATCACAGATTTTAAAAAATATTTATTTTTAAAATTACATGTCAGTTCAAATTATATTATATAAATTAAAACAGATAAAATAACTTATTATAATATTTTCAATTAGATAAACAAACTATCATAAGAATATTAGATTAGCATAAAGGGGATATCTTTTATACATATATTATAAAGCAGATGACGAAATACCACAATTAGCCAAGTGACAACATAAAAATAAGCTAAGTGGCAATTTTAAAACAAAGTTATAAAATATTGTAATAAAAGTTTTGAATTAAAAGATTAAGTATTTGAATTTGAAATACATTATCCTTTAAAAAAAATTCATTATATTAAAAATAGAAATAAGTAATTGAAGAGTTCTAATAGAGATATGTTATTTCAAACTTATCTCTTTTAAAATTTAAATACTTTAAAATATATTTAAGTATAATTTATTTACATATTAATGAAAGATGAAAATTTTATTAAAATAATAATAATAATAATAATAATAATAATAATAATAATAATAATAATTATTATTATTATTATTATTATTAGTACTACTACTACTAAGCTTTCTTCTCTCCTTTTTGTTTTTTTAATGATTAGTTATTTATTAATTATTAATAGTCATTAGCTTTATTCATAAATTTTGTCTAGTGTATTCTTCATAATCTTTACTTTTTAGATTTTTATTTTTATTTTAACATTTTCACTTTTTATATGTAGATGAATGACGATGGTGTTACGCGTTAATCTATTTTTCTAGCTTGAATTCAAGTTAGTAATATTTCTATTATGATTTTGTTCATTTAGTCTTTGATAAAAACAAATATAAAGAGAAATGTTGTATTAGTTATTAATTTTTCTCTAAGTTTAATTTTTGTTAGTGTTTTTTGTTATGACTTTGATGTGGATGACAATGCAAACTCTTCAGAAATATCTGAATGCATGTGGATAGTAATACAATGTAAAGCATAACAAAGCAAAAACTGAGAAAAGTAATAAGCCTGATGAATTCTAAAGAAGAAAAACTATAGGCAAATACTTTGAATAGCCAAAAAACTTGAGCAGAAAGTGTCATAGCCAACATAGAAAGCACTAGAAAATATAACAGGAGACAATCAATATTGTAGATGTTTGAGCTCAACTTCAGTATGGCAAGCCAAACTCACCTCAAATACCACTAAGATCAAGCAATCATGAACTCGATGTGCATAATTAAAACACATGAGCTTGACTTCATTTGGCAAGCTTCCCTCCCTTTAGTCTCAAATTATATTAATCTAAAATATAATACTTTTTGGTTTGAGCATTGAAGAGAGAGCTTGAGTGATTCAAGTTCGGGTCCTAATGTGTATGCTCAAAGTGAGTTTGAGAAGCCCATATAATGTCTGTAGTTATATTTTGAATTTTGATATGCAAAAAGAATAATATATGCGTATGTTGATTTAAAACACTTCAAACAATAAATAGAAACAGTTTAAATCTTTATTGTTTATTGCAAGACAAAAATGAAATTCTCCTTAATATTTTAGTTGTTCATTATTTCAATAAAACATTGGACAAGTTAAAAAAAAACAATTTATTGCATATTTTTTAACATAGAAGAAAACAGATGTAAACGAACTCTTTATGAAATTTCATATTTAAAATTATATCATAGATGATGATCTGACATATTTTGCTCAAATTAAATTTGAATGTGAAAAATCTTATTTGAATTTGATATATAAAAAAATTTAAATTATGAAGAATAAAGTCATGATATAGATAATATAATATTTGTTTAAAAAAGCTAAAATTTTGGGCAATGAAATTACTATAAAGATAAAAATGTATTTATATACTTTTAGAAAAAATATATAAAGACTTGGAGGGAAGGAGAGTGAGGTAATATGTTGAACTAATTTTAAAAATATATATAGTAATTAGACAATGCATATATTATTATTCATAAATTTTAGATTGAAGAGAAAAAAATAATAGAATAAAAATTTAAAATTAAAAAAATGCATAAGTAAACAAAACTAATATATCTATTTTATATTAATAAGAAGTTCTCTTGATACTTATATTAAGCTAAGTGATAAGCTATTAAAAATCACTATTAATAATTTGATAAATTTATACAATGAAAATAAAAATATAAAAAATAAAAAGTTTTTAATAGCATATGATTCAATTGATTATTTATATATATTTGGTTATGAAAATTGTGGGATAGTGAGAAGGGGGAGAGATTCATTTCACCAAGGAACAATATGATAGTTAGACTTTTTTAAGATAACAATATGATATTAGACTTTTTAAAGGTAATATAATTTAACATACTCAAACAAGATACCACAATCTAAAAAAAGTAGAAATAATAATACTTTTATTTGCGCATCACGCGGATTCATATAACTACATGATTGTAAACTCATATAGATTTGGTTAAAGGCAGGAAGCCTGGGGGAAGGGGTCGGGGACTAATTATATGTATATAATGAAGTAATTAGATAATATATATAAATATTAATTCATAAATTTTAAACGAGAGAGATGGGGATTATAGAATAAAAATTAAAAGTGAAATCAATAATATTAACAATCTAATGTATTTAAATTATAAATAATATAATAATAAAAAATATGAAGTATAATTTTTTCTTTTACAATTACATGATTGTTTTTACTCATATAAAATTAGTTTGAGGTAGAGGAAGTAGTATTAACAATCTAATATCTTTAAATTGTGAAAAATATAATAAAGAAAAATATGAAATTTAAAACTTTTTTTCTTTTACAAGTACATGAATGTTTTCACTATATAAATTTAGTTAGAGGTGGAGGAAAGAATATTAACAACCTAATATCTATAAATTGTGAACAAGATGATAAAGAGGAATATATATTTTTAATTACACGATTATTTTTACTCATATTAATTTGATTAGAGGTAGAAAGAGGAAGGTTGGGATTTGAGGGGTGAGGGGTGTGGGGTGTGGTGTGGTGGGGGTATAGTAACAATCTAATATCATTAAATTGCGAATAATATAATTAAAAAAAATATGAAATAATTTTTTTATATATAATTACATGATTGTTTTTAAGATTTAGTTACAGATGGGGTGGGGTGGGGGTAGGGGACGGGGCGAGGGGTACTTTCATTGAGAAATAACATGATAGCTGAACTTTTTAAAGAAATATGATATAACACGCTCGAACAAGACATTCCAACAAATAACCAGAAACTCGTACTGACCATATCGGGTTCGAAAAGAAGTTTGGAGAATGTCAACCTCCAGAATTTTCAACTGATGATAGCCTGAACGAAGATTAATCTTAGAGAGGCATCTATCACCCTAAAGCTAATAAAAAATATCATCAATCCTAGGAAGAGGGTACTTATTCTTCACTGTCGCCTTATTCAGGAGACAATAGTCTATACACATCCGAATAGACCTATCTTTCCTACGCACGAAAAACACCAGAGCACCCCACGAAGAAACACTTAGACGAATGAACCCTTTATCAAGAAGATCTTTTAACTGCTCTTTTCGCTCCTTTAATTCAGTCGGAGCCATTCTATAAGGAAGAATAGAATATGATGAGTATTCGGTAGAAGATCAATCCCAAAATCTATTTTTCTATTGGGAGGAATTCAGGAAGACCATCGGAAAACACTTAGAAAACTCATTAACCACAGGGACAAATTGCAAAGAAGTACTTTCAGAATTAAAATCCTTAACCCGAACTAGATGATACGAACACCCTTTTAAGATCAATTTCTGAGCTCTAAAATAGGAAATAAACCTCCCTTTAGTCACTAAAGAACTTCCCTCCCATTCTAATACCGGTTCATTAGGAAAGTGAAAACTGACCTTTCGGGTCCTACAATCTAAAGACACATAGCATAAATGAAGTCAATTCATCCTCAAGATAACATCAAAATCGATCATATTCAGCTCTATCAAATCCACCAATGTCTTTCTATGGAAGATAGACACACAAAAAGGGGTCGGAATACTTTTGGAACCAAAACCAAACTGCACAGCCACATAAGGGGTCACATAAGAAAGGGTAGACCCCGGATCAAGCAAATAATACACATCACGAGAAAAAAGTTGTAACATACCAGTAACAACATCTGGAGATGCCTCAGATTCCTAGCGAGTAGCAAGTGCATGGAGGCAATTTCGGCCAGTGTCGGTATTAGAAGTAGCGCCCTTTAGTGCAGGAGCTGATACAAGTACGACCACGAGGATGGACGTGAATGAGTGCGTAATGAATCCGTCCAAGGAAGTGCACAAGTAAAGTGTAACAGAGGGCCTAAACACACCAAAATCAGCCCACTTCTTGCACTTGATGGGCACCTCACCCTTGAGGGGTATTATGGACATTTCATACTATTTTTGTAATATCTATAAATAGAACCTTTTAGGGTTTCATTCATTAGACTTTGATGATAATAAATGTTGTATAACATTGAAAGAAAAGTCCTCTCTCCTTGAGGCACAATTCCAAAACTTGTAACTAGGGTGATACTAGGGTGGAATCACTAGTGTTGCATTCTTGCTTAGAACGTTGGGTGCTAGAGGAGGTTGAGGTCTCTCTTGTGCTCACCGAAGAGAGTAGGTGTTCCTATTATCATTTTATTAAGGGTCTAGGTTCTCGAATACACTTAGGTTCTTAGTTTATAAGATAGTGTATGTCACTCTATCTATCCTTTTTATTCTTTCAATCTTGTAATGTTTGTATCTCGTATTGTACCCGTTTGTGTTGTTGTTATTCCCATTGTTAAGTTCATCTTGTTATTCATATTCTTGTTGTTAATCATAGTTTAGGTTGGCTTATTTGGTGTTGAAAACACCCCTTTCTATCTCGTTATTGTGTAGTTGTAGCGAATCCGAGAGAGGTCTCTATTTAGTCCACGGTTTGTTGTGATTTGTGGACTATTTGGAGTGTGTTTCGTGTTTCCATTGTCATTCTCGTATCATTTGGTATCAAAGCATGGCTTGATATTGTTCCTACAAGATCAAATCTTGGGCTAGCTCACTTGAAAGAAAAAATTAAAATCTGAAAATTCCAGAAAAAAAACAATCTGTCCATTTTGTGTTCTTGGCCAAAAATTATGTTTTGGTTGTGTCTTGGCCGAGTTTTTTACTTGTCTTTGTTGTCTCTAAGTGTTAGTTTTGTTCCTCACTAACACATTGAGTCTATATCTTTATTTGAGCTTGTATTTTGATGTTGTTATTATGAACATAAGCTTGGCCCATTATTGTTGAACATTGTTGTGGTAGACATTGTTGTTGAGAAACTTGATTGGCCGTGTGTTTGGTTGTTGTTTAAAGGAGTGTTGTTGTTGTTATTCTTGGTGAATGTTGTTGTTTTTCTTGAAGTTCTTCACAACCTTCATCTCTTGTTAAAACCGAAGACACAACACTAAAGAGACTTGGCTGTTTGTTGTTGTGGATTGGAGTTGGCCGTTGGAATTGTTGTTGTTCTTAAAGATTGTTGTTATTGTTCTTGGTGTGGTTGTTGTTGTTCTTTAAGTTCTTCACCTTCCTTCATATATTTTTAGAACATAAAGTGAATGATAGATCCTAAAAAGTGAAGGAAAGAGGTGTAAGTAATTGTTAGTCTTGAAAGACTCCCAACCACCAAAAGACTTTAGATCACTTCTCAACCACTTTTCCATGAAACAAGGGTCCATGTTTTAAGGAAAAGTACTACAAAAGTCAAGTCTTGAAATTTGAAACTTGAAAAAAGGCCCCAAGACTTATTCTTCCCTCCTTAAAACAAATTCTACCAATCCAAATTAAAATTTGTCCAAACTTGGACTTTGAATTTTTTTTTGTAGAAACCGCAACCAATACGTGGCTGCCACGTCATCAAGTTACTGATCACGCATCAAATTTTGGCTCAAATTTCAGATTTATTAGTTTAGTTTTGTCATTCCTTAGTTTCAATTTAATTGGTTCCACTACTAATTGGCAAACCAGTACTCATCTACTAATTGTTAGTTAGTCTTTGTGTTCGTTCATTCGTGTTAAGCATTTGTTGTGTGCTTCTCTCTTTTATGAATTTGTTGTGTCTTGTTGGTTCAAGTCCGTAAACAAATTTTCTTTTGAGTCAACTCAAACAAAAATCTATTCTGGGCAAAGATAGACTCATCCCTCATTCACTCACGAAGTTCAAGCCAGCTTTCAACACTTGTAAAACCAAGTGTGAGGTAAAAATTGAGAGTGAGAGTGTGGTGAGACATTTTTGAGCTAACAAGTTTGTTTTTTTTGTTGTTCGTTGTTGTCTTTTCTTTTAGGTACCATGGCGGCCACCAATCTCGATGCCACGTTTGACCGCATCACCGACTATATTGAAGAAATGAAATGGCACGTGGAAAGGCTACGCCAATTTCTACCTAAACTTATCACACAAAATTCAACTTTTCTTGTCTAAACACCTTGTGATGAGAGCTTCCCGAAGGAAGAGATGGGCTACCCCGACCCACACCAAAGTAAAGAGAAGATTGAAACATCTTTGGTACGTGATAGTGAACTTATAGAGAGCGAAGCACTTGCTAGTTCCAAATCTGCCCGTGAGATAGATCATGCTCTCTTTAGGTTTAATGTCTTATTTGAAGATGATATAAACACTCCTAATGAACCTAGTGGTGAAAATGATGATATAGCTTGCCTTGAAGGCTATAGCCGATATGCTAACCCACTATGGTGTAACAACATTCCTCCTAAAGATGGAAATCTCTTTTTGGAATATGAGAGTACTCTTATAGGAAAGGAATGTGTAGTCTCGGAAATGAGTACTCTTGGTAGTACTCTTGGTGTGCATGATGATCAATTTACTCTTAAATGTAGTTCACTACTTGAGCATGTGAATAGTGTGCTTAAAAATTCTCAAGTTAGTGATGATGTCTACAGAATTAATCTTGATAATACATATGACTCTTTGAACATCTTGTGTGGTAAACGCATTTCAATTAGCTTTGTTCATAGAGACTATGTGTATGAAAATATTTTTGTGCGTGAATGTGGGAGTGACATTCTAGGAGAAGGAAGGGATAGCCTCGGCTTAGGCCCTTGGCTAATTTTTCTATTTGATCCCGGCACCCTCTTGGAATGTGGAAATCTCTACACTTTCCACTTAATGCTTGGACAAGACGACAAGCAATGTTTGGTTGTGGGTGCTAATGAAGGAAGACAAATTTCTTCCTTATCTCTTTTTGTGGATGATGACCGCTTCCTTTGTGTTTTTTTTACTAAGCATTTTATGTTCAACACAAAGAACCTGTGGATATACTCCAAGTTTGTCCCCCCCCGGCATGGAATCTGATGTGTGTATTTTACTAACCCTAACCCCTCATATATTGAGGATGTGTGCTTGTTGTCTTCTCTTGATTTTGCGAGGTACGGATTCGAGGTCGACTCCTTTTCAAGAAGAGGAGGATAATACAAGTACGACCACGAGGATGGACGTGAATGAATGCGTAATGAATCCGTCCAAGGAAGTACACAAGTGAAGTGTAAAATAGGGCTTAAACATACCAAAATCAGCCCACTTCTTGCACTTGATGGGCACCTCACCCTTGAGGGGTATTATGGATATTTCACACTATTTTTGTAATATCTATAAATAAAACCTTTTAGGGTTTCATTCATTAGACTTTGATGATAATGAATGTTGTATAACATTGAAAGACAAGTACTCTCTCCTTGAGGCACAAATCCAAAACTTGTAACTAGGGTGATACTAGGGTGGAATCACTAGTGTTGCATTCTTGCTTAGAACGTTGGGTGCTAGAGGAGGTTGAGGTTTATCTTGTGCTCACCGAAGAGAGTAGGTGTTCCTATTATCATTGTATTAAGGGTCTAGGTTCTCGAATACACTTAGGTTCTTAATTTATGAGATAGTGTATGTCACTCTATCTATCCTTTCTATTTTTTCAATCTTGTAATGTTTGTATCTCGTATTGTACCCGTTTGTGTTGTTGTTATTCCCATTGTTAAGTTCATCTTGTTCTTCATATTCTTGTTGTTAATCATAGTTTAGGTTGGCTTATTTGGTGTTGAAAACACCCCTTTCTATCTCGTTATTGTGTAGTTGTAGCGAATCCGAGAGAGGTCTCTATTTAGTCTACGGTTTATTGTAATTTGTGGACTATTTGGAGTGTGTTTCGTGTTTCCATTGTCATTCTCGTATCAGGAGATGAAGACATGGAAATCGAAACTTTACTAGCCCTAGTACAGACTCTGGCTGAAGGACAATCTCGCGGCATGTGGCCCAGCTGACCACAATTATAATACCAATTCCCCCTCTCCTTACAATAATCATGATGAAGCTGCGCATAAAAACGACACAGAGGATAAGGTGGGGCTGACTGAGCTCCACTAGCCTGAGACTAGGCACCCTGTGTCTTAGAACCACCACTAGGCTGAGAATGACGATCACCTGAAGCCTTAGGATAGGGAACATTAGCAGACGAATAAAAAGTACCCCAGTTTTTCTTCTTGGTTCACCGTCTACCTTCTTTCCCACTATTTTGATGACCCCTACCCTGCTCTGAATACCTGAACTTCTTACTCTGTCTCTCTCCAATATGTGTTTTTTTCTTATTTTCATCCTCAACCTGCTGCATATAAACCATAAGTCTTGAGATGTCCATATCATTGTTCAACATTGCAGTCTTACACTCCAATACCAAGTCACGGGCAATCCAGAAGCAAACTTTCTTATCTTGGATCTTTGGTTAGACACCAACTCTGGAGCATAACGAGATAGCTGCTGAAATTTCAATGCATATTCTTTTAGACTTATCTTACCCTGCTTTAGATTAACAAACTCCTCTGCCTTAGCTTCCCTCATCTCCTGAGGAAAGAAGTGATCAAGAAAGGCACCCAAAAACTCATCCCATAATATCGGCTCTGCATCATCACCCCTCAACTTCTCCCATTTCTCATACCACTGATAAGCTATATCTTTTAGCTGATATATAGCAAACTTTACACCTTCAGAATTAGTAGCATGCATCACTCTGAAGATTTTCTCCATTTCATCCAAAAACCCCCAAGGATCCTTCTCAACCTTAAAGTCTGTAAAGATTGGGGGATCCAATCTTATGAATTGGCCAACCCGAGTGACCTCAGACAAGGAGAAACAGAGCCAACACGATTCGAATGGTGAGACTGAGATGTTACCAACTAAGTAAGCAAATGAATAGACCAGCGGAACTCAACATTAGAGATGTACCCCTAAGGCGATTGATCATAAGCATCACCACCCCGAGTGGCCCGAAGAGGACTAGTAGGGATAGGTGGTACTCCGCATGGAGCAGCACAATCAGGAGCAAGAACCCTAGACTGGGTATGCACTCCATACACAGGGTGAGTCCCCTCCACATTGTCCTCAGGAAGGACAGAGTTCCAAGCAGAGTTTCTACGAATGTCAGATCTTTGGGAAGACATGATTTGAAACGCGAGGAAGCCAGGAGTTAGAGAAGTTTCATAACACTAGACTCTATAGCTCGAAAATAGAACACAAGAAAGAAAAATATTCCTAAATGCCTTGTAGCCTCCTCCTTATAAGTGTGACGCGCTACAGATATAACGATCTAAAAATTTGATGAAATATGTGAAATTTGTGACTTTGTGTGATTTGACTGTTTTACCCCTCCACGTAGTTGTATTATGATATTTCTGAGGTGTGGAGTGATTGACACAGTTTTCAATGCATTTTGGTACCATTTATGTGATATTGTAATTTTTGGTGGCTTCGAGAGCCTTATTTTGAACTTATGTGGATATCTTTTGATTCGTACGACACGTGATTAGTTGCTGCAAGTTTATATTATTACTTATAGATATAATGTTTTCAATCAAGCGACACATGAACTATCAAAACATATAAATTCATTAAAATGTAGTTATTAAACAATTTCTTATTTGAATTAAGTATCTTGAATTTAGGACTATAAAACCAATTAAACTTTTTACCTCATATAAATCTTTTAAAAAGTCAATTAATTGGCCTGTTCGTAGCTAACAATTTTGTTGCTAATTATTATTTTTTGCTTTTGGTAATCAAAAGTCCACTAATTTATCTATTTTTCAATAATTTGTTCTTTTTTTTTATCACTTGACAAACAAGGAAAGTTTTTAAATATAGAAAAAAGGAATAATAATCGCACCACAAATATGGTTCAAATTGATTCGTCTCTCTTAACTTCTGGCAGCAAGGGAAAGAGGTACTGCATGATAAATCCAAAAGTATGATCCATCAACCACTTGAAATTTTTGGTGGTAAAATATATATGTATTTACACTAAAATATATGTTTATATTTACATTATTATAGTAAAGTGTGAAGAATTTTTGAAAAGTGATTTAAACTTTTACACTTCATTAAAAATCTCCGCAATAGATAAAATCATTTAGTTTTAAGTAATCAAACGTTACACGTGAGAGGCACGTGCAATTAAACAAGTATGAACAAATACCTATAAAAGGTTAAAGATTCGTGTTGATAACGTGTTATGAACTAATAAAGAAAAACAAGAATAATAAGAGAGAAAAGAAAGTAATTCTTATTTTCTCTCAAGTAATGAATTATAATGAAGAGAACCTCTATTTAGAGGAGAGAATTGACTTGATCCTTTGCTCCCAACGAATAGACATTCGCTTCAAATCAAATTAGGTTTGACATTTATTGCAAATCAAATTAGGCTTATAACAATAATCCAATTGTGGACTAAATTTATTGGGAATTCCTAATGGTATTTCATAATAATAGAAAAAAATGCCTATATTGCTACAATTGGATCCCACATGAAAAATAAATTTAAACTTAAAATGTCAACAAAAATTTTCCTTGAATTTTAGTTCACATCTTTTAAGATGAAATAAAAAAAATAAAGTTTATTAATACAAAACAAAGTTAACTAACTTGCTTCATGAAATTTTTGCAAAATTCACTCTCTAATACTATTTACAGTTAAGTTGTCGAAAACACACTCCTAAATTATCTTTCTTTTTTTTAGTTCCACGCTTAATCTATTGAGAGTGAATTTCATTCTGAACAATCACTCAATAGTTAGAGAAATACATCTCTAACTCAAAAATTTAGGCGTGAAATTTCTGACTGTTATTTTAGATATAAAACTTACCGTCCTAATAATTTAAGTGTGAAACTCAAAAAATAAATAAATAATTTAAATATATTTTTAATCCTTATTTACATGTATGAATAAAATCGCCACAAAAGAACGAGAATTATAACGAGACGATCAAATTGGGGGATAACGCGTATCATGCACAAATGCGGACGTTAGTAGGGGTCTCTGAGTCATGCGAGTGACACGTGATGAGGCACGTATTAAGGGAACAACACAATCATTTCCAAAAGAAAAATTGGGCCTGATGGGTATGAGGGAGACAAAAATACCTCCTTGTATAGCCACGTAAACTAGTATAAATGACCTCAAAGTGGTTGACTTTGTTTTTTCTCCCATAATAAATTATTCTATAAAATTAGTTTTTCTTTATTTTATGTATAACACAAGTACATATTTGCTCCTTTATATATTAAATATTTTTATCTCTCTCTCCATATTTATATATCTTTTGACTTTTATTTTTTTTATTTTTTATTTTACTTTGATATTTTTCATCTTTCATTTTCTCTTTTTTTTTTTTCTCAACTTTTACTTTTTTTCTTTTTCCTCTCAACTTCATTTTTTTGGTGTTTTATATTTATTTATTTATTTTTATTTTTTTATTTTTCTCAACTTCATTTTTTTGGTGTTTTATATATTTTTTTTTTTTTTTTCTCAACTTTTATTTTTTGCATTTTTTTCTTCATTTTTTTTCAATCTTTCTTTTTTCTTTTTTCTCTTCTCAACTGCTATTTTTTTTCCTTTTCTCTATTTTATTTTATTTTCATTGACTTTTATTTTTCTTTTTTTAAAATTCTTTTTTATCAACCTTTTATTTTTGTTTTCTTTTTCCGTAATCTTTATTTTTTTTCTTTTCTTTTGTTTGATTCCTTCCAAACAATAAGTTACGTCCCATGAATAAGAGTTGATATTATTAGTGTCCAAGTGAATTCAAATTGAATTGATCCTCACAATTCATTCAAATTTTAATGGGTTGGGTTCAAGATAATTTACTATTGGGTAAATCTCAACCCATTAAGTTCTAACTCATTTTAAATTCAAATGAGTCTAGTTCAATCTCCACTTCAACCTGTTTAACAGGAAAATTTTCTTAACGATAGTAGAAAAAATATTTACAATGTGTCCACCCTCTCAAAATTATCCGCCTCACCCCAACCTTACCACACCCCTAACTTACCCACCCTGCCTCCCTTAAATAAATTGATTTTATTTCTTAATAATTTTTTTATTAGTTTTTTTTATTGTCCCCACCTCACATCATCCCCATCCTCTCCCTATGCCAACACCCATCCCCATCCTAAAAAAATATTTTTTTAATCTTTTCTTACCCCACGATAAAAAACCTACCCTCCCCCCTTCCCCACACCCTCTACCCCTCCCACAAAATATAGTTTTTAAAAAATAATTCTTAAAAATAAATAAATAAATTTCTTTTTTCTAAACCCCCACCTCTCCCATCCCCTACCCCACACCCCTCCTAAAAAACTTAAATTTTTATTTTTAAAAAAATTAAAGTTTTAAAAAATATTCTTAACTCACCACCACCCCCTATCCACCACCCAACTTCTCAACCCCATCCAAATTTATTTTCTTGAGTTGGGTTTAAAAGAGGTAAATATTAATATGTTAATTTGTTTTAGACTAAGCGGGTCAAGACCCAATTCAATTTTTAGTCCATTTCAACCTAAAGTAAATTTGGATGGATAATGACCCAACCCAATTTTCAATTTAACCCATTTAATATCTTTAACCTCAACCCAACCCTCCCCCATGACACACATAGTTGATGCTACCATATTGTGTCTTGATTTATAAGATATTATATAACTCTTGCCTTATAAGCAAGGCTTAGTGCAAGGACTTTCAAACAAGAGGTAACGATCCATGGATAAGAGTGGAAACCACTATATTATATTTTGACTTATGAGATGCTCTATAACTCTTGCCTTAGAGGTAAGACTTAGCTCAAGGACTTTCAAACATCAAGTTATGCCCCATGGATAAAAGTTGGAACCATCATATTTTTTATTAATTTACGAGATGCTCTATAACTCTTACCTTAGAGGCAAGACTTAGACTAAGGGCTTTCAAACAACAAGTTACACACACCCCATGGGCAAGAGTTGACACTACTATATTGTGTCTTGATTCATGAGATGATCTATAACTCTTACCTTAGAGGCAAGACTTAGTCCAAGGACTTTCAAACAATAAGTTATGCCCTATGTGCAAGAGTTAACACTACCACATCGTGTCTTGATTTATGAGATGCTCTATAACTCCTGCCTTAGAGGCAAGACTTTGCCTAAGGACTTTTAAACAACAAGTTACACCTCACGGGCAAGAGTTGACACTACCACATTGCGTCTTGTTTTATGAGATGTTCTTAACTCTTACCTTAGAGGCAAGACTTAGTCTTAGGACTTTCAAACAATAAGTTATTCCCTATGCGCAAGAGTTGACACTACCACATTGTGTCTTGATTTATGAGATGCTCTATAACTCTTTCCTTAGAGGCAAGACTTAGCCTACGAACTTTCAAGTTACACCCCACGGGCAAGAGTTGACACAACCATATTATGTCTTGACTAATGAGATTCTCTATAACTCTTTCCTTAGAGCAAGACTTAGCCTAAGGACTTTCAAACAACAAGTTACATCCCATGGCAAGAGTTGACACTACCACACTCCGTCTTGATTTATGAGATATTTTATAACTCTTGCCTTAGAGCCAAGATTTAACTCAAGGACTTTCAAACAATAAGTTACACTCCATAGGAAAGAGTTGACACTAGCACACTGTGTCTTAATTTTGAGATATTCTATAACTCTTGCCTTAGAGGCAAGACTTAGAGCCCGTTTGGGATTGCTGTTAGAAAACTGCTTATTTGAGAAACACTTTTATAAAATAGCTTTTCAGAAAGTACTTTGAAAAATAATAATTTGTGTTTAGTAAATTCATTTGAAAGTGCTTTTGATAAGCAGATTGTGTTTGAATAATATTTTTCAGGAAGTGCTTTTATGAGATAAATGACCAAAAAAAGACATGTATCAACAGACTTTTACTACTAATATTATTTCATAAAAATTTATTTTAAATATTTATTATAATATTTTTAATTAAAATTTTATTTTTATTTAATTAAAAAGTGCTTACTAAAAAATTTTCAATCTATTTATATACATAGATACATTAAAAATATTAAATGATGATATATTAAACAACAAGTTACGCCTTATGTGCAATAGTTGGCACTACCACATTGTTTCTTGATTTATGAGATGCTATATAAGTCTTGCCTCTAAAACAAGACTTAGCCCAAGCACCTCCTGAAAAAATAAGTTACTCCCCATGGGCAAGGGTTTACACTTCTTTATTATGTCTTAATTTATGTGATGTTCTATGACTTTTTCCTTAGAAGCAAGACTTATCCCAAAGGACTTCCAAATAACAAGTCACGCCCTTAAGTTTTCTTCATGTCAAATAAAGAATATCCTCTTTGCGGATTATCCAACATTTTGACCATTAGAAAAAGATGATAGAAGTTAAGAAAAAAAAAAGATTGAGAAAAAAGAAGAAAAAAATAAATGTCAAGTAAAAGAAAAAAAAAGAATGTTGAGAAAGACAAAAATGAGAAGAAAAATAAAAATAAAATTTGAGAAAAATAAAAAAAATAAAAGAAAAAATAAAAAATAAAGAAAAATAAAGGTTGAGACAAATAAATTAAAAAAAAGAGAAATAATATTTGAGAAAAAAATAAAAATAAAAAATAGAAGAAAAATAAAGGTTGAGATAAATGAATTAAAAATAAGAAAAAAATAAAAAATAAGAATCAAGAACAGTAAAAAAGTTAAAAAAGGAAAAAAGAAAAAAGAAAAAATAAAAAGAAGGGTGAGACAAATAAACATGGAAAGAGTAAAAATATTTGAGGTGTAGATGGATAAAAATGTACTTATTCTATATATAAAAAGGAAGGAACGCTATTCTTTAAAGACTTTTTTTATGGGGGACAAAAACACAAAGTCACCCATTATGAGAACCATTGCATCTAATTTCCTTTATACGACGTACTTCATTCTGGGCCACAACCTTTTCTTTAGTGCTATTTTTATCGCTCTATTTAATTAATATGAGTAAACAACATAACTTTCAGCCGTTTAGTACCTAATTATTTTCTCTGCCCACATTTTTAAAAATTACATAAAATTTCAAATACATTATCAAGGGTTGGATATATCACTTTTCAATACATAACTAATGAATCAAATTATTATGTATCAGTAACACAAATCTCATTTTGATACATAAATCTTACGCATTAGTAACATAAAAAAAATTTGATACATATTTTTTGTCATATTTTCAACCAGATACATCATTCTTAAATCAAATTCTTGTGTATCAGTAACACAAATCTCATTATGATATAGTCACGATTCAACTAACCGGATCGTGCGAGCACCTACTCTAATTCACCTAGATAGAAAAATCCTTACAACCTATTACAAATACATGCGGGAGTTAATTATAAATAATAAAATGCCTTTATTTATTACAATTAGTTACCAAAACTTGAAATACAAAATAAGAACTTTCCCTAAGGACCTAGTCTAAATAGGTAAAACAGCTTCTAGTATAATAAAGGATAAAATAAGATACAACTTCCACCATAGGAATGAGAGGAGAAGAAACCACTGGAGATTACTATCCACGTCAAATCTAAAACACCAACTGATCCTGCAATCAGACTATACCTCAAAGATGGTATACCAAGAGTAATATAAGTACAAACAACACATACTAGTAGGTATCATCGATCAATTAGGATTAAATCACATAAATTAAAAATAGAAGTCACAAAAAAGAAAGCATGCGTACTTATATAAAAATTTAGTTCATATTATTTTCATCCACTTATCTTATCCTTGCCTCTTGTTTTACCTGAGAGTATTTCCATTCTTATTCTTGGTGATCATTCATCACCCTTCACATCAAGTGTCATCCATTATAACTCTCATTTGTTGAACCCTAATAGTCATTATAGGTCAATCTATTTCACTTACACCTCAATTAACCTTAATAATAAAAGAGACAAATAACCATAACCTTATAGTAAGTACAACCATGAACACTTAATAATTACTTCTATTATATTATCACTTATATTTTCACAACAACACTAAGAATTCAGTTACGTATAAGCCAATATAGATAATGTACCAAATCAAGACCTTGACTACCAACAATAGATTCCGCCAACAAATCACGGCTAACCACAATAAGACAAGTCAACAAAACTATGACACACAATAATATCTTACATCTTGTCTCAAATAAATAAGTAAGTAGACATCAATAACAAATATTTCTTTCATTAACACCATTAGTTTGGACCACACAAGAATCCTAAATATATATCAAGTAATCGGACCAAATAAGGATCTTAAATATATGCTAGGTAAC
This sequence comes from Capsicum pubescens, assembly GCA_030864215.1. Classification (NCBI taxonomy): domain Eukaryota; kingdom Viridiplantae; phylum Streptophyta; class Magnoliopsida; order Solanales; family Solanaceae; genus Capsicum; species Capsicum pubescens. Next base: position 108,635,861 of record CM061540.1, on the reverse strand, counting down.
CAGACTACACAAGGATTCTCAAATGTATGCCAAGTAATTGAACTACACAAGGATCCCAAATCTATGCCATGTAACTAGACTAGACAAGAATCCAAATATATGTCAAGTAATCGAATTACATAAGGATTCCAAACACATATCAAATAACTGAACCAGACAAGGATCCCAAATTAACAATTATAATATAAGCTGATCCATTCACGGCGCCAATTTAAACAAAAAAAATAACAGTAATCATAAAATCCATATACTCAAGAAACCATCACACTCATAAATACCTTGTACACACATGCAAATGATCTTATGGTCATCCACTAGTCATGAACTACAACAGATGAGCTCTTGTCCATGTACTATCGACGTGGCACCCGAACCAATTAGTAAATCATAATACAGTACTAGCGTCGTACCTAAGACAACTAATGAATAATAGCAGCCAATCTCATGAAGATGTCCAAATATTGATACATCCCAGAATAATAACAAATATCACAATAATGACAACTACAATGAGATTAGCAATCATACTTATATAGTCAACAAGTCTTTAAAATAACCTCATCATATGTTATTAATACTTAGGATATTATTTAATAATTACCTTCATTAAGTATTCATTGCGACAATAGACAACCACCCAAACACTTAATCAACTCGAGCTAATCATTTCATGTAAACAACAATCATACTCTAACACACCAAATCACAAGTAAATATGATTCATTAGTTTCATAAATGGGATCTCCTCATAAATTATAGCATGTCTGAAGACCAATCCATGACTTATTCAAGTAAGCATTATCAAACCATATTCATTAAATTCAAGTACTCATTTTAGGAGTGCACATTCAGCCAAATGGAGTCTAAACTCTAGTATTTTGTTCACTAATTCCATCCTTCTTTAATTATACTGAGCTTGGAGATTCCGCTATTGTGAAGCAACCTGACATTCAAGTCTTTACTAGGTTCACGACCCTACTTTATTAACCAATCACTCAACTCTATTTAATTTACCATTTAGTTTTAGTCATACACCTTTATACCTTTTACTTTTTAACCCTTAACCTAACTAGACTTTAGCTTCTTAAGTTATGTCACCACCTCTTATCATAATCTATTCTCATAATTATACTTCTACAAGCATATCTGAAACACCCTGTGTTTTGGCCCTTGGAAATTTCCTGAGTCTTGAGACTTCTATTGATCATATGACTCATCATAATAGTCATATGATGAGGGTACGGGTTAGGTAACCCAACTCGTAAGATGTCCAGTTAGTGAAGGGTAGGTTTCTGTTGTGGTTACGAGTTGATGGTGATGAGTCGTATGATAAGGGTACGAGTGGTATAGTAAATTCATAAGTTATCCAGTGTCCAACCTCTTTAATTCTGTCTTGGATATGACTCAAAGGTACTAGTCATATAGTATGGGTACGAGTAAGGCAAGGGGAGTCATATGGTGGACAATGTGTGGATGTCCCACTTTCTGGTCAAGGTACGAGTGGAAGGTACCACTCGTATGATGTGGTTTTGAGTGAGAGATCTAAGCCGTACCCTCCAACGGTGATTTTTATAGTTTAAGTTGGGGGTATTCTAGTGTAACGCCCTGAGTCTGTACCCCGGATGCTACACAATGCTTACGACCCCGAAGGACCACAAACTAACCCATGACTCATATCTGCTGTGAGCACTGAATAATCATATGATAAAAATAAAAATACTAAAACAAATGTAAAAATTAGGTTGAAGTAGCCATAAAGTTCACAACTGAAAATAATTACTGAATACTGATAAATGAATATTGAAAACTGAATATCAGTTAGAAATACTCTAGGCTGAAAACCTCTAACTGTCTGAATATGGAGTTGATGGGAAAAGTCCCTACCTAACTCCGTCTACTGAATGTGCTGAACTACTGAAATACTAAAAAAAAACATCGTCCTCAAACTATGAGAACTCACCACTAAATTTGTTGCTGATAGTCTTGGCTGCTAAGTGCGGTTAGGAGCCCGTGTGTCTGAACCTATGATATAAGATATCATAGCATAAACGAAAAGTATACGTCAGTACTTTGAATGTACTGGTATTCTAAGTGAGGTCGGCTGATATGCATGGGTTCATATGCATGAACAATAACTGTCTGAGTAACATGGTCATAACTGAATGAGAGTACATGTATGAATACATAAACTGTAACTGAGATTATGTTAACACTGGATACTGAGTTCTGAATACTGATTAACTGATGTCTAAGTTTACTGATACTGTATTACTAATAGCTGAATGACTATTTCTGACAGACCTAGTTCTGAAGAACTGATCTGAGTTCTACACTGAGCTAGATGACTATATCTGACAGTCTTGAATCTATAAAACTGTACTAAGTTCTGTACTGAGATTGAAACTAAAACTGTGGGAGATAGTCATCTAACCGATATGCCCCTTTTTGAAAGGATTGGGGTCCAACCTATAACCCCAGTTGGAAGGGATCAATATCGTGCCACGAGTACTGACTTTTACTGTGTGGATCCACAATATTAATGTATTGTACTGTATTGTCCCAAAGGACTAAGGGTGTCACGCCTAAACTGACGGGTGACCCCTGCGAGAAAGTTAACCCTAAACTGAGAGGTGACTTCTTATATCCTACGTTGGCTATGTAGTTATGGAGTACAGTGACTACTACTAACAACTCTTCCTATCTGACGGGGAAGCCATCATCCTTGTACACGCCCAGTGCTGAATCCTACTCCCAACTGAATAGACACTAAACTAATTTCTAGACTGCACTAGGCTTGACTGAACTATTACTGATCTTGCTGTCTAACTGAACTGAGTTCACTAGGTTTCGTTGACTGATGGAATACTACTGACTTCTGTTAACTGACTGGGTTTACTTGAGGTCAGAACTGAATACTGAACTGAAACTGGGACTGATTACTGAGTACTACTATTTGTGACACTACTGAGACCATTCTATAACTACTGTAGCTCTAGGTAAATAGTTAGATTTTTGGGTATTGAATACCCCCAGGACTCGATAGCATGAAAAGTAAAACACTGCATGACTTTAATAGCATAATAGTACTTGCTTACCAATAATGCATTCATTTAGACATTTTTGTCAAACATCTGATATACCTGGGCTTGTGCATGAATAAAATCACTTAATGCTTGCACTAGTCAATTCACATAAGCATTTTGACAACCACTTCGGTAGCATGGTCATTCCACATATCAATAAATATGTAATACTATCATGGATACTACATTCAACTTGCAATTCGAGAGTTCAATATGAAGTTCACATAATTCAATCTACACTAACTAGTTTTCATGAAACTTGTGTTAATTCATGGAATTGAAAACCCATTTGACATCATAATCAATATTACATTCAAATCCAACGTGAAATCTATGAAATTAATTAACTTATAGTTTAAAAGAGTTTCTTGAATTCCCAGGATGGAAGGAAACCCTTGGATGAACACTTCATATACCTTGGTACTTGAATTAATAAAGGTTGATGGTGAGTTCTTGAGTCTTGAATTTGAAATCAATGGCCCTAGGGTTTGTTCTTGAGAGCAATTTGTGATGAATGAATGAATTTTGCCCTAGGAATGACTTAATTTCGTGTTTTTGGGGCTGCATAATGTGGGGAAATGACCTAATTACCACTGAAGATATGACTTTTTAATTATTGAAAAACGTGCCTAGCGATGCGCAGACCAATGCGCTGCATCAATGTGGTTGACGCGATGGTAGGTGCGATGCGTCGAGTTTGCATCGGCTCACTGGAATTTGGCACTGGAAGTTGAGGAAAATATTTATCGACGCAATGGACAACGCATCGGGATAGCATCGATCCACTATTTTGGATTTCCAAACGTGCCTCAAACGATGTTCGAAAATTCCGAAACTTGTCGGAGAATACCTATTGACATTCCTGATCATGAACCAACCTAGAATTCGACATTTTAAGGTCATAAGGATCGTAAAATAGGATCGCCAACTTATGAAGGCTAAATAAATTCTAAGTACAAACACTTAGCTGAAATTTCTAAGTCTGGGACCCTTTTTCTAGCATTAACGGACTGAATTAAGCTTAGAATTTTGCAGGGTCTTACAATATATCCACCTTGGCAATATTCTTCCTCAAATGAGACTGACTGAGTGAGGAATACTGATAGATTGAATTTACGTACTGGATATGCATAACTGAAGAATGATTTCATGACTGAGATTACTGATACACTGAGGTTTTACACTGAATATGCATAACTGTAGCATGACTGAATTCTGAAGACATGACACATGACTGAGCTATTTCATGAAGATATGTATGATATGAGAATTCTATGCAACTGGACTGATATTAAATTCATAAGGGGATCTGAACATGGAATTGAGTAAGTTCAAGGAAATATTGTTACCTTGAGCTGAGTCTGAGTTTGTGGAGAAGAGGGGAGGATACTTGGTCCGCATATCTGCTTCTGCTTCCCAAGTATCTCCCTCAACGGACTGATTCCGCCAAAGAACTTTGACTAGAGGGACTTCTTTGTTCCTCAGTCTGCGAATCTGATAATCAAGGATTTTGACTGGAACCTCTTCATAAGAGAGACTGTTCTGAACATCTACACCCTTTATAGGGAATACAACTACTGGGTCACCTATGCATTTCCTTAGCAATAAGACATGAAACACTGGATGGACTCAAGCTAAGTCTGAAGGCAACTCAAGCTCGTAGGCTACCTTTTCGAAACGACTGAGAATTCAGTAAGGACCGACATATCGGGGACTGAGCTTTCCCTTCTTGCCAAACCTTTTCACTCCTTTTATAGGAGAGATTTTCAAATACACAAAATCCCTAATCTCAAACTCAAGATCTTTTCTACGCACATCGGCATACGATTTCTGTCGGCTCTGAGCTGTCTTAATCCTTTCCCTGATCAATTGAACTTTTCTTAAGGAATCAAATACCAAGTAAGGACCTACCACTGTGGCCTTACCCATATCAAACCAACTAATGGGAGATCTACATCTCCTCCCATAGAGCGCCTCAAACAAAGGCATCTGAATGCTGGAATGGTAACTGTTATTAGACGCAAACTCAATCAAGGGCAAGTGGTCATCCCAACTACCTTTAAAGTCAATAACGCATGCCCTTATCATATCTTCCAAGGTCTGAATGGTACTTTCTTCTTGCCTATCTGTCTGAGGATAGAAGATTGTACAGAGGTGAACTTGGGCGCCAAGTCCCTTTTGGAAGGCTTTCCAGAAATGAGAGGTGAACTACGCACCTCTATCTAAAATGATGGATAATGAAACTCCATGTAATCTGACCAATTCTCTAACATAGATCTTGGCATAATCCTTGACTGAATAAGAAATATGAATTGGTAAGAAATGAGCTGACTTGATCATCCTGTCTACAATAAACCCATATGGAATCATGCTGACGACGAGTACGAGGCAAACCCATCACAAAGTCCATGTTCACTTCTTCCCATTTCCAGGTGGGAATACTGAACTCCTACATGGACCTACTATGCTTCTGGTGCTCAATCTTAACCTGCTGACACATCGAGCACTTGGCTACAAACTCTGCAATAGCTCTCTTCATCCTACTCCACCAATAAACTTCCCATAAATTACGGTACATCTTGGTGGCCCCTGGATGAATTGAGTAGCGCGCACCATGCACTTCTGCGAAAATCCACTGCCTAAAGTCATCTACACCTGGCACACATAGACATCCATGCCAACTCAATACACCATCTCCCCCTTGGGAGAAAACCTTTATCTTTTGATCTCTGACTGATTCTTTTAACTTAATTTGACTGGGATCCCTATCCTGCTTTTCCTTCACCTAAAAAACTAGAGATGATTCTGAACTACTCTGCACCCATACACTACCTTCTGATGAATCAACTAAGCAGACATCTAGTCGGGCAAGCTGATGAACTTCTTGAACTAACTTCTTCTTATCATCTTCCACGTGAGCAAAACTACCTATAGACATCCTACTGAGAGTATTAGCCACTACATTAGCCTTGACCGAATGATACAAAACACTCATGTCGTAGTCTTTCAACAACTCCAACTACCTTCTCTGACGGAGGTTTAGGTCTTTCTGAGAGAACACATACTGCAGGATCTTATGGTCAGTAAACACATCAACGTGCACTCTATACAAATAGTGCCTCTAAATCTTTAAGGCAAATACTACAAATGCTAACTCAAGATCATGAGTGGGATAGTTCTTTTCATGGGGTTTAAGCTGTCTAGAGGCATAGGATATAAACTTACCTCTCTGCATAGGGGCTGTAGTGAGTCGAGTCTTCAACTCCTAAAAAATTTTCTCACAAGAATCTGACCACTGGAATTTGACTTTATTCTGAGTCAATCTGGACATAGGGGATGCAATAGATAAAAATTCCTCAACAAACCATCGGTAATAGTCGACCAAGCCAAAGAAGCTCCTGATATCTAATAGAGAGATGGGTTTGGGACAATTTCTCACTGCTCTGGTCTTTTGGGGATAAACTCTAATGCCATCACCGGAAATGATATGGCCGAGAAAAGCTACTGACCATAGGCAAAATTCGTACTTATTGAATTTAGTGAACAACTGATGGTTTCTGAGAGTCTGTAATACTATTTTGAGATGGTCTGCATAATCATGCTCACTGCAAGAGTAGACAAGAATGTCATCTATGAAGACTATGATGAACATATCCAAGTACTTCTTGAACACACGGTTCATCAAGTCCATGAAAGATGCTGGGGCATTGGTAAGACCAAATGACATGACTAAGAATTCAAAGTGACCATACCGAGTTCTGATGGCTGTCTTCGGAATATCATATTCTCTGACTCTGAGCTGATGATAGCCTGATCTGAGGTCTATCTTAGAAAAATAACTAGCACCCTGAAGTTGGTCAAACAAGTCATCAATTCTGGGAAGTGGATTCTTGTTTTTGAACGTGACTTTATTTAGCTGACAGTAGTCAATTCACATTCTAAGAGAACCATCTTTCTTATGCATGAATAGAACTGGTGTACCCTATAGGGATATACTGGGTCTGGTGAATCCCTTATCTAGGATATCCTTTAACTATTCCTTTAACTCCATGAGTTCTCCTGGAGCCATTCTGTATGGAGAAATAGAGATGGGCTGAGTATCTAGAAAAAGGTCGATTCCAAAGTCAATTTCCCTTTCGGAAGGAACTCCGGAAAGATCTTCGGGAAACACATCTGGGAATTTACATTCTACTGACACTGATTCAAGATTAGAGGTATCTGAACTAGACTCCTGAACTCGAAAAAGATGATATACACATCCCTTAGATATCATTCTTCTCTCCCTAAGCTAATAAATAAGCCGACTTCTAAGTGCAAAAGTACTAACCCTTCACTCTAGGACAGGTTCATTTGGAAACTAAAATTGGACAATTCTGTTTCTGCAGTCAACTGAAGCATAGCATGGATAAATCCAACCCATGGAAAGAATGATATCAAAATCTATCATCTTTAATTGTACTAAGTCTGTTGAAGTACTTTCTGATATACCATAATCGGACAGATCCTGTATACCCGCCGGGCTATAATATTCTTACCCACTGGGGTAAAGACTGAAAAAGGCTCTGCTAGGATTTCAGGATCGACTCTGAAGTCTACAACTATGTAAGGAGTCATAAAGAACAAAGAAGCTCCTGGATCTAGTAAAGTATAAACATGTAAATGATAAACTTGTAACGTACCAGTGACCACATCAGGAGAAATTTTCTGATCCTGTTGGGACTGAAGTGCATATAATTTATTTGGATGCTAACCACTGGTAGCACTGGAAGCGACACCCTGCTGAGTTGGGCGACCGGATGAAACTGACAACTGATAGAACTGGCCCTGTTGGTGCAACTCCCTACCTTTCTGAGTAACTACCCTACACTCCCGAATCTGATGGACTGGTATGACCCACTCAAAACACACCTCACTTTTATCTCTACACTTACCCTGATGGTGTCTGCCACATTTTTAACATAGAGGATTCGTACGGGCACTATTAATACTGCCTTGGGACTTAGAGCCTGATGTCCTACCCCTATTATCATTTTTGAATTTGGGTACTATGGCACTAGCTGAAGAGGGTGTTGGGGATAAAGACCCCTAATGAAACTGAGAACGGTTACTACCTTCTGACCTAGGTAAGCAAAGTTAAAGCTACCCGTTCTAGCTCTCTTGTTCTCCTTCTCATTTTCTTTATTCTTAGCCTCTTCTATTTGCTGAGCATAGACCATGATCCTGGATATGTCCATCTCCTTAATCAGTATTGCGGTTCTATACTCCTTGACCACACTGTTAGACATACCCAAAACAAACTTACTTATCTTAGATCTTCTATATTCTACCACGTGAGGGGCATATCTGGCTAAGTAAACTTGAGAGAATAATCTCGTACTGTCATGTTACCCTGCTTCAGATTTATAAACTCTAAAACCTTAGCTTTTCTCAACTCCAGTGAGAAGAACCTATCAAGGAAAGCAGTGAAAAACTCCTCCCATTCTATAGGCCCTGTATCTATGGTCCTCTCTGCCTTCCACTGCTTGAACTATAAGTGAGCCACATCTTGTAACTGATATACGACCAACTTAGCACTCTCACTTGCAGTCAACCCCATAATATTTGTAACCTTCTACACCTGATCAAGGAACTCCTGTAGGTCTTCATCTGATTTAAACCTGGTAAAAGGTGAAGGGTTTATTTAGATAAAGTTTCGAATCCTGGTTGCAACAGTATTGGCTATTGGGTTGGCCAAAATAAAAACTGGGCATTCATTTTGAGCTATTACTGAATTGGCTAGAGTTGTAAATGCAGCCTTGAATTCCACATGGGAGACATGCTCGTCTATAGGGTCTACTTGAACGGGCTGAGGGGCTGGTTAATTTTCTATTGTTCTTCCGTTCTTCTTGGGAGGCATGTTCTGTAAATGAAAGGAAGAAAAACATTAGACTGAGAGTTTAATTTGAGCTTATGCTCACTCGCACAACATGAATACTGAAAGAAGAAAACCTTTTTCTAAAATATCTCGTATCCTCCCGTCCATAAGTGTGGCGCGCTACACACCCATACACAAGACTCTACTTGATGCGGCTTTTAGACTCCTTAGGACTCTATTGAACCTTAGGATCTGATACCAAGTTTGTAATGCCCTGATTCTGTACCCCGGACTCTACATGGTGCTTACGACCCGAAGGACCACAAGCTAACCCATAACTGATATCTGTTATGAGCACTGAATAATCATACAGTAAAAATAATAATACTGAAACAAATGCAGAAATTAGGCTAAAGTCACCATAAGGTTCATAATTGAAAACAATTACTGAATACTGATAATTGAATACTGAAAACTGAATATCTGTCTAAAATATTCTAGTGTGAAATCCTCTAACTGTCTAAATATAGAGTTGATGGGATAAACCCCCAACTAACTCCATCTACTGAATGTGCTGAACTACTGAAATACTGAAAAAGAATATCGTTCTCAAACTATGAGGACTCACCACTAAATTTATTGCTAATAGTTCATGCTGCTAAGTGCGGTCAGGAGCCCGTGCGTCTAAACCTATGATATAAGACATCATAGCGCAAAAAAAAGTATGCATCATTACTTTGAATGTATTGGTATGCTAAGTGAGGTAGGCGGATATGCATGGGTTCATATGCAAAAACAATAACTGGCTGAGTAACATGGTCATAACTGAATGAGAGTACATGAATGAATACATAAACTGTAACTGAGATCATGTTAACACTGGATACTGAGTTCTGAATACTGATTAACTGATATCTGAGTTTACTAATACTATATTACTAATAGTTGAATGACTGTTTCTAAAAGTCCTAGTTCTAAAGAACTGATTTGAGTTCTACACTAAGTTGGATGACTATATTTGACAGTCCTGAATCTATAGAACTGAACTGAGTTTTGTACTGAGACTGAAACTGAAATAGAAATTGTGGGAGGTAGTCATCTAACTGACATGCCCCTCTTCGAATGGATTGGGGTCTAACTTGTAACCCCAGTTGGAAAGGTGTCAATACCGTGCCACGATTACTGACTCTAGCTGTGTGGATCCACTATACTAATGTACTATACTGTATTGTACCGAAGGACTAAGGGTGTCAAGCCTGAACTGACGGGTAACCCCTGCGAGAAATTCAAGCCTAAACTAACGAGTTACTTCTCATATCCTATGCTGGCTATGTAGTTCTGGAGTACAGGGACTGCTACTAATAATTCTGCCTATATGATGGGGAAGTCGTCATCCCTGCACATGCTCGGTGCTGAATCCAACTCCCAACAGAATAGACACTAAACTGATTTTTAGACTGCGCTAGGCTTGACTGAATTGTTACTGATCGTGCTCTCTAACTGAACTGAGTTTATTGGGTTCCGTTGACTGATGAAATACTATTAAGTTCTGTTAACTGACTGGGTTTACTTGAGGTCAAAACTGAATACTGAACTGAAACTGGGACTAATTATTGAGTACTACTATTCGTGACACTACTGAGACCATTCTATAACTACTGTAGCTCTAGGTAAACAACTAGATTTTTGGGTATTGAATACCCCCAGGACTCGATAGCATGAAAAGTAAAACATTACATGACTTTAATAGCATAATAGTACTTACTTACTAATAATGCATTCATTTAGACATTTTTGTCAAACATTTGATATACATGGGCTTATACATGAATGAAATCACACAATGCTTGCACTAGTCAATTCACATAAGCATTTTGACAACCACTTGTGGAGCATGGGCATTCCACATATCAATAAACATGTAATACTATCATGGATACTACATTCAACTTGCAATTCGAGAGTTAAACATGAAGTTCACATAATTCAATCCACACTAACTAGTTTTCATGAAACTTGTGATAATTCATGGAATTGAAAACCCCTTTGACATCATAATCAAGATTACATTCAAATCCAATGTGAAATCTATGAAATCAATTGACTTGTAGTTTAAAAGAGTTTCTTGAACTCCAAGGGTGGAAGGAAACCCTTGGATGAACACTTCACATACATTGGTACTTGAATTAATGAGGGTTGATGGTGAGTTCTTGAGTCTTAAACTTGAAATCAATGGCCCTAGGGTTTTTTCTTGAGAGCAATTTGTGATGAATGAATAAATTTTGCCCTAGAAATGACTTAATTTCGTGTTTTTGGGGCTGAATAAGATGGAAAAATGATCCAATTACCCCTGAGTACGCGACTTTTTAATTACTAAAAAATGTGCCCAGTGACGTACGGACTGACGCACCACGTCGATGGGGTCGACGCAATGGTCGGTGCGATGCATCGAGTTCACGTCGGCTCACTGGAATTTGGCACTGGGAGCTGAGGAAAATATTTATCAACATGATGGGCTATGTGACGCATCAAGATAGCATCGATTCATTGTTTTAGATTTCCAAACGTGCCTCAAACGATGTTCAAAAATTCTAAAACTCGTTCGAGAACACCTATTGACATTCCTGATCATGAACCAACCTAGAATTTGACATTTTAAGGTCGTATGGATCGTAAAATAGGATCACCAACTTATGAAAACTAAATAAATTCTAAGTGCAAACACGTAGCTGAAATTTCTAAGTTTGGGACCCCTTTTCTAGCATTGACGGACTGAATTAAGCTTAGAATTTTTCGGGGTCTTACATCTGGACATTTTTCCTCTTAACTTCTTTTGACCTCACAAATTAAAACACTCCTGGAGCTTTATTAACCTACTATTCCCAAATCAAACACTCTCCAAACACTCTTAAATTTCTCTCAAGCTCTTGGTTTAAAAAGAGGATAGGGTTTTCTTCAAGAAAATAAATTAAGGTTCTAAAGAGTGGTTTTTCTTCTTCTTCCTTATTGTATAAGTCATGTTACTCCTCCCTCATTGTTAGTTCAATTAAAATCATGTTTAATTGAATGGTTTTTATGGTATTATTGTGGATTCGTTTGGGGTTTTGAAATAGATGTTGGGTTTTTTGGTTAATAATGGTTAGCTAATGTTTTCCTATGTTCTATTTATGGTTTTTTCATGTTATAATGTTTGTTTGAACATGTGGTTTCTTGGGAATGGTTAATTGATTCTTTGTTTTGGTTTTGGAAACTATATGCCCTCAACATGTTTGATAAAATTCCAATGAGAATATTTTTGTCACATAGTTTTACTTTTGTAGAAAACCTTACATAGCATAAAATGGTAATGGAACCTAAATTGGTTTGATTGAATTAAATGTTTTGGAAAGGCCTTGGTGGCCATGGTTTTGATTGATTGGAAATTCTATGGGGTACATGGGAATCCCCTGAGTGTTGGCTAATGACACTACTTGCAAGCTATAGTCGGTATGACGATACCACTTCATAATGCCTTGGTAATTAAATCTTGTGATTGACAATTTAGTTATGTGCTAAAGGTTTTATTTGGGCAATAATGGGGGGTTGTGATAGGTGACCAGAAGGTGTGTGTCCGATGGACGGACACTAGAAACTCATGTTTGCCGACACGAGGGTTGGTCATTGTGACAATATGCTTGTGGGGTACATGTGAATCCCCTATGTTATATTTGTATACATTTATCATAGAGGGCGAAGGTTACACGGGAATTCTTGAACCCTATGATATGCTCGGTTCATGCGGTGACACGCACTGGGACCCGATCAAGGGATAATACTAGACCCATATAGCTCGTGAGTGATTTTAGGACGGTCAAGCTACACAACCTAGGTAAAGGTATTAAATGCATGCTAAACCCGGTTCCCTTTCTTGGCATGGTATATTTGTATATATGTATGTGATTTCATATGGTTGCTTACTTTAGTTTTATATAATGGCATTATTTTATCCTTGTTCCTGAGTACATGCTAGCGTTCATCATGCTAACCGTCTTCGGGCGTTGTATTCCCATGCGATGCAGGAACTGGCCATACTACTCCTCTTTCTTAGTGACTTGGATTCGGGGATAGCTTAGAGTCATACTGAAGTGGTGAGCTTCCATACTTTGGAAGGCTCCATTTCATGCTATGGACTTCTTTACTTTACTTTTGCTTATTGGATATTGGTTTTGGATATGGTCGGAGGCATATCCCGATTGGATGTTTTTTATTATTGGTTAAGGGCTTTGTGTTACTACTATAGGCATGGGCGGTGTCGGTGTTGGTATCAACCTTGGCATTGGGGTTTACACTGGTTGGATATTTGATTGGATACTTGGTTGGTTATGGTTATGAGCTTTATTTAATATTCTTCAATTATGATTGTTTCATCTTGTTATACATTCAGAATTCATCCGACATAGGATGTAGAGCTGTTATGGTTGGGTATTGGGGGTGATCTCCGGTCTCGGTTGGTGTAACGCCCCAAACATGGGTCCCAAGATGTCACACGATTCTCAAAACTACAAGTAGCCTCAAGCTAACCCTGTAAGCCTTCTACTTAATTTGAAACTCATAATGGAGAAATATAAACATAAAATCAATGCGGAAGTCTGTTTGATCTAAGCTGAAATTATCTGAACATAATATCTGAAATTATTAAACTCAAAAGTCAAGGCAATTACTACTGGAAATCTGAATTATATCTAGCAGACTGACAAGCCTCTACTACTAATAACTAGAGATCCACTGGGAAAAGCCCCCAGCTGACTCGAACTGACTGAAAATACTGAATCAACTACTGTAATAAGTTAGAAAATCTGAATGACTGGGTCCCCGAACTATGAGGACTCACCAAATTTTGGGATGTAGATGGAGATGCTCGAAATCACTCATGTTGCTGAAATTGAGCACCTGAACCTACATTATTAAACAATGTAGCACATAGACATATATGTGGATCAGTACTTTTGAAATGTACTAAGCATATGGGGGTGAATGCATAAGTAAAATAGTGAGGGACTATATACATTTTTCTCATAAACAATGCATGCTAAGTAGTAATGGCTCACTTAGGCTTGAGTAATTGAAAACTATAATCATAAATCATGAATGATAAAACATACTATATGAATGCTGTGAGCCACCATACTTAGTTCAAAATCTGTACTTGAAATCTATTTTCAATCATACATGCTAAGTGTAAAAGGACTCACCTCTGTATCTGTAAACTGAAAGCTGTAATCTCATAGCTAATGACTTATATAAAATAATATCTGAATAAAATTGTGAGCCTTTACTCTTAGTTTCTAAAACCTTTTTTGTTATTCTTTACTCTTTTCTATAGGGAGTTTCTTTTAGCCGACATACACTATGTGAGCTATCATAGTGTCCAACGTCTAGTTCTCTTATGGGAAAACCTTACATTGGGGAGAGGTGTCATACTCTTTCCATGGAGTATAACCTAAGCTAAGTGATTACATATGTAACTGTCATCCATATAGAAATGGGAAAAATCTGATAATCTGAATCTATGTTGGCTCGTAGTTCTGGGGCATGTGGACATACCCAACTCGGTGCAAAATACTACTCCCTTTAATCTGTATACTCATTCTGTAGGAAATTCACTTTTAAAACTATTATAAGGTTTTATAATACAAACCACTTGTGTATCTATTTACTGTAAACTATAATTAAAATTGTAAATTAGATTCCATATCTTAGCTGAGGATCAAAAGATCAAATATTGATTTAAAAACTGAGTATAAACTAATCATGGGATGCTTAAAAGCATAGTCATTCTTGAAATATCAACATTCAAACTAGGGCTTAGTAACCCATGCATCAAGTTCATGTCAAATCATCATAAAGTTCATGCTTAGTAGTGAAAGCCTTGCAAATTCAATTATAAATCTAGAAAATAATGTCACACACATAAAAATATAAATGTAGACATGCAATTCAACATCTAAATCACTTGTAACTTCAAAATCTTCAAATAACAATATTTGTGTATGAACCCTAATATGAAACTCATGTAAATTCATGGGAAATTCAACTTTAAAACTAATTTTGGGTACAAGGATGAGAAATTATCCTTGTTCATAACCCCACATACCTTAATTGATGAATAGATGAAGAAGCTTCAACTTCGAGTTACTATTTGTGCTCTTGAAGATTGATTCTTGAAGATCTTGAATTGAGAATCTTGAATTTTGGGTTATCTTGGAAAAATAATGGTGAAAGTTGGATTTCTTAAGGTTTAACATTTGAGGTTCTAGGGTTTCTTGGAGAGTAATTTGATGAATTATGAGAGTATTAGGCTTAGAATAGGTTTAATTCCTTATTTTTCATGAATTATGGGCTTGGGAAAAGAATAAATTGCCCTTTGGAAAAATACGTTCAGAATTGGAAATCCCAATTTTGCACTCCACCGCAATGCGGCGCCATCGCGATGGCTTGCTCGAAAAGGGAAGAGTGGAATTTTGGGCTTTGGCACAATGTGGCATAATCGCGTTGCATCACTGGAAAAGGATGAGTGCGAAATTGTACTCCACCGCGATGCGGTATCTGTTCCACCGCGATTTCTGGCGCGACACTGATCAATCATGGTGAGATACTTCAAAAGGGATGAATGGGATTTTGGGATTCACCACGATGTGGCGTAATCGCGGTGCTTCACTGCAAATCTGCACTTCACCGCGATGCAGTGCTATCGCGTTGACCCATTGCCTTTCACGAAAAGTGTCATAAATTCTCACCCGAGTATCAGATTAAGGTAAAATTGGTATCGTTGGAAAGATAATTCAATTCTCTATAATTTGGTGGGTCTAGATCTGGAAAATTTTATATGTATGAAGAGTTATTTTCTTTTAAAGTTGACCCTTGATATACTAGGAGCTAAACGGGACTAAGAAAAGTATAAGTTGTTACAGTTGGGCTTGAGGCACCCGATATGAATAGGCCCTAGTTTGGGTCATGTCAATATCTTATATGTCAAATATACATAATAACAAGGTTACCCTTCTTAACGTGTTAAAAATGAGTCATTAGATTATAAGCTTAGACAATCTTCTTATCGTCATGTATATTCACATAATTCACATTGCAATCCACCATAGAGTCATACAAACATAAAACACCAATCAAGGATACATACATTAACATAATAACGCACAATTAGGTACTTATTATATTGATTTCATGTTTTATTCATCCTAACTCTATGGCCATTGGCCTAAGAATGATTTCTCCCATTAAATATATATTACGAATATAATTTATAACCATAGTCTACTACTCATAAACCATAACTTACTTGGCGCCAAGCTGTTCCAACAAGTAGTTATGCCACATATGATCTACCTTATTCTTCTTCATATTCCATAGGCTAAATCATTGAATAAACAACAATTATAAGAGTAACTAGTGAACAACTCTTCAAACAAATATCTTGGAAATTCAAAGCACTAATTTTACCCTTGTTCTCGGTGTACAAAATTACCCAAGGGCTAATTAATCATCAAATAATTCTATCAAACTCAACCCAACTCCATTAATATAGTTTTAAATCTAAAGTCCCCACCTTTATTGAATTCAAGGTGCGCAACTATCATCTTTCATATATTTGACTGCAATTCCATATTAGGAAGAGTTAATTTATAATCTAAAATTAATTCTAGGTGAAAATACATATCCATGAATTTTACCCACAATTTGATGAACTTAGGATTTTAAACCATAAGAATTTCACCATAATTTCCCCATTCTAATGATTCTAAACTATGAACGGATTAATCAATGTTAAAAAGAAGTAAAAATCTTACCTCAACAAAGGGTTTTCATCCCAACCATGAGCTAATCGTCCCTCTAGTGATTAGGAATGAAATAATTAAGTTTTGGAGATAAACCCCAAGATTTAAAACTATTGTTGTCCCATAATATCAGCCTCACAATAGCAACCTAAATTCGCTACGGAGCCCTTAGTTTTTTAGCATGATTAGTCTTCAGTAAATAGTCATAACTTTTTACTTGAGAAGTGGATTAACAAACGGTCGATTGTGTTAGAAAGAATACTCATAGATATTTAATTTGGTGGGTACTGTGCACCCTAAATATTTATATTTTAGGTGGAGTGCTCTTTTGAAGTTGATCCTAGTTTCAACTTAGACTGAAACAAAATCGGTAAGGAAACTTTCAACATAATTTGTGCTAGGGATATTGTATGACCTAAGTACATGTCAAATGCACTCTCATACTAAAGAATTAATCCTAATACCTATGATGAACGACACTCTCATTCCTTACTGTATGTATTTTTTGTAACAATCGAATAGGTAATTATAGATCCACAAGTCTTATGTATCAGTAACACACAAAAAAATTGATTCATATTTTTTGTCATATTTTCAACCAGATACATCATTATTAATGTCTAAATCCGTCCATAAACCATCCAAAACAACTACTACAACTCACATCATCACCACTAAGATTTCAGAGAAAATTGAAAGAAAAGTATCATTTAAGTCTTGAATGTAAGATTGGTGACATTGACCAACTTAAAGGGACAAACATAATTAGGAAACTTGATTAAGTTAATTGTGGACTTGATTGATATTTTCAAAACTTTCTAATCTTTTCAAAAATAGAAATTAATCCACACCCCTCTCCTCTCTAAATCTACCGTCTCTCTCATCTCTCTATCTTGACTATTTCTCTTAAGTTTCTCCCAACCAACAGTTTTATAAATTTCTCCCTTCAATCTCCGAAGACTTCAACCTCCCGGCGATAAATAGTTGCGCTTCGAGTTCCTTTTTGACTTTTAGTCGTCAATCGATGTGACAACATTGCTCTCCGGTGACTATAACTTTGAATTCTTCATTGTCCATTTTCTTCTTTCATAGGTAAAAAATTAGGGCTTTTTAGTTATTAAGAAAATGATAAACTTGAGCCAACTTCTCTTCTAGTATTGGTTAATAATTTTAATATTTGTTGCTTAAATTTAAAATGGGGATTGAAGAAAAAACTAATTTCTGGTATTTCTTCTCCTCTTTTCAGAGTAAAATATAATTTTTGTTGTTATTGTAGTTCTTGTCGTCGAACTGTTGATTCTACTTGTTGGTTTCTGTTGAGTTTTTTGAAGTTTGATTTTTGTTGTTTGTGTTTGTACAAACAAAATAATAATTTTGGTATTTTTGGTCATAATTGATGTTCTTGGTGTTTGTTTTGTGTTGTGTTGCCGTTGCTAGGTTGATTTGTTGTTGTTCTTGGTAAAAATGGTGTATTTGATATTAAATGGTGATATTGTTGTTGTTATATTGAACAAAATCTTGCTAATTTTTTTTTCTGCAACAGATGAACCATCTGATACAACAGATAAACCTTTTGATGCGACAGCTGAACCATTTTATGCAATAGTTGAACCATCTAATGTAATAGATCAATCATCTGATGCAACAGATGAACAATCTATTGGATGAAATCCTATCAATTATTCCAACAGGACGACATGTCCAAGACTTTGATTTCTCCCATCGGATAATTCATTTGTTGCGACAGATGATGCTTCTATTGGAAGTAATCTAAACAATATTGACAGTTGATCTATTGCACGGACCAGTCATCTATTTCAATAGATGAGTGATCTATTAAAAGAAATCACAACAGTATAGAAACTGTTTTTATTGTTTACAACAGATTACTCATCTATTGCCATAGGTTAGTTATATGTTGTAATAGATAACACACCTGTTGCAACATATGTGTGATCTATTGAAATTGTTATTTTACTGTGTTTTACATGTTAGATTTACTATTATCCCCTTTTAATGATGCTTTAATCAATTATAATCTTTTTTATTTTCTTGTTATCTTTAGATAATATGACTCCCAAAAGAAAAGAAACCGAATCAAGTCTAAGTAAAGGAACAAGTGAAGCTGCTAGGCTACATCCACCACTCTATGAGATTGTTTTACAAGCGTTATCTTAATCAGAAGCAGAGATAATGAACAGGGGGATGAGGAATATTTCAAAAGAGATGATCTAAATGCTAATAGCCCTTTCATCGAAGAGTTGGTCAAAACCTACAACATTGATAATTATCTTGTGAGAATCCAGTGCGATGGTGCCACCGATTTAACTAGTGATTTTGTAGTTAAGTCAGCCACGGAAATTTTTTTCGATGCCTTTCAAAAAATACTCCGAGATAAAAAATTGGATGCTTATTTTAGGGACAACTGCTTTGGGCAATATCTTGATTTACCAGAGGATAACAATGCTCATTTCCAAATAAAAATGGTAGATGATCTTCTCAAGCGTAGGTATATGTATAAAAATAAAGATAAGATGGATGATGTGTGGATAAATTACTGTGGCATGTCTGTTTGTTTTGGTTGGAAGGAGTTTGCCATAGTTACTGGACTAAAATGTTATCCTCCTTCCCCTTCTCAAGTAATACCTATTCTAACCCAAAAAAGTACTCCGCACATCAAAAAAGGCAAAGTCAAGTCATGTGATGGTGATGACTTGGTGTCCCTAGTTAGTTCAAGCTTCCAAAATAAAAGTCTGATAGAAGCGTTGAAAGGTAAAAGACTTTCAAAGAAGCATAAACAATCATTATGCTTGGTTTGGTTTATACATTCTTTGGGCTTAACAAAAACATATCACTTGATTTAATAAAGCTCTCTTAGGATTTTGAGGCATTTAACAACTATCCTAGGGGTTATGAAAGCTTCACAATGACTGTCAAATATTTTTTGACTCAGTTAACGCCAAAGATAGTCAACTTATATGGCTTTTCATAGTCTTTCATGGTAAATATTTCCTTTATTATGGTTCATTTATTTTTTATTGAATATTATTTTTTATTTATTGACGTTATTTTATAGGCTTGGGCATTTAAAGTCATTCCTTATTTTAGACAATAAGTGAACTACCAGGAAGAAATTTTATTTCCAAGAATCCTGAGATGGTTGTCGACCAAAACTAATAAAAATTTAAAATTTCTTGATCTCTTCAACCCCCGGAAAGAAGCAGTAAGTCTAATTCTATTTAAGTTTTTGTTTTAATTAATGATTTATTTAAATGATTTAATCATCATTCTAATATATACTGATTTATTTTAGATTGTGCATCCATGGCTTATTCCGACCAATCGAGAGTTGAGGATGTCATCTTTTCTTAATTTACGGTCTGTGCAAACTTTATCGGACCCTAAGATCATTGATAGAATATAAAAGAAAATATTTGGAGCAATAACCATCACAAGAAAAATAATTGGGGTTGTGGTACTGGTAGTGGTACTGTTGTTAGGGCTAATGATGCTCCTCTTGCAGTTTTTTAAAAAACAAATCATTATGATTATGATCATACTATTTTTACAGATTTTGTCCCTCCTAGCGAATGTGCTGCATGCAAATGTCAAGACTGTAAGATAAAACATAATGAAGTGATTAATGTTATTAATGCATTAACTGCTTCTGTAAAAGAATTGACATCTAAGAGGGGTGTCATCCCACCATAGAGGATTTAATATCCATACACTCCATTAGAGATTAAGACGACTAAGGAGAGGAGGAAAGAAATTTCCAATGCATCATCAAGCATAAAAAAAGCAAAATTGCAACTCCTCTGTCTTTGTCTTGAACTTTTGATTAATGTACAAGGGTCACAAGAGAGTAGTATAAGCCGAAGAAGGTGAATATATATCATCTATTCCAACAAACAAATAGACTATATATCTATTGCAATAGATAACACATCTGCTGAAAATTATCAAATAGATATATGCATCTGTTGAAACTGTTGACTAACCTATTGCATCAGACGCATTATCTGTTGTAACATATGTATCGTTTGTTTTATAGAATCAAACAGGTCTTCTTACTATTTTGATTTGTACCAAAAGTTGACCTATTTGCTATAATAGATGGGCTTTCGGTTGGGACAAACAAAATCAAGACTTCCTACTATTTTAGTTTGTCCAAATAGATGATTCATATGTTGTAACAAATGGGTCATCTGTTGAAAATTATCATACATGTCTTTCACCTATTTTAATTTTTTCCAACGGATGATCCATCTGTTGCAACAGATAGGTAATCTATTGGTACAATTTAAAATAGGAGAAAGTCTTATTTGATTTGGTAAAACAGATGAGTTATCCTTTTTCATTTTTCTTATATCTCTGTGATTAGCATTGATAATTCTGGCTTTCCAGGATGATGTTGCAGTAGAAGCTACTGCTGAATAACATATTATCACAGTTGATAATCCATTAACTGCTTCTAAAGATGAACAAAAAGTGAAGCCTGTCAGTCCAGAAGAATGGAAAAATTACCCGTTTGAAGGGTTCAACATCTCAAACGAGGCTCCAAAAAATTACCAAAGATGATTGACGACTATTCAGAATAGATTGTCGATGGGCTGTTAAAGCTTCATGCCGACAGGTACATAAATCCTTTTTAAAGATATTGATTTATAAAATACTCATTGTAAAAACATAACACTAACACATATAAATCATGCAGAAAGCAAAATGACGAACACTACAAAGTGAACAAATCGGGTCTTGGTTTTGATATGTTTGACTTTGTTGTTGCACATCTCAGAACAAAGAATTAGTTCTATTTAATGTCACAGCCTTAAACTTGCTGGAATAATGAGGTTTAAATGCCATACATCTTGCTATTAATACTTTATTTAATTTTATCTGTGTATTAATTTTACTGTCACATAATTTGAAATATTTGATAATATATGTAACACATCGATGTCAATTTTTACTACCTCCGAAAGAAGGCCAAGTTGCAAACACAAGAATAATATAGACACACGATAGAAAATTATTTGTACAGTTTACATCAATAATTCCTATGATAGGTATTGTCAACAACAGCCAAAAGTTTCCCAAAATGAGGAATGCTTAATCAATATCATCAAAAGTTTTGGAATTCCAGTTGGCTTACCTTGGCATTTGGTCGACGAAGTGTACATCCCAATCAATTGCGGTGATGAATTTCATTGGATGTTGGCTGTCGTCATTCTAAAAGAGAGGTGCATCTAAGTTTATGACTCGGTGTCGGGAAGGAGGCGTTCTGGGATATCATCTAAGATACAAAATATGGCCAAAATATTTCCTACTTACCTTGATATAAGTGGATATTTTAACCAAAAGGTTCGTATTGATTGGTCGACGATTGAAGCATAGTGGGATAAAATGGGTAATCCATTTGATGTAGAATATGTTGAAGAAATTGCTCAACAACCTATTGATAGCCTGTAAGTATCAATCAAGTATCATGATTTAATTTTATTTCATAAATTTTACAATGCATACATTAATTATAAGATATGGGTTATCTGATTTTTACAAACCTAGGGATTGCGGTCTTTCTGTTGTCGCTTACGCTGAGTATTTGAGCGATGGATTACAAGTACCAAATGATGGAATTGATGCCAGATTACTCCATAAAATATATTCTACTCTTTTATAGAAATACGAAGAAGCAAAAGCTCAGAAACCGTGCGCAAACAACATTAAAGATCCACGACGACCAAAGCCGATTTCATAGCACCGGATGAAGAACAACTTGTCCATATTGAGCAGATCTTTACTATCAAAGTAATAACCTCTCCTAAATAATTGTGGGCAACAAATCTTAAATTATTGATTTATTTGTTGAGTAGATCTTCTGTACCCATAATAATTTTTTTATATTTCATTTATTTGTTGATTTATTTCATGTAATTTCTTAAGGCTTCGATTTATTTTATTTTATCTATGCTATCCTTAGATGTGAACTTATTAATTGAAATGGAATACTAGATTCAAATATTGCAATAGATAATGTATCTGTTGCAACAGACGACATATCTATTGGAAATTATCAAGCAAATTTAGACATATGTATCAACATGTAGGTCATCAGTTGGAAATTATCAAACAAGTCTTTCTACTGTTTTGATTTGTTCCAATAGATGACCTATCTGTTGCAACAAATAGACTTAGATATAAACATCTGCATAACACAACAGATGACCAACCTATTGCAATAGATTAACTATCTGTCAAAATAGATAGGCTATCCGTTGAATTATAAAAAAATTAATTTTCTCCAACTATTAAAAATTGTAATGAAATAAAAATTATCATGGTGTTTCTGTTTATATATCATTTTTTTTATCCATAGGCTCCAAGCATTTAGTTAGTACCCTATAAGCCCAGACCTCTTGCATCTTTGCCACAGTATTGTTACACAAAAAAATTGTCGTGTTGGACGTTTCTATGTCGGTCAACAAATATTTGATATGTGCAAGCGCGTATGACCTGCATTCACCAGTTTTATTTTTTAACAGGTCCTTGTCCTTGTTTCGACCTTCAAAATCCCTTGTTTGCTTTAACACTTTCGCTGGCAAACAATTCATCAGGCTATTATGCCTCAACAAGTTAGGGAACAATGCCAACAGTGGCTGCATCTTGGTAAGAAAATCTGCCTCCTCAAAGACAGGCGAGTTGCAATCATAATACTTCATCATTCCCTCCTCGAGTAGTATCTAAATAGCCAGAAAATGTTTTTTCTCCAAGTTCATGATTGCAAGAATCCTCTTTGCTTTGGTCTAGTCTTGCCGTGTGGATATGGCCTCTTCTCTCTAACATAATTAATCATATCTTTATCCTTTTCAAACCTAGAAACTAACAAATCAAATCTTGGGACATCGAGAGTTAATGCTAGCTTAATGAGGTCAGAATACCTATTCTTAAAATTATTGTAGAAGTTAAGGTCCATTATCCGATCGGCAACATCATAAGCTTTCGGGTACACTAATTGTCTTCCCCTCATGAGGCAGAGAATTTCATCAACATATTGTGATGTAAGAAGACAATTTTTAAATAGGTTAGTAATTTTAAAAAATAAAAATAAAGTGGAAATATGTAACAGATGGTTCATCTGTTGCACAGGGTTCTCTAAATCTCTTAACAGATTACCCATCTAATACAACTTATGCAACAGATGTGTAATCTGTTGCAACAGAACCACCACCAGTTGCACCTGAATACCTAGCTGTTGCAACAGATGATCCCTATCTGTCATCTTCTTCATGTAGTAGATTAAAAGACTAGGTTAGGAAAAGTAAATTTACCGTGTCCACCTACCACTGATCTATATTTGTCATCTTCTTGAAGTCCTGGGTGGGAATGTATTCATGGTGAAGATTTTTGTGTGCTTATTGGAATTTTTCATATTTCTCAAAACAGCCTTCTGTTTGGAGTCACGTTTCGCATATACGTCCACCTTCTTCAATGGTCCCTGAACTTCCAACATCTTTTTGAGAGGAAAGAGTTGCAATTTTTTTTGGTTTCATAATTAAGAGTATATGTCTAATTTCTCTTTTCTTCTTCCTAACCACCACTGTAGGAGTGTATAGCTCACTCACCTTCTTGGATGGTATGCACCCTTCTTAGATTTCAATTCCTTGAAAACTTTAGTGATAGCCTCTACTTTTTCAAAAAGTTTATCCTATCTGTCCATACACTTGTTATATTTACAATGAGAACATGAGGGTAAAAAGGGGTGATAGGGATCACTGTAAGGGTTAGAAGGATTGGTGTAAGGGTGAGAGGGACCAATATAAGGGGCGATTTCAAACATATTTATTTTTCTTGAGCATCAGCATGGTCATCATCATGACTGGCAGCAACAATAGCATGGTTGCCACCAACATCAATAGATCCACCAGCAACACCCCTAGAAGCCGCACCCAAATCTGTTGCAGAAGGTTGGTTATGAAGAGCTTTAACATTAGGATGGCCTTGCCTAACTGCTCTTATTATGACTGTTGATCCAGCCAATTCCTTCTTTATTAACTCCACCACTGGGTCTGCTATTGTATCAACAAGACCTAGAGTAATAAAAGAAGTCATTCCCAACTCCCGCACAGTAGGCATGATCCATGGATGTACAACCTAAAAGAAAGGGTAGATACGTTTAAATAAAATTATAATTCGTAGTCAGTTGGGTAATGTGTTAACACCAAAAACTTATGCAACAAATGATCTTTATGGTGAAACAGATGACTCATATGTGGAAATATATTAACCTTCTGTTGCATCAGATTACCCCTCTGTTGCATTAGTTGCAGTAGATGTGTAATTAGAAAAGTTAGGTTCAGAGAACCAAAGCAACAAATGGGTAATCTGTTGCGAAATATGACTCATTTGTCGCAATAGATTACCATTCTATTGCACCAGATGGGTAATCTATTAAGATAAATTGAAACATATGAATCATCTATTTCAATATCTTTCTTTGAGTTAAATTATTGTACTTGAAAGAAGACTTACTGCATCATTCGGAGGGATAAAGATATCAACCTCCTTAATTCTTGTGTTACTCTTTGTAGCCAACCACCTAAGGATCCATGGATGAGAAACCTCATCCGGGTAATCCTTGACCTACTTTTGGAGTGGAGGAATGACTTCAAATGCCCAAGTCTAAAAAATATAAATAGGAAGAAAATCAAAATAATTCATAATAATTATTCAATATAAACTAATGCAAGAGCATACAAATAGTGATTAAATTTACCATGAAAACCCAAGGAAAGTCGTACAAGGTGAATCATCCTTGGGGATAGTTTTGTCAATAAATATTTGACAGTCAACTTGTAGCTGTCATATCCCCAGGGATAATTATTGAATTTCTCAAGATCCTCAGCAAGATCCAACAAATCATCTTTGATGACTTTGTTGATGTGTCTTGCAATTATAACGAAATGGGCAAACCAAACCAAGCACAATTTCTCCTTGTACTTCTTTGGTATGGCTTTATCCTTGAGATATTGTAACAACATCGTGGCTCTGTAGCCACGTTCAACAATGTCCAACAACCTATCTATCTTTTCCTTGTATTTGTTGGTTTTGGTGGTTGTTCGCTTGGACAATGCATTGCCTTTATTTGACGGTGGTAGTTTGACTGTCCTGTTTTCCTTGGAAGTTTTGTAGGTTGCTTCCTTGATGAAAGTTTTTTTTCGACGATTGCATCTCAAGCCTATCACTATATCAAACTTTTTCATGCCAAAACAAACTAGCATACCATAGTAGGTGATCCAAATTTCAACCATATATTTTCCTCTTTCCTTTAAATCTTTATCATCCCCCACATACTTGATCCTGCGTTTGAGAAGACCATATACCATGCTCATTTAAAAATGAGCATTGTTGTCCTCATGCAGCTCAAGAAAGTGTCCAAAACAGCTCTTCTTAAAAAATTCCTCTAGTTTTTCATTCTTCATAGTATCCCTAAATTCATCAAAAGGTTTCCCCAATAGATTTAACAACAAAATCACCAGTTAGTTCTACAGGGTTATCTATCGGCATCTCAACTTGAAATCTGTCAATACTAATAGTTTTGACAGGATCATGCTGGGATTTCGATCTTAATTCACGCCCTATTGGTGATGCATTATCATCATATTGATCATCATTATCTTTCACACTTTCTACTTCCTCCTCTTTTTGTTTATCTTCTTCTTATCCTTTCTCCTTATTTTTATTTTCCTCACCAGCCTCTACATACCCTCTCCACCCCCTCAACATTATTTTCAGAACTCTCCTTAGCTTTACTTTCCCTGACTGAGATTGTTTAGGAAGTTTCTCTGAATCCATCTGTACTCTAGCCTTTTTTGTTAGGTGGTCAAAAGTTGATCCACTTTTAGTTTTTTTTCTTTTGGAAGACATAATTTAAGTACAAACAACAGAAAAATAAAAAATACATTATAATTGATGTCTGCATAATTTTTAAAAAAATTTAAGACGAATTTCAATAATATTTTTTATGTCACATTACAAAAAAATATTCCGACCGATAACCCATCAGTCGGAATAGATGAATCATCGATTATGACAAATGAATAACCTGTTGCAACAGATGAACAACCTGATGAATAAGATCAAAACAGTCTTGCTACTAGTTTGTCTTATGCCAACAGCTGAAACATTTGTTGCAACAAAAGGGGAATCTCTTTGAAGACCTATGTTAATATCTCCCAACAGAAGTTCCACCTCTTGCAACAGATGTACCACCAATACCAATGTCACCACCATCATCACCAAGACCACTAATACAACCTCCAAGACAACCAACACCAACACTAAGACCACCACCACCAACAACAATACCACCACCACCAATGCCACTAATACCAATACCAAGGCCACCAACACAATCACCAAGAACACCACCACCACCACCACCACCACCAACAACAACAATAATAAGAAGACCACCAAGACCACCATCAACAACAATAATAAGAAGACCACCAAGACCACCATCAACACCACCAACACCACCAACAAGATCACCAATACCACCAACAAAACCACCACCAACACTAATACCATCCAATAAAAACTAGGATTTTCTCAGGTTCTTTCTATGTTTTTAGCATCAAAACTCTAAATTGTTAACCCATTTTTAAAGATAATATAACTCAAAGTATTTTTTTCATCATTAACTAAAAATTCCTAATTTTTATAAAAAAGAACAAATGTAGAACTCTTCTCAAACTCTGTTACCTATGAAAACAGAGAAAATGACGGATACAAGTAAGAATGAAGTCGAAAATAACAACTACGTGGTGTGAAATGGAAAGAAAATCGATCTATTGTAAAGGGTTGAGCAATATGTTAAGTAGCTGTTGTTGAGAGAGAATCTCAAGATTGAAATGATGAAATATTTTTTATGTAAATGGGTGATTTGTATGGGTTGATTTGTATTTTGGAAGAGAATGAGAAGTTTTGAAAATGTTAATTTGGTCCGAATTGATCTTAATTAATTTTTTAAAAGAGATAAATTTTAACTATTTCATAATAATAAATTTCTTAAGTTCAATTGGAACACTGATGAATATAATATTAGCTTAAATAATGGCTTGATATGAATCGTTTAAACTAAGATTGATCGATTGACGACTCAGGTCAGGTGAAACGCAATATCAACATCATGCAATTTCAATAACAATTGAAATTGTAGTTGATCTTATGAACTCATCCTAAGTTCTATCAAAATCAATTTAGGTATTTCAAACAATGTCTTGATATGAATCGTTTCAATTAAGATTGATCAATTGACGACTCAGGTCAGGAGGAATGTAATACTAACAACATACAATTGCAATGACTTAATTGAAATTGTAGTTGACCCTATGAACTCATTCCTAGTTCTAGGAAAATCAATTTAGGTATTTCAAACAATGGCTTGATAAGAATCATTTCAAGTCAAATTGATCGATTGACGACTCAGGTCAGGAGGAACGCAATACCAACATCATGTAATTACAACGACTCAATTGAAATTATAGTTGACCCTATGAAATCATATTTATTTCTAGAAAAATCAATTTAGGTATTTCAAACAATGGCTTGATATGAATCATTTCAACTAAGATTGATCGATTGACGACTCAGGTCAAGAGGAATGCAATACCAACATCATGCAATTGCAATGACTCAATTACAATTATAGTTGACCCTATGAACTCATCCCTAGTTCTAGCAAAATCAATTTAGGTATTTCAAACAATGGCTTGATATGAATTGTTTCAACTAAGATTGATCGATTGGCGACTCAGGTCAGGAGGAACACAATACCAACATCATAAAATTGCTACGACTCAATTGAAATTATAGTTGACCCTATGAACTCATTCCTAGTTCTACCAAAATCAATTTAGATATTTTAAACAATGGATTGATATGAATCATTTCAACTCAAATTGATCGATTGAGGACTCAGGTCAGGAGAAACGAAATATCAATATCATGCAATTTCAATGACTCAATTGAAATTATAGTTGACCCTATGAACTCATCCCTAACTCTAGAAAAATCAATTTAGATATAAAGTTGAACCTATAAACTCAATTAAAATTGTATTAAAATAAAAGTTTAACCTATTGCAATAGATGACTTATTTATTGAAAAATATAAAACAGATAAAAAAACCCATTGAAATAAATGACTTATTTGTTGGAAATTTTCAAATAGATAAACATAAATATTGCAACAGATTACATATTTGTTGTAAATTATCAAATAAACATTTCCATCTATAGCGATAAGTGACTGAGTTGTTGGAAATTTTCAAACAAATATTTACATCTGTTGCAATAGATGACTTATCTATTTTAAGTTTTTTTTTTATTTTAAGGTAATTTTCTGTCCGAAATAAAAAAGATAAAATACTAAGGCGGTAAAAAATATTTTTTGGATAACTCAAAAATCTCCTCCTTGAGTTGTCATATCTTGTGTTTTTAATGTCACTCATCCATCGTGCCCCTCAAAGTTATTAATGAATATTTAAACCCATCTCTAGAATTATCTCTCCTTCATCGTAAAATTAATTCATCTCTCTTCTTTTTCTTTCTCTCCTCTTTAGGGTAATCACAACCGTCTCCATTTTTTCTTGCTTTTCTCTCCTCTTTCGTATGAGGATCCTTTCGAATCTCAACTGATCTATATCTTTTCTTGATTAAAATTGGTATTTTGATACTCTTGCTTTTTAATTGCAGATATGGTTCACTATTGCTCTTTTCTTCTCGTCTTCTTCTTTGTATGTTATTTAAATTAGTTATTTACATCTGTTATTTTTATTTATTTACCCATTATGCATATCCTATTTATTGAGAAAATTGAAGAAAAGGTGACTTTTAAGTCTTGAATGAATGAACCATTGTTTTTATTAAAATATGCGAAAAAGTCATCTGTTGGGAGAACTTAAAAAGCTTTGTTGGAAGTATCATTTTTTATATCTCTTTTATTCGTTTCTTTGTTGTTAATGTTGTTATTGATGTTGTTGTTGGGGTTGTTGTTGTTGGAACGTGTGGTGTTGAAACATATGCTGTTGTTTCTTTGTTGTTGATGTTGTTGGTGGTGTTGGTGGTATTACAACAGATTTCCTAACTATTGCAGTTGATGAATTAGTTATTGGAATAAATTCAACAACCCTTCCAAGAGATGACCCATCTATTGCAACAGACAAATCAACTGTTGGAACAAATCAAACTACTAGCAAGACTAGTTTGATTTATTCGAATAGATGACCCATATGTTGCAATATGTCAGCCATATATTACAACATATGCTCATCTATTGAACAGAATGAGAAATATTTTGCAATATATGGGTAATCTGTTGGAGCGCTTATTGTAATATGTTGTATTTATTTAATTTTTTGTTTCCCTTTTTCAAATTATGCAGACATCAATTGTAATGTTCTTTTTGTTCTTCTCTTGTTTGACATCAATTGTTTTTCTCTTGTTTGTAGATATAATGAAGTGAAAGTTGATCAAATTTTTCCCAATCAACACATAAGGTTAGAGTAAAGATGGGTTAGTAGGAATAAGCTGCTTACAGATGGAACCACTTCATATGAGGGAGGTATGTATTACTAATCATGTTATCGTGAAAACACACATAGAGTACACTGATTTTGCGAATGTTGTTTTTTACTGATTAGGCATTGATCATTCAAACAAGATATCTACAATTTTACAGTTAAGTTTGATAGGTCCAAACCGATAAGGCTGAGGGACCTTGTAGGTGGTGTCGATATCCTGTTACGGTTTAATGATGGTTTTGCAAATTTTTATGTGTCAATTTTGGTATACGAATCAAGTTTTGGTGGCATTTTATAACGATTAAATAGCGATTGGTATGATTTTTAGGGTTCAATGGACTTTGAAAAGGCCTCTGAAGCGTCACACTGCTGCAACCAAGAACGAAAATCAATATAGTTATTGTCTTAGTGTAAATTTATATGGTTGGATTGCTCGAGGTGATGGTTGTACAACAGAAGGTATGGTAGGAGAATACCTGTGAAGGAAAAGGGGATTTGATGAAGATTATATCATCTCAGACCTTGTTAAAGAAGAAACTCAGGTGACACGACCGACCCAGGTCTTTCTCGTAATGGGCATCCCAAGTTCGACTGGGACTGGAGACCACACCCGTTACCTAACCCAACCTCCAGCCGCATGCCTTGAGTTGGATGAATTTTGAACATATAACAAGATAACGTAACATTCTGAATTACAAACTCTAAGATATTTCTATTACCGAGACCGACCCATTCGAGTCCAATCGTCCGAACCCAACTAATAGCCAAACCAAACCACAAACCATAACCATATGAGTTCCACAATAATTATATATAATCCCAAAATAAAAGAGGATGGAACAGTGAGAAATTTAGTTTTATGGTATCAACCCCAATACCAATGCCAAGGCTGACACCAATACCGATCCCGCCCATACCAACCCATAGTAGTTCCACAAAAGCCTCTAACCAAAAGAATACCAAAAATCCGGTTGGAACATGCCCCCAACCATAGCCAAAACCAATATCCAAAGTATAATCAAAGTATAAAATAACATCCATTAAATGGAGCCTTTTGAAAAGATGGAAGCTCATCACTTCAATCCATTAGCTGATCCCGAATGTCCAATAGCTAAGCAGGAGAAGTGGAATGGCCAGTTCCTGAATCGCATGGGGATACAGCCACCGAAGACATGTTAGCGGGTGAACGCTAGCATGAACTCAGGATAAGGATAAAATAATGCCAACCAGTAAAATCAAGTAAACCAACCATATGCATACAAACCATACATATATACATACATACATACATATATATATATAACCATGCCAGAAAAGGAAACCGGGTTTAGCATAGAGTATGTGAAGCTTAATCGTTCTTAACCACCTGTGGGCTATATGGGTTCAGTGTAACCCTCTGACCGGGCCCCGATATGTGTAGCCGCACAAACCGAAGATACCATTAGAGTGAGGGATTCCCAAGTACCCTCACTCTCCATGATACATATGTACAATGTACTCAGAGGATTCTCGCGTACCTCATAGTATCATAAAAGAGTCACCATGCCCTACCCTTATGTTGGCAAGCATGAGTTTCCAGTGTTCGTTCCAAAAACTCCACCTTCACGGTTAGCTATCACACCCCGCCATTATTGCACAATTAAAATCATTTCAACCCAAACAAACCATTATTATTAACCGAGGATATACATAGTGGTATCGTCATACCGACTATAACTTATAAGTATTGTCCTTAGCCAAACGTTTTAGAGATCAAGGGATTCCCATGTACCCATAGATCACATTATCTAATTAACTTATGGGAGTCCCATATACCCCCCAAGTGTTGCATTATTTTGATTGCTTGGGGGATTCTATTGTACCCCACAAGAATGATTGTTAAACAAAAATCATTCTATTTTGACCATTCCAAACCATTTAACCATTTAGGATTCCATTACCAAGTTTAAATCATGCATAAGTTCCATTAAAATCCAACAATGTAGTGAAATCATTCCCATAGGAATTTTATCAAACATATTAGGGGCATAGTATTTCCAAAACCAAAATCAATTACCAAATAACTATTCCCATGCAACCAACTATCCAAAACCACCATTAAAACATATAAAATCATAATTAAAACATAGAAAAAACATAACCAAACATTTATAACCAAAAACCCCAAATTATATTTGAAAATCTAAAACCATACAATAATCAAAACATGAAAACATTGTATAAAACCATGCCTTTAGTTGGAACTAACAATGAGGGAAGAGAACATACCATAAACCAAGAAGATGATGGAGAGAAATCACCAACACAAGTCCCAAATTAATCCTTAAGATGAAACCCTAGCCTTCCTTAACCCAAAAGCCTTAGAGAGAATTATAGAGTGTTTAAGAGAAGTTTCTAAGTGTTAATGAATAAAATAATAGGGAAAATAATCTCCCAATAGGAATATAAGTCACGGGGCCTTATTAGGTTAAGTGGGAAAATGTCCAGATTGCCCTCGCTTAAACTCCTAAAAATCCCATCAGGTGGTTACGACTATCCATACTAGTTGTACCTTCCAATACGAGTGGTACCTACCACTCGTACCCAAGGAAATCTTCCTTTGAACCAATAATATCCAAGGTACGACTCACCCTAAATCATGTCGTATCCAAGTATACGACCAATACCCCTAATCCATACCGCTGGCAGAATAGAATCCCAAAAGAATTGAATACTGACCACCATACGAGTCCATGGTATGACTCGTACCCTGGCTTACAACTCTTGGTGAGCCACTCGTACTCAGATCCAACTTAAGTTACCAAGCTTAAGATTAAATAAAGTAACCAAACAACCCATATCCACCGATACGACTCGTACCACCCAAGTCATACCCATTCCCAAAACTAAATCCAACCCAACAACCAGCACTGGTCAATATATGACTAACTCATACCAATCGTATCCCAGTGTATGAGTCATTTCCCTTAGTCGTATCCCGTTCAGAGACCAGAAACCCAGGGTGTTTAAATAGGGTACCAAGGTACGTGTAGCGAATCTGGCAGATAAAATTGCTTTAAAACATAAGAAATCTGAATCAAATTCAAATATAAAAGTGTATCAAAAAATAAAAATCCATCAGTCGCTCTCTTAAAGAAAAATAGTGCAGCAGACCACTTTACTAGGTAACTGCGACTAGTTAGCATGGTCGGAATGATCACCTCTAGAGAAAATAACAGAACACCAAAGAAGCAGCTTTTCGGGCATCGAGGGTTGAGATGATGTACAGTAAGGAATGAAACTTTCACCAAGGACTTCTAAAGTTGAAATAAGGAATCAAGCCAAGTCGATAATTTTAGAAGTTACACTTGCATCCTAGGCCTTCAGTTTGTGGTTCTGGTCAAGTTAGTCACAGTAAAAACAATAAGGCTTGGGATTTCTGCCTAACTTGATATCTTTTTATTTCCACTGCTATTGAATAGATCGGAACCATAAATAGAAGGCATGGGATGCAATTTAAAATTTAGAAATTACCTCCTTGGCTTGATTCCTTATTTTAACTTCAGGAGTTCTTGGCGTAATTTTTTATTTTTTACTATACATCATTTCAACCCTCGGTGCACGTAAAGCTGCTTTATTGGTGTTCTATTATTTTTTCTGTAGGTGATCATTCTGACCATGCTAACTAGTCGCAGTTCCCTAGCAAAGTGTCCAGCTGCAATATTTTTCTTTGAGAGAGACGACGGACGAATTTTCATTTCTGGATAGACTTTCATATTTGCACTTAATTCGACTTTCTCATTTTTTAAGTCAATTTCAATAGCCAAATTCGCTAGAAGTTCCTTTCTTGCTACCCTATGTTTTCTCTTCAATTAGGTCTCAGATGATATAGTATTTCATCAACTCCTCTTTTCCTTACTTGTATTCTCATATGACTCCTTCTGGAGTATAAACATCTTCTTGAACAACCCATCCATATAAATTTGGGCTAGGAGAATTTCTATTATTTTTTCGTTCTTATTTATTACAGTGGGAGGCTTCGAAGGCCTTCTCAAAGTCCAGTGCACCCTTAAAGTCAGTCCAATCGCTATTGGATCTTTGCAATGACATCATATATTGATCCCTTCTCAAAACCTGACACGCATAAACATGAGGAATAATCATCATTAAATCATAACAGGGTATCGGCACCATCTTCATGGTCCCTCGGCCTTATCAATTCAAACTTATCAAACTTAACTGTACAATGCAGGATCTTGTTTGAATGATCCATGCCTAATCGGTTAAAAACTGCATTCACAAATTCATTGTACTTTGTGTGTGTTATCACGATGACCTTATCAGTAATACATAACTTCCATACATGAAAGTGGATCCATCTATTTGCACGCATCTTATTCTTCCAAGCCCATCTATGATTTAATTTGAATAAATAGGTGACTAAATTGTTGCAATAGATGAAAAATCTGTTAAAATCATCAAACAATTATAGACATCTGTTACAACAGATGATAAATTTGTTGCAATAGATGACTTATCTGATGATAATAATCAAACAGATATATATACATCTATTGCAATAAATTAACAATATATAATAAATTATCAAACAAATTAGATATATTTTGCAATAGAGTACCCATCAGTTGGATTTATTTTAAAGCAATTTTCTTTTCGAAATAAAATAAAGATAAAATGTTATATTTAGATTCATTTTTTTAATTTACATAATAAAAAAGTCACTAGTTTTATTTAATTAAGGGATGTAATTATACATAACTCCATTTCTAGATATGGTTGATCCGGATTTAGACAAGGTGATTCTGTGCGACTCCTTACGGGAACTTCAAAGGTAGATTCATGAAATCCGATGGTAGTTGGGCGCCATGAGAGAAGGGCTGAGGAGGGCCCTGCTGCTGCCGGATGACGATTGTCCGGTTGATAATGATAATAATAATAACAATAACAACAACAACAACAATAACAACAACAACAACAACAACAACAACAACAACAACAACAATAATAATAATAATAATAATAATAATAATAATGCTATGTTTTTCCTTTTAACATATGTATTTTCGTTTATTATATTGAATCTAACTAAGGGAGGAACCTAATATATGTTTGTTTATTGTATATTTGTATATAATGATTCAAAAATCTATGTTTGTTAAACTTTGTCTTTTTAATTCTTATTTAATTTTCATTCTGTCGATTCCTTATTCTCAACATGCGGACAGTTGAATGTAGGCATTGAGCGTTTGTGGCAATGGATGGTTAATCTGTTATGACAGATGGATTATATGTTGCAACAGACGGTTATTAATAAAAAAAATTATGGTTATTGCTACTAAAAGGGTGAAAAGTCATAACTTTTAGATTATATAATATGAAAAATGATTCGTAAACAAATAATAAGGAAATAAATGATAAACACAATTTATAACCATCAAAAAGTAATTATTTAATTTTAATAATTGATGTTAATATTAAATAGGCGACAAGCTGTGACTTCACCATTTTTATTTTTAAATCTATTTTTTAATTTATATAATAAAAAAGTCACCAGTTTGGATTAATTAAGAAATATGATGATTATTAAAAAAGAGGTGAACAGTCGTGACTTTCTATCTAACACATTCAATACAGCTGATAAATCAAATTCTCCATTTGTTGCAACTGATGAATCAACTGTTAGAAGAAATAAAAAAAGCTCCTTCAACAGATGGTCCATCTGTCGCAACAGATATTCCATATGTTGTAATAAATGGTCCATCTGTTTGAACAGGTAAATAAAAAGGTTATTGAAAAGGTGAAAATTCTTCGATTATTTAATTGAGAAAAAATGGTTATTTAATTTTAAGAACTAATTAATATTAAAAAGCTGAAAAACCATGACTTGTCACAATTATCAAAAAGTCACCAGCTTGATTTAATTAAGTCATTTCTTTTCACAGAAAATAAAAAGTCAGTAGTTTGAATGTAATTAACAAAATGGAGGTGAACTGTCGTGCCTTTTTGCCTATCACATTCAAATTCAATCCTCTATAAATAGGACTCTGCTTACTCTTCATTCGACTCCACTTTATTTTTTTCATCTTATCTTTGATATTATATCTTCAACCACTTCTCTTCAAAGAGCATATTCCTTTCTCATCGAGGTAAGTTTTTTTGTTGTGTAAATCTACCAGTTGGTAGTATACGTTGTATTTCATCCAGACTCATTTCTTTACTTTTGAGTTTACACTTTTTGTCAAATCATATATGTTCTAGATATGACTGATTCTTTTTGGGACATTGCTATTCTGCGCGACACTGTGCGGGAACTTCAGAGACAGGTTAATGACCTGCAGTGGGAGTTGGGCCCCATGAGAGTAAGGATGCTCCAAGAGATTTGAAGGCTGAGGAGGGCCCTACTACTGCCGGTTGATAATTGACCGGTTGACAATAATAATAATAATAATAATAATGACAATAATTATTAGGTGATGTTTTTTCTTTTAGCATATGTACTTTTATTTTTCTATATCGAATCTACCTACCTAATGTATTTTATTTTTATTTAATAAAAAATTTATGTTTCGTCGACTTTGACTTTTTAATTCTTATTTAATTTTCGTTCTGTCTATTTTTTATTCTCAACAAACATCTCGACGGTTGGACTATGAACAATTTTTAATCTAGTAGCAGTAGCAAGAGTTTTGAGTTCTTCCAACAGATGGACCATATGTTGAAACAAATTGGTTATCTATTGGGTTTATGCCAGGAACTGTATTGTGTTGTTCCAAATAAATTACCCATCTGTTGCAACAGGTGACTAATCTAGTTCAACAAATGACTCCTCTGTTGCAATATATGACTCCTCTATTGCAACAGATCACGCATCTATTGCAACAGATAACTCATCTATTGCAACAGATGACCCATCTATTCGATTCATGTTATCGGCACTATAGAACCATAAACATGAATCCAACATATGAGTCTTCCATTGCAATAGATGACTCATCTGTCTCACCAGATGAGTGATCTGTTTAAACAGATGTCTCTTATGTTGGATTTATATTCGAGTTAGGAGTGACAATTTCAGCTTATATTTGTGAAAAAAGTCCATTTAACCCATATTTATTGAATCAGATCACTCATATTTCAAATGGGTAAATATGGACTTCAACTCATTTTAAAAGCTCATACAAATATGGACAAAATGAGTAAAATATGGGGTACCCATTTAAACACAGAGATCACCTGCCTATGCTTTAAATTTCATTTTTTTCTTTCTTTTTTCCTTTAATTTACTTTTTTTATTTTGCATGTTTTTTTTCATTTTTTACTTGTTTCTTATAATTTCTTGTTTTCTTTCTCATCTTTTCATCTATTTTTTTTATTTCTTTTTTTTTTTTTTTTTTTTTTTCATTTTCTCCTTTCTCATTCTTATTTCATCATTCGTATTTTCTTGAGACCTACATGAGTTAATAAATATAAGCTTCTAATTATCCCATTTAGCCTATACAATTCATAGCATCTTTTATCAATTAAATATACTCTATATATAGTCTCTCCCCTTTATTATTTTTTTTTTCTATCTTTTATTTCTCTTTTTTTCTTTCTTTTTTCCTTTAATTTACTTTTTTTTCTTTCTTTTT
This sequence comes from Capsicum pubescens, assembly GCA_030864215.1. Lineage (NCBI taxonomy): Eukaryota > Viridiplantae > Streptophyta > Magnoliopsida > Solanales > Solanaceae > Capsicum > Capsicum pubescens. Next base: position 108,597,876 of record CM061540.1, on the reverse strand, counting down.
TCTTTTAATTTACTTTTTTTTTCATTTTTTTCTTATTTTTTTCCACTTAACTTTTATTTGTTTCTTACACTTTTTTTCTTTCTTATTTTTCATCAATTTTTTTTCTCTTTCAATTTTATTTATTTTTCTTCGCATTCTTTTTTTTTTTTTTTGTATTTCTATTTCCACCTTTTTCATTCTTGGTTCATCATTTTTGTCATTTTTCTTCTTTTTTTTATATTATTTTCCTCATCTTTTTTTGGTCATTGCATTTTATATTTTATATTTTATATTTTTTTTACTTTAAATTTATTTGTATCATACTATATATTTCAAATAAATTTATTATTTGAATAGTTTAGTTGTCAATATGTACAATTTATCATTTGTATTTATATACAAATAAGTATATGAATTAATTATATTTTCTTGAGATTGAAATATATAAATATACAATGTATCATTCAATGCAAATGTGTCATTAGTATTTGTATATAAACAAGTATCATTAGTATGCATATGGTTCAAGTTGTATAAACATGTATCATTTGATACAAATGTAACATTTGTATAATTTAGCAATTGTATTTGCATAATTTTATTATTTTTATTTGTATTTTTTAATTTATATCAATAAAATATAATTTGTATCAATATATATAAAATATAAGTGTGAATTATATAAAATATATAAAAACCAGAAAGAAAAAATAATGAAAATGGAGAAAAGGAAAAAGAAAAAAAATGATGATGAATATAAATATTCTGAACGGTTATGATATCTCAGCCATCATTCATAATTTGTACTCGACTTAATCATGTTCTTCGAAAATAAAAAAGATATAAAATATAAAATAAAACCAAAAAAGAAAAAAAAAAGAAAGAAGTAAAAAAAAAACTAGAAAAAAAGGAGACTAAAAAGGAAAAGAAAAAAAAGAAAGAGAAGCAAAGGGTAGAAATAGAAGAGAGAAAAAAAAAAGAAAACTAGAGGCTATATATAGAAGAGAGAGAAAAAAACTAAAAAGAAAAAACTTTAAAAAAAAAATGGGAAAAAAGTCAAATTGGTTATAAATGTATTTACATTATAGTGATTGTCTATCAAGATCTACTTTGATATCTATTAGGATTTGAAGCATCTGTCTTTTACTCAGACTAGGAGTAAATTTTTCCTATAAATAAAGGGATTTTGTTCATTGTATTTACAATCATACGATCTCTCATCCCTCAAGAAGAGCAATAAGGATCACTCTCTCTATTCTCTCTACTCTTCTTCTTTATTCTTTCTTGTTTTATAACAAAATTGATATCATATATAAGTTTTAAGTTTTTGATTTTAGGAGATAAAGTGGGTTGGAACCATTTTTACCCAATCCATATTTGACAAAATCCATATTTACCCATATTTATATGGGCGGATTGCAATCCAAACCATTTTTGCTCAATCCATATTTAACCTATCCAAATCCAATCCAATCCGCCCGTTTGCCACCCCTAGTTCGAGTTCTATCCATTGTTGAAAAACAACAGTAGCAGTGTACCCAGATGACAAATTCAACTAAAAATCATAATTTTACTTACCAAAGTCACCTATGAAGTAATGCCAAAGTGATGTACGAAATAAAATTTGACCTAAAAAATTGATCAAGTAGCAGCAGTAGCGGTAAAAACAACAACAATGGTCAACAAGAAGAAGATGAAGATGATAATAAAGAAGAAGATGATGATAATGAAGTAGAATATGATGAATAAAGCAGCAGCAATAATGAACAACAAAAATTGCGAAAAGAGAGAAAATAACAATGGATTAGAAGAGAGAGAAACACACCATTTCCCCTTGTTTCCTGTTATATTAGTTAATATTTGAATCAAAGTGTAAATTTATAAACTTGTGAGTTATTCTCAAACTTTTTTAACTTTCTTAATCCATAACTAAGTAGTTGCCACCTATACTCAATTATTAAAACTTGAGTCACCTACACCTCATTTTGAAACTCTTTTGTCACTTATAACTCAATTGTCCAAGATTCCATATCCGGTGAGCTCCACCGCCAAAACACCATCAGCAACTAGCTCATAGCACCACTGAAGCTCAATGCCGATAGAACTTTGATATTCTGAACAAACTCCAATAAATCTCCAACAGAAATAACCAACAACTTCATCGTCGCTATAAAAATGACAGAAATCAGCCATCAATATCCAGATCTGTAGAATGTAGAAATTATAAAGTCTTGGTATGAATGGATATGTTTATTGATTCAAACTTGTAAAAATAAGTGTGTGTTTGAGTAAGGAGAATCATGTTGTTTGTTGTGTCAAATGATTAAAATGAGCGAATAAATTGATGGAATGAGGGTGATAACGGAGGAAATCGATGAAGGAGATGATTATTGGTTGATGGAGGTAGGAGAGAACTCTATGTGAATTCTATGTGTGTGCATAAATTCGAGTAAAGGGGGATGTTGTGATGTATCCGAATGTTTAGAGAAATAAAAAAAAGATTTTTATAATTATTTTGTAGGTTTGAGATTTTAATTAATAATAGTAAGTTAAAATGTGATATTATGTAATTTATCCAATTAATATTCATCATGTATTTTATCCTTTAAACATTCAATATTATTTGAACATTAAGTATTAAATAATACAGATAAAAGAACTTATTCTAACTTCTACTTCCACATTTAGAAGCACATGTCTGAAATTAGGTTTACGTTTAACATTTGTTTCAATCATATATGACTGAACGCAGATACACATGTAAAAATTTAAAGATCGTTAAATGAATTTGTTATTATTTGATAAATTGATGATTGAGGTTTCTCCATGATACATAATACTTATGTTTCAAATTTAAGCTTATTCGGAATAGATTTGAGAGTTGAAATTTTAAAAATTAAATTATTATTTTGTTCGGCAAAAAATTTCAGACACATGCGCTTGTAACTTTAGTCAGTTTTTAAATGAGTTTGTTGACAAATTAATGGTTGAGATTCGTTCTTTATGATAAATGAAACTTATGTTTTTAACTTTTAATTTTTTGGAGTAGATTTTGATATTGAAACAAAATTATTATATTTTTAGCAAAAAGTTTTTGGCGTACACGTTTAAAATTTTAGCTAATTTTAACATTATTTTCCAGACATAGATGCAATAAAGAAGATGCTGAATGAATTCGTTAGATTTGTTGTTATTTTGACAAATTGATGATCGAAGTCTGTGTTTTAAGATATATAGTTTTATAGGTACCCATGGATGCACCGAACTCTTTTTAAAAAATATTTATTAAAAAATGTTAGCTTATTCATTTTAAAATAGTAAAATTAAATAATTTACAATTGTTTTAGATGTTTTGATATGAAAAGAATAATATTAGTATTTTCTCTAATTATATTTCATTGGTTGAATTTAAAAAATATTAAATAATTATTAATTTTGTTGTTGGACGTTTACCTTTATATTAATCAATTAAAACATGTAATTACAATCTTTCCTTCCATTTCAAATTTCAATTTTTCCCTGTCAATTCAACCTCACCAACTAACTACACTCTTCTTAAAAGATTTAGTTTTGAATTCCAATTCAAACTCTAAAAGTATTTAATTGTGTCAATTACAAAACTTCTAATTTCAAATATTAAATTTCACCACTCTCAATTCAAAAATTAAGCTCATACGATTTATTATTTCATTTAAAAATTTTAAAGTCGTTCTACTGTTCGTAATTTTTCATTGTTTGATTTTATTATTAATATCTTTTAAGTATTTTATTTATACTTTTTATTATATCTTCAAAATTAATTCAACTAAGATCTCTTAAATCCACCCCTTCCACCTCTACCCCACCACAGATTAATTCAACTTATATGTTGTACGTTTTTTAAAAAGAAATTCTTTCTTTTTATGACTTTTTATTTTAAAAATTCTTATTCTTTGTGGCAATTAAGCATATTTTCTTACCTAGTGGATATATTTATTATTTTATAAAAAAATACAATTCTAAACTATTAATTTTAATTAAAAAATATTAAATTTGCATCAAATTACAGAAGAAAGAAGCTTAATTTCTCAATAAACGTCAACATGACGAAAACTCTCAATAAAAGTTAATTTTTTTTATGTATTTAAATTTATTTATATTTAGCAAAAATGAAACGAACAAATTTAGATTAAAAAATATCATTTATTTGAATCTAGACTTGGATATAGTAGATAAAATTAACCTGTTAAATATAAGAGTAAGAAGTTAAACAAAAAAAAATCTAAAAAGTGAAGAATATGAAGAATATAATGATCAATAACAAAAAAAGGGGGAAAGAAACTTAAAATTATATATCAATATAAGAGTATATATAAGAGAGGTTAATAAGATAGAACTTTATTCCAATTCAACTATTTTTAAAATTAAAATTCAATATCAAAATAAATATTTACTTACTTGAATTCAGATATGGATATAGTAGAAAAAAATAGTTTGCAATACGATTATCACTAATCTACATATAAAAAATAAAAATGTTAAAACCAAAAAAAATAATTAAATAATGAAAGACATGAAAATGCAGTAAATGAAGCTAATGATCAATAACAAAAGAAGGAAAAGAAGCTTAACATTACCTATTATTCTCGGAGTATGTATAAGATAGTTTAAGAAGACATAACTTCATTCCATCTCAAATTCCTTTCAATTCAAATTTAAATATCATATCAGTTATTATAAAAAGATTAGGTTGTTACTCTTTCTTATCCATATTTTTTAAAAAGTAATACATATTTATCTTATAATTCATATTTGAATGAGATAAAATATTTGAAATTGCTATTTGAAATTTTACCTTGTTACTTTATCCATTACACCACACAATTTAATGGTCATGAAAAATATTGTATAAATTGTTTTAATTACTATCACTATTGTAATTATTATATTATTATTATTATTATTTAAACTACTACGATTATTGTTGTTTTTATTAATAATATGTTGTTGTTGTTACTACTAATACTAATATTATTACTAATTATTATTATTATTGTTATTATTATCACTACTACTCCTACATTTTCTTTTTTTAAATTAAAAGTACCACAACTTGTGTACCACTATTTGTATTTCTTTTATTATTTTAATTGTATTTTTATCCTTTCCTAATGTGTAAATAAATTATATTTAAATTTTAAAAGAGATAAGCTTGAAATAGTAAATGTCTATTATAACTCTTTAGTTATGATTTCTATTTTTCAGATAATGAAAGTATTTTTTTGAAGGATAATGTAATTCAATTTCAAATACTTGATTTTTCAATTCAAAACTTTTATTACAATATCTTTTAACTTTGTTCAAAAAACTGTCATGTGGCTTTTCAATATCTTCCCACTTCTTGTCTTCCTTTTAGTTTTGTTTTTATATATGTACTAGTACTAGTATACATACCCGCGCGATGTGCGGATGAAATGTTTAATATTAAATGCCTTTTTTTAGTGGTAAATCATATTATCTTAAACATTCAACAACGACCTTATAAAAAAATCAACTATCATATTATATCTCACTTATGAAATATAAAAAAAAATAAAAAAATCTAGCCCCACCCCCATCCCCCATCCCCCATCCCCCATCCCCCCCTCTCTTTCATCCGTCCCCCACCTCTAATCAAATCTATACGAGAAACAATCATATAATTGTAAAAACAACTTTTATGTTTCAATTTTTTTTAAAGAATATTGTTCACAATTTAAATATATAGATTCTTAATTACCCCCCCACCCCCCACCCTTCCCACATCTCTAATCAAATCTTCTATGAGTAAAAATAATGTGTAATTGCAAAAAGCTTTTATATTTCATGTTTTGCTTTATTATATTGTTTATTCAGTTGTCCCATATTTCTTCTGTTTAAGATTTACAAATAGTTTTTATTATATTTGTTAATTTTTTAAATATTCATTTCACACTTTTGTGATGTTTATATACATCAAATCTTTGAAAACTTTATGTTAGTTAATTTTTTAAATATTCATTTTACATTTGTGATGTTTATATACATCCGATTTTCGAAAACTTTAGATTCTTTAGTTACATTTCTGACAAAAGATAAATGGAATGTTAGTTGTAAATAATAAAAATTAATTAATAAATTAAATCAAGTATAAACAACATACCTTGGTAATTATTTTGAAAAATCTTATATGCATGATCAATAGCCTCTTTGTCTATGATAGAAATTCTATATAACCAAAAAAACACAAATTGTTAAAAATAATAATAAAATAATCTAAAATCAAACTTTAAATAATATATTGTGCATAGATCTATTAATGTAAGCATATTGCCAACCACGAATATGGTATAAGAAATAAATGAATTTGATTAAATAATTAAAGAATAAGTTGAAAAGAATTTAAAGAATGAAATGAGAAGTTTGATTGAAAATTTAGTTTATATAGAAAGAGTTAATTCAAATTCAACTTTATATAGTATAGAGTTTGTTTTCAATTCAAAAGCTAAAAGAATCCTAGCTTTCATTTAAAATTAAAAATTAAAAAATGTAAGACTAATTCAACAAACTAATTTTCAGCAAACTTATCTTCATCTAAAGACTACTACTTTATATAATTTATATCTCAAAAAATAACATTTATCCTTTTATAGTTTCAATTTTAAAATATAAAAATGTTATAAAAATTTTCAAACCAAATATGTTTTTTTTAGCAAACTTTATCTTAATTTTTAAACTAATTAAAATAAAGTTTATATTTTTGTATATGCAATTTAAAACTATAAAAAATGTAGAATACCCCCAAAAGAAGTTATACCTCAAAACATATAGAATTGGTTTATTTTGAAATTTTAATCTTTATCTTTAAATTTAAATAAATAGTATAATAATTTTAAATAAATTGATAGTTAGTTACTTGTAATCATTTTACTTTTAAATATGTAGATTCTCGGGGCTTTGGGCTGTAGGTGATAAAAGAGTTTTAAAATGAGGTGTAAGTGACACAAGTTTTAATTATTGAGTGAAAGTGACAATTACTTTATTATGGATTAAGAAAGTTGGGAAAGTTTGAAAATAACCCAGAAGTTTTTAAATTTACACCTTGATCCAAATGTTAGTTAATATAACAGAAAACAGAGGGAAAAAAGGCGAGTTTCTCTCTCTTCTCATCCGTTGTTGTTTTCTCTCTCTTCACGATTGTTGTTGTTCATTCTTGCTGCTTCTTTATTCATCATCTTCTGCTTCATTATCATCATCTTCTACTTCATTATCATCTTCATCTTCTTCTTGTCGACCATTGTTGTTGTTGTTGTTGTTAATGCTAGAGCTGCTATCTGACCAATTTCTTAGGTCAAATTTTATTTCCTACATCACTTTTCACTTTAACATTACTTCATATGTGACTTTGGTAAGTAAAATTATTATTTTTATTCAAATTTGTCATCTAGATACACCAGTTACTACTGTTTTTCCAACAATGGATAGAACCCGATCATGAATTCAACATAAGTGCCCACAAGTTAAACAAATCACTCATCTGATGCAGCAGATAAGTAATCTGTTGCAACAAAATATTTATCTGTTGGATCAGACTAGTTATCTGTTGTATCAGACTGATTATCTGTTGCACTAGACTGATTATCTGTTGCATCAGACTTCATATCTGTTGTAACATATGATTAATCTATTTGAAACAACACAAATTAGCCCCTTCCACAAACCCAACAAATTACCAATATGTTTCAACTCTTGCTATTGCTACTGGATTCAAAATTATTCCTTACGTCCAATTATCCGTCCCAAATTTTCTAATTTGATTTCTCATTTTACTTATTCCTTTTCATTAATCAAGAAGAGATAAAAAAATTTCCATGTTTTACCCTTTGCATTAATCACTTTTTCTTCAAATTAAAATATAAACATCATTCAATAGGTAGACTATACGTCGACTTACTTTAAAAGCTTTCTTCTCTTATGAAATTTTAATTGTGTAGCAAACAATGGTTATTTCAAACACCATCTACTGTCCCACTAACTGATCAACTCCTTCCACAAACCTAATAGATAAATCTTTCTATTGCTACTGGATTCTAAATTATTCCTTTTTACGTCCAATTGTCGACATGTTTGTTGAGAAGATAATAGACAAAATAAAAATTAAATATGAATTAAAACGTCAAAGTTTTTCAAACATAATTTTTTTATTAAACAAAAAAATACATATACATAGACTAAAAGAAAAAATAATCTAATTATTATTATTATTATCATCATTGTCAGCCAACCAATCTTCAACCGGAAGTAGCAAGGCCCTCCTCAGCCTGTGGATCTCACGAAGCATTCTTGCTCTAACTATTCCCAGTTCCCATTGCAGGTCACGGACCTAATTTCAAAGTTCATTCACGGCGTCTTGTAGAAAAGCAACATCCCACACTGGATCAACCATAATCTAGAACACATATGAATTGACATAAAGCTTAAAAACAAAAGTAAAGATCTTAAGAATATGCGAATGTAATACAACGTATACTACAAATCGGCAAGAAAAAAAATTACCTTAGTCAGGGAAGAGAAAATGATGGAAGTCCAGGTGTAATATGAAAGACGAGATGCAATAAATAAATAGAGTGTAGTTGAATGAACGATTGATAAGGAGAGACCTGTTTATAGAGGATTGAATTTGCAAAAAGTGCGATTGTTTACCTCCATTTATTAATTACATTTTTTATTTTGATTACTGTGAATAGCTATGACTTAATTAATTTAAGAAAAGAAATATTGTGATAAGTCATGACTTTTTAGATTATTATTATTAATTAGTTCTTTCCAAGAACCATTTTTATTGAGTTGTGACAATAGATTCTATATCTGTTGCATCAAATAATTTATCTATGACAACAGATATTTCATCTGTTGCAATAAATATAAAATCTATTGCATCAGATAACCTATCTGTTGCAACATATAATCTAACTGTTCACATCCATTTATTAATTATATTTTTGATTACTATGAAAAGTCATGACTTACTTAAATTAAGAAATATTGTGATAAGTCATGACTTTTCAGATTATTATTATTACTTAATTCTTTTCAAGAACCATTTTTTATTGAGTTGTGACAACAAATTCTATATCTGTTGCATCAGATAACTCATCTGTGATAACAAATATATCATCTGTTACAACAATAGAGAACCTGTTGCATCAGATAATATATCTGTTGCAACATATAATCTATCTTTTTCATAAAAAAAATTATCATTATATCATTAATCCAAATTTGCTGACTTTTTTAGTATATAAATTAAAAAAACACCTTTACAATAATCATTTCTTTAATAAAATAATAACTATTTTTATTTTCTGGCAGCAGATATAATGGACGATCTGTTTTAATAGCTTTTTTGATTTCTTCTAACAGCTGATACATCAGTTGCAACAAATGGGAAATTTGATGCATCAACAACATTATTGAATGTATGTGTTTTTGTTTTAGACAAAAAGTCACGACTCTTCACCTTTTTCTTAACAATCATCATATAACTTAATTAATCCAATGTTGCAACTTTTTTTAAATTAAATAATCTTTATTTTATGGTTATAAATTGTGTCTATTGTTTAGTTCCTTATTGATTATTAACGATCCATTTTTAGGAGAATCATGACTTTTCACCATCCTCTGTTGCCACAAGTGCTCAATCGCTACCTCCAATCGTCGACATGTTGAGAACAGGGAATAAATAGAATAATAATTAAATATTAAATAAGAATTAAAAAATACAGAGTCGACCAAACAAAACCAAACAAAACATATACATAGATTTTTGAATTCCTTATAGGTAGATCCGATATAAAAAGGAAAATATATACGCTAAAAGAAAGAAAAAACATAACCTAATTATTATTACTACTATTATTATTATCATTACTATTATTATTTTTATTATTATTATTATTATTATTACTATTATTATCGTCAACCAGACAATTTTCATCCGGCAGCAGCAGGGCCGCCCTCCTCAGCCTTGCTCCGAAGTCGGCCAAATCCCTCTGAAGTTCATCAAATTACCTTTGAAGTTCCCGCAAGGACTCGATATGAATCTTCTTATACGAATCTGGATTAGCCATATTTATACTGTAAGTGTAGTAGAATGAACGAGTGAAAGTATGGAAAAGAGGCCGGAGGGACCTATTTATAAATGATTAAATTGGAAGGGGTAGTCAAACAAAAAGCCACGACTGTTCATATATCCCTTAATTAAATAAAACTGGTGACTTTTTAAATATGTAAATAAAAAAAGAGATCTAAATACAACATTTTATTTTTTTTATTGTATTTCGGAAAGAAAAGAAAATTGCTTTAAAATAAATCTAACAGATGGGTAATCTGTTGCAAAATATGTTCCATCTGTCAGATAACTTTCATCATATTGATAATTTATTGCAACAGATGGATATATCAGTTTGCTTTTCTAATAGATGTGGTGTTTGTTGCAACTTGCTAGTCATCTGTTTATTCAATTTAAGCCATAGATGGTCTAGGAAGAATAAGGTGCGTGCAGATGGATCCACTATCATATATGTGTGAGTTAAGAAGTATTACTAATAAGGTCGCTGGGATAACACACACAAAGTACAATGTTTTGTGAATGTTGTTTTTAAATGATTAAGCACTGATCATTCAAACAAGATCCTGCATTGTACAGTTAAGTTTGATAGGTTTGAATTGACAAGGTTGAGGGCCTCATGAAGATGGTGCAGATACCCTATTACAAATTACTGACGGTTGTCGCTCGTGTTTATGCGTGTCAAGTTTTGAGAAGGGATCAATATTTAGTGTCATTGAAGAGAACCAATAACGAGTGGACTTAACTTTAAGTGTGCATTGGACTCTGAGAACACCTTCGAAGACTTGCACTGTATCAAGCAAGAATGGAAAACAAATACAAATTCCCCTGGCCCAAATTTATATGGAAGGGTTGATCGAGAAGATGATTATACACCAGAAGGAGCCGAAAATGAATTCCTGCGAGGGAAAGAGGAGTTGATGGAAGACTATATCATCTGAGATATAATTGAAGCGGAGACATAGGGTAGAAAATAACTTCTAGTGAATCTGGCCGATGGAATTATCTTAAAATAACATGAGAAATCTTAATCAAGTGCAAATATGAAAATGTATCCGGCAAAGTAAATTCATCTGTTATCTCTCTGAAAGAAAAATAATATAGATGGACACTTTGATAGGGAACTGCGACTAGGTAGTGTGGTTGGGATTATTACCTAGATAGAAAATAACAGAAGACCAAGAAAGCAGCCTTACGAAAATCGAAGGTCGAAATGATGTACAATAAGTCTAGAAAACTTGTTCCAAAAGCAACTGCAGTTAAAGTAAGGAATCTAAGCGAAGGCGGCAATTTTTGAATTTTAAATTTCATCCCATGCCTTCTTGTTTATGGTTTCGATTAGGTCCACAGCGGTTGACCTGATCAGAATAAAAAACGAGATTGAAAGACAGATTGAGTGTCATTATTTCCTTTGCAATATGGATTAATTGATTGTTTTTTCTTTCCTTAGCACGCTTTCAACATTTCTTGGAGAAGATCAGGGTCTTGCTCTAGTTTGTGAATTTCGATAATTTTTAACCTTGCCTCCAGCTTGCTGATTCTGTATTCAAGCTGGTTGTTGCTGTCTTCGAAGTTGGTATAGAGTTCCTGATCTATTGTGATCTTGATCAGGAACATTACCTTCAAAGTTGTGACATTGAAGAAGGACTTCAGAACACTTTCTTCAGAAGCCTTAAAGGATACAAAGTAGGTCACTGTGTTTGATTTAGGTCAAAATGTGTTAATGCACACTCAAGATGTGATCCCAACCATTGAACAACTCACTTTTATTGAGAGTTTCTCAATACAACTTGCTCAACCAATTTTATAAATTAATAAGCAAGGAGTTACGTAGCGTGTGATCTAAACCGACTCTACTAAGCCTATCAAACGTTACGTAACTCCAGGCTCATTACACTATCAAAAAAATTTGATAGACTTGGTGCACAAATCAAACGAGCTAAATCTCTTAGCGTTTTTGATGATCATACTTCTCCAATTATAGATGACAAGATATCTGCTATGCAAAAGTATACACCGTAATCTCTCGATATCACTTGGTATTGAGAGATTACTGATGATTCCTTCAGAAGACCTTTCGCCCTGGCAAGCATTTCTGGCGATGATGTAGACTTTTACATAGCAAATAGCTTATCATCTATATTGGAGAAGAGCGATCAACAGAAAGGATGAGAGATTGAGTTTGTTTGATTTGTGCACTAACTCGAGCTAATTTTTTGGATAATGTATTGAATCTGGAGCTACGTAATATTTGATAGGATTGGTAGAGTCGGTTTAGATCACACGCTATGTAACTCTTTGCTTATTAATTTATCAAATTGATTGAGCAATCTGCATTGAGAAATGATCGATAAAAGTGAGTTGTTCAACGGTTAGGACCACATCTTGAGTGTGCATCGACATATTTTGACCTAAAACAAACACAACGACCCTCTGTGTAACCTTTAAGGATTCTTAAAAAAGTGTTCTGAAGGCCTTTTAAAATGCCATAACTTTGAAGGTGGTGTTCCTGATCGAGCTCACAAGAGATCAGGAACTCTTGACCAACTTTGAAGATGACAATGACCATCTTGAATACAGAATAAGCAAGCTGGAGGCAAGCTTGAAAATTATTGAGATTCATGTACTACAGCAAGCCTCTGATCTTCTCCAAGAAATGTTGAAAGCATACTAAGCCTATAAAACACAATCACTTAATTCATATTGCTAAGAAAGTAATGACACTCAATCTACCTTTCAATTACATTTTTGGTTCCTATCAGGTCAATAGTAGTGGACCTAATTGGAACCACAAACAAGAAGGCATGTGATGAAATTTAAAATTCAGAAATTGCCGCCTTCGCTTAGATTCCTTAATTTAACTACAGTTGCTGTTGGCAGAAGTTTTTTAGACTTACTGTACAATATTTCAAACCTTGATGGCCGTAAGGCTGCTTTGTTGGTCTTCTGTTATTTTTTATCTAGGTGATAATCCCGACCATGCTACCTAGTCGTAGCTCCCTAGCAAAGTGTTCATCTGAACTATTTTTCTTTCAGAGAGACAACAGACGAATTTACATTGCTGGATACACTTTCATATTTGCATTTGATTCAGATTTCTCATGTTGTTTTAGGATAATTCCATCGGCCGATTCACTAGAAGTTATTTTCTACCCTATGTCTTCTCTTCAATTAGCGCTCATATGATATATTCTTTCATCAACCACCTAATTTCCCTCGAAGGCATTCTCCTAACGAACTTACTAGTATATAATCATTACCCTGAGCAACCCAACTATATAAATTTACGCTAGGGCAATAACTATATTGGTTTTCCATTCTTGTTAGATGCAGTGCTAGGCTTCAAAGGTCTTCTTAGAGTCTAATGCACCCTAAAGGTTAGTCCAATCGCTATTGATTCTCTTTACAATGACACCAAAACTAGATCCCTTTACAATGCTTGACAAATAAACATGAGCAACAATCGATATTAAATCTTAATAGGGTATCAGAACCATATTCATAGTCCTTCAGCCTTATCAGTTTGAACCTACCAAACTTAACTGTAAAATTGCAGATATCTTGTTTGAATGATCTATGACTAATCGGTAAAAATAACATTCACAAAATTAGTGTACACTATGTGTGTTTCCACAATAACATTATCAGTAATACATACCTCCCACATATGAAGTGGTTCCATCTGCATGTAGATTATTCCTTCGAACCCATCTTTACTGCAGGCTCTTGTGATGGTTGGGCAAAATTTGATCAACTGTCAGTTTCTTATATCTTCAAAGAAGAGGAAAAAAATAATGTCACAGAAAGAATATTATTCATCTTTTCAACAGATGTAGAGTCTGTTGCATCAGATGTAGAGTCTGTTGGAACAGATTTGGAGTTTGTTGCAACAGATGTGGAGTCTGTTGGAATACATCAAACCAGCCTTGCTGGTGGTTTATTTGTTGCAATAGTTTCTTCGTCTGTTGCAACATCAACAACAACATAAACTATAAAAAAACAACAAAGAAACAACAATATTTGTTCCAACATCATTAACAATAAAAAAGCTACATCCTTTGTTCCAACACCATCAACAACACCATACCACAACTTCTAACAAAGCCAACCCCACCAACAACATCAATAAAAACATAAACAACAAAGAAATAAATAAAATACATACCTAAAAAATAATACTGCCACAAGGCTTTTAAACTTCTCCCACCAGAATACTTTTTTCGCATATTGTAATAAAAATTCTCGATTCATTTATTCAACACTTAAAAGTTCCTTCAAATTTTTTAAATAAATATCATATGGGCAAATGATAATTAAATTAAAAATAGATATAAATAACTTACAAGGAATAAGATGATAATGAAAGAGCAATAATGAATCATACCTTAACGTCAAAGTGGGATCAAAACAACAATTTCAGTCGACGAAAGATATGGATCAGTTTAGATCCAAAAGGATCTATATGAGAAAGATAAGAGAAAAGAGAGAAGAGAGAAAAGAGGTTGTGATAGCCCTAAGCTAAAGAGAAGATAAATAAAAAGATGATAGATGAATAAAATAATTTTAGGGCTAAAGCTGAACATGAGGAGGGATGAGATAATTCTAGATGTATCGTGTACGTAGACGTGGGTTTCAATATTTATTAATTAAAATAATTAATATTCGTTAATAATTTAATGGGCACGAGGAAGACTAGTTAACATTGAAAAGACAAGATAAGACTACTCAATGAACACATTTTTGAGTTATCCAAGAAAAAGAAACTCTCCATTTTTACCGCATTTTGTAATACTTACTACTTTTTCTACTCGGACAGAAGCTTGCTTTAAAATTGAAAGAAAAAAAAGATTTTCAAATAGATATGTCATCTATTGCAACAGAAAGCAATATCTGTTTAAAATCCCAACATCACAGTCATCTGTTACAACAAATACAAATATCTATTTAATAAACCCTTTTCATTTGTTACTTGAATATGCCAACTGTTACAGCAGATATCAATATCTGTTTAATATCCCAACAGCTTAGTCATCTGTGACGACCGATGCAAATGTACATTTGATAATTAAATATCTGTTGGTATCTGTTGTAACAGATGACTAGTGACATTGAAAAGATAAGCTAAGACTACTCAATAAACACATTTTTGAGTTATTCAAGAAAAAGAAACTCTTTTTTACCGCGTTTTGTAGTACTTACTACTTTATCTACTCGGACAAAAGCTTGCTTTAAAATTGAAAGAAAAAAAGATTTTCAAACAAATATGTCATCTGTTGCAACGGATAGCAATATCTGTTTAAAAATCCCAACAACACATTCATCTGTTACAACAGATAGAAATATCTGTTTAATAAACCCTTTCCATTTGATAATTAAATATGTCAACTGTTACAACAGATATCAATATCTGTTTAAATATCCTAACAGCTCAGTCATCTGTGACGACAAATGCAAATGTCCATTTGATAATTAAATTAGATATATACAGATATCTGTTTGAAAATTTCCAATAGCTCAGTCATCTGTCACAACAGATTCAAATGTCTATTTGTTAATTAAATCATATATGTCATCTGTTGCAACAGATGTGAATATCTGTTAGAAATTTCCACCAGCTCAGTCCTTTGTTCCAATAGATTTTATTACAATTGATTTAGGTGGAACTAGGAATGAATGAATAAGCTCATAGGGTCAACTATAACTTCAATTGAGTCTTTGCAATTGGTGTTGGTATTGCGTTCATCCCGACCCGGGTCGTCGATCGATCACTCGGAGATGAAATGAGCTCTCATCAACTTAATGTTAGAATTAATATTACCTAAATTGATTTAGTTGGAACTGGGGATGAATGAATAAGATCATAGGGTCAACTACAACTTTAACTGAGTCTTTGCAATTGGTGTTGGTATTACGTTCATCCCAACCCGGGTCATCGATCGATCACTCTGAGTTAAAATGAGCTCTCATTAACTTAATATTCCGATTAATATTACCTAAATTGATTTTGGTGGAACTAGGGATGAATGAATGAGCTCATAGGGCAACTACAACTTTAATTGAGTCTTTACAATTGGCGTTGGTATTGCGTTCATCCCGACCCGGATCATCGATCGATCACTCTGAGTTGAAATAAGCTCTCATTAACTTAACTTAATGTTAGGATTAATATTACCTAAATTTATTTAGGTGGAACTAGGTATGAATGAATGAGCTCATAGGATCAACTACAACTTCAATTGAGTCTTCACAATTGGCATTGGTATTGCGTTCATCCCAACCCGGGTCGTCGATCGATCATTCTGAGTTGAAATGAGATCTCATTAACTTAATGTTTTAAAAACTAGTATATATTTTGAAATTATAAAAATAAATTAAGATCAATTCAGACCAAATTAACAATTTCAAAACTTGTCATTCTTTTCCAAAATTACAAATCAACCCATACAAATCATCCACTTAAGGGAAAAACTTTTCCTCATTTCAAATCTCAAGTTCTTTCTCATCTCTCTCTCAAAAATACATACAACAACTACAACATATTGCTCAACCCTTCAAAACAGATCGATTTTCTTCCCATTTCTGACCACATAGTTGTTATTGTTGACTTTATTCTCACTTGTATCCATCATTTTCTCTATCTTTGCAGGTAACAGAGGTTGAGAAGAGTTCTACATTTGTTATTTATTCTTAAAATTAGGACTTTTTGGTTAATTATGAAAAATAAGAACTTTAGTTGTATTATCTGCGAGAATGGATAACAATTTTGTGTTTTGATGCTAAAAAAGTAGGAAGAACCTGAGAAAACCCTAGTTTTTATTTCAGTGGTTTGTTGACTGTCGTGGTATTATTGGATGGTGTTTGTGGTGTTGTTGGTGGATGTCGTTGTTGGTGTCGGTATTTGTGTTTTTGGTGGTGGTGTCGGTGGTCTTGGTGTTGGTATTGGTGGCATTGGTGGTGGCATTGGTTGTGGTGTTGGTGGTCTATCTATTGCAATAGGTGGAATATCTGTTGGGAGATATTAAATAGGTCTTCAAACAGATTCCCCATTTGTTCCAACTGATGGCTTATCCGTTGGAGTATTTTTTTTTGTAATGTTGCGTAGAATTATTTATTATAATTTGTCTTACCTTTTTTTTTTAAAAAAAAATTATGCATACATTAAAAGCAATGTATTTTTTATTTTTCTATTGTTGTAGTTAAAAGATGTTTCCCAAAAGAAAAGAAACTGAAAGTGGATCAACTTCTGATATAATACCCCATACTTCTACCTAGCTTAAATTCATCCCAAAAATGTTAAAGACTTGTTTTAAAGATGAATCCACTTTTATACATGTGGTATTTTCAAGATTTTCACTTTTAGTCATATGGGAAATCAATAAGCTTTTCATCGATATAAGATCCGCCTAAATCTGATAACCGGATAAGAAGTTATAACTATTTCTAGTTTCAGTCGTAAAACACCGTCATCTCAGTCAGTGGCGTGTTGCGCCATAAGCCAAAATAACATTTGTCAATTTCCAGTAAGACTCCATGATTTCACCGCATCGCGGAGGGCTCTGAAATCCCAATTGTCAAATTCTAGTAAAGATCCATGATGTCCCCGCATCGCACCGTCGTCTAATTTTCTAATTGTCAAATTCCAGTGACACGGCGCGATACGCCACGTCGTACCAGTGGTCCAGGTCGGGAAATTTTCACAAAAATTAAAACACGCGTCCAGGGTTAAAAGGGTTTTTTCCCATGATTTTAGTTCTGCCCTAAACACAAAATTTAACCCTACATAACCTAAGGATATCATTATTCACTCTATTTTTCCCAAATTGAGTTGTTTTCTCTCAAGCCAAGAAACCATAGCTCTCAAATTCAAGGGCCAAATCACAAGGACTCTTCATCAATCCTTCAGAATTCATTAACTCAGGTATGTCATGCGTTGATTCATGGGTCTCTTTCACCCATGAAGTTCAAGAATCTCTTTTCAAAATCCAAGATTTGTATATTTATGAATGGTCATGATTTGATTGTATTGAAAATTGATGTTCATGTTGTTGGTTGGTTTTGTTCCATGTTATAGACTATTAATTACAAGAATTGATTCTAATATGTGATGATTTACACGATATTCATGATAAACCCTTCAATTTATAAGTTGATTTATGTATCCATGATTATTAGATGTGTTGATGATTGTATAACCAAAGAACGTTCCCCATATGTTTGATTAAATGCCTATGTGAAGGAAAAGTGTCATACTAGTATGATAATATGAAATCCCCATTCATTTACAGGTTATGTATGACAAGTGTTTGATGAAATGTCTTAGCCAATAAATTTTGTATTGTTGATGTTGGTCCTGTATTCAAGAAAGTCATGCTTTGTCAGTTTCCTTCTATCGAGTCCTAGGGGTACTTGTACCCGAAAAATATAGTTGTGTGCCTAGAGCCAGTGACATGTTTTCATGATATCCTCAGTCAAGCCATGATTCATAAAACTCAGTCAGTCATGTGACTCAGGAAAGCTCAGTAATTCACTAATCTCAATAGTATTCCGTTAGCTAACGAAACTTCATGAATTTAGTGTAATCTAGTTCAGTTAATCATGTTCAGTGTCTATTTAGATGGGAGTAGGAATTAGCATCGAGTGAACCCAAGGATGGGAACACACACTGTTAGATGAGGGTGTGATTCTTAGAAGCAATCCTGGATTTCCATAACTATGTAGCCAGCATAGGTTAAGATATCAACACTATCAGATGAGGGTTGATGAGGTGGATATGCACTTTCAGATGAGGGCCCCACCATTCTCTTGGGGGACACTGTCAAATGAGGTTCACCCACAGCTTGTCCTTACTAATGGCACGGTATTGACACCCTTCCAATTGGGGTTATAAATTGGACCCCAACATAGCTATAATAGCTTATTAGGGGCATGTCGGTTAGATGACTACTTCCCATAGTTTGAGTTACAGAATTAGGACTGTCAGATATAGTCAACTCAGAATAGTACAGAACTCAGCTAATTCCATCAGAACCTAAACTGCCAGATATAGTCGCTCAGTATCAGTTATTTCTGTTATACAGTTATCAGTACTCAAAATCAATAATTATGTTATCACGAACTCAGTTACAGTTATTATGTATTCATGTATGTATTCTCACATTTATGTTATCCAGTTAGTTAGTGTAGTTCATGCATGTGAACCCTTTTGTATTCAACCTACCTCACATACATACCAGTACATTCAATCGTACTGACACATTTGAGCTATGGTGTTTTATACCATTGGTTCAGAGGCACGATCTCCAAAGCATCAGTAGCATTCCACTACTCAGCAATTAGAGTCAACAGTGAGTCCTCATCCTTCGAGGACATGATCATTATTTTATCATTTTAGTAGTTAGAGTTAGTTGGGGACATCTCCCATCAACTCCTTATTCAGACAGTTAGAGGCTTTTCACACTATCATGTTCAGACAGTTTATTTCAATTTTTTAGGTATTTCATACCCCATCCATATGTTATGTTTTATCAGTTATGTTAGATTTTTAACCTTATGTCCTTTTAACCTTTATTTCTGCATTATACAGTATATCTTGCAGTGTTCCGGTACAAATATCAGTCATTGGTTAGCTTGTAGTCTTTGGGGTCATGAGCACCATGTAGCAGTTTGGGTACCAGATTCGGGGTGTTACAAACTTGGTATTAGAGCCTAATGTTTAATAGAGTCCTAGGAAGTCTGAAAACCGCATCTAGTAGAGTCTTGTACATGGGTGTGTTGCGCGCCACATTTATGTGCAGGAGGATATAAGATGTTTTAGGAACAGTTTCCCTTCTTTAAGTATTCATATCATGCCAGTTAGCATGATCTCAAGTTCATCTCTCAATCTAATCCATTTCTCCTTTTCTTCTCCAGAATATGCCTCCCAAAAGAAGAAACGAGAATCAGTCAGCCCCTCAGCCCGAAGATTCTTTTGGCAAACATATTTCTCATGCAGAGTTCTGAGCTGCATTAACCACTCTTGCTAAATCAGTTGCTGCTCTGAATGAACGACCAACTATCGATCCGGCCAACCCAGTGGCCAATTCAGCCGTAGCTCGGATTCAGGACTTCACCTGAATGAATACTCTATCCATTTTTGGGTCTAAGTCAAATAAGGACCTTCATAAATTCATCTATTAGGTTCAGAAGGTTACAGACATCATGGGGTTTACTTCAAGTGAGAGTGCTAAGCTAGCTGCATATCAGTTGCTCACACTTGGTACAAACAGTGGAAGTCAGAGAGGTCAGTTAATGCAGGACCTATTTATTAGGAGGAGTTTCTCACTGCATTCTTAGATAGATTCTTTCCCCAAGAGCTGAGAGAGTCTAAGTTGTTAGAATTTATCAACCTCAGGAAGGGAAATATGACAGTGAAAGAGAATTCTCTTAAGTTTACTCAATTATCCAGATATGCCCCTTATGTGGTTGCAGACATCAGGGCCAAGATGAGTAAGTTTCTTTCTGGGGTTAATGATAGTGTGGTTAACGAGTGTAGGTATGCGATATTGAATAGTGACATGAATTTAGCCTGGATTATGACTAATGCTCAACAAATAGAAGAGTAGAATATTAAGATGAGAGAGAAGCCGAATAAGAGAGCAAAGACAGGTAGTTTGACCTTTGCTCAGCCCAAATCAGAAGGAGTAAACCGTTCTCAGTTTTGTCCTATGTTATCAGTTCCAGCTCCTTCTTCAGCTAGTTCTCCAGCTCCTAAGTTTAGGAATGGTAATAGAGATAGGGCACCAGACTCTAAGTCTCAGGGAAGTGTCAGCAATGCCCGAACTAATCTCTTTTGTTAGACTTGTGGTAAGAACCATAGGGGTGTTTGCAAAGCTGGTAGTGATGTTTGTTTCGGATGTGGCAAGCTAGGCCACAGAGTCAGAGATTGTCCCCAGTCAGGCTATCAGGGTCAGCATAGCCGTTCCTCAGCCCAATCCAATTGCCTAAACCAGCAGGGTACCACCTCCGGTGCTACTAGTGGGAAACACCCAAATCGACTTTATGCTCTCCAGTCCAGGCAAGATCAAGAAAATTCTCCTGATGTAGTTACTGGTACATTGCAGATCTTTCATATGCATGTTTATGCTTTTCTAGATCCAGGTGCTTTCTTGTCTTTTGTTACTCCTTACATAGCAGGCAATTTCGAAGTCAGTCCTAATATTCCAACAGAGCTTTTTTCAGTCTCTACCCCAGTGGGTAAAACCATCATAGACCGACGGATATACAGAAATGGCCCGATTATGATATTTTAAAAAGTCACCTCAACAGATTTAGTCAAATTAGAGATGACTGATTTTGATGTCATTCTCATCATGGATTGGATTCATTCCTGCTATGCCACAGTCGACTGCAGAAACAGAATAGTCGAGTTTCAGTTTCCAAATAAACATGTCCTAGAGTAGAGGTATAGTACTTCAGCTTTCAAAGGTCAGCTTATTTCCTACCTTCGGGCATAGAAAATAATATTTAAGGGATGTATCTATCATCTTATTCATGTTAAGGATTCTAATTTTGAGACTCCCAGTCTTGAGTCAGTACTAGTCGTGAATGAATATTTAGATGTCTTTCTCGAAGATCTTCCAGGAATTCATCCCGAAAAGAAAATAAACTTCGGCATTGATCTTTTTCTAGATACTCAGCTTATATCTATTTTGTCATACAGAATGGCACCAGTAGAACTAAAATAACTGAAAGTGCAGTTGAAGGATATATTAGGTAAGGTATTCATCAGACCCAGTGTGTCCCTGTGGGGTGCACTATTCTTATTCGTGCGCAAGAAAGACAATTCTCTCAGAATATGCATAGATTACCATCAGCTCAATAAAGTCACGGTCAAGAACAAGTATCCTCTTCCCAGAATTGATGACTTGTGTGACTAACTTCAGGGTGCCACTTATTTCTCTAAAATAAACCTCAGATCAGGCTACCATCAGCTCAGGGTTAGAAAATGTGACATTTCGAAGACAACCTTTCGTACTCGGTATGGTCACTTCAAGTTCTGGTCATGTCCTTTGGTCTTACCAATGCCTCTGTAACTTTCATGGACTTGATGGACCGTGTGTTCAAGTAGTTCTTGGAAATGTTTATTATAGTCTTCATAGATTATATTCTGGTCTATTCCCGCAGTGAACGTGATCACGCAGACTATCTCAGAATCGTACTTCAGACTCTCAGAGATCATCAGCTATTCACCAAATTTAGTAAGTGCTAATTTTGGCTAAGGTCAGTAGCATTACTTGGTTTTATTGTTTCCTGTGATGGTATTAGAGTAGATCCTCAAAAGACCGAAACAGCAAAAAACTGGCCCAGACCTATCTCTTCATCAGATATCAGGAGTTTCTTGGGTCTGGCTGGCTATTACAGATGGTTCGTAGAGGGATTTTCATCTATTGTGGCCCCTATGTCCAAATTGACTCAGAAGAAAGTCAAGTTCAGTGGTCAGATCCTTGCGAGAAGAGTTTTCAGGAGTTGAAGAATCGACTCACCTCAGCCCCAGTCTTATCTCTTCCAGATGGTCCAGATGGGTTTGTAGTGTACTATGATACATCCAGAGTAGGTTTAGGTTGTGTCCTCATGCAGCATGGTAAGGTCATACCCTACGCCTTCTGACAACTTAAACCCCATGAGAAGAATTATCCTACTCATGATCTTGAGTTAGCAGCCATAGTATTTACCTTAAAGATTTAGAGGCATTATATATACGTAGTTCATGTAGATGTGTTCACAGATCATAAGAGCCTTCAGTATATCCTTTCTAAGAAAGATCTCAATCTTCATCAGAGAAGGTGGTTAGAACTTTTGAAAGATTATGACATAAGTGTCCTTTATCATCCGAGCAAGACCAATGTAGTGGCCGATGCTCTCAGTAGAATGTCTATGGGTAGTGTTGCTCATGTTGAGAATAGTAAGAGGAAGTTAGCTCAAGAAGTCCATCAGCTTGCCAGACTAGTTGTTCGCTTAGTCTATACAGAAGAGGGTGATATATGGGTTCAGAGTAGTTCAGAACCATCGCTAGTTTTTGAGGTGAAAGAAAAATAAGATAGAGATCCCAGCCTTTTCAAGATGAAAGAGTCAATCAAGGATAAAAAAGTAGAGGTTTTCTCCCAAGGGGGAGATGGTGTCCTACGTTGTTAGGGTCGTCTATGTGTTCCAGGTGTAGATGACTTGAGGCAATAAATTATTACAGAAGCGTATGGTGCGCGCTACTCTATTCATCTAGGGGCAAAAAGATGTACCGCGATATGCGGGAGATCTATTAGTGTAGTGGGATGAAAAAAGATATTGCAGAGTTTGTGGCTAAGTGCTCTACATGTCAGCAGGTTAAGATAGAGCATCAAAAGCCTAGTGGGTCCATGCAAGAATTCAATATTACTACTTGGAAGTGGGAAGAAGTGAACATGGACTTTGTGACGAGTTTTCCTCGTACTCGTCATCAGCATGATTTAGTTTGGGTCATTGTAGAGAAAATGACCAAATCAGCCCATTTCCTTCAAATTCATACCTCTTATTCAGCCGAGGATTACGCCAAACTCTACATCAGAGAGTTGGTCATATTGTATGGTGTTCTGCTATCTATTATATCAGATAGAGGTACCCAGTTCACCTCTCATTTTTAGAAGGCGTTCCAAAAGGGTCTTGGTACCCAAGTTTATCTCAGCACAACCTTTCATCCTCAGATAGATGGTTAAGCAGAAAGTACTATTCATACCCTAGAAGATATGCTAAGGGCGTGTGCAATTGATTTCAAGTGTAGTTGGGATGGCCACTTGCCTTTGATTACGTTTGTATACAACAATAACTATCATTCTAGTATTAAAATGGCTCCATTCGAAGCTCTCTATGGCAGGAGGTGCAGATCTCCAGTAGGTTGGATCGAAGTTAGTGAGGCTTCAGTTATAGGGCCTGACTTATTATTCGATGCCTTAGAAAAAGTCCAGTTGATTAGACAAACACTCCAAGCTGTTCAGATCTGACAGTAGTCTTATGCAGATGTGCGTAGAAAGGACCTCGAGTTCAAGGTTGGCAACTATGACTTTCTAAATATCTCTTCCATGAAGGGAGTGAAGAGATTCGTCAAAAAGGGAAAGCTCATTCCCCGATATGTCGGTCCCTTCAAGATTTGCAGTCGCTTCGAAAAGGTAGCTTATGAGCTCGAGTTACCTTCAGATCAAGACCAAGTTCATCCAATCTTCCATGTCTCTTTTCTCAAGAAGTGTATAGGTGACCCAGCAGTTGTATTCCCTATTCAGAGCATAGGTATTCAGAACAGCCCTAGACTGAGGAACGAAAAAGTCCATCTAGTAAAAGTTCTCTGGCAAAATCAGTCCGTTGAGATAGCTACTTGGGAAGCAGAAGAAGACATGCGTACCAAGTATCCTCACCTCTTGTCCGCTAACTCAGATCAAGCTCAAGGTAACAGTTCTCCTTAAGCTTTTCAGTTTTCATGTTCAGATTTAAGTTACAACTTGGTATCAGTAGCATGCTCAGGATTCCATTATAAACTTGGTAATAAGTACCATTGCATATTAAATCATATGTTCATGCATAAGATTATTCATGTGTTCATACATCAGACATGATTCTCCTTGTGAGAAAATCAGCTATCAGAAATCTCAGTCATGTATTCATGAGTCAGCTCAGTTATGAAATCATGCATCAGATATGCATGCTTGGTATGAATCTGAAAAATGTAGTCATGTTTCACTTGTTTATGTTTAGTATGTACCTTAACTTATCATTTCTTCTATCTCAATTAGTCTTATTCGGGGATGAATGTTCCCAAGGGGGAGATATTGTAATACCCTAGACTTCTACCTAGCTTAAATTCATCCTAAAAATGTCAAAGACTTGTTTTAAAGATGAATCCACTTTTATACATGTGGTATTTTCGAGATTTTCACTTTTTGTCATGTGGAAAATTCAATAAGCTTTACATCGATGTAAGATTCGCTTAAATCCGATAACCGGGTAAAAAGTTATGACTATTTCAAGTTTTAGTCATAAAACACCATTATCTCAATCAGTGGTGCGTCTCGCCATGAGCCAAAATGATATTTGTTAATTTCTAGTAAGACTCTGTGATTTCACCGCATCGCGGAGGGCTCCCAAATACCAATTGTCAAATTCTAGTGAAGTTCCGCGATGTCTTCGCATCGCGCTGTCATCCAATTTCCCAGTTTTCAAATTCTAGTGACACGGCGCATAGCGCCATGTCGCGCCAGAGGTCCGGGTCGGGAAATTTTCACAAAAATTAAAAGATGCATCCAGGGTTAAATGGGTCTTTTCCCATGATTTTAGTTCAGCCCTAAACAAAAAATTTAACCCTACATGACCTAAGGATATCATTATTCACTTTATTTTTTCCAAATTGAGTTGCTCTCTCTCAAGCCAAGAAACCCTAGCTCTCAAATTCAAGGGCCAAATCACAAGAACTCTCCATCAATCCTTCCAAATTCATTAACTCAAGTATGTCATGCATTGATTCATGGGTCTCTTTCACCCATGAAGTTTAAGAATCTCTTTTCAAAATCTAAGATTTAAATATTTATGAATGTTCATGATTTGATTGAATTAAAAATTGATGTTCATGTTATTGGTTGGTTTCGCTCCATGTTATAGACTATTTATTATAAGAATTAATTCTAATACGTGATGATTTACGCGATATTCATGATAAACCCTTCAATTTACAAGTTGATTTATGTGTCCATGATTATTAGATGTGTTGATGATTGTATAACCAAAGCACGTTCCCCATATGTTTGATTAAATGCCTATGTGAAGGAAAAGTGTCATGCTAGTATGATAATATGAAATCCCCATTCATGTACAAGTTATGTATGTCAACTGTTTGATAAAATATTATAGCCAACTGATTTTGTATTGTTGATGTTGGTCCTGTATTCAAGAAAGTCATACTTGGTCAGTTTCCTTCTATCAAGTCCTAGGGGTACTTGTACCCGAAAAATATAGTTGTGTGCCTAGAGCCAGTGACATGTTTTCATGATATCCTCAGTCAGGCCATGATTCATAGAACTCAGTCAATCATGTGACTCAGGAAAGCTCAGTAATTCAATAATCTCAATAGTATTCCTGGGGATATGACAACTACTACTTGACTGTGCAATATTTACTGGCAAAGCAATCCATAGGACGATCACATAATACGGCTTTCCCTAGGCTTTCATGGTAAACTTGATCACTATTTTTACTCATCCATTAAT